>OX031006.1:113294004-113991504 GCA_943735925.1 Pollenia amentaria | reverse complement strand
TCTGTAAAATATTCATCACAATTCGTAAGAGAAGGTATATCTTAAAGACTAACAATTTCTAAACTATAATTATTTTGTAACTCTATTCGTGACTTCACATGCCGCAGGGAAGAAATAAGTGGATCGGAAGATGCTGCCAACATGTTGAAGAGGTCCTTATTTTGCCTTACCCTTGATGCTTTGAATGTGTTCTGCAATCTATATTTTTTATAAAATTTGTTAAGAGACTCCTGTGCTTCTTCAGAAAGCTCTCCAATTGGCAAAGACTGGTACTCAATTATATCTTTGCCATGCGCCAATATTTTATGGACGGTCGGGGTCAACTCCTTCTGTGGATACATTTCTGCTAAAAGAGATGCAGTTTTCGACGCATATTCTCCATATTTTGTAGAATTGACATTTTCTTTGCAGTTTAAAACATCCAAGATCGTTCCCAATCTTTTCACGATTTGATTGTCAATTCCAATGATTCTAGTTACTGCCTCATCATTTTCAAAAAATCTCCTAGAAGTGTTTCCATCGTTAGAGTTACCGTATCCGTGCTTGGGACAGTCTACTTTTAGTCCAACTTGTTTCAAAAAAACCATCCTGTATTTGCTGCTTTCTGATCTTTTCCTTATCCTTTATTGATGTATTTTCATCGAAGTTTTCCTCCTCTTGTGGTAGGGTATATGCCAGTTTTAGCAAGAATTCCATACACCTTATCCTTGCGTGCAATGGTGACATTCCATATTCGTAATTCTCCTCATTTGTAGAATCGTTTAAATTACCAAAGTTCTTCTGACAAATAATAATATAAAATCGATAAAAAAAATATAAAAATAATACGAAAAAAGGGGTTTAGATAGGTTTTTGCTAAATTTTTACCTCCAATATAATTCTGTCTATGATAACTAATTGAAATATATTATAATTAAGCAGAAAAAGATACTAATCTTAAACTCTTTACAACTAATTATATAAAATTGAGATGTAACATATTATATATGAAATAAATTGAATTGAATTGAAAAAAGTTCTTCTGACTCTTTTTGCAAATCGGGCATGACATTGTTGAGGTTGTTCCTGTCAGTTCGTTTACGACTTTTCCGTCAACCATGGTCAGGTGGAACTCGTAATTGCATTCAATATATTTTCCTTCACCAATTTGCAGCTTTGTAGGCTTAATCTTGCTTATTTGTTCTTCAATGTCCTTCACCGTAGTCCTTATGAGTTCTGCCGATTCCCTTGCAAACTGAAACATTATTGGTCGGCAATAATGCACTGATGACGGACGTGGATTTTTCCAGTGTAGGGAATCATCCGATTTTAGCCGCAAAGGAACAACAGATGCCATAAACATATTTCCGTCCGATATTGTAGCGTCATCGAAAGATATCCTTTGCTTATAAACGCTTTGTCCGGATGATCCATCGCAGCCCCATTTGCTGATCAATGTCAACTTCTCAGGAAGAATTTTCACTTCCGTGAAAAACTTTGGTGTGGTTGACTTTCTAAACAGTTCAAATAATTTTAAATTGTTCAACGCCATGTTTTCAGTACTTAAATTGTTTAATGGTTTCAGTAATTGTTGCGCCAACTTTCAGGCGTAGACTAATCCAGGCATTATGCTTATTTTGCAATATATAGGCTTATGCTACCATGCCTAAAAATTTACCTGTTCCCTGCATACATATGGATTTAGGCTAAATAATGCAATTTTGATATTATGCACGTGTCCAAATAAGATTTGTGCCTACCTGTAGGGACCATAAGTCAATATTGTTCCTGACCATTTGTACGCCAAAGTATTGTTTATGTGAGGTACGTACCTGCTAATTTCAATGAGTAGTTTTTTTCAAACTATTAGATCAAACTACTGTCAGTCAAAACATATAAGGGATGGACGCCATACAATTTCTGCAACCATGTCTTTTTGAACTTTTTTACCTCTAGAAGCCAAACGGGCACGTACGGGCAGATAAAACCTTTTGAATTATGTAAAGAAATAATCAAAGAACAGGTTTTGCACGTATGGCAAATATAGAAAAATATAGTTTTTTTTTATTTTCCGTCAAAGTTGAAAAATAGTGAAAAAACGGATAGTTTTTAAATAGTGATTTACCAGGAGAAACACAAAGCAAACAGTTAATTTTTTTTTTATCATTATACATTTAATAAATACATCAATCAATACAAATAAAAAATAAGGCGATTCGTTACCTATTTTTCGTGATATTACACCTGAAATCGCAACAAATTGACTAAAAATTGTGTGTTTTTTTGAAAACCGAAAGTCGGTCAACTTTGAACGGTTATATCTTCTAAACTAAAAATGTGATATTATTAAGAGTGGCATATTTGAAATCGTTGAAAAGTTTCCTATAACATGGGTTTATTCAAAACTTCGTCGGCACTCATGAAAATTTTGATTTTTGCAACCTCGCTTGCTCTACGGGCGCCACTGTGCGACGTTTATTCAAAATAATCGGGTATTTTTTTAGGATGGCATTCTTTCAAGTCGTCCTTCATCAATATCCTCAAAAAGACTGTTATAAAGCCTTTTATGTTAAATAATAAATTACTTGTCTTCTACATCTTTAGAATAATAGCATTTCTTATCAAGTGCTGGAATATAAATTGTTTAGCTAAATTTTGTGTTAATCCTTTTACGGCTTTATTAAATACTAATAGTATTTTTTTTTTAGGATAAGTGCTTCTTCGTACAACATTTTCGTTCACTGCATACGCGGGCTGCTATCAATACTACTTTTAATTGAAAAACTCTTTCATTCTTCTTATTTACATTTTTCGGAAATTAACTAATTAAAATTTACTTCTTGCAGAAATTTTTTACAAAACTTGTTTATTGTAAAGAAAAATTCAATTGAGAAAATTAATTATAAGGAGATCAAAATACACGTTAGTTATAATGGAAAAGTTTGATTTTTAAAATCAATTTATATTTAAATTTAACGAACTACATTTTTTAGTTTAATCCACTTCTAATTAGAAATAAAAAACTATAAATAATATGTCATAATAATATCTCTAATAATAAATGCAGTACTGCCTGCACTGCATCAGAAAAGCAAACTTATTTCACCATGTCAACGCTTTCCTAATGATGCTGCATATTAATTGTGTGATTATCATTTTTATATGTGCATTTAACCATATTTAAATTTATTGTTTAAACTCAGTATTGCATTTATAACCATGTACATTATCTTTATATTCTATTATACCTGCAATTTAACAGAAATATTTAATTATTTAATGTTTTAAATGATTGTTTAACTTAATACTATCATACTTTCGTTGATGATTCGTCCTTTTGCTTTAGAGAATTACAAATTAAAATAACGTAGCACACATAACTAAATAAATAACAGTAAAAATAATATTTTTTATCAAAAAAAATCGCTTATCGCATTTTTATTCTAAATATTTAAAATTGCTTTTATATCTCAATTAATTTCCATTTTACAACGTTTTTTGCTTATCATGAAAACTATGATGTTATATTATTCTGCATTTAAGATGACGATATGTGCAGTTCTTTTAGATTTTTTTAATAATATTTGCCTACAAAAAATTCAACACACACTTTGTTTCGTTGCCTTTAACGAAAACAAAATACACACAAAGGCATTTCGTGCTGTGGTCATGCAAACTGTCGAGCAACAACAACATTACTGGTGAGGAGCGTTAAGAAAATTTTTTGTTTCCTCATTCTTCATGACTGAAGAAAGGCAAAAATTTATTTTTCCTCACGCTCATGAATGAATTGGCAAAAAAATTCACAATTCATTCATGGTTGTGAAAAAAATTACACGTTTTAAATTCCTCATTCATGAACAAATTCATGAATGGTTAAATATGAGCGATCATATATGATATGAGAGTACCAGGCGGACATTTTTCGCCCAACTGAAATTTATCATCTTGCACCAGGCAGGGTAATAGCCTTTATACGTAGCCTAAACCTGACATGGTGAGTTACATGGGCTGCACAAAAGATCCTCTGTGTCGTGGTGCTTATGACCTACTACACATATACACACATATATTAGAAATAAATTTTGTATTCCCGAAAATAACTTTTTATAATAAATTTGCATGTCCTTGGCAAAAGACGCAATTTCTCTGCTGACGTCTATTTTTATAAAGATTAATTAATAATATTGTTACGAAAGTAACTTAAGTTAAGAATTAGTTTTATTTTTTATTTATTTTGTATTTGTTAGTTATTTTATTAGTTAAAATTGTTATTGTATTAGCTATGCATATTTCTAATTCAAAAATCACAGTACAAAATTTTATAGTACTAATGTAATGGTAAAATTGTTATGCATAATTGTAATTCAACCCCACTGTAATTTCCCGAATATTCGATTAATCCTTAAAGTAAACTTTAGTTTTTTGATATATAATACCTCAATTAAAATTCAGCCATAGTGCTAAGGCATAATGTTCTTAGATTTTAAATTTAATAATAATAAATCTCGAATATTCCGGAAACAGTTCGAAACTTGGGATAGAGTATAAATACCACATTCAGGTGGAACTAAAAAGTCAGTGTTAGTACAAACATTAAAGTGTGTAGATCACAAATAGTGGTCGCAATTGTGAGTTATTTGGTTTTAAGATCTGTAAATAAAGATTGTGAAAGTGAATAATTTCTAAATAAACTTTGTGAATTGAAAAAGTGTTTAGTGTTTTGTTTATTTTATTAATGTTGCAATAAAAGAACTCGAGAGGTTTATTATAAAGAAAATAAACTAAAAACATTATTGAAAATACAGTAACGTAGTAATATATAGATATCATAAAGAGCCTACTCCTGAAATATTCGAACTGTCGGTGTAGGATATCAAAGATTAGGTACAGCCGAATATATCACTCTAACTTGTTTTTGTCATTAATTTTCCACTCGCAAAAAAGATTAGTTGTTGTCTTGGTATCAGGGATGAACATTTTAATTATTATTTTTACAGTATGCAACTCTATTGTAAAATCTGCTGTCGGTGTTAAATACGATTTATTTTTCTATATTCTATATATGCCTTATAGTGGCTTATATGTGAATTAGGCTTATAGTCACATTAGCGATATAGTCCACGATTTGGCTGCAACTAAGGATGTGACTTTAAGCTGAAAGTACTGTAATACCTCTTTTACTTTTACTTCATTGTCGCCTTATACTTCAACTGCATCGTCATTTGTCGGGCTAGAGATTTACAATGCTGGAGAGATCTGAAATACAAATACATATAAAGAATTTATTTCCTTAAAATTAATATTTAAATTACCTCGGACACTTAGTCGAACTCGAATTCGTTTGTGTCCACAATGAATTCGTTGGGAGGCCACACAGTGATATAATTTTTTGACAGCACTATTTCAGGTGACTGCGGTATTCCACAGGTTTTACTTATTCTTTGCGATGGCTGGCAACTTCTTTCTTTACCTAGATTTAGTTATTGTCCATTGGAATCTTTGTTGTGGTAAACTTCTCGACTTCATTTACATAGATTATAGAAGCTTAAATAAAAGAAGGTTGAAATAACATACGTATTTAAACACAAGTTCACCGTACCTTTCTTCCATTTCAAACCTTGCTTTTTTCTACCTCTGGTTTGTATTTGTATATTTGTTTTGGTTTTCGATATCGGAAACTTTTTCTTTAACTAGTTCATTGAATAAAATCTGCGTGGAGTAACAGAAATGATAATGCTACACTTTTATACTTGTATGTACTTAC
The DNA here is from genome assembly GCA_943735925.1 of Pollenia amentaria. Lineage (NCBI taxonomy): Eukaryota > Metazoa > Arthropoda > Insecta > Diptera > Polleniidae > Pollenia > Pollenia amentaria. Next base: position 113,985,758 of record OX031006.1, on the reverse strand, counting down.
TTTGTCTTCTTCGACCCAGTTGCTTGCTTTCTCCGTTGTAAATAATCTTTTTCTTGCTCTTCTCCGTTTTAAATAATCTTTTTTTATTTGCAAGAAACATCCATAATAACACCTTTTTTATTGCTTATGTTTGAATATTAAAATAACATGTTGTTGCGAACATTAAAATACAAAAGTTATAAAAACTTTTAATTGTAAATTAACTTATTAAGCGTTTATCAATCAGACTTTTTATTAAAGGTTTCTTGCACAAAAAGTGTTTGATAACTATTGCAAACATTAAAGCTGATATAAGAAATGTTTATGAATTAGACGGATCATTTATACTATTTAATTTTTTTATGTTATTTTTTCAGTGTTGATATTCGAGAAGGTTACACAAAAGCTGTTAAACGATGGTCTGATGAAACGGTGTTCGGAGAAAGAGCGTATTTCATATTTGATAAAGAACCAGGAACACTTTCTATTCAAAGCACAAGATTCACCGACTCTGGAACATACAGATGTAGAGTGGATTTTTTGAAAGCTCAAACTCGTAATAGTAAAATTACTCTTTCAATTATAGGTAAGATAAAAATATATTGTAATAAACAAGGCAACAGTTACATGCATACACAATTTCAAATATGCAAGTAAAAGAGCTACATAAAACTGAAATAGGCTCAAAAATATGCAGTATAAAAATGTATTGTTTTATTTTTTTGTTTAGTAAATTGTTAGCCGAATATATAAGATATTGGACTTGACGAGTTTTCTAAATTTTCGCACATAGGGCACGTTTTTCATGCTATTTGCATGAAAAATATGCTTCTGCATACTTCCCATGCATTTTATTATGTCTAAATTTTAAACAAGAAATAAAAGAAATTACTTTCATTCATTAACAAGATTTTGTTGCATGTAAATTCACAATTTTTATTCTTGATAAATGCACTGAAATTTATTGTTGGGGGATAAGCTAGTTCATATGAGCATTTCACTGGTTGTTTAGGCCAGATCATAAGGAAACCTTTTTCCAATGACTTTGGAAAAGCTAAAGATAATATACAAATAAAACTGTAAAGCGAATGAGAATTACTAATACTCAAGTCCTATTTGCGACAATATCAAATCTTAGACAAAACTCCATCATTAAACAGTGAGTTTATATTTTCTTATATTCCCTTACTACAACTTGTTATTTTTTTCTAAGTATTTATTTATTGAATTTTCATATATTAACTTAATATTAACTAAAAATTATTAATCAAATCTTATCCTTTTACTTTACTCTATATCCTACCAGTGCCACACAAAAAATTTCGCCATAACGGTTTCTGTTCACACATGTAGGTGTCTATAGCTAAACTCATTGGGTGAGTGCTGAAGTGTTTCTCCTCCTTAAGCGAGTGTGACCACCATAATTTAAATTATTTCGAGCTAGTGGATTTGGGTGCAGTTCAAGCCTTTTTGAGTATTTTACTGCATATTTCGTCATCATAGTTTTAACTAATGGCACATTGAGATCCTTGTGAATCTTTGAATTTTTAGCATACCAGGGAGCAGATGTGATTATTCGAAGGAGTTTATTTTGGAGCCTTTGATTTTTTCGATATTAGAGGCCGAGGCAGTGGCCCATAACTGAATACCGTAGCACCAGATTGGCTTTAAGATAGAGTTGTAAAGTAGAAGTTTGCAATTGAAACTAAGAACAAAATTTCCTCCAATAAGCCAATTAATTTGAATTGCTTTTAGTTTTATTATAGTTAATTTTGCTTCTATATGCCATTTCCACGTTAAATTTACATGCGAATGTTGAATCAATGTTTGATTATTGATTTTAATTGGGGCCACGTTTTCCGACACAATTTGAATGTTATATATGCGCATTTTTGCTCGTTGATCTTTATCCTCCATTGTTTAAACCACTTTTGCAGTTCAAATATCTGATCCTGCAAGTATCGAGATGCTTCATGACAGCTTTCGTGTACGCTTAGAAAAGCTGTATCATCTGCAAATGTTGAAGTTTGGGTGTAGTTGTTTGTTGCACTGTCCGAAGTATAAATTAAGTATAATAGAGGGCCCACGATGCTGCCTTGGGGACTCCAGCGTCAATTGGCTGAGAACTTAAAATTGCATTTTTAATAATAAATTGACGACCGACTAAGTAGCTTTCTAATAGTGTGTGTGTTTGCTGGTAAGTTTTGCTTGAATTTGTGAATAAGCCTTTATGCCAGACGTTATGAAAAGCTTGCGAAACATCGATGAATAGTGATAAGAAATATTTTTTTTCTTCAAAGGCTTTTCTTATGACATTAACCATTCGTTGAATTTGTTCAACTGTGCTATGCTTTCTTCGAAAACCGAATTGAAGGTTTAGACTACATCTATTTTCATTTAAAATCGGCGTTATTTTAACACTAGTGGTTTCTGAAATAGCTTTGAAATATAAGATAATAAGCTAATAGGTCTGTATGACTCAACTTTTGTGTGATCGTTTTCTGGCGTTGGTAGCATGGTTACTAGGGAAACTTTCCATTCTTTAGGGTAATATTCAAGGCGTAAAATAGCATTAAAAATAAAAAGAATAATTTTCTTTGCTATGCGAGGTAGCTCCAAATGCATTTTATTACTGATCTTATCAATACCAGGCGCTTTCTTGGTGTTTCAATCACAAATAGCCTTTTCGACTTCTGTTAACTCAAATCTTAGGGGAATAGGTGCTCTAACATACACAGGCGGTAAGTTGACTGCTATATCTTGACATATATTAAGGGTAAGTACTAGTGTATTTATTCGGTAAACCGTTAATCGTTTAACCGATTAATTACTACCCGATTAGCTTATCGGTTAATTTGAAATCGGCTATTTTCACTTAACGTTTAAACCGGTTAATTTCAGTCGATTAACCATTGTTACTTATTTGTTGTACTATTAAAACATAAGTAGTATGTTTGTACCCATCCGGGGTCACATTTTCCATGCAAATTTGGGGTCGTGCAAAGTTGGGAGTCTTATAACCTTAAAAGGATTTTTGTATGTAAATAAAACCACAAAAAAGCTAGAATCAGATAAAACAGTGCTCCCATCCCTGAAATGTTTTGTTTAAAGCCTTTTGTTTATTTAGAATATGTTTCGCTACAGTTGGTTGGTTTACTTAATCAGATATACGTTACGTTCGCTACATTGGAGAGATATTGCAGAATGTATATATACAGCGTGATCCATTTCGAGGTTCCCAACTTTTTAAAAAAAAAAAAAACACAGAAAATTCAAAGTTAATGGGGAAGGTTTATTATCATTTGAAAGAACATTCTTTGGCATTTATTTTTTGAAGATTATGTTTATCGAATGTTGGCCGTTTCTACGTCGCAAATGGTCCATCCGTTGAGTCCAATTTTCGATGACTCGTTCGAACCTTTCGACTGTTGTCTGGCGAATGACACGCCAGACAACAATTAATGTTGGGAGAATTCCAAATAATTGTAGCGGGAAATGTAAGAAAAGATAAAACTCATCACTGATTTATTGTTTGGTATTTTGTTTAAGCTTTGATATCGTTGCAAACAAGACTTTTTGAGTGTTTGTAGGTAATTCTCATTCCCTCTGTAGTTTTGTTTGCTGATAGCTTTGGCTTTTCTAAAATTATTTAGGAGAACGTTTCCTGATGATCTGGCCTAAGCAACCAGTGAAATGCGCATAGGAACAGCTTATCCTCCAACAATAAATTTCAGTATTTTTTATCAATTATTTAAAAAGGCAACTCTATGACTGCGGAGTAGATTTTTTTTTTTTTTTTTGGTACGCTGAGTGAATATTTTATTAACTTTAATTAAATAAAATCTGAATAAGTAATAATAATTTATAATACAACTTTTAACCAAAGTGGAATAACTATTTAAAAAAAAAAAACAATTAAAAAATTGATAAAAAAAACCAACTTTTGAAAACATAAAATAGAGTTTCAACATAACCTAAAATAAGACATTCTTGTATAAAAGTATAAAAGAATGACACAAAAGTGTGATCATTGTAATAAAAACCTAAGTAAAAGTGATAGCCGGGTAAAATGTGATTTTTGTGATTCGACTTTTCACTATGAATGTGCTACGGAACTTGCACCATCCCTTACAAAGACTGCACTGGATGCTGTAAAGAAAACGGGTGGCAGTCTAACGTACAAGTGTAACACATGTCTCAAGGCTAATGGGTGTAAATCTGATGTTGTTAATACCAAACTGGATAATTTGGAGAAATGTATGCGCGATATTGCTGAGCAGCTTATGGAAATAAAAAAAGACCTAACTCAAAGCATAAATCGAAGTGATGGCTATGAAAAAATTGTTAATTCGAGAATTAAGAAACTTGAAGCTGACAACAATACGCTTAGACGACAAATAAATCGTGCAGACATAATAGTTACTGGTTTGCCTTCCAATATATCTAATGAGAAATTGTATCCTACGATTGTTGACTTAGCAAAAGTTCTTAACATAGAAATTTCACTAACTGATTTGCATTTTTGTTCATGGATCGGAAAAAAATCTGCTTGAAGCTAAATGAAGTTATGCCAATGATGAAGGAACATTCCAGAATATACATAAACGACCACCACACCCCACTTGTTTCCAAATTTAGATATTATTGCCGCAAACTACTTAGGGATAAAGTAATTCAACGTTTTGAAATGTTAAATTGGGATATACCGCGAGCTAAATTTTATCATCATGATGGCAAAGAGGAAGAGGGTGACCTAGAGTATGTGATCAAACTTTTTACTGGAGGCCCTAGAGCGGATAAAAATACTGCTGTTATTGCTGATGAGCTACAACATTAGAGTTTTAAGGTGATAAAAAGTACCTATTTAATTTTACTCTTTTTTGTGATTAAATTCAAATTATCAAAATTTAAGGAGCAAATAATTTAACCCAGTAAAAAGTTAGATTTTGTTTTTTAGTTGAACTTTTATTTTACATTGAATTATTTTATTTGCTTTTTCATTTTTTTTTTTTTATTTCATTTTAACATTTTTCATATTATTGTTATCGGAGCAATGTCATAATGTTATTAACATTGTTATTTTAAAGTAAATTGTTGAGTGCATCGTATATAACAGCACATATTTTCTTGTTCATCTTTTTTCTTAATTTTGGTTTACTTTTTTATCATTTTTTTTTTTTTTGGTTACACTATGGTATGATAAGTAGAAGATATCTTCACTATCAATTTTAAACAAATTGAAATAAGATGAAATAAAGATCAATTTCAAATTAAGAATATGTTGACAAATTAAAAAGATGTAATGTCAAAAAAAAAAAAAAAAAAAAAAAATTAAAAATATGTTGAAATTTGACTATTTGCAGTTAAGTAGGACTTTCCTGTCTGAAATTCCATGAGTGGCTATTGACAACTCTCCCTAATGATTATATCTTTTTTTATTATACCATGGTTTTTTACTTTTTAAATTTTTGTTTTGAGTTACCATATTATATAATTATATTTCAGTAGAATAGAAGAACAAGATGATTTATTTTTATTTTTTTTTTTTCTCTCTTATTCAGATTTTTTTTTTTTTGTACGTTTCCTTTAATATTTTATATTAATTTCACTTAGTAATACAAATTTAATGTCATGTACTTAATTGGAATTTTTAAAGAATGTATTTTGGGGATATATAAAAAAGTTATTGCACATTTGTTGGAGGTAGTTATTTATAATTGCTATGATGAATAATTTGGGACCACTGATTGACAGCACTTGTATTCGAAGTAGTTTATCTAATGATTATTTAAATTTGTGCCATTTTAATGCTCAAAGCTTAGTTCCTAAAACTAATTCGATGAAATTTGGAGAAGTTAAGCACTTGTTAGAGCATAGTTTATACGATGTCATCGGAATTAGTGAAACTTGGTACAAGGATTATATATCAGATAATGCAGTGGCATTAGATGGATATCAAATATTTAGGAATGATAGACCTTGGGCACGGGCCGGTGGTGTATGTATTTACATTTCAGACAAATTTAAGGCGAGGATTGTCTGTGATTTTACAGAAGATGCTGTTATTGAAAGTTTATTTGTGGAAGTAAGTTTTAGTAATTCTAGTAGTATTGTAATTGGCATAATATATTTACCGCATGGCAATTTTAGGTCCTCTGAAAATTTTTTAGCAGATGTAGCTATCCGCTTTCCAAATTTAATTTTAATGGGAGATTTTAACACCAACTTATTTGAATTTGAAAAATCACAATTGGTAAGAGACTTTTGTAAAAGATCTAATTTATCTATCATTCACAATTCTTTGCCTACACACTTTACGGAACATCGTTCGTGTGCCACACTAATAGACTATTTCATAGTTTCAGAGCAGGATTTAGTTCGTGAAACAACTCAATATCAAATGCCAGTCTTAAATTCTGGCCATGCTTTTATATCTATGTCATATGATGTGAAACTTGAAAGAGTGTCGCCGGAATTTTTTTATCGCGATTACAGGTCTTTAAATTTAGAACAGTGTTTGCGTGAGTTACAATTGGTAGATTTCTCTAACATATACGCGAATAATTCAGTTGATAGTCAAGTTGTTTTCTTTAATTCTATTGCATATGACATTTTTGACAAATATGTTCCAATGAGAAGAATGGTAAAACCAAGATATGAAAAATGGATGTGCAATCCGGAAATAATAAATGCTAGAATGGAACGTAATTTGGCGTTTCGTGCACTTAATGAGAATTATTGTGAATATAATCGTAAAATGTATCAGATTAATAGGAACAAATTGAAGAGCATAATTAGAAAGCATAGGACAAAGGCAAATTTACAGTTTTTCTCTAACTGCAGTAATACGGAATTGTGGAGAAGATTGAGATCTGAAGGGGCAATTGGTGCTCGGTCTGAGTATTTTCCTTTTAATGTAGAGGAATTTAATACAACTGTTATAATGCCTCCTATACTAAACGAGCCAGATGTGGATAATCTCACTCCTTTAAATGAAGGCTTCTCCTTCAGAGCTGTTGATGAATTAGAGGTACATAATGCCATGTTATGTATTAAATCTAACGCTGTGGGATGTGATGGAATTCCAATTAAATTTTTGAAACTTGTTTTCCCTGCAATATCACGGCCATTGACTTTTATTTTTAATAATATAATAACGACATCAAAATTTCCTGAAATTTGGAAAGTGGGTAGAATAGTACCAGTTCCGAAGATGAAATCACCCCGATTGTTAACTGATTTTCGGCCTATAAGTATATTAACAAGCTGTTCAAAAATTTTGGAAGTGTTACTGCGGAATCAGATTCATGATTATTTACGAGTTAAAAATTTATTTAGTGAATATCAATCAGGGTATAGACGGAATTATAGCACAACATGTTTAACGTTAGAGGCGGTAGAAATTATAAGAAATAATATGCATAAGAAATTTGAATCGGTGGCAATATTTTTAGATTATTCTAAGGCTTTTGACTCTATTAGCCATAAAATGTTAGTGCGAAAGTTGTTGAATATATTTCAATTCGGAAATACGTCTTGTAAGCTTATTAGTTCTTTTCTTTCATCACGTAGCCAATTTACTGAAGTGCAGGGTATAAAATCTTCGACTTTGAAAACTTATAGGGGCATACCGCAGGGTTCAATACTTGGCCCGCTACTTTTTATGATGTATGTTAATGATATTTTCTCACAAATAAATTTTTGTACATGTTTTGCTTATGCCGATGATATACAGCTTGTTGCGTCTGATAATGGAAACGGTGTTAATTATTTATCCTTGAATGTAAATAAAGATTTGCAGCGTATTTCAGACTGGTCTGAACTAAATTTTTTAAATCTTAATCCGGTTAAAACAAGAGCTGTTTTGTTTTCCAATAACTCACGAACAAATATTAACTTCTCCTTGGCAGGAAGCCCTGTTGAGTTTGTATCATATGTTAAGTCGCTTGGCATATACCTTGATAGTCATTTAAGTTTTGATGTTCAAATTAGTCATATCATTGCTTCGATATCTTTTTCACTAAAACGCTTATATGCACTAGGTTGTTATCTACCAGTTAGTGTAAAAAAAAATTGGTTTTTTCTGTCTGCATGCCTATTTTCCTTTATGGAATGGAAATATATACTGGTACTTCGCAGCACAACCTGGATAGACTGGAACATTGCTTTAGAAGGATGGTGAGATATGTTTATGGGCTTAAATATAGAGCCCATATATCATCATACATAATATCGCTCATTGGCTGTAGCTTTCCAGATTTTGTTAACATGAGAATTTTGCTTATGTTGTATAAGGTTATTAGGACTAATTGCCCACCATATCTGAGACGTAGGTACTTATTCGGTACTTCTTCAAGAACTCATGTTCTGGTTACTCCAAGGTATGATACACTTATAATGAAACGATCGTTTGTAGTAAAATCTATTGGTTTATGGAACTCTTTAATTCCTTATTCAGAGCGAAAATTTTCATATTCCTTTAATAAGTTTAAAAATTTGATTTTAAAACAGTTGTGAAATTTCCTTTCTTTAGATATGTATAATACATATATATACACAGACAAAATTAAAAATTTTCTCTAATCACCAAACTTATAACAAATTCATAATATCATAATATAGTTGTTGATTTTGCACTTATTACCAAAATTATTATATTGATAACTTAAAATTGTGAAATTTTGAATATTTCAATAAATGATATTTTAATTTTAATAAAAAAAAAAAAAAAAAAAAAATTATCAAAAAAAACTTTGCCATTTAAAAACCTTTTTCTGTGTATATTTCCTTTTTTACAATATAACTTCTTCATTTTGTTGTCAATCAGTTTACACTCTATTATATTTGATTGCTTTCAACTTATGTGCAATGGGGGGTTTCAGATATTAAATAATTATTTTCTTTCTTTTCAGATAGTAATTTTGTTATCCAAAATGAAATTTTTAATAGGACAATTATTAATTTAAGTTATATTTATATGCCACTTGTTATATTTTTCTGGTTTATTGGCCCATAAGGGCTTAAAAAACTCTAATAAATAAATAAAATAAATAAATAAATAAAAATAAGCACAACAAACAAAATCTTTTAATAAATAATAGTATTCCCACAAACAACTTTGATAATAAATTTTAGCAAGTGCACGTGCATAAAAAACTGAACTGGCAAATTGTTTTTATTTTGATTTCTTGCGAAAACAATAAAAGCACTTTGTTTTTGTTTTTAATATGTTTTTTCTTTACCCACTTACAACTACAATTAATGTTGGGAGAATTCCAAATAATTGTAGCGGGAAATGTAAGAAAAGATAAAACTCATCACTGATTTATTGTTTGGTATTTTGTTTAAGCTTTGATATCGTTGCAAACAAGACTTTTTGAGTGTTTGTAGGTAATTTTCATTCCATCTGTAGTTTTGTTTGCTGATAGCTTTGGCTTTTCTAAAATTATTTAGGAGAACGTTTCCTGATGATCTGGCCTAAGCAACCAGTGAAATGCGCATAGGAATAGCTTATCCTCCAACAATAAATTTCAGTATTTTTTATCAATTATTTAAAAAGGGAATTAAGCACAACAAACAAAATCTTTTAATAAATAATAGTATTCCCACAAACAACTTTGATAATAAAATTATCAACTTCAAATGTTTTATCGATTAATTAGGTTTTCTTTATTTAAATATAAATTAACATAATTTCTAAGTAGAATTACATTCTTTTCAGCGCATATTTGATTAAAATTAGTATGTTTTTCACAAATATTTATGTTAGGATTATTTTTATACAAAGTTTTTATATTTGGACAATTGAAATAATCTAAATTAATTATATACATACATAGTAAAAAATATTTAAGTAAGAAAATAACATTATAAAACAAAACAATTTTAATAAATACATTTTTTTGCACAAAATAAAACGGTTGTTGAAGTACAGAACACGCGTTAGTTCGGCGGCGAGTATCGTGAGTTTAAAAACCTTAGCGCGTGAAAAATGGTAAGTTACACAACACGCGTTATAAAAGCCTTTTCTTTCAGCTAGTTTTTATTTGCTTAACATTTTTTTTTAAAGAATTCCAAGCTTCAGCACTTTTTAATTCGATACCGTATGTTTTATAAGCTTTTTAATAAGTTTTTCCTCCATGATTCACAAATTTGTTAAATTATTATTTCTTGTTGTCAGCTTATTACTTGTCAAAAACACACAACGTGTTAAAAAGTTCAAAGTGAACCAACTTTCTGCCGCCAACGCGTCAAAAAGTTTGTTGTGTAACTTGTTCTATAAAAAAACAATAGTTTAACCCTTTTTGACAGAAGTCTACAGAGCGCGCGCGCACTACCGCGTGTTATGTACTTCTACCTTAACGCTTTTTTTAAACGTAGTTTGTGTTTTGATCACGTAATTTGTGTTGGTTGTAGCGGCCTGTTTTTACACATTGCCAGTTCACTACCAAAAAACGCTTTTTGTCTCTTTCTTCGAAAGCTTCCCCCGCAATTGATTTGGACCTTTTTCACACGTCACTTTTTACATATCTGTGTGTAATCTGTGCTAAAGTTGCGTTTTCAGTTTCAAAAACGTATTACAGATGGCAATTGGTAGCTATAATTTTTTTTTTGCCAAATTTGTGGCTTTCCTCTGACAATGCAACTGATGTTCGGTTGCCATTTATAATCGATACATTAATATATTGTTTATTATTTATATGAAAATAAAACGTAATATACACAATAATATTAAAATGTTTTACATTTACATTTTACTTGGCGTTTCTATATTATGTTGGTGTTAGCATTATTTTAACAAAGTGTTCAATTCAAACAACAGAGTTGATCGATTCAATTAAACATTTACTTAAAAATAACGTTAAAATCAAATAAAATGTTAATTGAAAAAAATATTCTGTTTTAATTGAATTAATTAACAACGTAATTAAATTTATTCTAAAATTCAAAAATCACTATTAATTGAAAAAAAACTAGCAAAACTGTGCAGTTAAAGAACGAAAAAGTACCAAATACATCTCTTTGAAGATTCTCATTCACTCAGGACCTTGCATATTTAATCTTATGTTTTAAGTCCAATACTAACGGAAATTCAAAAAGTACCCGCTAAAGACCAAAAAAAAGTATCTAAAAGTTCCCTCATAGAGTCATCACTTAGTATATTGCATGCTGAATTTAATGTTTTTAGGTCCAATATTAAAGGTTATTAAAAGAAGTAGCAGTTGTAGAACCAAAAAGCTAAATAAAAAAAATTAATTTCCCGTACTACCCCTTTTTGGTACTTTTGTTCTCCCCATTTAAGCTAATATGCCAAAGAATGGAGAAAAATAATTTGTAAAAACATGTATCAATAATAGTAACGCAGATCCAATATTAACGGTAATTAAAAAAAGTACCAGTTGTACAACCAAAAAGCTAAAGAAAGAAAATTAATTTCCCGTATTGCCCCTTTTTGGTACTTTTATTCTCGCCGATTTAAACTAATATGCCAAAGAATATAGAAAAATTATATGTAAAAAAAGTATCAATAATATTTACGCATTTCACCACTTAAACTTTCGAATTTCTAAAATGTACCAAATTTGTATTTTTTTTTTTAATAAGTATCGAACGTGTTGTAATCTTTATTTTTACGTTTGTTGGTTACTCCCTAAAAGAGCAGAATTTCAAAAAATGATGCCTGTCTAGATACCTGTCCGCTTATTTTTCTTAAGAACAACGATAAGTATTACATTTTTTCTGTCTCTTTTAGATTTGGAGATTTTAGTGGGGTAAGAATAGGAGGCTAAGCGCCCCTGGACCCTATCCTTAGCACTTTAGTGGAACCTTATATATCCTATGTCCGTTAGGAGGCTCCATTCTTAATTTTGTTCAAGATATTTTTAAAATCAGTTCCCGGCAGTTCCCGAGATTACCTCTTACAAACAAAGAAACATACAAACTTTTCACCTTTATAATATTAGTATAGATAAGAAAATCTGTACACATAGCAATGAAATAAAAATAGTATGTACTTGTTATTAGTATGTTAAAAAATATACATACTAATAACAATTTGATTTTGAGCATTAGGCATTCTTCCAGAGAATTTTTATGGCAACACTGAATGGCAGAAAAAGAAAAAAGTAAAAAATTAGGAAAAAGAACATACCTAATTATTTCTTTTTAACCCCCATATTCATAAAAAATATTTTAGGTTTATAGCAGGCTTATGAAAATAATTTTCTATGAAAATTTCTTTAATAAACCTTTTATTACGGGCATGTTCTGAAAATCACGTGATTTCAAATCACGTGCTTTTAAAATCACGCGTGGGATTTTGTGGTATTCTGAAAAACATTTCATTTTTATTTTTCTCGGTATGCTTTCGGCGGTTGAAAATCTAGCCAAAGCATACAAAAACGGAACACAAAAATATCAAACGGGTGATTTTAAAAGGCAAATGTGATTTGAATAAAAGTGATTTTCAGAACAGGCCTGTTAATCAAAAATATTTTTTATGAACATGGGGGTAAAACACTAGAAATAAATAAAACTGAAAAATTGCTTGCTTTTAAAGCAGGCTTATATTTATTTCATATTTTTAGTTTTACCGTTTATCTTTTTTTCGCTATGAAAATAAAAAACATCCTCTCTTCATCATATTTTTCAATTTATGTTCTAAGATATGCAAGTGTGCACCACCCCAAGAACATTGGCAATTTGCGAAGCAATTCTGGCGGCGTTATTGCTTGTGTTTAGACATCATAAATTGCTTGTATGGTCGGAACGTTATGATTAGGTGCGATATCATGAAACAAAGAAACCAAGATAGGGCATTGCGCAGGTCCGTTAACTTTTTACTCTCATTTTGACGTAATCTTTATGCCACCGTAGTAAAGAGCATTAAATGTAAACAAATATTCAGCATGCTAATGGGTTAATTCCAAAAGTAGTGTACATGAGCATTTTTTTTTTTTTTTTTTTTAAGGTTGAGGAATTCATTCTCTGAAATTGTTTACTTGCATTAAGATTTGTGCAGATTGCGAAATTACTTTTAGTTTCTTTAAAAAAAATTTGTTTTGCTTTTTTATTGCATTTTGGTGAAATATTTTCCGGAATGTCACTTTTTACAAAAATTTACAAAACTAAGATATTAATGCAAAAATGTTAGAACAAAGCCTACTATCGCATTCGTTCACTTATTATTTACCAGCTTTGGATGTTTTTCTTAAAAAAAACGGGTTAGTAATAGCAAAAAGTTATTTTTCGAAGAGATTCCAATTATTTTTTTTTCCTTTTATAATTCAAGAATTAAAAAAAAGTAATTTTTTTACAAAAATTTGTTTTTGTGCAGCTTACATTTAAAGTAACAAATTTGCTTCAAACAATTTGGAAGAAATTGTTGTATTTTGCTGGAAACTTGAAAAAATAAAAAGTGACAGTACGTTGTGACAGTAAAGAAAATCCAATTTAAATTTCAAGTGTAACGAAAACTTTAACATTTATTCATTATTTTGTTTTTGGTTACTGTTTGTTTTTTCTTTTTTATAAAAACGAAACAAAAAATAAAAGTAATCCAATTATATTAACAAAAAATTCATGAACAAATCTATTCATCGGAATCTGTGAATATTTCATAAAAAATTGATTCCCGATTGGTTTTTTTTCTATTTGTTTTTATCTTTGCATCAAAAGAACTACAGTATTGAAATCAATCAGAATTTTCGAGAAATAAGCTTTTAAAATAAAAAAAACCTTTTTACTTAAAAGTGACAGTAAAGAAATTTGTGATATTTTTTTTGTTTTTTTCTTCTAAAAAGTTATTTCACAGAAAATAAAAACAAGAAAAAGTGATCAAAACTTCGTAATATATTAATATACATTTTTATTTATTTTATTTTTTACGATTTTTTATTAAATAACTGTGTGACAGTACGGAAATTTTTAGCTGTACTTACCATCGTGCGATTATAAATTCACTTGAAAACACCAAATAATTGATTTTATTATTTTATTTTTTATCTTAATCAATTTATCACTTCTTGCACTTTTTAATAGCGATGCACATAAAGCAAACGAAACAGCTCAAGTAATGATTATGACTTAATTAAAAAAAATGTGACATTACGGAAAAAACGCAGAGACAAAGTAAAATTAGAACGTCAAAATGACATTGATAACATTTTTCAGGTAAAACCAGGAAAAAGCAATAAAAATAAATACAATCATTGAAAAACAGTTGAATTTTTTATTATTGTTCTATTGTTTTCAACTCTTTTTCCATGTTGCTTAATGAATAACATGTGTGGAGACAGGTATATTTGTATGTAATAGGCATGATATACAGTTAAAGCACCATTTGCACAATTTAGCAGAAAGTTTTACAATAATAACAACTACTTTTGTTTGTTGCTAATTATTTTAGAGCTTACTTGCCGTTTTTGTTTTTTTATTTTCTTTTACATGAAAGAAATAAAAAGCTTGAGACGAAAAAAAAGCATTGTGTTTGGAATTAACCCTAATACATGTGTTTGCGCATGTCAGAAAAATAATTTTTTTTAAATTTAAATGCACTATCTTGTTTTCTTTGTTTCATGGTGCGATATGTATGTTGTGGACAATAAAAAAAAACAGATAATATATTCCTTAATTCATTTCTACTGCCAATTTCACCAAATACATACATATGAAGTAGCAAACATAAAAAGTGTAAAATCATTTTTGTATTGTTACACTCAAAACCAAAATCAAAACCCATCCGAACCTTAATCAAAAGTACGGTAAATATGGATTTTCTTAAATCATGTACAGAATGCCTGATTCAAGTATAAATTATTCAAGTGCCAAATACTTAACTTAAGCCATATTTAATCTCTGATCCGTACTTAAAGTAATCCGAAAGCTAAAGGTAAATTTATCACATTACGGCTGTTTTATATGTTTAAAAATTTTATAAACAAACAATAAGTTTAAAATAAAATGAATAGTACATAATGAGTAATTTTATTTCTCATATTGTGAACCTATAAGTGTAACCAAAACATAGGCAGAAACAACCAATATAAATTTTTGGTATAACATTTATTTCTTTTTAAACCTCTTAAAATCATAAAATCTACATACATACATACACTCAGGGATACATATTTAAGCTAAACAGGCTTAAAACAAGCCGAAAACGTCATGAAAGTCTGTTAAGCTCGAAAATGCTACAATCAAGATGAAAACCTTAATTTAAGAACGATAATTTTAAAATTGATTCGTTCTACTTTTAAGAATAAAAATTTTATTTTAATATTTTTGTTATCTTGAAATAAGCTCAATGTAAACTTATTTTAAGTCTAATACATGATTGATTTAAGAATGCTAAATCTTATTTTAAGAGTGTTTCCTCTTAATTTTGCAATTTTTAAGATAACAATGCTTTATCCCACAACCCAGCAAACAAAATGAAAAAGAAATAATATTTTGAGTTTATTAAAGTTTTATTATAAAAAAAAACTTTAAAATAGACAAAATTTCATTTTTAAATTTAATATAATAAAAAAAATTAAAAATAAATGAAATTCACATTTTTATATTTAGTCCTAATTATATTGTCTTAAGTCTAATAAAGGCTTTGCTATTATTTATATAATATACATGTAAAGGTGGGCTAGTGAAGTTACAAATATTTATAATGTGTACACGTAGAGAAAAAATATGTTTAGATATGGTCACCTCCAACAAAACTATTTTTAGACAAAATTTTAAACATATTATGTTTAAATTTAACCATATTATTGTCACCGACAAACATATAATTGTTAAATTAGTCCTCCATTAAGAAGCCATATTATTGTTGCCTCTAAACGAGGAAAGAAAAGTTAGAAGAGTTGGTTGATGGAGGATTAATTAATTTACTTTCCAAAGAAACGTTTAATTTTTTTGACCGATTTAATATAAAAATAGATTTTCTTAGACAAAATCCAAACACCTGGCCTCAAAATAATAACTTCCACGAAGGATTGAAAATTGTCAAAACATTAAAAGTAGTAAATGATATGGCTGAGCGTGGTATTAAATTAATAACTGACTTCAACGACCTTCTGACAAAAGATGAAGAACAAAACCAACATGTCCTGCAAGTTGTAAGCAAATGCCGAGCATTGTATCCCGACGTTTCAAAAAGTACTTTAACAAAAGCTCTATAATAAATTGGATAACTATGTAATATTATCGAATATATCCCTGATTTTTATATGTATATTAAAATAAAAATGTTCTTGAATTTAACTGTATTACTTGTGTTTTTTATTACATTTCTACTTTAAACTCAAAAATATACCAAAAAAATTAAAAATTTATCACATAATAACATAATATATGAAGTATGCTCCTGGTGGCACCAGGTCACGTTTTCGGAGCTAAAGGCTGCCGTAACTCGGTTTGACTCAGAGTTACAACAATTTTGTTCATAACATAAATTTTGAAGAACAAAATAAGCTATCTTTTGTGATATCGTGCGTGTTTTTATTGTTTACCGTTCTCGAGTTATGGCTCAATACGTCAACTTTTTGGCCGTTTTTTTCAAATTTTGAGCGACGAGCGGCACGTGTTACCGTCGTTTAATCGGGCTCAAATTTTGGCTATCCCAATATCTGGAAAGGGGATTCGTTTTGTCGGATTAAGACGAACAAGATTCCGACATTTTTTTGCCCCATATAAGTTGCGGTCACTCTAATATACATATATGGAGAAAGCATATTTGGTTTTTGTGCAGAAAAAAGTACATAAAGAAGTACAAAAGCTAAAAAAGGAAAATTGCGTACTTCGGTCTCATTTTTACCTGTCAGCTTTTAAAAACCGATACAGAATTGAACGCTTTTAACATACACTGCACAAGTTTACTGTAGGGTTTTACATACTTGTGCAATTGACTGAGCAGTTTACTGCGTAAATAGAAAAACCACAAACGCACTGTATAGTGAGCAGGGTGGCCGAACTTGGCCTTTTCCGACCAAACCTAGCGAACCTAATTTGGTTCGGTTTGAAAAATTTAGAACACTGGTCGAAAAAAGTGTAAATCTAATATCTTTTTCAAAACGAAAATTGTTATAGATGTGGCAATGAAATAAAATGTTTTCGTTAGAAATAAGTTAATTTGACGGTGATAGTTTTGTCACCTTATTTGAGCTTACCAAGTCAGATGCCGTATAAATTTTTCTTCCTTTAAAAAAAAAAACTTTGTATCAACAAACAATATTCCTTTAAAAAATTTGATCGTATTGGCGCTAACGTCATAGCTGGTAACTTTGGTAAGCTTATATCTTACTCAGCAAAAAAAAAAATATATTGAGGTTCTTTGTAGTAATTTTTAAAGTTATTTTGCAAAGTCCTAAACGAATAACTTTAATAATTTTTGTAAAAACTTAAGTTTACAAATTGTGAATAATGTTTTATTATGGGTCATTCCATGACAAATCGACCAAGAGTGGGACCCGACCCCTTTCGATTTAAATGAAATTTGGAGAGAAGGTTCCTTTCATCCTCCAAGGAACATATATCAACGAAAAAAAAAGATATGCCATATTTAAAATGTGCAAGTGTGATAGTGACACACTTGTGTGGTGTATGGCGGGCAGAAGTATATATTTTTTTGTAATATGTTCAGAAGGTCCAAATCGTCCAAACTTATAATATACTGTAATGGATACGAGTTATTATGTTCATGTTCTATAAGATCAAACTCTATCAGCTGGCGGAACGTTGTCTTCCGCGTAGCTTTTACGCTGATATCCCATACCTAAACAAGAGTGTCAGCGTTGTGTCACAAACAGTAGTGTTACCTTTCCTGTTTACTAAAACCCTCAGAATAGAAATAAGAAATGGAATTAAAGCCGCTAGATTGGCCTAAAAATAGCCTATTTGCCGTTATTTATTACCAAACGCTAAAAATAGGGCTGTCAAAACAACAAATATTGCAACCCTGCTTATTTTAAAAAGGATTTTCAAATTGCAAAACGCTTCCGCTGCGTTGCCGCCGCGTTGTTTCGGTATGTTACATATAAAATGCATGGGCATGAGGATTTTTGTCGTCTAGAAAATGCAAACAAGAGGGGAATTGTTTAGGTATGATACTTAACTACAGCTTCGTAAATGTAAATTAGGAAGAAATATAGGAATAATTTGATAAATTCTGTAAGAAAAACACTTTATCGGCGAGAGAACCGCATTATTTAGAGGAATTTAAAGTAGTATTGAAACTAATTGCTACATGTTTACCTCAGTAAGAAGCAGATTAAATCGTCTTCATGGTAATAGTTTGAGGCATTTAGTTTGTTATACCACAATTATAAGAGAGCTTTGAAAAATAAAAGTTTTCTAAACTGTCACCTGAAATAAATAAAGCTTTTATTGCGTAATGTTACCGGCCCAGTTATTCATAGTAAAGCTTACTACAGATGAATGGCATAGAATTCAAAATCTTGCAATTTATAAGTGTAACAAATGTCTTATTTGCAGCTCCTCCACAAATTGTCATTATTCGGGACGATTCTAATGTAGAACGGTCAACTGTTGTTGGTCCTTATAGTGAAGGAGATATTGTTACATTGAAGTGTGAAGCAATTGGAGGTAAGTATTTACTTGATTGTTATTATTATATTGTTACGCAATTAAATTTAGTTAACAATTAATATAAGTTTTTAGTTATAAGTTATCTACAGGCCTGCCATATTTGCCGATTTTTTGCCTTAAAATTAGCATAGTGCCAATTTGCCGATTTTTGCTCCAAAATTGCCGATTTTTTGATAAACACTTAAACCACGGTAACTTTGCTTGTTAAAGGTGCATGTACATGATATGTTTTTAACATCTGACTTGTCAACTTTTCAAGTCAAATGTAATGGTGTCTGTCTGTCAAAATTGCTGTTTTACATAAGGTTTATAAAATTTTGGTTACACATGTACATGTAATTTGCTTCTGAGATCTGAATCCAAAGGACTTCTCGGTTGAAAATATCGTGCTGCCCCCACAAAAATTTTTATTTGCGCCGTAAAAGAGTTAAGCCATCTTAACATTTTTATACCCTCCACCACCACTAGTGGTGAATGAGGGTATACTAAGTTTGTCATTCCGTGTGAAACTTTTTTATTATACATCTAAGATCCCATAAAGTATATATATTCTGGCTCCTTGAGTCATTCCAAGTCGATTTAGCCATGTCCGTCTGTCTGTCCGTCTGTTGAAACACGTTCACTTTCGAAAAACGCAAAAGAAAATAACAAACTTGGTCTCAAATTGCTTGTAGTTATCCTAAGCAGTTTGGGATTGAAATCCAGCAATATCGTTTCAGTAGGATCAGAACTATGAATCAAAATGTGGAACCACCACCCTAAAAAAATTGAAAATTTTGATAAAAAAAAGTGGAATAATGCCATAATTTGATTATATATCTCCTAATCATACTGGTAAATTTCGTGAAGATCGGTCCATAATTGACCATAGGAACCATATAAACCATACTCCCGGAAAACAGTTTAGTACGCCGTAATAAATATCGCTATCATAATCAAAACTTTTTTATTTATTTATTTAATTTTCCAGTCTATAGATTAAAAATCCTTACAGACATATGTGCTTAAATTATAGTACATATAATAAATATGGAATAATGATATTAACTAATTTGAATTTAAATAAACAATAATTTTTATTTTTAAGGCATCATTACTATCAGAAAAGTCTATTAGATATAGATTATTAAATTTCAAGCATATTTGACGAAAGGAGTCGTTGTTAGCGTAAACAGAACGGTAATACGTTAAATTTAACGGCTGAAAATTTCGTGTAGGGCTCACTGGAACATTAAAGTTAATTTTGCTTAACAAGTAACCAGCATCGACATCACCGCGTATTAGATCCATTAAAAACGAAATACTAAGCATTGTTCTTCGGCTTTTTAACGTCGGTAACTTAATAAGACCAAGCCTGCTTTCATATGAAGGTAGTGCAAGCGAATTCCATAAAAGACCTCTTAAGCAAAATAGGACTAGAAATCACACAGCTAAATTTCGTGAAGATCGGTCCATAAAAAACCCTAATCCCCATATAAACCCCACTCTCGGAAAACATTTTAGTACGCCTAAAACCGTAATAAATATCGCTACCATACTAAAATTTGGTACGTCAAAGTTTTATACGACCAGAAATCACACTTTAACATTTTTTAAGATCGGTCCATCATTTACACTAGGTCCCATATAAACCCCACTGCCGGAAAACAGTTTAGCATGCCTACAACCGTAATCAATAACGCTATCATACTTAAATTTGCAACGTCACAGTTTTATACGACCAGAAATCACTTTGTAAAATTTTTTGAAAATCGGTACATAATTTACATAATTTACCCCACTCTCGGAAAACAGTTTATTGCGCCTAAAACCAAATGAAACCCACTTTGGGAAAATAGTTAAATTCACATAAAACCATAACAGATAAAGATATTGCGGTAAAATTTCTTCCAATTTAGATTCATATGGCCAGAAAAAATATCCTGCAATTTTGTGAAATTCACTGTTAAAGCTAAAACTGATTATACTGCTGTATTGAAATTTATTCTTATTTACTTTTTGTAATACCAGAAATCAGTCTTCAGATTTTGGGTTGATTGGTCCATAATTTACCATAGGTACAATACAAATTAACCTTCTAAAAATCGGTTTAGTTCGGCTAAAACTGTTTCGAATCATGATATTTTACTCAAGCTACTTCAAAGTTCTAACAAAAAACGCATAAAACTTTGTTATTGTCGGTCAATAATTTAAGAAAGGTCTAAACCGCAAGCAATTTAAATGCTGACGTTTTTGTGATGCTTAGTTTATAATATATATGTATATATTATATAGAGCCCACTCTGTAATGAACAAGAAAATGCCGGTGGTAGCTTAAATCGATGATTCAAGTGCATCGTTTACAAAGAAACATAACTAAAGCTATTTGGTTGTTTAGGAAGAAAGAAGAAAACGAATGGGAGCCATTGTTAACCACTAGCGGTCAGTCGGTTGGGGGGTTCTGGTTGTCTTACCTTTCTTCTGCCAATAGAATTTCATTCGCATAAATATTATTATAGACTCCCTAAGAATATAACAACATGGGCCGGATGTTGATCTGTGAAACAATAAAGTATTATGCTGGTAATTTAACCCCTATAGAGATCAACTTCAAATAAATCAGGAAAATTAAAGAAATCAACCTAACAAAAATTTCAACTGTATATCCCTGGGTGTTCTGGGATATATAGGCGCGTCTTTACCCTCCCTACCATTGATTTTAGTAGCGCAAAAAAATGAATAATTATAATAAAAACCCCACAACGCGAGCTACTCTTTCAGTAAGAAAACTTTGCTCGAACTAGTTTTCCATTATCATATCAAGCAATTCACTTTTTATTTAAAGAAATTCATGGTATAAATTTTCGTTTCATTGGAAAAAATTCGACTAAGGATTAAAAAAAAATTCTCTACTCTTACAAGTCTACAAACTTATTCACCACAATTGTTTAAAAAAAAACATTAAAAAAATTAATTTAAACGGATTACAATCTAAAATAAATGTACTGATGGTAAATGAATGTATGGAAATATCTATAGCACTTTTAAATACAAAACATAAGTAATAACAATATACATCCAGCACGTATTTTACTTAAATAGTTTTTTTTTTGGTTTTTAACAACATGTTGATAAAGATGTTGCGAACTTTAACTGGCTTTAAACAATGTTTCACAATTCTCTTGTATATTGTTAGATTTACTACTAATAAAATTGTTGCTTCACTCACCCAAAACAAATGTTGTCAGCAGCTGTTGATGAGGCCTCCTCAATGGCTGGTTCTTTTGGAGTTAATTGTGCGATAAATTTTTGGAAGGTGTATAAAAGAATTGAAATAAAGGGAATGGGTATTTCCATACAAACACTAAAGTAGGGATAACTTAATTAAATTAACAAAATAATTACTAATTTATTATAAACGATGTTCGTAAATTCCATAATGCTTGTTCTATCAAAATTTACTGAAATATAACGTGCAATATATCCTTGATTTATATTTTGAGTTTAGAAGTTACAGAAATTGTAATTTCAAACATCTGTAAAATTAGGTAAATTGAGTAAGATAGCATTATGCAATTTAGTTTTAAATATTTTAAATTCGTGATTATAGTTACGGTGATGGCATTTCTGTACACATTTTAATTATTTTACACTATTAGCAGAATAGTTGGATGACCTGGTGACCTTGATGACGAAAATTGCTGACTTCGAATATATGGATAAGGTTTGAGTTCTCAAATAATCCACTGGACTTCCACTGATTTAAATGTGAATTTTTTAACAAGGCGGTTTTAACTTCGTTGCAGTAATTTCATTCAATTTTGTTTTTCTGACAAATTTTGTTGTTATTTTTATTTTTAGTTTTTAATGTGAGTGGTAATAGCAAAACTGAGGTTGTGACCGCTGAAAGAGGTTGCTACGTATAGGATTACTGTGTTTTTATTTTTCAGCGTTTCTTTTGTTTTTTTTTTTCGTTTTATTGTAATTTATTTAGTGCTTAAAAATAGAGTGCGTATTGAGCAGCAAACTTAATAAATTAATTGCAATGATCGACAGCGTTAATCTTTGCAAAAAAAAAGAACTTCACAGTGATGGCTCGTATTATGAGCCACCACAAATGTGACAATTATTACTTTTTTTGTAGCTCCTTTATTTAAGTACAATTCGTGCAGTAAATTTTCGCTACTAAAGAGCTTTTATTTCTCAAGAAACTTATGAAAAATTTTGGGTGAATCCTTTTCCTTTGGCAGGATATAATAACCAAATTCAACATCCAAATTCAAGGAAGTTTTTCTTTTTTCATAAACGAATCACTAAAATTTGAGTTGGGTTAAATTCCTGACAACTTCATAATTATGAAAAAAAATTACCTTTTCTTAGTTTAAACACTTTAGACTTAAAATATCTTTAAACTTAACTGGGATCCAAAACTAAATCACTTTGATTTAGTAAAATTAAATTTACCCGTTTTTGGTTGGCAGATGTATATATTTTTTTCCGCAGTACAATTAATCCTTACGGACTCACAGCTTGTCAGAAAAGAATTTTAAAGCCACGAATTTGCTTCTATAACACCTCACAAACCACGTTATAGTTTCTTTTCCTTGCTTGACTAACGTTCAAGCAAATCAATGTTGTAGCCGTCAACAGTTGCCAGAAAGATCCTAACCTGGTTACCACTGTCAATCAGAAATGATAATAGCGTATGTTGCCACTAAATAAAGCTCGTCATCTACTGTTTTTTTAAATTTTTTTTTTTTTTTTTTTTTTTTTTTTTTTTTTTATTACCGATAAGGAATTTATTAACTACATACGTATTATCAAATACTTAGGAAAATATAACAAGCAAATAAAAATTATACTTATTCTAAATAAAAGAACGAGGAAAATGATTAAAAGTGAAAAAAAAACCAAAATAAATGGAAATTTATACAAAAAAATAGATAACAAGTTGATATTTCTTTTAACAAAAATTCTTGCATTACAAACCGCATAAAACTGGTATTCTTCACTACCGTATTAGGAGGAAGCAAGATTATATACGAAGGTCTTTTGCGTGATATGTTCCTAAAATTTTTCCATTGTCATCTTCAAGAATATAATAATGACTACCTACTTTTTCTTTTATTTTTGATTTCAGAAACGAGGGGGCAAGTTTTGAATTAAATTTCTTTTCAAGGTTCGATTGCGCAAAATTTCTTCGAAATACATTTTGTCCTATATCGTAGGATATGGGCCTTGTTCTTAAATTGTATTGACTTTTGTTTTTCTCAAAAGCTCTATCGATATGCTTTTGGATATCATTCCGTATTAATTGTAGCTTATCATTTCTATCCAGTTTCACACAAGGTTCATTAAAAACATTTAAATTTCTTAGCAGATTATACGAGCTACCATGGGTTACCATTTCCTGCCCAAAAACTGCCTGATAAGGAGATCCCTGTATAGTTTGGTGGAAGGCATTTCTTAACGCACAGCTAATAAAGCTTAAATTTTTATCCCAGAGGGTCTGATCCTTCTTTAGATACGATCTAATACCAGAAATTATAGATCTATTTACCCTCTCCGAAGCATTAGATTGGGGTGAATAGATGGCAGTATAAACGTGCTTGATACCCATTTGCGTCAAAAACGCATTAAACTCATTGGCTTTAAACTGTGAGCCATTATCACTGACCAATGTTTCGGGAACCCCATAAACGTGGAAAATGTGTTCTAACATATACTTTTGAATAATAGACGCGGTAAATTTTTTAAGTGGCCACAACCAATGAAACTTGGTCATATGATCTAGTACGATCAATATGCCAATATGGCCTTGTCTACTGCGAGGGTAGGGTCCTAAAATGTCGACATATAATCGCTGAAAGGGTCTAGAGGTTACAACCTGAGCCCCCATATTGGGCTTTAAAATACTATTTGGAGCTTTACATTCTTTGCACGTCTCACACAATCTTACGTAATTACGGAAGTCTCGTACCATACCCTGCCAATAAAACTTGCGACGAATCAATTCTAATGTTTTTACCATGCCTCCATGCGCGACAACAGGGGAATTATGCAATCTTGCTAAAATGTCCTTTCTTAAATTTAAGGGTATCCAAAGTTTCCAGGATTCGTTATCCTGTTCATTGTCTCCGGTATAGTATGAGGTTCTAATATATACATAATTATCAATAACCTTTATATCAGGATACTTAGAGGGATTATCGCTAATCTTTCTTTTCAAATCAAGATAATCGATGTCATTAAAATGAGGTGAACACAAGTCAATTTCCGGTTCCGCCAGGTCAAGAGCTGCCAGTTCCTCAAAAGGGATTCTGGACAAAGCATCTGGTACCACATGATCCTTTCCCTTGCGGTGGCTAATAGTGAATTTGTATCCTTGAAGTTTCCATACCCATCTCGCTAACCGCCCTGTCACATCCTGCTGTTTCATAAGCCACACTAAAGAAGAATGATCTGTTATTACCTCAAATTCTTGTAGTTCAAGATATCATCTGAACTTTTTAATTGCCTCTAGCGCCGCTAAACATTCGCGTTCGGTGACACTATAATTGCGCTGAGCAGAATTCAACTTTTTCGACATAAAAGCTATGGGCTTTTCGTTGTCGTCATCGTCGAATTGAACTAGCACAGCCCCGATGCCAAAGTCGCTAGCGTCGCATTGTAAATAGAATTTTTTTTGAAAAGTCAGGATTTGACAGCACAGGAGCGGAGGTAAGCAGGGTTTTTTTAACTCAAACGAGTTTTGGGCCGCAGGTGTCCAACAAAATTTACGTTTGGTAGATAGCACCTCAGTGATAGGGAAAACGGTCGACGAAAAATTTGCCACAAATCTTCGGTACCAGCCTGCTAAACCAAGAAATCCACGGACCTGTTTAATATTTTTGGGGGTTGGCCAGTTTTTAATAGACTGCACCTTTTCCGGATCAGTCTTAATGCCTCCATTACCTATGATGTAGCCAAGATAATTTACTTCCGTAACACAAAATTTGGACTTGGAAATATTTAAAGTAAGATTGGCTTTTTTGAATTGTTCTGCAATTCTTACCAGCACTAACAAGTGGGAATCAAAATCCTCGGAAACAATGATTAAATCATCTAAATATCCAAATACTGAATGACGAAGATCAGGAGGTATAATGCTGTCCATCAACCGACACATGGTGGAAGGAGCATTGCAAAGCCCGAAAGGCATAACAACAAATTGGTATAACGGCCTTCCTGGGACCGTAAAGGCTGTCAAGGGCTTTGCTTCTTCCGACAAGCCAATTTGCCAGTAGGCATCCTTTAAGTCTAATTTAGAAATGACGTTTGCCTTGGGTAATCTTGAAAATATGCCCTCTATATTAGGTAACGGGTATGCATCTTTGCGAGTAAATTCATTTAATTTACGAGCATCTAGACAAAGTCTTACTTTATGGGGCTTAACTACGAGTCGTATGGGTGAGCTCCAGGGTGAAGTAGAAGGCTCTATA
Organism: Pollenia amentaria; assembly: GCA_943735925.1. NCBI lineage: Eukaryota > Metazoa > Arthropoda > Insecta > Diptera > Polleniidae > Pollenia > Pollenia amentaria. The sequence continues at coordinate 113,959,719 of OX031006.1, read as the reverse complement.
ACCTTTAACTCAAGCATACGATCTATTTCCTGAAACATCAACTTCTCAACAGCAGGGGACACGGGATAAAAACGTTGTTTTACGGGTTTTACAGAACCAACATCTATGGTGTGTTTTATTAAGCTGGTACGACCCAATCCCTGTTTTTCAAAATTAGGAAAAAGTGATATTATAGTATAAAGTTGCTGTTGTTGAGTGGGCGTCAATGGATAATCTGTAACATTATTTGAATTAACTAAAACTTTGGAAATATCCAACTCTGAGATGACCTTAAGTGGATTTTCATTCGCAGATGCGTAAAGAGCATTTTCAAATATATGTGGAGCTAAATCAAAAATTCTCCAAAAGTCAAGCCCTAAAATAAGTATTTGCTTTATTGAGGGGACGATGAGAAATTTTAATTTTTTAACAATACCTCTAAAATTAACATCTACTTGCAATAAGCCAAGGACCTTTTGGATACCACCATCGGCAGTTCTTACCCAGGTTTTGACAGGACAAAATTCCTTAAATTGTTTAAAGTTAAAATTTGCCAAATCTGCACCTATACAAGAGACGTTAGCTCCTGTATCTAAAAGACCAAATTCTGAAAAAGTTAGAAATTTTACAGGCGCATAAAACCGCTGATCGGATGAATTATTTATAATAGAAGATACAATATATTTAAGAGTTATCTTACGATTTTTAAAAAATGTACGTAATCTCATAGTGGAACGTTTTGGTCTTGGTACAGTTATCTTATTAATAGCGTTTACTTCAAATATGGACTTTCTGGTGCCTAAATATTTTTGCAGCCTAATATGATAAGGTATAATTGGATATAAATGCTTACCGTTATGTATATCTTTATCCTTCTCAAGATCTTGTGTATATTCATGTTGCAAAATTTGTATGTTTTTAGTAGGGGTTATAGTTAAAGAAGTATTAGAAGTATAGGGATTTATGGAAGTTATTTTTAGGGGTAATTTCGGACATTGCTTTGAGCTATTTGGTTTTTTGAAAGAGAAAGTTTTTTGTTTGTACATTTGGTGCACTGGGGCTTATACGTGTTTTTCATGCCGCACCCATAACAAAATATATTTCGGTTCTCAAGGCAGTCCTCCCAGTGGTGGCCTGGTTGATCGCAGTTCCAACACTTTAATATCGGTGATGTTTTCTGAATTGCATCAACAGATATTTCCGGTTCCTTCGGATAATCTAACGAAGTGAATTCCTCAGCACCATCGACTTCCGCGACTTGCCTTCCTGTATTATAATTTGAGGGACTTCGGTTGGATATATTCTTGCGGAAAATATCACTTCCCATTAAGTGTTCTCTCATCTGTACAAATTTTCGCAAATGAGCTATTGAATATACAGGGACATAAAGCAATTCGTGCCTTATTTCCGGACGAAGATTTCTTGTCAATATTTCCACCAGGTCAGATTCAGGAATGGGTGTTGAAAGTTTGTCTAGCATAATGCATATAGACTCATAAAATGACTCAAAATTTTCGTTAGGTTTCATTTTACGATTTCTTACTTCTTCATGTATATCGAAACTTGACTTAAATTCTTTGTATTGGTACATCAATGCGGCACAAAACTCTCTCCATTCAACAAAGTCAACTTGTTTGTGGTACCTCCAGTACCAATCTCGCGCTTGCCAGCTAACAAAATATGAAGATTTCTACATATTAACGAAAAGTCATTATTAAAGTTTTCCCTTGTCAAAGTCTTCACTCTATATAAAAATTCGTCAACTCCTATACCATTACTGGAGCCATCAAATTTTACGTTCCAATTTTGTATTATAGAGGTGACTTTGTCTGCCCGTATTGCAAAATTATCATCAATGGAAGGATGATTGGAATTTCGACGAGAACTGGGGCGAGCTTGGGGGATATTGTTAACATTTTGAGAAGGGGTTGAATGTTGAGACATTTTGGGTTGAATGTTTTGAGTATGTGTTACATTTTGAGGGGGTATGAAGTTTAAATTTTGCAGCAAACGGGTTACGGTGTTTTCAATTAAATAATTTAAATTAGAATGGTCAAGATTTCGATTTCAGGTACCATTGCCATGGTTTGTATACCGCCTATTGCTCTGCGGGGAAATACCGCGTGCTAATAATGATTGAGGTCTTTGAGAAGTAGGGGAATCTTCTGGTATATATTGATTTGTGGCCTGTCTCTTTATGTTACACGCAGGTGTTTGTGATTCATCGAACAAATTCCTAGCGTTACTCCGAGTGTTATATTGCTTCGCCATGGCTCCACGGGGCCTACAGCTAACCCTCTTGGATTTTTCGCCAATCTGTATATGCTCTTGAATATTTATGGTCTTAAGTTCCGCTAATAAACAAGGACGCTTGCAAGAGGGACACTCCGAGGTATTGGCTAAATGATCCTCAATGCAAGAACGATGAAACGCATGATTACATTCTGAAATAATCAGACAATCCTGTCCTTCCGCCATTTTTTCGTTACAAATAATACAACATTGATCAGCATTAGAAACGTTTACCGACGAAGCTTGCGACGGTATAATTGGAGGAGGTGATCTCTCCATTATTATAGTTTAAAATTAGGAAAAGGTGAAAAAAAAACTTAATGAAAAGGTAGGAGTAAGTTTTTTTTTTTTGTTTTTTTTTTCTACAATTTATATTGAATGTTGTAAAATTACGATGAAGAACAGGATATTTTTTCCTGGTCTCTTGTCTTTTCAAGATTTGTCACCCTATGTATTGCAAATAACAATAACGCAAATTTTCTTCAACTATGTAACCAACAATTTATCTTTGAGCCCAGAAAATGGATTTTGCTTGGGTTAAAGAAAACTTACAATAAATAACCAACAAACCTAACGACTCAACAGAGCTAATTACCCGGATATTGTAAAAAAAGAAAAAAAAGAAAAAGAATAAAATATGTACGCGGGTTACTAAGATAATAGCTACCAAAGGTAGAATTCCAGACCGAAAGTTGGAAACACTATAAATTTCAACTAGATTTGCAAAGAGAGATAAAATCCTACAAAAATCATATAGATTTTTATTCTGGCTATAAATAATTACTGTTATATGTGATTAATAAATTAATATAACCCGTACCACGCCTATTGCAACGTTTATACGCACCTCTTATGTGCAAACAAATATATTGCAATTGGAAAAAATTGCCTCATAAACAGTGAAGTAAATTTTTATTTTCGAATAGCCAACTTATGAAAACAATTCCTGATTAACGACCCGACTTGCAAATAAGATTTTAAACATTGTCACACGTTTAACCGTATTAAGTTTTTATTTCGATGTGGCACATCAAAATTTTATAAATACACAATAATTTTTTTTTTTTTTTTTTCTTAATTTACAATAATTGATTTAATTTAAGCTAATTAATCTCAAATAACGTTTATTTGCGAATATGTTGTATACACTTTGTATATGTAAACGTACATAGATCCGAATAATGCTGAAAATTATTTGCAAGCTAAACTTCCACTAAGTATAAAATAATATTTCCGCAGGTTAATGAAATCTACTAAACTATACTGTGAATGTGTGTAGAGCAAAGAAAATCTAATATAAGGACTTTAAGCACGGTATATTAAATCCTCTGGGCCCCACGTTTGGCGCCAATTTATGTAATGAACAAGAAAATGCCGGTGGTAGCTTAAATCGATGATTCAAGTGCATCGTTTACAAAGAAACATAACTAAAGCTATTTGGTTGTTTAGGAAGAAAGAAGAAAACGAATGGGAGCCATTGTTAACCACTAGCGGTCAGTCGGTTGGGGGGTTCTGGTTGTCTTACCTTTCTTCTGCCAATAGAATTTCATTCGCATAAATATTATTATAGACTCCCTAAGAATATAACAACATGGGCCGGATATTGATCTGTGAAACAATAAAGTATTATGCTGGTAATTTAACCCCTATAGAGATCAACTTCAAATAAATCAGGAAAATTAAAGAAATCAACCTAACAAAAATTTTAACTGTATATACCTGGGTGTTCTGGGATATATAGGCGCGTCTTTACCCTCCCTACCATTGATTTTAGTAGCGCAAAAAAATGAATAATTATACTAAAATCCCACAACGCGAGCTACTCTTTCAGTAAGAAAACTTTGCTCGAACTAGTTTTCCATTATCATATCAAGCAATTCACTTTTTATTTAAAGGAATTCATGGTATAAATTTTCGTTTCTTTGGAAAAAATTCGACTAAGGATTAAAAAAAAATTCTCTACTCTTACAAGTCTACAAACTTATTCACCACAATTGTTTAAAAAAAACATTAAAAAAAATTAATTTAAACGGATTACAATCTAAAATAAATGTACTGATGGTAAATGAATGTATGGAAATATCTATAGCACTTTTAAATACAAAACATAAGTAATAACAATATACATCCAGCACGTATTTTACTTAAATAGTTTTTTTTTTGGTTTTTAACAACATGTTGATAAAGATGTTGCGAACTTTAACTGGTTTTAAACAATGTTTCACAGTTCTCTTGTATATTGTTAGATTTACTACTAATAAAATTGTTGCTTCACTCACCCAAAACAAATGTTGTCAGCAGCTGTTGATGAGGCCTCCTCAATGGCTGGTTCTTTTGGAGTTAATTGTGCGATAAATTTTTGGAAGGTGTATAAAAGAATTGAAATAAAGGGAATGGGTATTTCCATACAAACACTAAAGTAGGGATAACTTAATTAAATAAACAAAATAATTACTAATTTAATATAAACGATGTTCGTAAATTCCATAATGCTTGTTCTATCAAAATTTACTGAAATATAACGTGCAATATATCCTTGATTTATATTTTGAGTTTAGAAGTTACAGAAATTGTAATTTCAAACATCTGTAAAATTAGGTAAATTGAGTAAGATAGCATTATGCAATTTAGTTTTAAATATTTTAAATTCGTGATTATAGTTACGGTGATGGCATTTCTGTACACATTTTAATTATTTTACACTATTAGCAGAATAGTAGGATGACCTGGTGACTTGATGACGAAAATTGCTGACTTTGAATATATGGATAAGGTTTGAGTTCTCAAATAATCCACTGGACTTCCACTGATTTAAATGTGAATTTTTTAACAAGGCGGTTTTAACTTCGTTGCAGTAATTTCATTCAATTTTTTTTTTCTGACAAATTTTGTTGTTATTTTTATTTTTAGTTTTTAATGTGAGTGGTAATAGCAAAACTGAGGTTGTGACCGCTGAAAGAGGTTGCTACGTATAGGATTACTGTGTTTTTATTTTTCAGCGTTTCTTTGGTTTTTTTTTTCGTTTTATTGTAATTTATTTAGTGCGTAAAAATAGAGTGCGTATTGAGCAGCAAACTTAATAAATTAATTGCAATGATCGACAGCGTTAATCTTTGCAAAAAAAAAGAACTTCACAGTGATGGCTCGTATTATGAGCCATCACAAATGTGACAATTATTACTTTTTTGTAGCTCCTTTATTTAAGTACAATTCGTGCAGTAAATTTTCGCTACTAAAGAGCTTTTATTTCTCAAGAAACTTATGAAAAATTTTGGGTGAATCCTTTTCCTTTGGCAGGATATAATAACCAAATTCAACATCCAAATTCAAGGAAGTTTTTCTTTTTTCATAAGCGTATCACTAAAATTTGAGTTGGGTTAAATTCCTGACAACTTCATAATTATGAAAAAAAATTACCTTTTCTTAGTTTAAACACTTTAGACTTAAAATATCTTTAAACTTAACTGGGATCCAAAACTAAATCACTTTGATTTAATAAAATTAAATTTACCCGTTTTTGGTTGGCAGATGTATATATTTTTTTCCGCAGTACAATTAATCCTTACGGACTCACAGCTTGTCAGAAAAGAATTTTAAAGCCACGAATTTGCTTCTATAACACCTCACAAACCACGTTATAGTTTCTTTTCCTTGCTTGACTAACGTTCAAGCAAATCAATGTTGTAGCCGTCAACAGTTGCCAGAAAGATCCTAACCTGGTTACCACTGTCAATCAGAAATGATAATAGCGTATGTTGCCACTAAATAAAGCTCGTCATCTACTGTTTTTTTAAATTTTTTTTTTTTTTTTTTTTTTTTTTTTTTTTTTTTATTACCGATAAGGAATTTATTAACTACATACGTATTATCAAATACTTAGGAAAATATAACAAGCAAATAAAAATTATACTTATTCTAAATAAAAGATCGAGGAAAATGATTAAAAGTGAAAAAAAAAACAAAAATAAATGGAAATTTATACAAAAAAATAGATAACAAGTTGATATTTCTTTTAATAAAAATTCTTGCATTACAACTCCTGTCGGTGGAGGGAATCAAAGATTCGGCGCAGCCGAATATAGAACTCTAACTTGTTTTTTATATAAATGAACATAATTTATATCTAATGATTCTGTCAATAGTGCACCGCCGCGGCCGGTTTTTCCCGGCATAGATTTCCGACACAGCTAATGTCAGATGGTTTGCCAGAAGAAAATAGAGCACGCTCTAATTGAAATTTTGTCAGATAACTCTGACTTTTACAGATGCACACGACATGTATGTATGTATTTTACAGTGGGCAATTTGACAAGTCGGATGTAAAAAACATGTCGTCTATGGGCACATTAACGCGTAATTTATTAATTTTGGGTAACTTTGGGCATTTGTCATAACCTATACAACCAAATGAAAAGTATTTTTAAAACTGTATTAACTAATTTTATAACAAAAAATTAAATTTACTTAACGGAATTTATGAACACAAAGAATTTTTTGAACTTTGATGCGGAGTATTTGAGCTTATTGGCTAATGAGTTACTATCAAAATTAAAACTCGACAAAAGCGAAATTAACAAAATTGTTAATAACTGTATTAATTTGTATATAGAACTTTCAAATCAAATTTTCAATTTTTTTGATTTTGAACAAAATCTAAAAAGGAAAATATTTCTTTTATGAAAATTCAGAAAGAGTTCCCCAGCTTTATTTCTGAAAAAGAAAAACAAATTTTAGACCCTGAGTTTAGAGAGTTCAGTTGCAGAGTGTGCTTTGGTGTTTTCTTAATACGACTTGAATTATTAAATTTGATTTTGCAATATATGTAAATATAATATTAAATATAATTCCCGTTAGAAGCGAATGAATGCAATAAATAAAAATTTTTTAATTAAATTATTTAACATCAAAGTGAAGCAAAATAAAAGAAAAAATATATATTTATGTATGAATGAACATACATACATACATATGTATACATACAGTTATTGTAATATAGAATATATAATAAAAACATTAAGAGCACAGTAAACGGTGAAAAACAAAAATAACTTTTTGTATGAATAAAAACAGTGAAACAACGGTAGGGCTTAATGAAAAGAAATTTATGTGACAGTGGAAGCTAACAATGTTGAAGTAAATAAAACAAAAGAAAACAATACGCCTGCAAGTGTTACTGAAGCGGCAAAAAGAATCTTAGTGGGAAATTATACCATGAACTCAAGCACTGACGCAATGGATAACTCACAAGTGAAATATTGTCAAAAGCCTCAAGTACAAGTTGGTATGGAATGGTATATAACAATGCTTAAATGGGGTCGCAGCCCTACCTCTTCAGCTGTTGCATCGGCCTCAAAAGTTCCATCTTTTAATAGACTAAATTCACAAAATCGTTTTGCAATTCTGAAGGATGAATCCTCTGAAGCACCAAGCGTCATGAAATCGTCTAAGCTATCCCCGATATATAATAGGGAGCAAAACTTAAAAGAGTCACACTGCCAACTATAGAGGATGTCCAGCATACTCCATCGTCAAGAGTTCGGTGGGACCGAAACCTAATCCCACTCAAATTCAGGTACCGCAGCATGGTACTAAGAGAAGCTCCTACCCTAACGTTTTAAAATCAAGCCATATGCCAATGGAAGGTGATTTTCCCAATAATGATGAAACTGCCGTTTCAAATTTAAGTCTACTAGAAAACTCTATGGAAACATTAGTGCAAACTTTAAATCATTTTACGAACACAATGGGTAATATGATGCAGGAAATGTTAAGAATGCAGTCGATGTTATTGCAAGCTGTAATTAACAAGCCATGAACTATCTTAAAATTTGTTGTTGAAACGCAAACGGTATCCGCCAACACAAAAATGAACTAGAGTACTTTCTTAAAAATAAACAAATTGGTATTATGATGGTTTCTGAAACGCATTTGACTTCATTTTACATTTAAAATAAATGGATAATATATACCAAGGACCCTCTAGGTAGATAAAAGCCATTTTGATAAAAGCCATTGTGAAGATTATCTGCAAGCGACGAACATTTGTGTTGAAGAACTAAATCGAAACATAGTAATTTCATCTTTATACTCTCCACCAAGATATTCAATATCAGAAAGCCAATATAATAAATATTATAAATCATTAGGACCATGCTTCCTGGCTGCCGGCGATTATAACGCTAAAGATACCTTCTGGGGGTTACGACTTATAACACCAAAGGGTCGTGACTTGTTTAAAACAATATCTAAAATGGATTTAAATGGGGTCGCGAGCGGACAACCAACATATTAGCCTACTGATCAGCAAAAAATTCAAAATGTCATCGATTTTGGCGTGGTTAAAAACATCCCCACAGAAATGATTAATGTTGAAGCTTCTTTAGAATTATCTACAGATCACACACCTACAATTGTTACTATAATGAACCCCAATATAATTGTAGCTCCATCTGGTTACTTAGCGACGTCAGCCACACAAATAAATTGGTTAAAATATAAAAAATATCTTAGCACCCATTGCACAGAAAATATTCCGCTTGATACACCGGAGAACATGGAAATCTCTATTGTGAATTTTGACAGTTATCTTAAGCTAGATGTTAAACATTCCAGCAAAACCATCAAAATAATAAAAAATAAAAATATATATTCTACAGATCTCGAGCGGCTGTTGACCGAAATAAGGAGAGTTCGAAGAGAGTGGCAATTATACAGATCCCCTCAACTAAAGAAATTATTAAAAGAGTGCACGAAAAGTTTAAAAAAGATACTGCAGTCTCAGAAAACGGTTTCATTGAAAAAATATCTTAAGGAACTGAATGCAACTCTACAATCATACTTTATATATATACATACATTATAGCGTGCAGCTAGAAATCTCAAAAGGCCAGTTATCTCTAAACCACCTTTAAGAAACTTTATTGGAAGTTGGGCAAGAAATTATACAGAAAAAGAAAGCTATTTGCTTATTATTTAAAAAATGTATTCACCCCTCATACATCACACAATATTGCTGTGGAGTTTCCACCTGTTGATGTTAGAGCAGCTGTTCCCCTAAGATTCGAGATAACAGAAATCGAAAAGGCTATTTGTGACTGAAGCTCCAAGAAAGTTCGTGGTTTTGACAAAATCAGTAACAAAATGGTTTGGAACTACCTTGCATAGCAAAGAAAATTATTCTTTTTGTTTTTATGCTATTTTACGCCTTGAATACTACCCTCAAGAATGTAAAGTTTCCTTAGTTGCCATGATACCAAAACCAGGTAAAGATCACACAAAAGTTGTGTCATATAGGCCTATAAGTTTATTATCTAATATATCACGGCTTTTTGAGAAACTCTTAGTGTTTAAGAAAATCCCAATTTTAAATGAAACTAGATGTATTCCTAACCATCAGTTCGGTTTTAGAAAAGGACACAGAACAATTGAACAAACCCATCGGATAGTAAACGCTCTTTATCGATGTGACTCAAGCATTTGATAAAGTCTGGCACGAAGCCTTGAAGCTAATTTATACTTCGGACATGTCAACTTACTACTACACCCAAATTTCAACTTTAGCGGACGATGCATGAAAACCATCATGAAGCATCTCGTTACTTACAGGAACATATATTTCAACAAGAAATATGGTTAAAACAATGGACGATAATAGTCAACGAGCAAAATGCGTACATATAATATTCACCTTGCGTCGGGATTCATGCCCCCTTATTAAAATCAATAATCAAATAATACCTCAGAATTCGCATGCAAAATATCTCGGTATACATCCAGATCACCGTTTAGCGTAGAAATACCATATAGATGCAAAATTAATTCAAATTAAACTAAAAGCCACTCAAATTCATTGGCTTATTGGAAGAAATTCTGTCCTTAGTCTCGATTGCAAACTTATACTTTACAACTCTATCTTAAAAACAAACTGGTGCTACGGTATTCAATTATAGGGTACTGCGTCAGCGTCTAATATCGAAATAATTCAAAGGCGCCAAAATAAACTTCTTCGAATAATCACAGCTGCTCCCTGGTATGTTAAAAACTCGAATATCCACAAGGATTTATTTATTTATCTAAAAAAAAATTAAGGAATAGAGCTATTACAAAAAGCTTTATGAAATACATGACTGAAATTTAACTCATAGAATAAATTCGAAAAAAAATAAAAAATGTTGAATATAATAAAGTTGCTTATGAAAAAGAAATAATTCCCAATACCTAGATATTACAAACTTTTAAACGAACTTTCATATACCCCTTCCACCTACAGTGAAGGGTTTAAAAAGAATTTGAGGTTATAAAGGATCTGAATTTGAATAACAATTTTAATTATTCCTGGTAAACATTTTTTATGTATATAATGTGATACTCCTCATTATTTTTTAACTTTGCCCCAAGCTATTTAAAAATTGTGAAATGATTAAAGTTTAGACATTTTTAAAATTTAAAAATTGTTTCAGTTGTATGACAAAATTGGTTCTTATTTAATGAGTTATAATTTGATAAGACATACCATATAGTTTCAAAACAGGTTAATAAATCTGGTGTTTTAGCGGGTTGAGTTTTGGGAGTAGAGTGGACTGTATAATAGAGCTAGTGGAAACACCAAGTTTATTAACATTTTATTTTTCGTTTATATGAGAAATTATACGAGGGTGGTGTTCCAAAAAATAATTAGGAAGAAAGTCTGGTACGAAGTCAACTTACACCCTCACAAGAGACAAGTATGGCCCATTGTGACGCCTGAGTTATTGATAGATTTAAAAAAAAAAGACAGAGAAATAAAAAGTTAAATAAAAAGTGAAAGAAGAAATCAGTGGAAGATAAAAAATCGGGCCAAAAAGAAAAACAACCCTACCAAAACGGACCAATATATACCCCGCAATCAGTCGCCTGTTATGCAGCCAGGTCATTCCCATTACGAAACCAATGCGATTCTTGAGCCCACAGCCCGAGACATCTCCCAATTCGCCTATGAACCTACTACTTATCCATCTCAGCCTGGTTTTCTACAGCCTGGGATAGTGACACAGAATTTACTCAACTATATCAAACTGATCTGGGTCCTCACATAACCTGCAAATATCCGACAAGTCAGATCCCATACTCACCACCATCCGGCCTACCATACCCGTGATAATAGCTATCATGGTCCTAATGCACACCTCACTCCTGCCCAGCATCGAATCTGAATCGGCCTTCCTAAGCCCTGGCCACGCGATTTGTCCCGCTCAAAACCCATTCCCTTATCCTTTCAAAAATAAAAGCCTATTGGAGGATTTACTGCTTCCGAACAGTCAGGGTTCTTCATTTCCGAGCTCAATCTCGCTAATTCAACAGCCATTTCGTTGCCAGGGATGCTGCAGTGACCAGGTAGCCAGCACATACTCCCCTATGATTTAACCTAGAGCCATCCTACAATCCTCCACTAGCTTGGAGTACACATAAGAGCCAATCAAGGCCTTATCAGCCGTCTGGCTGACCTCCGAGATCCCAGCTATGTTGCCCCTTATCAATTTCACGTCCCGCAATATCGCCAGAACCTCCGCCTGAATTATGTCCAGATCCTTAATGTTGACCCCCGCACTCATGCCCTTTAAATTTATAGTTTATTTTATATTCCATCAAAGTTGAGAAATATTGAAAAAAATGGATAATTAATATCAATTTACCTGGACAAACACAAAGCAAACAGTACAATTTTTTTATTCTTCTCTCAATAATTAGGTCTATCAATAGAATCAAAAATCCGATCCGTTAACTAGTTTTCTAGATACTGTATATCAAAGCGGAATAAATTACCTAAAAATGGTCTCTTTATTAGAAGACTGAAAATCGGTAAACTTTGAAGGGCTATGTGTATCTGCTGAACCAATCGTTTGACAATTTTCTGTAAAATTAGAGTTGCGTAGTTCATGAACGACCTAGTTCAATTGAACTATTCTGTCAGATGACCGGTCTTTCTGTATCACCGTACGTTTTAGTTCACTAGCTCATTTTTGGTCAGCTTGTCTTTTATTGCCAGTTAACTTTTGGTCGTTTTTGTTGTTTACTTGATCGAATAACTGATTGAAAAGAAACAATAATACTATTTCTGTGTATATTTATTTTTGTGTGCAGTTTCTGTTACTCATTGCCACATTGCTTTACACATTTACATCATACAACCAGGGCTGTCAAGTATACAAATTTCTCGGCAAACGGCGGGTTTCAAGCTTTTTGGCGCCATGGCGATTTTTTTGCGGCTTATAAAATATATGCCGATTTTGCTTCCTATTCGATAGGCCATGAATTTGTTTTGAGACTCTTGGACAAATTTACCGTTTTTTATTTGGAAATATTTCAATTATGGTATTCCATCTTATTAAAATCAGTTTTGGCTAAAATTTTATAGCTATATGTCCGGTACGTACCATTTTAATGAACTTGCTTTGACTGTTTTTGTATGCATGTAATTCCAACTGATAATGTGTTGAAAGATTTTTATTAATAATGAACTCCACTGAAACTCGCCTTTAAAACAGAATGCAATAGGAACTTCTTGACGCGGTATTACGAGTTATAAATTATATGCATCTTCGCATGATATATTCAATCAATAAAATCCTATACAATTTATTAAAAAAAAGACAATAAGAATTGTCTTGCCGATGAAGTGTATAGCGTTTGAGATATACATATATCCAATATTTGTTTAATACTAGCTGCTTTAAGTAGACTACCGTAAAATATTTTATTTATAGTCAACATTGTACCTATTTTGTGTCCGCTAATAATTCTTATTTTGTTTTAAATAAAAATTAAACAATGTGTATATTATCGCGACTTTTGTTAATTTTTTCGGAAAAAATTTATTTTTGAGGATTTATAAAAAATATTTTCAATATTTGAAAAATATATATTTTATTGTCAAATAAAAACAAAAAAGAAACTCCTTATGTATTTTAACCCTCAAATGTAACTCCTCATTTAAGTACAAAAAGTTACTCTTCGTTGAATCGACGAACTTTTAAAAAAATTCTAGCGGAACGATTTTTAAAGTAAAAAATCAACTAAATTGTTTTTAGTTAAGCATTTTATTATAAATAAAATTTAATAAGGCATAAAATATATAAGTTTTCCTCTCTTTCAAAATTTGATACGAATTTTTGTGTTTTAAAATTTATTATTTTTTTAAGCTTTCGTCATCAGCTATTGTTGTAAAGAAATGAGCGTAATTTGAATACACATAAGAAAGTTATAAAAAGTGTAAATGAGCTTCGTCGATTTGACGAACAGTTACCATATAGGATTAAGAGATTTTATTTAACTTGGGCTAGATTCAGACCGTGATTTAAAAATCATGTCTTTTTTTTAATTCCTTTTGAAAGTTGCTTCCAAAATCACAACAGATTCAAACGAAGATTTTTTCCCCATGATTTTATGGTTGATTTTTTTTCCCATTATCGGCAATTCTTCTTTACTTGCTTATTTATAAAAACAAACAATTTTAATGCGCTCCATGTTTTGTATTGTAAGGAGATGTTGCCACATTGAAATAAAAAATAAAATGAAGCAACATAACAAAAATACGAATGTGTGCAAAGAAAAATATAAAAAAAGACACAGATATCAGAAAACGTGTTTTTTTCTCTACTCCTCTTGCTTTTCTACACCGTTCGCCTACAAACACAAAAAATCATGTCTTAAAAAACATGGAAAAAATCACCGTGTGAACCGCGTGTTGCAATGCATGTTTGTTCTGGGAAATCTTGCAACTCAATTTTGAAGAATATACCTCGAACCAATTAAGCTGACATTTTAATCCAGCTTGTTGAAACACTTAAGATGGCGTTCTCTGAGAATAAGTAAACCTTTTTAAAAAACACGCTTTATTTAAAGTTCTAAAAAGAAAAAAATGAAATTTTACAATAATTAGTATTGTGGTTATTTTATTGAACTGTTAATGGTTTTTAATCCAAATTTAGATATTTTAATTAGGCTTAAGTTCATTGAATTTAATTTGCATTAAATTATTTTTATGAAGAAAGGAATTTTTACAACATGGAAGATTAATTAAAATTGTTATTGATAATTTTCATTCTTGACTGACCTGGGATTCGAAGCCAGGCTGTCTGGCGTGTGATTCGAACCCAGGCGGCTGGTTACCCTGACATGTTTCGACCTCAACCACTAGGTCTTCTCAAAGGGATTTGCCGTCTTACACTCGTAGCCATCGAAGACTGCTGACGTCAGTAGTCAAACATCAATCCTTAAACCAAATTGTATTTTAACCTTTGGTAGATCGAAATTTGCTTTTTGAATGATTATCCATTTTTAATTGATCTCACATGTTTTTCCTTACTTCTGTTTTTTCGTACTTTTGTCAAGAATTCTTCTTGAAGTCCAAAGTACATTTTTTTGTTTTTCCTGTTTTTGTCTTTCTTTTTTCTAGTTGACCTTTTTCAGCACAACTTGAAGGACAAATGTAAACATAGCTCGTGCCTTAGCTGTTAACAATAATTAGTATTGTGGTTATTTTATTGAACTGTTAATGGTTTTTAATCCAAATTTAGATATTTTAATTAGGCTTAAGTTCATTGAATTTAATTTGCATTAAATTATTTTTATGAAGAAAGGAATTTTTACAACATGGAAGATTAATTAAAATTGTTATTGATAATTTTCATTCTTGACTGACCTGGGATTCGAAGCCAGGCTGTCTGGCGTGTGATTCGAACCCAGGCGGCTGGTTACCCTGACATGTTTCGACCTCAACCACTAGGTCTTCTCAAAGGGATTTGCCGTCTTACACTCGCAGCCATCGAAGACTGCTGACGTCAGTAGTCAAACATCAATCCTTAAACCAAATTGTATTTTAACCTTTGGTAGATCGAAATTTGCTTTTTGAATGATTATCCATTTTTAATTGATCTCACATGTTTTTCCTTACTTCTGTTTTTTCGTACTTTTGTCAAGAATTCTTCTTGAAGTCCAAAGTACATTTTTTTGTTTTTCCTGTTTTTGTCTTTCTTTTTTCTAGTTGACCTTTTTCAGCACAACTTGAAGGACAAATGTAAACATAGCTCGTGCCTTAGCTGTTAACAATAATTAGTATTGTGGTTATTTTATTGAACTGTTAATGGTTTTTAATCCAAATTTAGATATTTTAATTAGGCTTAAGTTCATTGAATTTAATTTGCATTAAATTATTTTTATGAAGAAAGGAATTTTTACAACATGGAAGATTAATTAAAATTGTTATTGATAATTTTCATTCTTGACTGACCTGGGATTCGAAGCCAGGCTGTCTGGCGTGTGATTCGAACCCATTTTACTTTAGATCTTTTACTATTCGTATCAACTTGTCGCGATATTCACTTGTATAAGTAACTTAAATAACTTGATGTGATTGATTTTAACTATTAAAATTTTCAAACGAAGTAAATACAAGTACTTAAACCTCGCGACTTGCTTTTTTATCATTTAATGCATTATAAGTCGATAGTTAAAGTTTACTTATTTTTTTGGCGCATTTTTTATAAAGCCGTGTTTTTTAAAAAGGTTTTTTAATTTTTATAAAAGATTCATATTATCATGTATTTGTAAAAAATAAAACATATAACACATGAATTATAATAATTATTATTGCTAGTTATTTGTTCATTATACCCTCCACCACCACTAGTGGTGAATGAGGGTATACTTAGTTTGTCATTCCATGTGAAACTTTTTTATTATACATCTAAGAACCCATAAAGTATATATATTCTAGCTCCTTGAGTAATTCTAAGTCGAAACTTGGTCTCAAATTGCTTGTAGTCACCCCAAGCAGTTTGGGATTAAAATCCAGCAACATCGGCTCAGTAGGATCAAAACTATGAATCAAAATGTGGAACCACCACCTAGTGCTGAGAGTGAAATTTCGAAAAAGATACATTTTAGTTTCCAAAAAGATACATTTGGAAAAAAATTTTAAAATCCATTTTTAACGTTTAACATTTATTAACATAACATTTTTACTTTATATTTAATGAATATTGCAACAAAATGATATAATATAAATTCATTTTTATAATTATTTAAATCATAAATATTAGGTTTGTAATTTTTAAAAATACAGTAAGCAAACTTTAAAATTAATTATATGTAACTATCTTTGGATGTTATCAAAACAAATTCATTTTTGTAAAAAATAATATACGAGTTAAGGCGTTAATACTAAGGCGATAATATGAAAAAGTTCACATAACTTTTTCTTCTAAAATTTCATCTTAACACACATACACAAGAATAAGCAGACGACAGAAAAACTTAGAAAGCCTAACATCAAAATACATGTTTCTTTTTTTGTGTAGCTTCGTACAGACGGTGGTCAGATCATACAATATTGTAAGCAGGCGTTGCCAATTGAAAAATTTTCCTGACAATGGTGTCATTGTCAGATGCATTAATTTTACACGTCTGCCAAATTCAAATGAGCTTACAATGTTCACAGGCGCCCTATGCTACAATGGGAGTTAGAGGAACACATATATATATATTATAATGTTCACACAGTAGCAATACATCTTTAGTCAATTTTAATGCAATTTAACCAACGCTGTTTACCAGTATTGTAAGATCTGACCACCGTATGTTCGAAGCTTATTTAGTTGTCACAGTTTTTTTTTCGTATTCATAACGAAATTATAACTTTAAAACACTTTGTCATATACGGAAAGTTTAATATTTTATTTCTGTACATTTTGCGTACAGATAAAAAAGATACGAAATATATCAGGATTATACATGATACATGAAGTCATCAAAAGATACGAAAAATGTATCTTTCGTATCCTAACGGCATCACTGCCACCCCCACAAAAAAAATTATAATTTTGATACTAAAACTAACATAAATGGTGGAATAATACCCGGAATGATATACAGTTTTGCACGAATTTGCTCTATACGACTGCAAATCATACTGTTAAATTTCATGAAGATCAGTCCATAATATACCATAGGCCCCATATAAACTTACTCGCGGAAAACAGTTTAGCACGCCTAAAACTATAATAAATAACGCAATCATACTAAACTTTGGTACGTCACAGTTTTATAGAACCAGAAATCACACTGTAAAATTTTTTGAAGATCGGTCCAAAATTTACACTAGGCTTCATATAAACCTAACTCCCGGAAAACAGTTAAGTACGCCTCAACCGTAATAAATAATGCTATCATAATGAAATTCGGTTTGTAACAGTTTTATAGGACTAGAAATCACACTGGTAAATTTCGTGAAGATCGGTCCATAATTTACCCTACTCTCGGAAAACAGTTTATTGCGCCTATAGCCAAATAAAGCCCACTTTACGAAAATAAATAAATTTGCCTCAAACTATAAAATATATAGATATTGCGGTAAAATTTCTTCCAACTTAGATTCCTATGGCCAGAAAAATATTATGCAATTTTGTAAAATTCACTGTTAACGCTTAAACTAATTAAACTGCTGTATTGAAATTTATTCTTATGTATTTTTTGTAATACCAGAAATCAGTCTTCAGAATTTTGCGATGATTGGTCCATAATTTACCATATGTACAATACAAATTAAAAACTGTTTCGAATCATGATATTTTACTCAAGCCAGTTCAAAGTTCTTACAAAAACGCATGAAACTTTCTAATTGTCGGTCAATAATTTAAAATAGGTCTAAACCGCAACCAATTTTAATGCTGACGTTCGTTTTTGTGAAGCATAATTAATAATATATAAGTATGTATTTACGACTCCTGTCAGTGGAGGGTATCAAAGAGTTGGTATAGTCGAAAATAGCACTCTAACTTGTTTTAATATTCTTTTGATAGCTTAGAGTTTGTGCAATCGCTGTTATTTTAATTTCTTTGTGTATTTAAAAAAAAATTATGTTCTTCAAAATACCACATACATTTGAAATTTTTTTCTTACATTATTTTTGTTTAAATTAATATTTGAAGAATTGCGCTCTTGCTTTGAAAAAGCCCTCGCAAGAATTTTTTTTCTTTTAATTTAAATGGAGTTATCTAAACAAATAGGAAATGAGAACATCAAAGAAGTTTTAAAATCGACACGTTTGGCGAGAAGTCACTACATATGGCAGCCTAGATTGTTCTATGAATTTTTGAAAACAGTGTGGCAAACCGCTACTGACAATGTGTTAAAAGAAGAAAGTACAATACATACTCTATCAGTGATGGCAAATTTAAAAATTAAGATGGTACTGACCACCAAGCAAAAGAGTACTTTATACTTTTCTTATTAAAAAATATACTCAAAAAACACAAACATTTCAAAAATTAAAAAAAAATATATAAAAATTTTAATATAAAAATATAAAATTTTGGTAAACAAACACACAGAAGAATATGAACGTAAAATCGTCGAAAACGAGGTTGAGTTTACATTTTTCGTTTACAATACTCGTAACTTGTTAGCAATATTGTTCTTTTAAAATAACTTCAATTAATATTAATTTACCATTCCAGTTAAGTGAGAGCAAAATGCCATTGATATTGAAACAACACTACGAATCACATTGAATTAAAGTTGTTTTAAGTTAAACCAACTTGAATTTAATGTAGAATCTGTTTAATTTGAGTGTGAAATAACAGTGAGAAGAAGCTTCAGAAACAACATATGTTTTTGTTTTAGAATGATTGCAAACACATACCCCCTGATCTTGAGAGAAAGAATATTATTATTTATATTCCAGTTGCACTTTATCGTTTTGCCCGATTAAAAGACACCAGCAGAAAAGGCCCGATATGTTTTCATCATCATTCTCCTTCGAGAATACGGAAATTTTTCTTCCAAAAGAAAACGGGAATTTTTCTTCTTTAAAATTGTTTTACATATAAAAATAAAAAATTCAGGTATTTCTTCTTGAAGTGTTGTGTTATATTCACACTAAAGACGTTCACAGATATATCTGTTTGTACAAGTTTCTCTGTGTTTGATAAAGTGAGTGTGTATGGATGAGTTGTCGTGTGTTTCTGATATAAGTTGATATGGATATTTTTTGTAACATAGTGGATATGAGTTGATAAAAAGAGAATGAGAGTAACATATCTGTTTATATCTGTTTTACAAAAGCAGATACTAGTTGATACTGATCAAATACAATGAGTTACTTATTGTACGATGCCGTTTTTTTCAATTGTCTTTCAACGAAAATATTTTGTATTTTGTTTTTGTAACAAATTCTTTGATGCCCTTAAAAGGATGGGGTCTTTTCGTTCAAGAGACATGTAGACAAAAATTATTGAAAAAAATTACCAAAAAAAAACCACATGTATTTTGTTTTTGTAACAAATTCTTCGATGCCCTTAAAAGGATGGCGTTTATTCGTTCAAAAGACATGTAGACAAAAATTATTGGAAAATATAATAAAAAAAAATTACCAAAAAAACAACACATGTATTTTGTTTTTGTAACAAATTCATTGATGCCCTTAAAAGGATGGGTTTTTTTCGTGCTGTGGTAGTGAAAATTGCCGAGCAACAACAACAAAACTAGCAAGAAGCGTTGCAGGCCTGATCTGCCATATTTACCGATTTATCGGTATTTTGCCGATTTTTTTCTCTAAATTATCAAAGTGCCTATTTACCGATTTTTTGATAAAAACTCAAAACACGGTAGCTTTTGGTTTGTGCTATATACATTTTTAATTTTTGGTAACTTTTGACGTTACAAAAAGACAACTGTTATTAATTCAGCGCTTATACTTAAGGAAAATGGGTTAGATTTATTCCATATACATATGTACATATGTAGTGTTTGTCTAACCCATCACACACACACATTTTGAAAAATATTCAACTAGGTATAAAGAATAAAAGAATTAACTCCAAATGAAAGAAAAAAACTTAACGATTTTTTAACCAAAGCTAAAAGAAGAGATAATTTATTTTTCTAAAGGAAAAAGGGATTATTACTTACAAAAGAGTAAAGTTAAGCTTAATTTATATTCACTGTCAATGTAAATATTTAATTTTATAGAAATTTATGCTATTGAAATAATGGGATTTTAATCCGGAGCGACAACGGCACAAATTTTATTGGCGCTCAAAAGGAAATACTGAAAGAAAATAGATTTTTCGACTACGATGAAATACGAAGGAACATTTCAAAAGATAATATTGAATGGATTTTCAATTGTCCGGCCAATCCACATGCGGGCGGTTGCTGGGAAAGGCTTGTCAAATGTGTGAAGCAGTTGTTATATAAAATTCTGAGGGAAGAAGCTCCACGACTAGAAACGTTTCGCAGCGCAATTATAGAGGCCGAATGCATTATAAACAACCGTCCGCAACCCAGCTGCCTATAGATCCCGGATCTGAGGGGCCTTTGACACCAAATCACTTCCTGATAGGTGGGCTAAACTCCACACAAACACCCGGCCCTGATGATGAGAATTTATGTCTGCGAAGGCAGTGGCGAATCGCACAAAACTTAAAAGATAGGCTGTGGAAGCGATGGGTGGTCGAATACTTGCCACAATTACTACAACGCCCAAAATGGAAGGAAAAGGTAACACCCCTTCAAGTCGGAAACATGGTCCTTATATTGGATCCCAACCTGCCCAGAGGCCAGTGGAAATTGGGAAAAGTAACTCAAGTTTTTTCCGGAAAAGATGGCCAAATACGTACAGCAGAAGTTTCTACGGCCAACGGGTCATTACGTCGTCCTGTGGTAAAATTAGCTGCCCTGAAATTTAGGGAATCCTCCTCTTAGAAAGGATAACGGTGTGGGGAATGTTGTCATCACTGGCACAAAATACAACGCTGTGATTTTGATGTCTGCCTAACACAACAATATTTCAAAATAACGACACTAGTCATTGAACACGCGAAGAGAAAACCAAAGGAAACACGCCTATATTTTTCACGCAACATACTATTGGAAGAACCAAGCTTTTGTACTTTTATTCTTTATTTCTAAATCTCAATAAATTATCTTTGCTTAAACAAATTAAATAAACTAACTTTTTATCGAAGCTTGCGTTTTAGTCGTCTACAACTGCAATAGTGCTAAGTATCGGATATCTAGGTAACCATTATACTCACAGTACTAATAACAACACCTGATCGATTTAAAGCAAAACAAAATACATAAGGGATTTCTTTAACAAGTTCGTTATTTTATTTAGCAGTAAAAATATCGAAATATCTTTTAAACAAAACAATAACAGTGATTTCTTATCGCATAAATATTTTTAATAATTTTAAAAATCAACATTTGCTTATAAATTTTGCAAAATATCCTTATTTAAAACTTCTTTTGAAAAGTTTGTTTTGTAAACAAAAACATGAAACAGCTGTTGCAAAAATTCTTGCAAGTAAAATTTTTACCACTAAAAATTTGCAAGAATTTTTTGTCTCTCTTTTGACGCTCTCAACTTGCAAATTTTTTGGGTTAATGAACACTTTCCAGTAACAATTGTTACAAATTCGTAACAATTTTTATTAAATGAACACAGCTATTATTGAAATAAAAAAACAGCTATTATTGAAATAAGTAAAACAAGCTTTAAATATATATTAAATATTTTGTTAAATTGCAGGTATAATAGAATATTAATATATTATAATAGAATATTAAGATAATAATCGCATAACTAATATGTAGGCATCATTAGGTTTGCGTTGACATGGTGAAACAATTTTGCTTTTCTGATGCAGCGCAGGCAGTACTGCATTTGAGAACGTAGAGATGTTATATTATTAGAGATATTATGACATTATTTATAGATTTTTTTATTGATTTTAATTTCTAATTAGAAGTGGATTAAACTAAAAAATGTACTTCATTAAATTAAACAATAAATTGATTTTAAAAAGCCAACTTTTCCATTATAAATAAAGTGTATTTTGATCTCCTTATAATGAATTTTTCTTTACAATAAGCAAAAAGAAAAACCGTGCTGTAATATTAATATAAACACAATCCATATATATCTATATGTATTGCAAAACCTATATTAAGTATGACTATCAGCTTCTTCTACATTGGACTGTTAGAAAGCTTAACCCATTGCTCTCCCATACTCTAAGAATTTCCAAGAATAAATAGTACCATCTGCAGGTCATTAGTTTTTTGCAGACTGGCATTATTTTTATGATATGATTTTTCCATCATTTGTATCGTTTCCAACCTTATGAGAAAATATATGTACATATATACTTTTAAATTAATTTTAATTCAGTCGAATTTCCCTAAAATGAATCTTACTATTGGACCAGAATATTTCTTTGTAGAACATTTTCCTTCACTGAATACGGGGGCTGCTATCAATACTACTCTTAATTGAAAAACTCTTTCATTCTTCTTATTTAAATTTTTCAGAAATTAACTAATTAAAATTTACTTCTTGCTCCGTGTATAGCGTTGTAAGTATGGGCTACAGGAGTTTTTTTTGAAATAATTCCTTATATGGAGACAAATATGCATATACATATGTATATGAGTCAAATTTTTGTTTACAAAACTTGTTTATTGTAATGAAAACTATAACTGAGAAAATACATTATAAGGAGATCAAAATACTCGTTATTCACAATGGAAAAGTTGGCTTTTTAAAATCATTTTATAGTTAAATTTAATGAAATACATTTTTTAGTTTAATCCACTTCGAAATTAAAATCAATAAAAAAAAATATAAATAAAATGTCAAAATATCTCTAGTAATATAACATCTCCACGTTTTCAAATGCAGTACTGCCTGCGCTGCATCAGAAAAGCAAAATTGTTTCACCATGTCAACGAAAACCTAATAATGCCTACATATTAATTATGCGATTATTATCTTAATATTCTATTATACCTGTAATTTAACAATATATTTAAATATTCTGAATGCTTGTTTTACTTAAAACAAACATACTTTCCTTGATGATACGTCGTTTTGTTTCAGAGAATTACAAATTAAAATAACGTAACACACATAACTAAATAAATAACAATAAAAATAATATTTTTTCCTAAAAAATATATCGGCTCTCGCATTTTTATTCTTAATATTTAATATTACTCTAATATCTCATATAATTTCCATTTTACAACGTTTTTTGCTTCTCATGTAAACTTATGAAATTTTATATTACACTATTCTGCGTTTAAGATGACGATATGTGCAGTTTTTATATATCAATAATATTTACCTACCAAAAAAACAACACAAACATATTGGTTCACCAGCTAAGAAATAATTTTACAAAAGCAAAACACACGCAGGCTAATCGTGTTGCATAGCGGGAAAAATTGCAAGCGATTCACTTTTTAGGCCTTTAAGAAGGTTTACAATTGAATTTTTGGTAAACTTTTACTTATTCCACTCTGCCTTCTTTGAAAGGTCTTTTAGAAAGGTTTTTATTAAATATTTTACAAATTCAAATTTTCTATTCTAAGATCAGGCCTGTCGTTTTATTAGTAGTTATGTTGGAGCGTGTTGCAAGTTTAGTTAGTAATTTATTCACTTTGCATTATTAGCAACAACAATTAAACTGGGATAAAGCCTTATTCTTGCCTCTTCCAGAAGCCTTTAGGGTAGTTGCAAGAGGACAAGGTGTTGGTCTCCAATGACACACCTTGTTAATTAGTAATAAAGTTGGAATGAGGCTGGGAGATCTTATATCTGCAAAAAGGCCTTCTATAAGGCTTCTTTACTACTTGATTTTCCCTCTGGAAATGGTTGAGCAAATCGCACTTTTTTCCTTGTGAAAAATTTTAGCATGAATTATTTCCAATTTTTCATATCTGAAAAATTCACTAATGAATTTTCTTTTTTGCTCACTCCTCATGAGTGAGGAAATTTAAAATATTTTTTTTCCTCACCCTCATGGGGATGAATCTGCAGAAAAATTTTAAAATTTTCACGCTCGCTCATGACATTTTGAAAATCCATTTTTTACATATATTAACATAATATTTTTATTTCATTTATATATTTATTTAAGCCATAAATATTAGGTATATAATTTATAAAAATACATTAAGCAAATTTTAAAATTAATAATATGTAACTATCTTTGGATGTTATCAAAACAAATGCATTTTTAATATACGACTTAAGGCGTTTATACTAAGGCGATTATGTCAAAAAGTTCATTTACATTTTTCTTCTAAAATTTCATCTTAACCCACATGCACAAGAATAAGCAGACGACAGCATAACTTAGAAAATCTAACAACAACATGCATGTTATTTTTGTACTTATATGGGGGATTCACAAGGTGTCATAAAGTCATATGTCTTAAAATAATAATATGAAAAAATACGACTGTTGTGAGCAACCCCTCATAATTTAATGTGCTATTTTGAATTTAAATCCGCTGATTAAAAAATATATAAAAATTTTTCACAATGCCAAAAATAAGTGAAAAAACTAAAATAATAGCCAGTTTGTGTGAAAAATACATATTAGATGTTGTGATGGCAAACTCAAGTATTTTCCATTTTTCGGTTTTGTTGCAAATTACAAATAAATTTTTGTTTGTTTGTTTACCAAACAGCAGAGTCCTAAGCGTTGGCAACACAAGTACGTGCTACCTAAACGTGCTGGTATTGCACCGTTCTTTCAAATCACAGTAGCTGCTATGACTTTCTTTTATGCCATCAACTACGGCAAGATTATACACCACAGAAACTACAAATACCATTAAACTTTAATGGTCTGGTCTTTAGCGTTTTTAACCCGAAAAACAATTGCTGGCCATGTTAAGAAGTTATGCTGGGGGAGGAAAGTCCTGCAAGTGTTTTTCTGTAATATTTGCTTACAATACTAAATAACAAAACATTTCTCGTATTTAATCAATAAAAATCTTATTGGTGAAAAATAAATTCTGCTAAATAAATTCTGCTAATAGCCAGTTTATGTGAAAAATACAATTTAGATGTTGTGATGGCAAACTCAAGTATTTTCCATTTTTCAGTTTTGTTACAAATTACAAATAAATTTTATTTTGTTTGTTTACCAAACAGCAGAGTTCTAGGCCGATCTAATTTGACGCCGCAAGTAATTTGTCGCAAAAATTGCTAGCCGCAGGTTAAATACAGATGTTACCCGGATAAAACTATACCATCAACCACAACGGCTACAAAAAATAACGCGGAACGGCTCAGCCGCTCAGCGCTGGACTTTTCTGATTAATTACGAAAGCACAATAAACATAGCAAGCAACGTTCTATTTATTTAAGACACTTTTTGTTTACAAACCAACAACAATATTTTTAAACCATTGTAAAATGTTAGAACATTATGACAATAAATCATGATAGCACACCTTGTGAATACCCCAAATGTGTTTTCTTTTCTACAAAAAAAAAAAAATACCACCTTGTTAAAAGGTTCATGTATAAAATGTCTTGCCGACCCTTTAATAATACAACTTTTTATTTGACGAGAACAAAACACAAAATAGGACCGCCCTGTTTTTAACAGCTGACAAAAAGTATGTACATAAGTTAATTAGTTTGTTTTTCTAAATATAAAAAAAAATATACATAAACCAAAATTTGTTTATAGATTGATATTTAATAAATAAATAAATAAACAAAATGAATGACGAAATTCCAATTTCTTTAGTTTGTTTTTTATAAAATATGTAAACAAAAAAATACCTTTGCCAGATTGCTGACATATTAATACCAAGTTTTTCAGATTTCTTGATTTGACGTTTTTTTTAAACAATTTTATAACACCGAATCCACTTAAATTGTATATCACTGACAACCTATCATTAACAATTTAATTAATGCTATCTTATGTTTTTACTATTAAATAAAATAAAAAATAGCTATTTAAATATTTAATTTTAACTGTCCTGATAAGAGGCGACTTTTTCCCTACTTCGTCTGGTAGCCCCATATATAAAAAGAAGCCATCTTTTTAAGGGCTTTATCAACACTATCGATTTATACGGGGCGTAAAGTGCAATACCTTATGCCATTAGTAAGTCCCCTTTTAGACAGGCAAAGTTTACTTTGACAAAGTCTGTTGAATTCTCTTTTAAACTTTGTTTGGTGCTCAGACCCACAAAGTATAATTTGACAAATTTTTGTTTTCTCTTGTTTGGATATAATATATAAACAGCGTTGGCAGAATGATGATTTTAGCATATTTTGGATTATTTTTTTAAACAAAAATATGATTAAAGATTTTTTCTCAAATGATGATTTTATATTTTTAGAAATTTTGATTTTTACTTTAATTTTGCTTATACAAAATACACGATTATTTAAACAGTCACTTTTTAAAACAATGAAGTTTTGCATCAGCTTGATGCGCATTGGTGCTGCACACTTTTGTACCCACTATCTAGAATACACAAAATTGCATCATTATTTCTGGACATAAAAAATATTAAAAAAGGCATATTCAGCCATGCCACAGAGTACAATTCCGTTCGGAAACGGAATTCATTCCGTATTTTTGTGCTGCAGAAAATTACGAAAATACTTTGCGGAATGAAACCATTTTTATTTTCATAAACGAAATGGGAGTTTTCTGTATTTTAAGGACCAAACAACTATCAAAATATACTTTCTATCAATAAACAAATATGTTTTCCTCGATTCCGAACGGAATCATTCCGAACGGAATTGTACTCTGTGACATGGCTGATTATAACCTATTTCCAATGTGC
Organism: Pollenia amentaria; assembly: GCA_943735925.1. NCBI lineage: Eukaryota > Metazoa > Arthropoda > Insecta > Diptera > Polleniidae > Pollenia > Pollenia amentaria. Next base: position 113,932,797 of record OX031006.1, on the reverse strand, counting down.
GAAAGAATTCCTTCTTTCGAACACCTACATTTAAAACAAAAACAAAATCTAAAAACTTTGTTTTTGTTTTAAATGTATTTGTACGAAGTAAATAATTCTTTCGCACATCGGAAATAGGCAGTTAGAATATTGATAAAAAAAATATTTGTGAAAAGCAAAAATGTATTTTTATAAAGTCTCATATACTGACGAATTATGTTTTTATGTATTTCAATTTAATTCCAAAGATTCTGGTAACGCTGTATATAAACATAAAGTTGCAGCCAACTTTAGGTATAATCTACGAACAAAAACAAAACGAATTTGTGAGTACAGCAAAGTATGTACTCCCCCGCTATGCTCTTTTCCCTTCTCTTCTATACACTCAAGACTTTGCAAAGTAAACTTTGCTTGTTTTAAAGGGGTCTAAGGGCACAGATTACACACAGATATGTAAAAAGTGACGTGTGAAAAATGCCCTAATCAGTTGCGAGGGCAGCTTTCGAAGAAAGAGCCAAAAAGCGTTTTTTGGTAGTGAAGTGGCAATGTGTAAAAACAGGCCTCTACAATCAACAGAAATCGCGTGATTAAAACAAAAATAACAAAACACAAACCAAGTTTAACAAAAGCATTAGTTCAACAAACCTTTTATTTTGTGCAAAAAAATTTATTTGGTAATATTGTTTTGTTTTATAATGTTATTTACATACTGAAATATTATTTACTAGTGTTGCGATCAACAAAAAGTTAAGTTTTACAACAGTTTTCTAATTAAATCTCAACTAAATAAATTTGTGCCCATTGTACTGCGGCATAAAAGATGGCTCAAAGAGAAATGCAAAAAGGGCAGCTTTCTAAGAAAGAGACAGCAAATCTTCCGTCTCGTGACATATCTGTGTGTAATCTGTGGTATGGGTGCATTTTTTAGAATAAAACAAGCCACCCTTTTAGAGAGCGAAGCATTTTTAAGAAACGAACACCAAATTGCATTTCTTTAAATAAAATGTCACACTTTTTGTAGAAAAGAAAACACCATTAGTTGTCACTATTTTATTTTTGGTATTCATAACGAAATGATATCATAAAAAACTTTGTCAGAGACGTAAAGTTTAATATTTTATTTCTGTACATTTTCGTACAGATTCAAAAGATATGAAAAATGTCCGGAATTATACATGATACATGAAGTCACCAAAAGATAGGAAAAATGTATCTTTCGTATCCTAATGGCATCTCTGGTTTATGCCCTCAGTTTGTTTTGACATTTTTTTTAATCCAACCATTGTCATTACCGCAATCATCATCAAATACGGCCGGGAGTTCTAAATTACTAAAATCAGCACCAACTGCAGTTCTCTTAGATGATTGGCCCGTATTCATCATATAGCGAGTTATTGTTGTTTTATTTTGTAAATTATTATTATTTTTTATTTTAAATATATGGCTGTTCTTATGTTTGTGGTCTTATGTTTGTGTTTATTATGGTGTATTTTGTTATTGCTTTGATTTTATTTTTACTATACCCTCCACCACCACTACTGGTGAATTAAGGTATGGTATGTTTGTCATTCCATGCGAATCTTTTTTATTATACGTCTTAGACCCCATAAATATTCTGGCTCCTTGAGTAATTCTAAGTCAATTTAGCCATGCCCGCCTGTCTGTCCGACTTTTGAAAACACGCTAACTTCCGAAAAACGCAAAAGAAAATAACAAACTTGGTCTCAAATTGTTTGTAGTTATCCTCAGCAGATTGGGATTTCAATCCAGCTACATCGGCCCAGTAGGATCAGAACTATGAATCAAAATGTGGAACCACCACCCTAAAAAAATTAATAATTTTGATACAAAAACTAACATAAATGGTGGAATAATGCACGGAATGATACAAAGTTTTGCAGGAATTCACTTTATACGACTGGAAATCATATTGTTAAATTTCGTGAAGATCGGTCAATTGACCATAGGCCACATATAAACCCTACTCCCGGAAAACAGTTTATTACGTCTAAAGTCGTAATAAATAACGGTATCATACAGGTTTTTTGGTACGTCACAGTTTGATAGGACTAGAAATCACACTGTAAAGTTTTTTGAAGATCGGTCCATAATTTACACAAGGCCTGATATAAACCCTTCTCCCGGAAACCAGTTTAGTACACCTAAAACCGTAATAAATAATGCTGTCATAATAAAATTTGATATATCACAGTTTTATAAGACTAAAAATCGCAGTGTCAGATTTGGTGAAGATCGGTCCATAATTAACGATAGACTCCATATAAACCCTACTCTCGGAAAACAGCTTATTGCGCCACAAAATAGGACCGCCCTGTTTTTAACAGCTGACAAAAAGTATGTACATAAGTTAATTAGTTTGTTTTTCTAAATATAAAAAAAAATATACATAAACCAAAATTTGTTTATAGATTGATATTTAATAAATAAATAAATAAACAAAATGAATGACGAAATTCCAATTTCTTTAGTTTGTTTTTTATAAAATATGTAAACAAAAAAATACCTTTGCCAGATTGCTGACATATTAATACCAAGTTTTTCAGATTTCTTGGTTTGACGTTTTTTTTTAAACAATTTTATAACACCGAATCCACTTAAATTGTATATCACTGACAACCTATCATTAACAATTTAATTAATGCTTTCTTATGTTTTTACTATTAAATAAAATAAAAAATAGCTATTTAAATATTCAATTTTAACTGTCCTGATAAGAGGCGACTTTTTCCCTACTTCGTCTGGTAGCCCCATATATAAAAAGAAGCCATCTTTTTAAGGGCTTTATCAACACTATCGATTTATACGGGGCGTAAAGTGCAATACCTTATGCCATTAGTAAGTCCCCTTTTAGACAGGCAAAGTTTACTTTGACAAAGTCTGTTGAATTCTCTTTTAAACTTTGTTTGGTGCTCAGACCCACAAAGTATAATTTGACAAATTTTTGTTTTCTCTTGTTTGGATATAATATATAAACAGCGTTGGCAGAATGATGATTTTAGCATATTTTGGATTATTTTTTTAAACAAAAATATGATTAAAGATTTTTTTCTCAAATGATGATTTTATATTTTTAGAAATTCTGATTTTTACTTTAATTTTGCTTTTACAAAATACACGATTATTTAAACAGTCACTTTTTAAAACAATGAAGTTTTGCATCAGCTTGATGCGCATTGGTGCTGCACACTTTTGTACCCACTATCTAGAATACACAAAATTGCATCATTATTTCTGGACATAAAAAATATTAAAAAAGGCATATTCAGCCATGCCACAGAGTACAATTCCGTTCGGAAACGGAATTCATTCCGTATTTTTGTGCTGCAGAAAATTACGAAAATACTTTGCGGAATGAAACCATTTTTATTTTCATAAACGAAATGGGAGTTTTCTGTATTTTAAGGACCAAACAACTATCAAAATATACTTTCTATCAATAAACAAATATGTTTTCCTCGATTCCGAACGGAATCATTCCGAACGGAATTGTACTCTGTGACATGGCTGATTATAACCTATTTCCAATGTGCGAAAGAATTCCTTCTTTCGAACACCTACATTTAAAACAAAAACAAAATCTAAAAACTTTGTTTTTGTTTTAAATGTATTTGTACGAAGTAAATAATTCTTTCGCACATCGGAAATAGGCAGTTAGAATATTGATAAAAAAAATATTTGTGAAAAGCAAAAATGTATTTTTATAAAGTCTCATATACTGACGAATTATGTTTTTATGTATTTCAATTTAAATAAAATAAAAAAATTAATAATTCTTACTATTTTGCCCTTGTTTAAAAAAATTTAAATTAAGAAAAAAAAATTTAAGATTTTCCTCTTTAAAATATGATTTCTTTCGCCATATGACAATTTTCATTCCAAAGATTCTGGTAACGCTGTATATAAACATAAAGTTGCAGCCAACTTCAGGTATAATCTACGAACGAAAAACAAAACGAATTTGTGAGTATAGCAAAGTATGTACTTCCCCGCTATGCTCTTTTCCCTTCTCTTCTATACACTCAAGACTTTGCAAAGTAAACTTTGCTTGTTTTAAAGGGGTCTAAGGGCACAGATTACACACAGATATGTAAAAAGTGACGTGTGAAAAATGCCCTAATCAGTTGCGAGGGCAGCTTTCGAAGAAAGAGCCAAAAAGCGTTTTTTGGTAGTGAAGTGGCAATGTGTAAAAACAGGCCTCTACAATCAACAGAAATCGCGTGATTAAAACAAAAATAACAAAACACAAACCAAGTTTAACAAAAGCATTAGTTCAACAAACCTTTTATTTTGTGCAAAAAAATTTATTTGGTAATATTGTTTTGTTTTATAATGTTATTTACATACTGAAATATTATTTACTAGTGTTGCGATCAACAAAAAGTTAAGTTTTACTACAGTTTTCTAATTAAATCTCAACTAAATAAATTTGTGCCCATTGTACTGCGGCATAAAAGATGGCTCAAAGAGAAATGCAAAAAGGGCAGCTTTCTAAGAAAGAGACAGCAAATCTTCCGTCTCGTGACATATCTGTGTGTAATCTGTGGTATGGGTGCATTTTTTAGAATAAAACAAGCCACCCTTTTAGAGAGCGAAGCATTTTTAAGAAACGAACACCAAATTGCATTTCTTTAAATAAAATGTCACACTTTTTGTAGAAAAGAAAACACCATTAGTTGTCACTATTTTATTTTTGGTATTCATAACGAAATGATAACATAAAAAACTTTGTCAGAGACGGAAAGTTTAATATTTTATTTCTGTACATTTTCGTACAGATTCAAAAGATATGAAAAATGTCCGGAATTATACATGATACATGAAGTCACCAAAAGATAGGAAAAATGTATCTTTCGTATCCTAATGGCATCTCTGGTTTATGCACTCAGTTTGTTTTGACATTTTTTTTAATCCAACCATTGTCATTACCGCAATCATCATCAAATACGGCCGGGAGTTCTAAATTACTAAAATCAGCACCAACTGCAGTTCTCTTAGATGATTGGCCCGTATTCATCATATAGCGAGTTATTGTTGTTTTATTTTGTAAATTATTATTATTTTTTATTTTAAATATATGGCTGTTCTTATGTTTGTGGTCTTATGTTTGTGTTTATTATGGTGTATTTTGTTATTGCTTTGATTTTATTTTTATTATACCCTCCACCACCACTACTGGTGAATTAAGGTATGGTATGTTTGTCATTCCATGCGAATCTTTTTTATTATACGTCTTAGACCCCATAAATATTCTGGCTCCTTGAGTAATTCTTAGTCAATTTAGCCATGCCCGCCTGTCTGTCCGACTTTTGAAAACACGCTAACTTCCGAAAAACGCAAAAGAAAATAACAAACTTGGTCTCAAATTGTTTGTAGTTATCCTCAGCAGATTGGGATTTCAATCCAGCTACATCGGCCCAGTAGGATCAGAACTATGAATCAAAATGTGGAACCACCACCCTAAAAAAATTAATAATTTTGATACAAAAACTAACATAAATGGTGGAATAATGCACGGAATGATACAAAGTTTTGCAGGAATTCACTTTATACGACTGGAAATCATATTGTTAAATTTCGTGAAGATCGGTCAATTGACCATAGGCCACATATAAACCCTACTCCCGGAAAACAGTTTATTACGTCTAAAGTCGTAATAAATAACGGTAACATACAGGTTTTTTGGTACGTCACAGTTTGATAGGACTAGAAATCACACTGTAAAGTTTTTTGAAGATCGGTCCATAATTTACACAAGGCCTGATATAAACCCTTCTCCCGGAAACCAGTTTAGTACACCTAAAACCGTAATAAATAATGCTGTCATAATAAAATTTGATATATCACAGTTTTATAAGACTAAAAATCGCAGTGTCAGATTTGGTGAAGATCGGTCCATAATTAACGATAGACTCCATATAAACCCTACTCTCGGAAAACAGCTTATTGCGCCTAAGCCCAAATAAAGCCCACTTTAGGAAAATAATTAAATTCGCCTAAAACCATAGCAGATATAGATATTGCGGTAAAATTTCTTTCAACTAAGATTCATATGGCCAGAAAAAATATCATGCAATTTGGTGAAATTCACTGCTAACGCTAAAACTAATTACACTGCTGTATTGAAATTTATTCTAATTTATTTTTTGTAATACCAGAAATCAGTCTTCTGAATTTTGGGATGATTGGTCCATAATTTACCATGGGTACAATACAAATTACCCTCCTGAAAATCATTTAGTTCGGCTAAAACTGTTAAGCCTATAGTACATGGCATGTAAAAAGACACATGCGCATGTAGTTCTGACGTAATTTTGACGTCAATGCAAAGCCACAATAAAAATTGCATGTTGTGTGATGACGTCAAAATTACGTCAGAACCACATGCGCATGTGTCTTTTTACATGCCGTGTACTATAGGCTTTACGAATCATGATATTTTACTCAAGCCTGTTCATACTTCTAACAAGAAACGCATAAAACATTCTTATTGTCGGTCAGTAATTTAAGATAGGTCTAAGCCGCAACCAATTTTAATGCTGACGTTGGTTTTTTAAAGCTTAGTTAAATATATATATGTACTTAGCGCACTCCTGTACGTGGAGGGTATCAAAGATTCGGCACAGCCGAATATTGCACTCTAACTTGTTTTTATTCTGTTTGTTTTGTGTTGCTTGTTATAAAATCAACAAAATCAACAAGAAAATAAATAACAAAATTAAACCCTTTAGGTTTTGTTTTTTTTTGTGATGTTAAAGTTTGTTTTTTTTAAGTAAAATGTTTGAAGTTTTTATTCTTATTCAAACTGCAATTACTAGTTGTTGAATATTTTTATTATTTGGTTTATTTAGTTTAAATATTGAGAATCAAACGTTTTTTAAATAAAATAAAATTATTTTCAGAGCAAAAGAAAACAAAACCGTCGCACACAGAAACTTATTATTTTGTCTAAATATACATGGCAATTTATACATACAAAAACAAAAATATACATGAGTATTGTTGTTGCCATTCTGTATTTGAAGGAAATTACTAAAAAAAACTTAACTTTCAAGTAATAGCTGCGTTCGAGAACACAAAAGTTTTTACTAATTTTTACTGAACTTTACTGCATTCTATGAAATTACGTTCTAGTACAGGGATTTCCAAAAATTTTTTGGTTGTGTAGTAGTGAGTACCAGAGAGTAAAAAAATTGAGAGAATGCATTCATTTACAGCCGAAATAAAATGTTAGTAATATATTTTATAAGTTGTATAACACAAAGGTACAAAATTAAAAATTTTTTGTGTTGATAAAAAATTTGTAGCAATTCTTTACCAATTCAATGTCGCTGATTTTAAAACTGCCCTTTTTTTTATTCTCTCGTACAAGAAGGTTGTGTTGCAGTGAGCTCCTGTTAATTTTATAAAAAACTGTCTTTATTATCGTTTTTTAATTAAAAATTTTAAACTAATCTACTCTAAAAACAAATAGAAAATTGATAATAGTGGTTGAAATTTAAAAAAATATTATTTAAACAACAAAATAAACTAATTTTCAAAATAAAAACCACCACAATAAATAAACAAAATAAACACAAACAAAACTAAATCTTTGTAAAAACAACAACTTTTAACATAAAAACAAAAATTTTAAATAAAAATAAAAACAAAACAAAAAAGGGTCCAAAGTCCAATGCCTGTGACTAGCATAAAAAAATCCTCAGTGAGAAGAAGCAAACGAAAAAATAAAAACAACAATAACAAAAAATCAAATATAAACAAACTTAACAGCACACAAGAAATGAGCTCAACAGAAGAAATAAATCAAATAGAAAAAGAAATATTCAATAATGAAGAGTTTAATGCTCTCGAATTTAATCCAACAACAGCTATTATAAATAATCCCGCGCAAAAACGATTAAGAGATGTTTTTCGAAACTCTTCAATCGGCAGTGTAAGTAAGAGTCCGCGTTTAACAAACTTTGATTCTCCTTTTAAATCGTTAAATGTAATTGATAAACGCTTCGACAAATTAACGACAGAAATAGAGACAATGATAAACAAAAAATTAACTGAGTGCAAAACAGAGCTCTTAAATATGTTTGATAAGAGTTTTAATATTTTAAAAACTGAACTAAAAAATGTTACCGAAAGAGTTCAGCAATTAGAAACAGTCGCGGATAACATTAAAAGTATGCAAAATGAAATTAATAGCTTAAAAACAAAATTAAAGCTGCAGGAAAACAAAAACGTTGCCTGCGAATAACGTTTAAACGAAATTCCTTATAAAGAAAACGAAAATTTATTTTTAATTTTTGAAAAAATTTGCAATACAATTAATACAACTGTTCCTGCAGTAAAAACTATTTATCGATTGCAAAACGCAAATACTAAAAACAAAAATAACTCCAAAGATGCAGTAATAATTGTTAAGATGTGGTCTCCATATGATAAAAACTATTTTTTTAAATCATTTGCTAATTACCGTAAACTTAATAAAGGCTTTAACTTTTGTTTAAAACATCTTGGAGAATCTTCAAATAATAGATTTTTTGTTAACGAAAATCTCACGCAGTACAATTTTACAATTCTACGTGCAGCAATCAAGCTAAAAAAGGAAAATCGTCTTCATAGTGCCTTTAGTATGCGTGGTTTAGTATATATTAAAAAGTCGGCGGATGGCAATCTAATAAGAGTGGATGATATAGAATATCTAGATGATTTTTTTCGAGAACCAGAACCTGCACTAACGTTTTGATCAAACTGCTTATTAAAATTTTATCTTCAAACTATCTTGCTCAATTTTTAATACCTAATATCATATATAATATATCATATTTAACGTCATATTTTTTCACATACAAATTAAATATCTCTTTTCAAATCAATAGTCCAACTAAAATTTTATATATTTATAAATACTTTTTTTTCTTTTCAAAATATATTTTTCGTGCGTTACTCGTTCATTTTTTTAAAATTTATAAATGAACAATACTCATAGAATTAATTCCAGAGATAATGTTGCGAATATGGTGAGAGTTCTGGCCAATCAGAGGAAAGGTGTTAAAATATGTCATATCAATGCCCAGAGCTTAAAGAAAAAGATTGACGAATTTAGATTGATCTTTGAAAACTCAGGTATTGATTTTATATGTGTATCGGAAACATGGTTTCATCCCGGAATTACAGACTTTTATGTTTCATTAGATGGATACAATTTACGCAGAGTCGATAGAGAAGATGGATATGGTGGTGTTGCTATATACATCAAAAAGGGTATTTCTTTTAGTGTCAAGTGTACATCTAAGGAAAACTTGGATTCTGAGGACATTGATAATACGGAACCATTAAATTTAATTGAGTATCTATTTATTGAGGTAAACAATGAAAGTAGGAAGTTGCTTATAGGCAGCGTTTATAGGCCTAATAGAAATCTTTGTACCAAACGGTTTATTCGAAATTTGGAAACGCAAACGGCTTTGTACGATGATGTTATAATAGCAGGAGACTTTAATTCTAACTTACTGGTAGATAGTAGTTTATCTGATGACTGTGCCTCGCTAGGCTTAACATCACCTAATACTTTGAACCCTACACACTTTACTGCAACTAATAACACGCTTTTAGATTTTTTTCTTGTGAGTAATGAAAATAATCTACTACTCTATGATCAATTGTCTGCGCCATGTTTCTCCAAACATGATCTTATTTTCATGACTTACAATTTCCAACTTGTAATACCGGTTGAGAGAATTACCTTTCGAGATTTCAAGAACATTAATTTCAGATTACTCGAGGAAGAATTTTTTAAAATCAATTGGAATATTTTTTATTATTTGTATTCAATAGATGACCAACTTTCTTTTCTGGAGCAAAACCTAAATTATCTGTTCGATCTAACTGTACCAATAAGGACAAACATTATTGGTAATAAGCAAAAACCATGGTTTTCTTCGGAAATTAAGGGTTACATCAATCAAAGAGATTTGGCGTATGCACGTTGGAAAAGATTTAAGACTACAACGTTATATGAGGATTATCTGACCGCTAAAAGAAAAACAAATAAAATGATTAAAACGGCCAAATCCGTTTTTTATGCTGAAAAGTTTTCTTTCGCTATTGGCTCCAAAAGAACATGGCAAACGATACGCGAAGTTGGTATCGGTAAATCTACAAAACAAGAACCATGTTCAATTGATGCCGATGCAATCAATAAAAAGTTTTTAAATATCCCCATTGTTCAGGCGGATCAAAATTATTATAACAATTATCATTCGAACAACAATACCGACTCTTTTTTTTCTTTTGCTGCAGTAGACCAATGTGATGTTTTATCCGGAAGCCAGAAATCCCATTATTATGCCGAATAAACACCCAGTCACCTTTATGTTGGTCGCTTATTGTCATCGAAAAAATCATCACCAAAACGATCATGCAGTAATTAATGAGGTAAGGCAAAAATTTTGGGTGCCATACATTCGCTCGGTGTTAAGATCAGTGAAAAGGTCATGTTCGTCCTGTATTCTTGACAGCGCCAAACCTGTGACTCCGCTTATGGGGTAGCTCCCAGTTGATCGATTAACCCCTTACGTGCGTCCATTTAGTTATGTTGGACTGGACTATTGTGGTCCATTTTATGTCACAATCGGGAGAAGGAGGGAGAAGATGTGGATCGCCCTATTTACCTGTTTGGGTACAAGGGCATTGCATTTGGAAATTGCTGCCGACCTGTCCACAGATGCATTTTTACTTTGTGTAAGAAATTTCGTGAACAGAAGAGGTGTGCCCATCAGAATCCGGAGCGACAACGGCACAAATTTTATTGGCGCTCAAAAGGAAATACTGAAAGAAAATAGATTTTTCGACTACGATGAAATACGAAGGAACATTTCAAAAGATAATATTGAATGGATTTTCAATTGTCCGGCCAATCCACATGCGGGCGGTTGCTGGGAAAGGCTTGTCAAATGTGTGAAGCAGTTGTTATATAAAATTCTGAGGGAAGAAGCTCCGCGACTAGAAACGTTTCGCAGCGCAATTATAGAGGCCGAATGCATTATAAACAACCGTCCGCAACCCAGCTGCCTATAGATCCCGGATCTGAGGGGCCTTTGACACCAAATCACTTCCTGATAGGGGGGCTAAACTCCACACAAACACCCGGCCCTGATGATGAGAATTTATGTCTGCGAAGGCAGTGGCGAATCGCACAAAACTTAAAAGATAGGCTGTGGAAGCGATGGGTGGTCGAATACTTGCCACAATTACTACAACGCCCAAAATGGAAGGAAAAGGTAACACCCCTTCAAGTCGGAAACATGGTCCTTATATTGGATCCCAACCTGCCCAGAGGCCAGTGGAAATTGGGAAAAGTAACTCAAGTTTTTTCCGGAAAAGATGGCCAAATACGTACAGCAGAAGTTTCTACGGCCAACGGGTCATTACGTCGTCCTGTGGTAAAATTAGCTGCCCTGAAATTTAGGGAATCCTCCTCTTAGAAAGGATAACGGTGTGGGGAATGTTGTCATCACTGGCACAAAATACAACGCTGTGATTTTGATGTCTGCCTAACACAACAATATTTCAAAATAACGACACTAGTCATTGAACACGCGAAGAGAAAACCAAAGGAAACACGCCTATATTTTTCACGCAACATACTATTGGAAGAACCAAGCTTTTGTACTTTTATTCTTTATTTCTAAATCTCAATAAATTATCTTTGCTTAAACAAATTAAATAAACTAACTTTTTATCGAAGCTTGCGTTTTAGTCGTCTACAACTGCAATAGTGCTAAGTATCGGATATCTAGGTTACCATTATACTCACAGTACTAATAACAACACCTGATCGATTTAAAGCAAAACAAAATACATAAGGGATTTCTTTAACAAGTTCGTTATTTTATTTAGCAGTAAAAATATCGAAATATCTTTTAAACAAAACAATAACAGTGATTTCTTATCGCATAAATATTTTTAATAATTTTAAAAATCAACATTTGCTTATAAATTTTGCAAAATATCCTTATTTAAAACTTCTTTTGAAAAGTTTGTTTTGTAAACAAAAACATGAAACAGCTGTTGCAAAAATTCTTGCAAGTAAAATTTTTACCACTAAAAATTTGCAAGAATTTTTTGTCTCTCTTTTGACGCTCTCAACTTGCAAATTTTTTGGGTTAATGAACACTTTCCAGTAACAATTGTTACAAATTCGTAAAAATTTTTATTAAATGAACACAGCTATTATTGAAATAAAAAAACAGCTATTATTGAAATAAGTAAAACAAGCTTTAAATATATATTAAATATTTTGTTAAATTGCAGGTATAATAGAATATTAATATATTATAATAGAATATTAAGATAATAATCGCATAACTAATATGTAGGCATCATTAGGTTTGCGTTGACATGGTGAAACAATTTTGCTTTTCTGATGCAGCGCAGGCAGTACTGCATTTGAGAACGTAGAGATGTTATATTATTAGAGATATTATGACATTATTTATAGATTTTTTTATTGATTTTAATTTCTAATTAGAAGTGGATTAAACTAAAAAATGTACTTCATTAAGTTAAACAATAAATTGATTTTAAAAAGCCAACTTTTCCATTATAAATAAAGTGTATTTTGATCTCCTTATAATGAATTTTTCTTTACAATAAGCAAAAAGAAAAACCGTGCTGTAATATTAATATAAACACAATCCATATATATCTATATGTATTGCAAAACCTATATTAAGTATGACTATCAGCTTCTTCTACATTGGACTGTTAGAAAGCTTAACCCATTGCTCTCCCATACTCTAAGAATTTCCAAGAATAAATAGTACCATCTGCAGGTCATTAGTTTTTTGCAGACTGGCATTATTTTTATGATATGATTTTTCCATCATTTGTATCGTTTCCAACCTTATGAGAAAATATATGTACATATATACTTTTAAATTAATTTTAATTCAGTCGAATTTCCCTAAAATGAATCTTACTATTGGACCAGAATATTTCTTTGTAGAACATTTTCCTTCACTGAATACGGGGGCTGCTATCAATACTACTCTTAATTGAAAAACTCTTTCATTCTTCTTATTTAAATTTTTCAGAAATTAACTAATTAAAATTTACTTCTTGCTCCGTGTATAGCGTTGTAAGTATGGGCTACAGGAGTTTTTTTTGAAATAATTCCTTATATGGAGACAAATATGCATATACATATGTATATGAGTCAAATTTTTGTTTACAAAACTTGTTTATTGTAATGAAAACTATAACTGAGAAAATACATTATAAGGAGATCAAAATACTCGTTATTCACAATGGAAAAGTTGGCTTTTTAAAATCATTTTATAGTTAAATTTAATGAAATACATTTTTTAGTTTAATCCACTTCGAAATTAAAATCAATAAAAAAAAATATAAATAAAATGTCAAAATATCTCTAGTAATATAACATCTCCACGTTTTCAAATGCAGTACTGCCTGCGCTGCATCAGAAAAGCAAAATTGTTTCACCATGTCAACGAAAACCTAATAATGCCTACATATTAATTATGCGATTATTATCTTAATATTCTATTATACCTGTAATTTAACAATATATTTAAATATTCTGAATGCTTGTTTTACTTAAAACAAACATACTTTCCTTGATGATACGTCGTTTTGTTTCAGAGAATTACAAATTAAAATAACGTAACACACATAACTAAATAAATAACAATAAAAATAATATTTTTTCCTAAAAAATATATCGGCTCTCGCATTTTTATTCTTAATATTTAATATTACTCTAATATCTCATATAATTTCCATTTTACAACGTTTTTTGCTTCTCATGTAAACTTATGAAATTTTATATTACACTATTCTGCGTTTAAGATGACGATATGTGCAGTTTTTATATATCAATAATATTTACCTACCAAAAAAACAACACAAACATATTGGTTCACCAGCTAAGAAATAATTTTACAAAAGCAAAACACACGCAGGCTAATCGTGTTGCATAGCGGGAAAAATTGCAAGCGATTCACTTTTTAGGCCTTTAAGAAGGTTTACAATTGAATTTTTGGTAAACTTTTACTTATTCCACTCTGCCTTCTTTGAAAGGTCTTTTAGAAAGGTTTTTATTAAATATTTTACAAATTCAAATTTTCTATTCTAAGATCAGGCCTGTCGTTTTATTAGTAGTTATGTTGGAGCGTGTTGCAAGTTTAGTTAGTAATTTATTCACTTTGCATTATTAGCAACAACAATTAAACTGGGATAAAGCCTTATTCTTGCCTCTTCCAGAAGCCTTTAGGGTAGTTGCAAGAGGACAAGGTGTTGGTCTCCAATGACACACCTTGTTAATTAGTAATAAAGTTGGAATGAGGCTGGGAGATCTTATATCTGCAAAAAGGCCTTCTATAAGGCTTCTTTACTACTTGATTTTCCCTCTGGAAATGGTTGAGCAAATCGCACTTTTTTTCCTTGTGAAAAATTTTAGCATGAATTATTTCCAATTTTTCATATCTGAAAAATTCACTAATGAATTTTCTTTTTTGCTCACTCCTCATGAGTGAGGAAATTTAAAATATTTTTTTTCCTCACCCTCATGGGGATGAATCTGCAGAAAAATTTTAAAATTTTCACGCTCGCTCATGACATTTTGAAAATCCATTTTTTACATATATTAACATAATATTTTTATTTCATTTATATATTTATTTAAGCCATAAATATTAGGTATATAATTTATAAAAATACATTAAGCAAATTTTAAAATTAATAATATGTAACTATCTTTGGATGTTATCAAAACAAATGCATTTTTAATATACGACTTAAGGCGTTTATACTAAGGCGATTATGTCAAAAAGTTCATTTACATTTTTCTTCTAAAATTTCATCTTAACCCACATCCACAAGAATAAGCAGACGACAGCATAACTTAGAAAATCTAACAACAACATGCATGTTATTTTTGTACTTATATGGGGGATTCACAAGGTGTCATAAAGTCATATGTCTTAAAATAATAATATGAAAAAATACGACTGTTGTGAGCAACCCCTCATAATTTAATGTGCTATTTTGAATTTAAATCCGCTGATTAAAAAAAATATAAAAATTTTTCACAATGCCAAAAATAAGTGAAAAAACTAAAATAATAGCCAGTTTGTGTGAAAAATACATATTAGATGTTGTGATGGCAAAGTCAAGTATTTTCCATTTTTCGGTTTTGTTGCAAATTACAAATAAATTTTTTTTTGTTTGTTTACCAAACAGCAGAGTCCTAAGCGTTGGCAACACAAGTACGTGCTACCTAAACGTGCTGGTATTGCACCGTTCTTTCAAATCACAGTAGCTGCTATGACTTTCTTTTATGCCATCAACTACGGCAAGATTATACACCACAGAAACTACAAATACCATTAAACTTTAATGGTCTGGTCTTTAGCGTTTTTAACCCGAAAAACAATTGCTGGCCATGTTAAGAAGTTATGCTGGGGGAGGAAAGTCCTGCAAGTGTTTTTCTGTAATATTTGCTTACAATACTAAATAACAAAACATTTCTCGTATTTAATCAATAAAAATCTTATTGGTGAAAAATAAATTCTGCTAAATAAATTCTGCTAATAGCCAGTTTATGTGAAAAATACAATTTAGATGTTGTGATGGCAAACTCAAGTATTTTCCATTTTTCAGTTTTGTTACAAATTACAAATAAATTTTATTTTGTTTGTTTACCAAACAGCAGAGTTCTAGGCCGATCTAATTTGACGCCGCAAGTAATTTGTCGCAAAAATTGCTAGCCGCAGGTTAAATACAGATGTTACCCGGATAAAACTATACCATCAACCACAACGGCTACAAAAAATAACGCGGAACGGCTCAGCCGCTCAGCGCTGGACTTTTCTGATTAATTACGAAAGCACAATAAACATAGCAAGCAACGTTCTATTTATTTAAGACACTTTTTGTTTACAAACCAACAACAATATTTTTAAACCATTGTAAAATGTTAGAACATTATGACAATAAACCATGATAGCACACCTTGTGAATACCCCAAATGTGTTTTCTTTTCTACAAAAAAAAAATACCACCTTGTTAAAAGGTTCATGTATAAAATGTCTTGCCGACCCTTTAATAATACAACTTTTTATTTGACGAGAACAAAACACAAAATAGGACCGCCCTGTTTTTAACAGCTGACAAAAAGTATGTACATAAGTTAATTAGTTTGTTTTTCTAAATATAAAAAAAAATATACATAAACCAAAATTTGTTTATAGATTGATATTTAATAAATAAATAAATAAACAAAATGAATGACGAAATTCCAATTTCTTTAGTTTGTTTTTTATAAAATATGTAAACAAAAAAATACCTTTGCCAGATTGCTGACATATTAATACCAAGTTTTTCAGATTTCTTGATTTGACGTTTTTTTTAAACAATTTTATAACACCGAATCCACTTAAATTGTATATCACTGACAACCTATCATTAACAATTTAATTAATGCTTTCTTATGTTTTTACTATTAAATAAAATAAAAAATAGCTATTTAAATATTCAATTTTAACTGTCCTGATAAGAGGCGACTTTTTCCCTACTTCGTCTGGTAGCCCCATATATAAAAAGAAGCCATCTTTTTAAGGGCTTTATCAACACTATCGATTTATACGGGGCGTAAAGTGCAATACTTATGCCATTAGTAAGTCCCCTTTTAGACAGGCAAAGTTTACTTTGACAAAGTCTGTTGAATTCTCTTTTAAACTTTGTTTGGTGCTCAGACCCACAAAGTATAATTTGACAAATTTTTGTTTTCTCTTGTTTGGATATAATATATAAACAGCGTTGGCAGAATGATGATTTTAGCATATTTTGGATTATTTTTTTAAACAAAAATATGATTAAAGATTTTTTTCTCAAATGATGATTTTATATTTTTAGAAATTCTGATTTTTACTTTAATTTTGCTTTTACAAAATACACGATTATTTAAACAGTCACTTTTTAAAACAATGAAGTTTTGCATCAGCTTGATGCGCATTGGTGCTGCACACTTTTGTACCCACTATCTAGAATACACAAAATTGCATCATTATTTCTGGACATAAAAAATATTAAAAAAGGCATATTCAGCCATGCCACAGAGTACAATTCCGTTCGGAAACGGAATTCATTCCGTATTTTTGTGCTGCAGAAAATTACGAAAATACTTTGCGGAATGAAACCATTTTTATTTTCATAAACGAAATGGGAGTTTTCTGTATTTTAAGGACCAAACAACTATCAAAATATACTTTCTATCAATAAACAAATATGTTTTCCTCGATTCCGAACGGAATCATTCCGAACGGAATTGTACTCTGTGACATGGCTGATTATAACCTATTTCCAATGTGCGAAAGACTTCCTTCTTTCGAACACCTACATTTAAAACAAAAACAAAATCTAAAAACTTTGTTTTTGTTTTAAATGTATTTGTACGAAGTAAATAATTCTTTCGCACATCGGAAATAGGCAGTTAGAATATTGATAAAAAAAATATTTGTGAAAAGCAAAAATGTATTTTTATAAAGTCTCATATACTGACGAATTATGTTTTTATGTATTTCAATTTAAATAAAATAAAAAAATTAATAATTCTTACTATTTTGCCCTTGTTTAAAAAAATTTAAATTAAAAAAAAAAAATTTAAGATTTTCCTCTTTAAAATATGATTTCTTTCGCCATATGACAATTTTCATTCCAAAGATTCTGGTAACGCTGTATATAAACATAAAGTTGCAGCCAACTTCAGGTATAATCTACGAACGAAAAACAAAACGAATTTGTGAGTACAGCAAAGTATGTACTCCCCCGCTATGCTCTTTTCCCTTCTCTTCTATACACTCAAGACTTTGCAAAGTAAACTTTGCTTGTTTTAAATGGGTCTAAGGGCACAGATTACACACAGATATGTAAAAAGTGACGTGTGAAAAATGCCCTAATCAGTTGCGAGGGCAGCTTTCGAAGAAAGAGCCAAAAAGCGTTTTTTGGTAGTGAAGTGGCAATGTGTAAAAACAGGCCTCTACAATCAACAGAAATCGCGTGATTAAAACAAAAATAACAAAACACAAACCAAGTTTAACAAAAGCATTAGTTCAACAAACCTTTTATTTTGTGCAAAAAAATTTATTTGGTAATATTGTTTTGTTTTATAATGTTATTTACATACTGAAATATTATTTACTAGTGTTGCGATCAACAAAAAGTTAAGTTTTACTACAGTTTTCTAATTAAATCTCAACTAAATAAATTTGTGCCCATTGTACTGCGGCATAAAAGATGGCTCAAAGAGAAATGCAAAAAGGGCAGCTTTCTAAGAAAGAGACATCAAATCTTCCGTCTCGTGACATATCTGTGTGTAATCTGTGGTATGGGTGCATTTTTTAGAATAAAACAAGCCACCCTTTTAGAGAGCGAAGCATTTTTAAGAAACGAACACCAAATTGCATTTCTTTAAATAAAATGTCACACTTTTTGTAGAAAAGAAAACACCATTAGTTGTCACTATTTTATTTTTGGTATTCATAACGAAATGATAACATAAAAAACTTTGTCAGAGACGGAAAGTTTAATATTTTATTTCTGTACATTTTCGTACAGATTCAAAAGATATGAAAAATGTCCGGAATTATACATGATACATGAAGTCACCAAAAGATAGGAAAAATGTATCTTTCGTATCCTAATGGCATCTCTGGTTTATGCACTCAGTTTGTTTTGACATTTTTTTTAATCCAACCATTGTCATTACCGCAATCATCATCAAATACGGCCGGGAGTTCTAAATTACTAAAATCAGCACCAACTGCAGTTCTCTTAGATGATTGGCCCGTATTCATCATATAGCGAGTTATTGTTGTTTTATTTTGTAAATTATTATTATTTTTTATTTTAAATATATGGCTGTTCTTATGTTTGTGGTCTTATGTTTGTGTTTATTATGGTGTATTTTGTTATTGCTTTGATTTTATTTTTATTATACCCTCCACCACCACTACTGGTGAATTAAGGTATGGTATGTTTGTCATTCCATGCGAATCTTTTTTATTATACATCTTAGACCCCATAAATATTCTGGCTCCTTGAGTAATTCTTAGTCAATTTAGCCATGCCCGCCTGTCTGTCCGACTTTTGAAAACACGCTAACTTCCGAAAAACGCAAAAGAAAATAACAAGCTACATCGGCCCAGTAGGATCAGAACTATGAATCAAAATGTGGAACCACCACCCTAAAAAAATTAATAATTTTGATACAATAACTAACATAAATGGTGGAATAATGCACGGAATGATACAAAGTTTTGCAGGAATTCACTTTATACGACTGGAAATCATATTGTTAAATTTCGTGAAGATCGGTCAATTGACCATAGGCCACATATAAACCCTACTCCCGGAAAACAGTTTATTACGTCTAAAGTCGTAATAAATAACGGTATCATACAGGTTTTTTGGTACGTCACAGTTTGATAGGACTAGAAATCACACTGTAAAGTTTTTTGAAGATCGGTCCATAATTTACACAAGGCCTGATATAAACCCTTCTCCCGGAAACCAGTTTAGTACACCTAAAACCGTAATAAATAATGCTGTCATAATAAAATTTGATATATCACAGTTTTATAAGACTAAAAATCACAGTGTCAGATTTGGTGAAGATCGGTCCATAATTAACGATAGACTCCATATAAACCCTACTCTCGGAAAACAGCTTATTGCGCCTAAGCCCAAATAAAGCCCACTTTAGGAAAATAATTAAATTCGCCTAAAACCATAGCAGATATAGATATTGCGGTAAAATTTCTTTTAACTAAGATTCATATGGCCAGAAAAAATATCATGCAATTTGGTGAAATTCACTGCTAACGCTAAAACTAATTACACTGCTGTATTGAAATTTATTCTAATTTATTTTTTGTAATACCAGAAATCAGTCTTCTGAATTTTGGGATGATTGGTCCATAATTTACCATGGGTACAATACAAATTACCCTCCTGAAAATCATTTAGTTCGGCTAAAACTGTTAAGCCTATAGTACATGGCATGTAAAAAGACACATGCGCATGTAGTTCTGACGTAATTTTGACGTCAATGCAAAGCCACAATAAAAATTGCATGTTGTGTGATGACGTCAAAATTATGTCAGAACCACATGCGCATGTGTCTTTTTACATGCCGTGTACTATAGGCTTTACGAATCATGATATTTTACTCAAGCCTGTTCATACTTCTAACAAGAAACGCATAAAACATTCTTATTGTCGGTCAGTAATTTAAGATAGGTCTAAGCCGCAACCAATTTTAATGCTGACGTTGGTTTTTTAAAGCTTAGTTAAATATATATATGTACTTAGCGCACTCCTGTACGTGGAGGGTATCAAAGATTCGGCACAGCCGAATATTGCACTCTAACTTGTTTTTATTCTGTTTGTTTTGTGTTGCTTGTTATAAAATCAACAAAATCAACAAGAAAATAAATAACAAAATTAAACCCCTTAGGTTTTGTTTTTTTTGTGATGTTAAAGTTTGTTTTTTTTAAGTAAAATGTTTGAAGTTTTTATTCTTATTCAAACTGCAATTACTAGTTGTTGAATATTTTTATTATTTGGTTTATTTAGTTTAAATATTGAGAATCAAACGTTTTTTAAATAAAATAAAATTATTTTCAGAGCAAAAGAAAACAAAACCGTCGCACACAGAAACTTATTATTTTGTCTAAATATACATGGCAATTTATACATACAAAAACAAAAATATACATGAGTATTGTTGTTGCCATTCTGTATTTGAAGGAAATTACTAAAAAAAACTTAACTTTCAAGTAACTTTCGAGAACACAAAAGTTTTTACTAATTTTTACTGAACTTTACTGCATTCTATGATATTACGTTCTAGTACAGGGATTTCCAAAAATTTTTTGGTTGTGTAGTAGTGAGTACCAGAGAGTAAAAAAATTGAGAGAATGCATTCATTTACAGCCGAAATAAAATGTTAGTAATATATTTTATAAGTTGTATAACACAAAGGTACAAAATTAAAAATTTTTTGTGTTGATAAAAAATTTGTAGCAATTCTTTACCAATTCAATGTCGCTGATTTAAAAACTGCCCTTTTTTTTATTCTCTCGTACAAGAAGGTTGTGTTGCAGTGAGCTCCTGTTAATTTTATAAAAAACTGTCTTTATTATCGTTTTTTAATTAAAAATTTTAAACTAATCTACTCTAAAAACAAATAGAAAATTGATAATAGTGGTTGAAATTTAAAAAAATATTATTTAAACAACAAAATAAACTAATTTTCAAAATAAAAACCACCACAATAAATAAACAAAATAAACACAAACAAAACTAAATCTTTGTAAAAACAACAACTTTTAACATAAAAACAAAAATTTTAAATAAAAATAAAAACAAAACAAAAAAGGGTCCAAAGTCCAATGCCTGTGACTAGCATAAAAAAATCCTCAGTGAGAAGAAGCAAACGAAAAAATAAAAACAACAATAACAAAAAATCAAATATAAACAAACTTAACAGCACACAAGAAATGAGCTCAACAGAAGAAATAAATCAAATAGAAAAAGAAATATTCAATAATGAAGAGTTTAATGCTCTCGAATTTAATCCAACAACAGCTATTATAAATAATCCCGCGCAAAAACGATTAAGAGATGTTTTTCGAAACTCTTCAATCGGCAGTGTAAGTAAGAGTCCGCGTTTAACAAACTTTGATTCTCCTTTTAAATCGTTAAATGTAATTGATAAACGCTTCGACAAATTAACGACAGAAATAGAGACAATGATAAACAAAAAATTAACTGAGTGCAAAACAGAGCTCTTAAATATGTTTGATAAGAGTTTTAATATTTTAAAAACTGAACTAAAAAATGTTACCGAAAGAGTTCAGCAATTAGAAACAGTCGCGGATAACATTAAAAGTATGCAAAATGAAATTAATAGCTTAAAAACAAAATTAAAGCTGCAGGAAAACAAAAACGTTGCCTGCGTATTACGTTTAAACGAAATTCCTTATAAAGAAAACGAAAATTTATTTTTAATTTTTGAAAAAATTTGCAATACAATTAATACAACTGTTCCTGCAGTAAAAACTATTTATCGATTGCAAAACGCAAATACTAAAAACAAAAATAACTCCAAAGATGCAGTAATAATTGTTAAGATGTGGTCTCCATATGATAAAAACTATTTTTTTAAATCATTTGCTAATTACCGTAAACTTAATAAAGGCTTTAACTTTTGTTTAAAACATCTTGGAGAATCTTCAAATAATAGATTTTTTGTTAACGAAAATCTCACGCAGTACAATTTTACAATTCTACGTGCAGCAATCAAGCTAAAAAAGGAAAATCGTCTTCATAGTGCCTTTAGTATGCGTGGTTTAGTATATATTAAAAAGTCGGCGGATGGCAATCTAATAAGAGTGGATAATATAGAATATCTAGATGATTTTTTTCGAGAACCAGAACCTGCACTAACGTTTTGATCAAACTGCTTATTAAAATTTTATCTTCAAACTATCTTGCTCAATTTTTAATACCTAATATCATATTTAATATATCATATTTAACGTCATATTTTTTCACATACAAATTAAATATCTCTTTTCAAATCAATAGTCCAACTAAAATTTTATATATTTATAAATACTTTTTTTTCTTTTCAAAATATATTTTTCGTGCGTTACTCGTTCATTTTTTTAAAATTTATAAATGAACAATACTCATAGAATTAATTCCAGAGATAATGTTGCGAATATGGTGATAGTTCTGGCCAATCAGAGGAAAGGTGTTAAAATATGTCATATCAATGCCCAGAGCTTAAAGAAAAAGATTGACGAATTTAGATTGATCTTTGAAAACTCAGGTATTGATTTTATATGTGTATCGGAAACATGGTTTCATCCCGGAATTACAGACTTTTATGTTTCATTAGATGGATACAATTTACGCAGAGTCGATAGAGAAGATGGATATGGTGGTGTTGCTATATACATCAAAAAGGGTATTTCTTTTAGTGTCAAGTGTACATCTAAGGAAAACTTGGATTCTGAGGACATTGATAATACGGAACCATTAAATTTAATTGAGTATCTATTTATTGAGGTAAACAATGAAAGTAGGAAGTTGCTTATAGGCAGCGTTTATAGGCCTAATAGAAATCTTTGTACCAAACGGTTTATTCGAAATTTGGAAACGCAAACGGCTTTGTACGATGATGTTATAATAGCAGGAGACTTTAATTCTAACTTACTTGTAGATAGTAGTTTATCTGATGACTGTGCCTCGCTAGGCTTAACATCACCTAATACTTTGAACCCTACACACGTTACTGCAACTAATAACACGCTTTTAGATTTTTTTCTTGTGAGTAATGAAAATAATCTACTACTCTATGATCAATTGTCTGCGCCATGTTTCTCCAAACATGATCTTATTTTCATGACTTACAATTTCCAACTTGTAATACCGGTTGAGAGAATTACCTTTCGAGATTTCAAGAACATTAATTTCAGATTACTCGAGGAAGAATTTTTTAAAATCAATTGGAATATTTTTTATTCTTTGTATTCAATAGATGACCAACTTTCTTTTCTGGAGCAAAACCTAAATTATCTGTTCGATCTAACTGTACCAATAAGGACAAACATTATTGGTAATAAGCAAAAACCATGGTTTTCTTCGGAAATTAAGGGTTACATCAATCAAAGAGATTTGGCGTATGCACGTTGGAAAAGATTTAAGACTACAACGTTATATGAGGATTATCTGACCGCTAAAAGAAAAACAAATAAAATGATTAAAACGGCCAAATCCGTTTTTTATGCTGAAAAGTTTTCTTTCGCTATTGGCTCCAAAAGAACATGGCGAAGTTGGTATCGGTAAATCTACAAAACAAGAACCATGTTCAATTGATGCCGATGCAATCAATAAAAAGTTTTTAAATATCCCCATTGTTCAGGCGGATCAAAATTATTATAACAATTATCATTCGAACAACAATACCGACTCTTTTTTTTCTTTTGCTGCAGTAGACCAATGTGATGTTTTATCTAGCCTTTTGTCTATAAAATCCAACTCCATAGGAGCGGACGGGATTAATCCAAAATTTCTGAAAATTCTTTTACCTCAACTTCTTCCGATAATCACTTTTCCTTTAATAAAATTTTAACCTCAAGTTACTTTCCCTCGAATTGGAAAATAGCTAAAATCGTTCCAATACCCAAAACTGGTTCCGATTTTAGACCAATAGCCATTCTTCCATTTCTATCTAAAGTATTTGAACGTATTATGCATAACCAAATAACCTGTTTCTTGGATAACAATAACTTGCTAACAGATCGTCAGTCTGGATTTAGAAAGAACAACAGCTGCATAACAGCCTTAATTGATGTTACGGAGGAGATAAGAAAGAAACTTGATGATGGTGAGACTTCTTTTTTAATACTTTTGGATCATTCAAAAGCGTTTGATACCGTGGATCACAACATTTTTTGCTACAAGCTCAGTTATTTTTTTAATTTCTCTTCGACCGCTATTCAGTTATTGTCAACATACTTGGGTAACAGATATCAGTATGTTGAAACTGGAATCCAGAAGTCCAGGGCACTGCCTGTAACAAGAGGGGTACCACAGGGGTCCATTGTTGGGCCACTTTTATTCTCACTATACTCTAATGACCTCCCAGCCGTACTAACAAATTGTAATGTAAGAATGTACGCGGATGACGTTCAACTTTATACCAGTTGTAGAAATGCCTTGATTGACCAGTGTATTATCACTATTAATCAGCAACTTCAACGTATTTATACGTGGGCAACGGCAAATGGTTTGGAAATAAATCCTAAAAAATCTAAATGCATAGTTATTCAAAGGCGACTTAACAAACAGAATATTATTCCAAATATATTTATAAATAACCAACAAATTGAAATAGTCAAATCTGCTAAGAATCTCGGAATATTTTTTAATGACACTCTTACGTGGTCGAACCACAGTAATTATGCTTGTGGTCGCACCTTTTCTATGATTAGAACTCTTTGGCGGACCCAGCATTGTACACCTCTAAAAATAAGAATACTGCTTGCCAAAACTTATCTAATGCCCATTTTATTATATGGTTGTGAGCTATTTGCTAAATGTGATACAATTAGTAAAGCAAAATTAAAAGTTGCATTTAATAACATAGTCCGTTACGTGTATGGACTTAATAGGCGTTCTAGTATATCTTTGTTTTCATCTCGGTTATATGGCCTTTCTTTAGATAATATACTGAACATGAGAGTTTTAATTTTTTTACATAAGATAATATATACCCACAAACCTGATCATCTATACGGCAAACTTTGTATTTCAGATATAAGCAGGGGAAAAAGAATTAGATCGTTTAGATACAAAAGTTTAATTTCGGAGTGGCATTTCTACATATTCTCAATTTCTCTCTGGAATTCTATACCCCATAGTTTTCAACTTTTAAGTAACGCACGAAAATTTAAAGAAAATATTTTTAAACTGTTTTCAACATAACAATTTGAAACATAATTATTTGAAATATTGTTTGATTTTAATTGATTTTGCTTTATATATATTTAACTGTAATTAGTTATTAAGTTGTTAATTAATTAATGATTTATAATTATACGCATTCTCAGTTCCATACTGCAAAATAAGACTCGTAAGTCTTGTGTATGGAGCAGTTCAATTAAATAAATAAATAAAATAAATAAAATAAAATAAAATAAAATAAAATAAAAAGCTTTTTGACTCTAAATCAGTTTCATATATCTTATCAAACAATTGTAAAAAAAATTAAAGATTTTTATGTTTTAAGAATTCATAAAAAATAAATATTGCACGCAAATCACAGCTGATAAAAAAAGTGCAGTTTTAAAAGCAGCGACATTGAATTGGTAAAGAACTGCTACAAATTTTCTATCAACACAAAAAATGTTTAATTTTGTTCCCTTGTGTTATACAACTTATAAAATAAAATCTTCTAAATTTATAATTTTATGGCAGTTTTCAAATGGGATGAACTTAATTTATTACGTTGCTTGGAACAAATAAATTTTAAATCCGAAAAAATTTGTTCGCATAGGTAAGTAGTGCCGAATAAAGAGAAGCACTTAAATGAATTTTTTTTAGTTCAGAATCTTTCCAGAACTCTACAATATTATTTTCGTCTGGAGCATTTACTTCGCTTCGTACTATGATTAGTTCTGATTGAATATCAAATTCGTAGTTGCTTACATCGCAACGAAAAGGGTTTTCGAAAAGATCTAATAGCGGTTGTAAAATTACAAAATGTTGAAACCTGTCTTGAAAATTATTGAAAAGTGTTTCAAATATTTCGGTATATTCATATCTTTTGTCGATTTCAAGATTTCTATAAGCAAGTGAAGTTTTTGGAAAATTGGAAAAATCACCAGTTTTAATTTGGGAAAAAATTAGAAAAAGTTTTGTTTTTAAATTGTGAATGATTTTTGACAAGTCGCATATATTGCGTTCCTTTCCTTGCAATTCCAAATTAAGTTCATTTAACATACTTGCCGTATCTTCCAAAAAAGCTAAGTCTAAAATAAAATTATTGTCTTTTAAACACTGTACTAAATCTTTTTCTATTTTCTCAGTTTCTAGGAACTGAAGAACTTCTTCTCTTAAATCATAAAGTCTATTCAGGCAATCACCGCGACTTAGCCACCGAACTTCTGTAAACATTTTCAGGTCACAATTCACAGCATTTTTGTTTTTTAAAAAGGTTACAAATTTTCGGTAGGTAAGCGCTTGATGTCCGCCTCGAATTTTATTTATTATATCCTCTGCTGTCTTCATAGCTGGGGTATCATTTATGAATTTCGATGCAAGAGCGGTGTGATGAATTATGCAGTGAAATTTATGAATTGCAAATTCGTGTTTTTTAATCGGCCTATAAGCCCATTATATTTGCCCAACATTACGTTGGCTCCATCTGTGCAGACTCATACTTCAAACATCTGTGCATACATTTTAATTCTAGCTAATGGTTTATCATAAATTTTTACAAAATACCAAATGCGCACCTGAGTTTGCCTGCAAAAATGTATAAACAGGTCAAAGTTACGTTAAATAAATACCATAAATACGTAAGGTTAACTCTTTGGACTCGGTCATATAATTGTAGCATAAAAATAGTGCCAAACAATAAAGTTTCATTAATACATCAATAAAACACATCTTCTTACCCAGAAATTTTACCTGCTGTCACATTTGCTTTTATGTGTATAGGTTTACACATAAATTGTAGGAAAACAAGACTTTTTTAACTTGTTTTTTAAATATTTTTACATACTTAAAAAAAGTGTTTTCACCCACCGACGCGATTGGTACAGAAACAAAAATATTTTTGCAAGCACAAAATACCAACAAATTCTTGTGGCTATTTTTTTTCCATAATAATTTCTGCATTTAGGTACGTCTTTTTAACGAAAGAAAAAGGGACCCTTTTACAGGCATCAAAGAATTTTTTCTCAAACAAAACACATATCGTTAGCTTAAATTCAAAACAATGTAGATATTATTTGAGAATTTGAAATTTTTGTTGATTAGGATTCACGTTACATATGTATTTTTATATAATTTTAAGTTATTTACAAAATCAAAAATGTCGTATCATCAAATATATATTTATTTTTTTTAACAGCATAATGTATAATCACACTCAAGAACAAAATTAGCAGAGTTTTTAATTCTTTT
The DNA here is from genome assembly GCA_943735925.1 of Pollenia amentaria. NCBI lineage: Eukaryota > Metazoa > Arthropoda > Insecta > Diptera > Polleniidae > Pollenia > Pollenia amentaria. Next base: position 113,905,020 of record OX031006.1, on the reverse strand, counting down.
TATAAGAACACATTAATATTTTTAAACACCAAAACTGGGTAATCTGTTTTATAACTATTACCACGGTGTTAGTGGAAATAGTGATCAGATAATAATTTATAATAATAATTTTTAGTATTGCATAAGAAAAAATAAAAAAAGTGCTGTAAAATTAAAAGAACCGAATCCATATACGTATGTAAAATAAAACCTATAGGACTGTTAGACATTTTGAAATTTTTCATCTGAAATATTAAAAATTGCTTTTAAATCTCAAATAATTACCATTTTACAAAGTTCTTTGCTTTGCATGTAAACTTATGAAATGTTACATTATTCTATATTTAAGTCTTAAAATTTAAACTCTAAATAAAAATTGCACGCAAGGCATTGGATGTTACCAAAAGCAATTTTGACCGCACAATATTTTTTGAGTGTTAGCTGAAACAAAATAATATAGCATCCGCTAGACATGTACACTTGTCGAAGTCACATCGACGACTGAATTGAAGAGTATAAAAATATGTGTTAGTAGTGGTGTACACAATTGTGCAAAGAAATGGAAACCCCTGTTCTAGTACACATGTGCATACTTGAACCTGCCGGTGTTCAAAAAAATTTAAGACGTATTTTGGGTGACGATGTCATTATGGCCTATAACGTCGATGGTGTTCAAGGGAAGAAGAGTGTTAAAGAACATAAAACATTTTTTTCAGTACTTTCAGGTAAAAAACACTTAATATTTTGACTGAATGTAAATTGAAAATAAATTTTTAACCATTTCAGAAGCGGTCTCAATGACCAATATTAACAGTGTTGGGCCAGCGGATGAACACATCCGAAAAGCAATTCAAATGCAGAAGAGGCGCATATTCAAAAACATGTCGCTGGAGAGGAAAGCTGAGAGAAAGAATGACTTATAAATTTTAGCTTTTTGTTTGTTAATGCTTTAAACACATTCGAGACAGCAGACTACCGACTACAATATGTCAACAATAGAATACATGTGTGTATATGGAAATGATTATTTTAACGACGACATGGCAAAATGGCTGCAGGTTGTTGTCTATGCTAATTTTGTCGCTGTAGTCAAATTAAACTAATTTCTATTTTTGTACGCTACAAAACAGAAAAAGTGCTGCTAATATAATAAAAAATTAGAAGAATTAGTGCTTTTAATATGTAATAATAATTTTTTGGTTAAACAGCAAAGAACCGGACTGAAACATGAAAATAAGCGCGGCTCACCACCAAATCTATATTATTATTACTTTTTAGTATCCTTAAAAGAAGTTATATAGGAAGATGTTTGTCACGCCAACGCTCTTAGTTTTAGCAGTATGAGTATCATTGAAAAATTGAAAGTGCTTTTCACATGGTGTTTAAAGCACACCGATTTATTAACTCATTAAGAGCCCATTTCAAATGCTCATACTTCTTGACTGACTTTTTGACTTAATTTGCTTTATCTTTAAATTATGTCGATATAATAATAATTAATTCACAATAATATATACATGTTACCAAAGTTATTAGGACTTTGATTAATAAAGTTTTTCTGTATTGCGGGTTTTCAGCCTTCCGGAACACTTTTCAAATATTTACATATTACTTTATTTCAATATGTAACAAGTGCATAAACTATTACCACTATATATTTTAACTTAAACTTATAAATAAATTGTGAAGTATTCAACATTTTTCATTTTTTCGAATTTATTCTATGAGTTAAATTTCAGTTATGTATTTTATAAAGCTTTTTGTAATAGCTCTATTCCTTAAATTATTTTATAAATGACTTTATTTATAGAATAAATTCGAAAAAATGAAAAATGTTGAATATAATAAAGTTGCTTATGAAAAAGAAATAATTCCCAATATCTAAATTGTGAAGTTTTCCAAAATAAATTTTTTAACCCTAATAACTTTAAAATTTTATATGATGGAGTTTCTAAAAATATAGCATACAAAAACTTGAGGTGTTCTCTATAACATATTGTATTTGAGGAAATATTATTATACATATCGACAAAATTTTAAGATAAATCCTCTTAAGGGGTTAATAAATCGGAATATTTAATACATCATATGAAATGTGTTTCGAAAGACTTTATTATGATACCAATACTTTAAAGATTCAGATTATATTTTTTTTCTTATACTATTGATAAAGTGCTCTGAAACCTTTACGACCTATAATTCATAAACTTAGTGCGTTGAACCAAAAAATTACAGTAGAATCGCGATACAGTAATCAAGTTAACCAAATTTTAGCGCTTCTGTGCCGCTCTAAACGTTAACTCTAAGTTAACTTTTCAGATCGTATTAGTAAAAGTACTGATTTGTACAAACGATAACAAATTAGATTAAATTTTAAGCTGAAAGTTGAGAGTTTAAACAAAATTGAGAAATACATTAAAGAAAAACTATCGGCGTTGTATTATTGTATATCTGAAGTTCCAAAGTCACAAAATTTTCGAGGCTTTGAAGAATACATAGGAAAAAGCATACAAGAAAACATTACATAGACCAAAATATGCCGATCTTAAAGCAAGTTTGTACAAATGTTTTCTTGAAGCATCGAAAACGTAATTGCGCAATCACTGTTCTAATTTCAATATCAATAGCTAAGCGCGAGTTCGTGTAACTGCAACCTGAAAAGACAATATTGTCAGTAATGAATGGCTGGCGAATGTTTAGAAAATACACAGAATTCGCTATATGAAAATTTTAAGAGAACTAATTTTCTGACAAACGTCATATGTAGCACCTAACATATAATACATGTATGATTTTATAATTATTAATTATAAATTTTATTTCAAGAGCAATTGTGAACTTGAAACCAGCCGGTACAAATTAGATCTAAGTTTCGTTTTTTGTACTGATGAAAACTAAGTCATTGAAAAAAATATAGGTACATATGTTAATTATTGCATTTTTTACAATTTAAGCCCGCTTAGAAAAGTTAACAAATAAGACGAAAAAGTTTACAACCCTTAGGACATTTCAGTTTACTTTTTCGCGATTATACTGTATATTAGGATTTTTTTTATTCAACCTGCCATGATGATGATATTCTTTATGAGTTCCAAAAACAATAAAATTAATATATTTTAAATGTTTTTTAATAAATTCATTTGTTTTTACGTTAAAAAATTTAACATAAATAAGTATTTATATTTTTGTAGGCTTAAATTAAGTTTGTGTACGAGTCTGCAATTATGCATGTTGTTAAATTTATGAAAATTAAAAATGATAGTGGCACCACTGAAATGTAAATACATAATAAAAAACACAGCTGTTTATATTTTTTCAATTGTAGCTGTCGTCTTCAAAATAATTCAGTAGCTGATTACGCGACTACAATTGCAACCTGCAGCATTTGTAGCCGTGCCTTCGTGTTGCCTGCTGTCTCGAATGTGTTTAATGCATAACTGTTGATGTGAATTAATGTGATTTTTTTTTTGTTTTCCTATAAATTTAACATTTCTTTTGTTTTTTATAGTTAGCTTTATGATATTGTTTTTTTGTTGTTTTTATGTGAATTAAAGTTTTTGTTCTATTTTTAATGTTAGTTTTATAAGACTTAAAAGACTGTTAACGCTGTGAATTAAAAAATTACAATATTATATAAAACCATAAACCATTAAAGACATTTTTAATATATCATTACTGAGCATTTACGAAGTAGTTCATTATCCAACGTTAACGAAACCGTTCATAATTTAACTCCGGCTTCAGTGTTCTTTTCATCATAGTATTTTTGTGAATGAAAACTATGATGAATATTCGTCACTGTTTTCGTCAACGGAATGTAAGCGAGAAGGTGGCGATTGTATACTTCCAATGTCATCCCCATGTTAAATTCGTCACTCAAACGCACTGCGTAGGTATTGCCGAACAAGTATAGGTCATTGCTTTGTGCATAATGGTATAATGACTTATGGAATGTATCCGCGGACAAGCGGGACAATATGCAGTAAATGAGAACACAAATTGAGAGCGTAAAGCAGAGATAGGCAAAAGGCCGCCCATGGGCGCTTTGTTATTCTCTTATTTACACGTACTTAAACCAGTGATGCCATTAGGATACGAAAGATACATTTTTCGTATATTTTGATGACTTCATGTATCATGTATAATCCTAACAGTTTTCGTATCTTTTGAATCTGTACGCAAAATGTACAGAAATAAAATATTAAACTATCCTTATCTGACAAAGTTTTTTAAAGTAATTATTTCGTTCTGAATACTAAATATATTCGTTATGAATACTAATATATTTGGCAGACGTATAAAATTAATGCATCTAAAAATGGCACCATTGTCAGAAAAATATTTCTATTGGCAACGCCTGCTTACAATATTGTATGATCTGACGAAGCTATACAAAAAAAACATGTATTTTGATCTTAAGTTTCTAAGTTCTTCTGCAGTATGCTTGTTCTGGTGTATGTGTGTTAAGACGAAATTTTAGAAGAAAAATTATGTAAACTTTTCGATATAAATGCCTTATGCATTAAACACATTCGAGACAGCAGGCAACACGAAGGCACGACTACAAATGCTGCAGGTTGCAATTGTAGTCGCGTAATCAGCTACTGAATTATTTTGAAGACGACAGCCACAATTGAAAAAAATATAAACAGCTGTGTTTTTTATTAGTTATTTACATTTCAGTGGTGCCACTATCATTTTTAATTTTTATAAATTTAACAACATGCATAATTGCAGACTCGTACACAAACTTAATTTAAGCCTACAAAAATATAAATACTTATTTATGATAAATTTTTTAACGTAAAAACAAATGAATTTATTAAAAAACATTTAAAATATTTTAATTTTATTGTTTTTGGAACTCATAAAGAATATCATCTTCATGGCAGGTTGAATAAAAAAATCCTAATATACAGTATAATCGCGAAAAAGTAAACTGAAATGTCCTAAGGGTTGTTAACTTTTGCGTCTTATTTATTAACTTTTCTCAATTGCAAAAAAAATGCAATAATAAACATACATATGTCGCTATATTTTTTTCAATGACTTAGTTTGCATCTGAACAAAAATAAACTTAGATCTAATTTGTACCGGCTACAATTTATAATTAATAATTATACAATCAGTCATGTATTATGTGTTAGATGCTACATATGACGTTTGTCAGAAAATTTGTTCTTCAAAAATTTTCAGATAGCGAATTCTGGGTATTTTCTAAACATTTGCCAGCCATCCATTACTAACATTATTGTTTTTTCAGGTTACAGTTACACGAACTCGCGCTTAGCTATTGATATTGAAATTAGAACAGTGATTGCGCAATTACGTTTTCGATGCTTCAAGAAAACATTTGTACAAACTTGCTTTTAGATCGGCATATTTTGGTCTATGTAATGTTTTCCTGTATGCTTTTTCCTATGTATTCTTCAAAGCCTCGAAAATTTTGTGACGTTTCGTTTTTATTTTTGAGATGGCAACTTCAGATATACAATAATACAACGCCGATAGTTTTTCTTTAATGTATTTCTCAATTTTGTTTAAACTCTTAACTTTCAGCTTCAAATTTAATCTAATTTGTTATCGTTTGTACAAATCAGTACTTTTACTAATACGATCTGAAAAGTTAACTTAGAGTTAACGTTTAGATCGGCACAGAAGCGCTAAAATTTGGTTAACTTGACCGCAAGATTACTGTATCGCGATTCTACTGTAATTTTTTGGTTCAACGCACTAAGTTTATGAATTATAGGTCGTAAAGGTTTCAGAGCACTTTATCAATAGTATAGGAAGAAAAATATAATCTGAATCTTTAAAGTATTGGTATCATAATAAAGTCTTTCGAAACACAATTAATATGATGTATTAAATATACCGATTTATTAACCCCTTAAGAGGATTCATCTTAAAATTTTGTCGATATGTATAATAATATTTCCTCAAATATAATATGTTATAGAGAACACCCCAAGTTTTTGTGTGCTATATTTTTAGAAACTCCATCATATAAAATCTTAAAGTTATTAGGGTTAAAAAAATTTTATTTTGGAAAACTTCACAATTTATTTATAAGTTTGAGTTAAAATATATAGTGGTAATAGTTGTTGCGATTTTTAAGGCCGAAGTTTAAAACAAATCAGGAATTCAGCTAATTATTAAAGTCAGTTTTGAAACCTCTATATTTTTTTTATGTCACTTTTTTATATCATGCTATAAACTGCATCTACGTGTATCTGCCTTACTGAGCTACCTAAATAAGAGCGGCAAGCGTTTTTTGTATGTCAAAACTTTTCATTTGCATTAAGTTTATACGGAAAAAACTTTTAGAACGCGAATTCGACACCACCTGGCTGGAAAATCCTATTTGAGAAATCGCTATGTCGATTTGTCTTATTGAAAATGTATTTGAAATAGAATTTTCATGTTTAAAAAAACGCTTGCCGCCCTTGTTTAGGTAGCTCAGTTAGAGAGCGATCATGGCTCACGTAAGTAATTGCTTACTAATACAATATTGTATAAGAATTGAGCGATGAGTGTCGATAACAAAGGAATTTGGGTACCGTTGAATTTTTTTTTATATATTTTTACATTATACAGTTTATGAAATGCTTAAATACATTAATTACCACTCTTGGTAATTCATTTGCCATCAGAAAGCTAAACTAAACGGTCACCAGGACTTATTGCTCGTGTTAAATTGAAAGTAAAATTAGTGTAAAAAGTGTTCCTAAAATATTCTAATAGTGAAAATTACAAGTCTATTCTTATTCCTACGGGAAAATAATAAAAAAAAATTAGTGTGAAGGAAAGATAAGGTAATTTTATTGCTTTATTAAAAACGTGGAAATTTTCGAATATTAAAATAGATATTTTATGCGTAGGATTCCTAATCGGCTATACCGAATCCGGCCACGTGAATTAAGCTCTAGTGGAATATTGACGCTGGAAAAGAAGCGAACATAATTTTTGGAGCAGTTTGGGATGCTATACATACCTCCCTTAAAATTAGTGGCTTCCAACTGTTTTTCATTAGAGGTAGTATTAAACGAACGAGTGTCCATTTTGCAAAGCAAGTCAAATGTGGTCACTTGGGACTGATTGTTCCCGAATTTTTCTACGTAAAGTAAAGCAAAAGCAAAAGGAAAAAACCCGACTATGAATAATTTCTATTTTTTTCTAATTAACATTAATTTTTTTTTTAATTAACATTTAACCGTTTATTTTTCTAACATGAATTAAAGACATATATGTTCACTGTAGCTTTTATAATTTTTTTTTTTGGTTAAACCAAACCTTAATATAGAAATATTAAAATATTATTAAAACTCATTATAGTCACAAAATAATAATTAAAAAAAAAAAAAAAAATCAAAAGTGAAGAAGAAAGACAATTTATTTTTGAATTTCTAGCCACAATACTTATACTAAGTTTTTATTCGAAATTTGTCTATTAAAACTTAGCAATCTTGCTTTTTTACATAAAACTTAATTAAATATTTAAAAAAATTTGGATTAAAACAAATTAGTATTAAAAAGAAAAAATCCCGTAAACCCAATTTTTTTTTATTGCTAACCCTAATCTTTATTACGCATTTTGTTATTTTACTATATGTATCTACAATCGAGAGTAACAGGTCAATTATTAATTCATTGAGTTTAATTAATTCATCTTTTTTTTAAAACAGAGATTATCACCTTTTCCTCTGCTGGGCCCAACTATGGAACAAAGGTAATGGATCATGCTGCATTGTTTTTATCTCTGTAAGTAATGCTCATTAATAATTTTCTATTGCTCTCACTTTGTTATTACTCTGGTTAGACTCCAACATTCACAATTGGACATTCGGTTCCGTCCGTTCCTTGTTCTTACAATAACAAGAACAATGTTGTGACGTATTTGTTGGTATTGTTTTAATCATATATATTTTTTTGTCATTTAGTATACTCCAGAAGTGCCATTGAATTTTGCAATTATTGATATAGTAATAATAAGAGATTTTTTTTGAGTTTTTTGAGAACACATTATTACATGTGTGTTTATATATTGGCACGTACATATTACTTTTTTTATGTATTCTTTTTTTTTGCCTTGATCAGTTAAATTTTAAGTATGTTTAATTTTTCAATAAATATTAAATCTTCGTTTTGTTAAGAGGAAAATATGCAATTTTAATTTTTAACTAGTGGGGAAGGATAACCTGCAAAAAAATGTCAATTTAGCAAATTAATCGTGTTAGTTCTAGGGACAGAAAGTTAACTCAGGGTATTTTTCTGTCATGGAGCCTGGCAAGTAAATTGCTAGTAGGGTGGGAGAAAAGTATGCCCCAATTGGCGTAACATCAAGCCAATATTTTGGTTTATTGTAAGGATTTAAAGTTTTATGTTTTTTTTTTTGTTTTACATACTCTGCGGTAGTGTATAGGCAAAGAGTATGTTATATGTTATGCGTATTTTTTTTTGGGTTAAGAACCATTTTTATACCGTTTTATGAGCTAGCTGAGATCTTTTCATTGCCTTCTTAACTTTAAATGAAATATACCGAAACCTTTTGTTGTCATCTTTTTTTTTGGATTTTATTTTCCTTTTGAAATATACACTTGTAACATATATGGCGCCCAACGTGAAGCTTACCATTACGGGATAGCTAAACTTAAATTCTTTGTTTTTACTTTTGAACAGTTTGCTTTAAAGTTGGAAAAGAAAAGGAGAAAAAAAAAAACTTTAGGCCTGATGACATGCGTAAGGTCATGGTCTCTTTTGAGATACTTTAATATCTTTTGAAAATCTATTTGCGACGTGTGGAGTTAGACCCTATATTTTAGCCAACATATAAGTTGTATTAATTTCAAATAGCCCAAGACGAAAATTTAAATAATTGTTTTTCCTAAGTTGCATTTGAAGTTTGTTATACGTTTGTAATTCAAGTCTATTTCAGATCTTTAGTTTAGAATTCTTTAATATCGCAGTCTGGCAAATGTTTAACTTATTACAACTTAAAGTTATAACACAGGGAGGTTGATCGGAATTAGCTGTGATCAAGGCTAAACCATTGCACTTTTCTTGTTTGTTATTTGATTTATTAGCTACACATTGACATTTTGGAGGAGGTTTATCTTTTCCTTATCTTATATGAATTTTTTACAAGTCATTTAATAATTATATTTTTTCTTATATATTAAAAAAATAAATTTAGATTTAGTATTTAGTTATTTTTTTCCATACATATCTACATATTTCGCGTACACATACATATTCTAATATTTTGAATTTTTTTTTTTTTTTGTTTTGTTTTGGTGTATAACGATTTTTTTTATCAGTCCTGCTGATATAGTAAACTGACTTATCCTAATAGATTTTCGTTATGAACACAAGATACTCTGCACGAGGTCTTAAGAATAGTTCACTTAATAGAGGACGAAGCCCTAGGAGTTATTCAACTTCAAGAAATAATCTTTCGGTAGAATTTAAAAACCCTAGTAGTAGTAATACTAAACCTAAAGTTTTACATTCACCAATTAGCACAGCAGGACGAATGGAACAGACAACAAGTTCAGAGAATTTGACTTCTCGTTCTCTACACACAGATACTCAAGTTGAGGGAAACGGCAATATTGATTTACAACCCCAACTTTTTGTGTCACTGGGTAGCAAAACTTCAGTCTCTGATTCGGATATAAATCCTCAGCTGGATATGTCTTTAGGCCCGCGCGATGGTGCTGCTGGCGTTTCAAATAACAATCAGAGTTCCTCATTTGATACTCTCATGGCTCTAATGGAGCAGACAATGAGCAACACTAGAGAGGAATTTCGTAGGGAACTTAGCACAATTAGGGATAGTATTTCTCAGATCGGGGGGCCACCCTTAAATAGACCGAATGTTATTTTACCAAATTTTTCTAATGCAAATATTCCTAGCGTAAACTCAGGTCCCACACGGGTTGGCCAAAATGGATCAAGTGTTGGATATGAAAATAATGTTAAACTTGAGAAATGGAAAATTTAATTTAATCGAACTGTTTCGGTATCCGATTTTCTATTTAAAGTAGAAACGCTTTCTGCTCGTTCTAAATGTTCAGATGGGCACTTGATGTCAAATTTCCATGTTTTGCTAAGTGGTAAAGCTGAGCAATGGTATTGGCTTTTTACTAAGCAAAATCGTAATATAACGTATGCCTTGCTTCGTCATGCCTTGACAAAGGAATTCGGTCATATTGAATCGGACCATGAAGTTATACTAAAAATATCATTACGCAAACAGAATTTTAAGGAAAGTTATGACGATTACCACACAGCCATAGTTTCAATGAACTTGAGACTACAAAATCCATTACCCGATTTTACCCTATTGGACATTATTAAGCGTAACCTAACCCCAAATCTTCGGTTTCTGTTATTTAACACGCAATCTCGTGACTTGGATGATTTTAGGGACATGGGTAGAAAAGCAGAAAAGGTTCTTCGTGAAACAAGGTTTCAGAATACAAATATAAGTCAGCCTCGTAATGTCAATGAGATTGATGTCACCTTTCAAGAAACGGATGATCTGCAAGGTGCAGATCCTCAAATCGAAGCCCTTAACCTATCAAAAAAACCGGCTAGATTTGATTTTTCAAACATACGGTGTTGGAATTGCCTTTCATATGGGCATTCTTATATATATTGCGCTAAGACAATAGAAACCCCGTTTTGTTTCAAATGTGGGCATAAGGGTGTTTTAACCCCTACATGTCCTAAAAATCATGCTTTTCAGGGAAACAAGAAGATGGGCGACCTGGCGACCGGGGGCACTCGTCCATCTCTAGCAACCCCGAGTTCAAAGTAGTCCGAATGTGGGACGATTTTAGTTCTAATGTGTGCATTGACAACACTCTCCCTCTCTCTTCAAATAACACAAAATATACAAATAATTGAACACAAACGGAAAATTCGGTTTCTTGCCCAATGCAATCAATACTTTATTCAAGACCTCTGAAACAATCAGTTAATAAAATAATGAAATGTAGGATGCGCTTTAAAAAGAGGAAAATGTTTAGAAAATTGCTAGAATCAACAATTCTTAGTGGTGATGACGATAGACCATTTGCCAAGGTGAAAGTATGTAATGATATTTTAATTGGGTTATTAGACTCCGGAGCAAACGTATCCGTATTAGGTCGCGATTCCTTATCGTTTTTAGAGCGAAACAATATCCTTTACCGAAGATTAAGCAGTTCGATTTCAACTGCCAGCGGCGCAAAACAAAACGTTATTGGATTCTGCTCCTTGCCAATTAAATACAAAGGTGTTACTAAGAATATAGACTTTTATATAGTTCCCTCGTTAAGCCAAGAGGCCTATTTTGGCGTAAATTTTTGGCGAGAATTCGCGATTGCTCCTGAGTTAGTGGCACCTGCTTCTAATTTTATATCAGAACTTTTAAATGATTTTAATTTTAATGTTAAATTCCATGACTTGACACCAGATCAAAAGTTAGTTCTTGAGCAAACGATTTTAAATTTTCCTTCTTATGAAAGACTAGGACTAGGATGCACCAATTTATTGGAACATCATATAGACACCGGGGATGCAGTACCCATTAAGTGCAAGCTTTATCCCTTATCTCCACCTCGTCAAGAGGAAGCATATAAGGAAATAGATCGCTTGCTAAGCATGGGTGTTATAGAGGAGTCTAACTCGCCGTGGTGTTCACCGGCTGTATTAGTTAGGAAGCCGGGAAAAGTACGTCTATGCATAGATTCTAGAAAACTGAACGCGGTAACAAAAAAGGATTCATATCCATTGCCACACATTAATGGATTACTCAGTAGACTGAAAGACACATATTTTATTAGCGGCATTGACTTAAAGGACGCATTCCTACAAATCAAACTTTCCGAATCTTCTAGGGAGAAGACAGCTTTTGCCATACCGGGTAAGCCCCTTTTTCATTACAAGTTCATGCCATTTGGACTTTGTAATGGGCCGCAAGCCATGAGCCGTCTCATGGATAAGGTAATACCATCGCGCTTTAGGGAAAATGTCTTCATATATCTCGATGACTTGCTGGTATGTAGTCCAGATTTTGAGTCCCATATGAAGCTTTTGTCTGAAGTCGCCGAATGTTTAAAAATGGCTAAATTAACCATTAATGTGGGTAAAAGTAAATTTTGCCAAAGGGAAATCAAATATCTCGGTTACATTGTAGGTAACGGGTTGACCCGGAGAAGGTCAAAACAATAAAAGAATTTCCTACACCTAAAAGTCCAAAACAAGTTCGGCGATTTATAGGGATGGCAAATTGGTATAGGGTTTTTATAACCAATTTCGCTGACGTTGCAGGCCCGTTGACCGATTGCTTAAAAAAATCTTCAAAGACATTTTCCTTAACTGAAGCAGCAAAAGATTCGTTTGAGAAATTAAAGATAGCACTTTCATCAGCTCCTGTTCTGTCCCAGCCTGACTTTAGCAAAGAGTTTGTTATCCAATGCGATGCCTCTAGAACTGGCGTAGGTGGTGTTCTTATTCAGTATGACGAACAAAACAGAGAGCATCCAATTGCCTACGTTTCAAAGAAAATTAATAAGTCACAAAAGAATTACACTGTAACAGAACTTGAGTGTCTGGCAGCTGTTGTTTGCGTTAACAAATTTAGACAATATATTGATGGTGTACCCTTTAAAATTATAACGGATCACTCTTCACTTAAGTGGCTGATGTCCCAAAAGGACTTAAGTGGACGTTTGGCTCGCTGGAGTCTCAAGTTAAAAGCTTATGATTTTAAAATTGAACACAGAAAGGGGTCTATGAATGTGGTGCCTGACTGTTTATCAAGAATGGATATCGAGGAAATAAAATTGTCAAATGCAAGTTATGAGATTGATTTATCGTCAGCCCACTTCAAAGATGAAGATTATCAAAATCTGAAGAAATACATCGGCGAAAATGAGGACTCCCTTCCAGACCTTTGTATTTTAGACAACCTGGTCTTTAAACGCGTTCAATTTAGGCAAGGTATAGAAAATGAAGAACGAAGTCTTTGGCGTCTCTGGATACCCAAGTCACTTACGGATTCGGTGATTAAAACCGCTCATGACTGCGAAAATTCTTGTCATGGAGGGTTTATAAAAACCTTACACAGAATTCGCCAAAAATATTTCTGGCCAACGATGGTCAAGGACGTCAAGTCGTTTGTGAAGAGCTGTGATGTTTGTAAATGTATTAAATCGCACAACCAAATTTCAAGACCAATTATGGGAAACCAGTTTAAGACCAATAGACCCTTTGAACGTTTTTATTGCGATTTCCTTGGCCCCTATCCTTTAACCAAGGGCATGAACTCTACAATTTTTGTTTGTCTCGACCACTTCACAAAATTTGTATTCCTTAAAGCCATGAAAACTGCATCTACCTTTAACGTTGTCTTATTTTTCCAAACCGAAATTTTTCCTACTTTTGGTGTACCACGTTTTGTCCACAGTGACAACGGAAAACAATTTATTTCCAAGGAAATGTCAGAGTTTTTCAGAATGTATGGAATAACGCACGTAACCACAGGATATTATGCACCACACTCTAATGCCTCTGAGAGGGTAAATGGGGAAATCATTACCAAGATAAGATGCTTCCTAAGAGACCACAAAGATCACAAAGATTGGGACAGGTACATCCCCCAGATTCTGTCTGTGCTCAGAAGCGATTTCCATAGTTCCATACAGTGTTCTCCATATTTTGCAACTTTTGGACAGAATATGGTACAACACGCCACAACTTATCAGATTTTGGAAAAATTAGGATGCGATTCCGGTGAAGGTATTGCTGTTGAAAACAACGTTGACAAATTAGCCTATATACGCAATGAAATACGACGTAACCTTGATAGAGCACACGAGAAGTCGGCGAGGGTGTACAATCTTCGCAGTAGGGCTATAAATTTTGCTGTTGGACAGACTGTTTATAGAAAAAACCATGTATTAAGTGACCTTTCAAAAAGTATTAATAGAAAGTTTACGCCCAAATTCGTCAAATGTCGCATAAAAGCTAAGATTGGGAACAATTTATATGATATAGAGGACCTTAGGGGAAAATACATTGGGAAGTATCATATGCTTCTGATTTAAAACCATAAATTGCCCGGCCTTGTGGATCGTGCCCCACGTTTTGGTAACGATAGTTGGTAAATATTTAGCACTCTTTATTAATTGGATAAAAGTCGTTTTACTGTTCGTTCTCGAAAAAAAAAGAAAGGATAAATCCATTTTTTTTTTTTTTTTTTTTCGAACCGAAGGAAGCAGTTTTGTTGCGATTTTTAAGGCCGAAGTTTAAAACAAATCAGGAATTCAGCTAATTATTAAAGTCAGTTTTGAAACCCCTATATTTTTTTTATGTCACTTTTTTATATCATGCTATAAACTGCATCTACGTGTATCTGCCTTAGAGAGCGATCATGGCTCACGTAAGTAATTGCTTACTAATACAATATTGTATAAGAATTGAGCGATGAGTGTCGATAACAAAGGAATTTGGGTACCGTTGAATTTTTTTTTATATATTTTTACATTATACAGTTTATGAAATGCTTAAATACATTAATTACCACTCTTGGTAATTCATTTGCCATCAGAAAGCTAAACTAAACGGTCACCAGGACTTATTGCTCGTGTTAAATTGAAAGTAAAATTAGTGTAAAAAGTGTTCCTAAAATATTCTAATAGTGAAAATTACAAGTCTATTCTTATTCCTACGGGAAAATAATAAAAAAATTAGTGTGAAGGAAAGATAAGGTAATTTTATTGCTTTATTAAAAACGTGGAAATTTTCGAATATTAAAATAGATATTTTATGCGTAGGATTCCTAATCGGCTATACCGAATCCGGCCACGTGAATTAAGCTCTAGTGGAATATTGACGCTGGAAAAGAAGCGAACATAATTTTTGGAGCAGTTTGGGATGCTTTACATACCTCCCTTAAAATTAGTGGCTTCCAACTGTTTTTCATTAGAGGTAGTATTAAACGAACGAGTGTCCATTTTGCAAAGCAAGTCAAATGTGGTGTCTTGGGACTGATTGTTCCCGAATTTTTCTACGTAAAGTAAAGCAAAAGCAAAAGGAAAAAACCCGACTATGAATAATTTCTATTTTTTTTCTAATTAACATTAATTTTTTTTTTAATTAACATTTAATCGTTTTTTTTTTTCTAACATGAATTAAAGACATATATATATGTTCACTGTAGCTTTGATAATTTTTTTTTTGGTTAAACCAAACCTTAATATAGACATATTAAAATATTATTAAAACTCATTATAGTCACAAAATAATAATTTAAAAAAAAAAAAAAAAAAAATCAAAAGTGAAGAAGAAAGACAATTTATTTTTGAATTTCTAGCCACAATACTTATACTAAGTTTTTATTCGAAATTTGTCTATTAAAACTTAGCAATCTTGCTTTTTTACATAAAACTTAATTAAATATTTAAAAAAATTTGGATTAAAACAAATTAGTATTAAAAAGAAAAAATCCCGTAAACCCAATTTTTTTTTATTGCTAACCCTAATCTTTATTACGCATTTTGTTATTTTACTATATGTATCTACAATCGAGAGTAACAGGTCAATTATTAATTCATTGAGTTTAATTAATTCATCTTTTTTTTAAAACAGAGATTATCACCTTTTCCTCTGCTGGGCCCAACTATGGAACAAAGGTAATGGATCATGCTGCATTGTTTTTATCTCTGTAAGTAATGCTCATTAATAATTTTCTATTGCTCTCACTTTGTTATTACTCTGGTTAGACTCCAACATTCACAATTGGACATTCGGTTCCGTCCGTTCCTTGTTCTTACAATAACAAGAACAATGTTGTGACGTATTTGTTGGTATTGTTTTAATCATATATATTTTTTTGTCATTTAGTATACTCCAGAAGTGCCATTGAATTTTGCAATTATTGATATAGTAATAATAAGAGATTTTTTTTGAGTTTTTTGAGAACACATTATTACATGTGTGTTTATATATTGGCACGTACATATTACTTTTTATTATGTATTCTTTTTTTTTTGCCTTGATCAGTTTAATTTTAAGTATGTTTAATTTTTCAATAAATATTAAATCTTCGTTTTGTTAAGAGGAAAATATGCAATTTTAATTTTTAACTAGTGGGGAAGGATAACCTACAAAAAAATGTCAATTTAGCAAATTAATCGTGTTAGTTCTAGGGACAGAAAGTTAACTCAGGGTATTTTTCTGTCATGGAGCCTGGCAAGTAAATTGCTAGTAGGGTGGGAGAAAAGTATGCCCCAATTGGCGTAACATCAAGCCAATATTTTGGTTCATTGTAAGGATTTAAAGTTTTATGTTTTTTTTTGTTTTACATACTCTGCGGTAGTGTATAGGCAAGGAGTATGTTATATGTTATGCGTATTTTTTTTTTTGGGTTAAGAACCATTTTTATACCGTTTTATGAGCTAGCTGAGATCTTTTCATTGCCTTCTTAACTTTAAATGAAATATACCGAAACCTTTTGTTGTCATCTTTTTTTTTTGGATTTTATTTTCCTTTTGAAATATACACGCGTAACATAGTTTATGTACTTGTTACATATTGAAATATAGTAATATATAAATATTTGAAAAGTATTCCGGAAGGCTGAAAACCCGCAATACAGAAAAACTTTATTAATCAAAGTCCTAATAACTTTGGTAACATGTGTATATTATTGTTAAATAATTATTATTAAATCGACATAATTTAAAGATAAAGCAAATTTAGTAAAAAAGTCAGTCAAGAATTATGAGCATTTGAAATGGGGTTAATAAATCGGTGTGCTTTAAACACCATGTGAAAAGCACTTTCAATTTTTCAATGATACCCATACTGCTAAAACTAAGAGCGTTGGCGTGACAAACATCTTCCTATATAACTTCTTTTAAGGATACTAAAAAGTAATAATAATATAGATTTGGTGGTGAGCCGCGCTTATATTCTTGTTTAAATCCGGTTCTTTGCTGTTTAACCAAAAAATTATTATTATATAAGTTAATTTATGTTAGTTTTATTTAACATAAAAAAAACAAAGTTTTTTTTTATTTAATTTTTTTTCACTTTATTTATTAAATCTAATTTTATTATTAAGACGCTATGCGTCTGTTTTATTTATTAAATCTAATTTTATTATTAAGACGCTATGCGTCTGTTTTATTTATTAAATCTAATTTTATTATTAAGACGCTATGCGTCTGTCTTATACGAGTTCAATTAAAAAACTAATTTTAAGACGCTATGCGTCTGTCTTATACGAGTTCCATTACAAAACTAATTTTAAGACGCTTTGCGTCTGTCTTATACGAGTTCCATTACAAAACTAATTTTAAGACGCTATGCGTCTGTCTTATACGAGTTCCATTACAAAACTAATTTATTTCTTAATAAGTTTAAATAATTACAAATTTTGCTTATTGCTATATTTTCCTTTTTTTACAATAAATTGTTTTTTATTTACACTAACTTTCGTAAACTATTAAATAATTACAAATTTTGCTTATTGCTATATTTTCTTTTTTTTACAATAAATTGTGTTTTATTTAAACTAACTTCCGTAAACTAAGCACTTATGTTATTGAACCAAATTTATGTCGCAATCATATTGTGCCAAATGAAACACTTGCTTATTTAGCAATTATTTAATTGGACTGAATTTAGGTCAAGAAATCATAAATGTCTAGTTAGCGAAATTTGGTTTCGCAATTTGGGAATTTGTAATTACAAAAATTAATATTTGTTTCCTTAACTCTTCCCCTCTTAAAATCGATTGTCCTCAATCGAGTAGAAAATTGGTATATCGTTTAATTTGATGCCTTGGTATGTTAGTGAGGTTTGCTCTATTTTGGGTTGGCAGGAAGTAGTGTTACCGGTTTCAATAGGCTGTGGTATTTAATTTACAAATATAGTCTTCGGTTTGTTCTTACGCAGAATTATAAGTGTAGCCAGTGGAATTGTAATCATCAAAATTATAATTGCTAGAGACAATTCTCTTATTTCCGTTGATTTGCTAAAGTTAGCAATTAGCTTTGTATTATTTATGTGGAGTTCTTGTAAACTTTCAAGTGATAGGATTTGAAGTTGTTCTATTTCGCTTGGAGTGGGTTGTTCTACAGGTGTTAAAATGTTCATGGGAGTGGCTTCGATATTTTCGTAAATACGGTCATTAATGTGGATGGTGGCATTGGTATAGGATATAATATAACTTCCAGTGAGGTTCTGAGGTTCTTCATTTACTTTGAGAGTTCCAGAAAATTCATTAAGCAGTATAGTTCCTGTCGAAATTTCTTCAATTTGGGGAATGTGATGAGCATTTGTTGTATAACATGATGATGGGAGAGAGTGTAGGATTTTTGGTAGGCAATTGTCAGTAGACAAGTTTACCAGATTATCTAAATTACAAATTTCCAACCTTGCAAGCCGTCTACATTTTGTTCTTATCCCATAAATTTGTTTCTCAAAAGTTAATATTTCATTAAATTCTAGTTTTACAATTAAATTATTATTCTTTATTGGTTTAATTAACAATTTTTCATAAACAATAGTTGAGGTCAACGGAATTTCTACTATATAGAGCATCAGCGTTGAATTATGCATTACTTTAATATTTGTAAATTCTAATGCCTCTTCTGGGCTTTCAAATGGTATATTCTCATTTTTGATTTTTTCAATTGCTAATTTTATTTCTAATTCGTTTAAAAGAAAAGAATTTATCATTCCGATTCTAGACCATTGGATAGCATATTTGATATTGAGGATATCCTCCTTTATGAGACGTAATCGATTTTGATTTAGTATTATAAGCTGTTCGCTTAATATACTAGTTTTTTTTATATTGTTAGTCAAAAGGTTGGTTATCCGTGTAATATTATTGAGTCTAGTTTCGAATGAATTGTTAATGACCCATTGTTCATTATTATTATTATTTAGATTTTCCAAATTATTTATTATCTTTTCTAGATCGTCATGGTCCGGAGAACCAGTTAAATATTTCCAGGCAGTACCCAGAATATTTATTGACCACTTATTTCTGACAATTTTTAATAAATGTATACTTTCTAATAGTTGGTATGTTCTTTTTAATTCTTCTTTTAGGATGGGAAATAAAGGGTTTTGGGATGTCTCAAAGGTATCAATAAAATGTTGGATGTCGTTCAAGGAATGTTCGTATCTGTCGATGTCAATTTGGTGTATGAATCGGAAAACGCAACTTTGAATTTTCGCAATGCCATTGTCTATTGTCGCTATTTGCGACGATGTATAGTTGTATAGCTGAATGTCGGCTGTTCCGGGTCAGAACGTCAGTGACAATTCTTGTCACAAGACTTTCCAATTCTATTGTTCCCTGTACTGGAGGATTAGGAAGAGGAGGAGGAGGATTGTTATTTAGGACCGCGGATCTTATGATATTGTTTGGATTGGACATTTTTAAATTATTATAGGAAAATTTTTAATCAATGTATTAAACTTTTTAATTGTCAAAAATAAAAAGGGATATTTTAATCTAAATTGCTATATGATTTTCTTTTCTTTTTCGTTCGTTAAGAAATTTTCCGAATAAATTTTAAATATTTTGATTTTTTCGTGTTTTTAATCTTTTTAAAATTTAGTTATTTACTTTTTCCAATTTCTGGATAAAATTTACTATATTTGACCTTTTATATTTAAATTTTTAATATTTAGGTGTTTTCCTTTTAAATTTAATTACTGTATAATTATTCTTAAAATCTAAGGCTTACATTAACATCGGGATAATGATGGGCGACGCAGCAAAGTCCTCTTTGCGTCGGCTACTAAGGCACTGCTGTCTCCGCTTACACACTTCTGTTCGGGCTTTTTTCCTTAAGCGCGTTTCACTTTTGCACTTGTCACTTTGTTCGGGCTTTTTTTTCCTTAAGCGCGTTTCACTTTTGACACTTTTGTTCGGGCTTTTTTCCTTGAGCGCGTTTCACTTTAGCACTTGTCACTTTTGCTCGGGCGCCAGTTAATTTATGTTAGTTTTATTTAACATAAAAAAAACAAAGTTTTTTTTTATTTAATTTTTTTTCACTTTATTTATTAAATCTAATTTTATTATTAAGACGCTATGCGTCTGTTTTATTTATTAAATCTAATTTTATTATTAAGACGCTATGCGTCTGTTTTATTTATTAAATCTAATTTTATTATTAAGACGCTATGCGTCTGTCTTATACGAGTTCAATTAAAAAACTAATTTTAAGACGCTATGCGTCTGTCTTATACGAGTTCCATTACAAAACTAATTTTAAGACGCTTTGCGTCTGTCTTATACGAGTTCCATTACAAAACTAATTTTAAGACGCTATGCGTCTGTCTTATACGAGTTCCATTACAAAACTAATTTATTTCTTAATAAGTTTAAATAATTACAAATTTTGCTTATTGCTATATTTTCCTTTTTTTACAATAAATTGTTTTTTATTTACACTAACTTTCGTAAACTATTAAATAATTACAAATTTTGCTTATTGCTATATTTTCTTTTTTTTACAATAAATTGTGTTTTATTTAAACTAACTTCCGTAAACTAAGCACTTATGTTATTGAACCAAATTTATGTCGCAATCATATTGTGCCAAATGAAACACTTGCTTATTTAGCAATTATTTAGTTAGACTGAATTTAGGTCAAGAAATCATAAATGTCTAGTTAGCAAAATTTGGTTTCGCAATTTGGGAATTTGTAATTACAAAAATTAATATTTGTTTCCTTAACTTATATTATAAGCACTAATTCTTCTAATTTTTGATTATATTAGCAGCACTTTTTCTGTTTTGTAGCGTACAAAAATAGAAATTAGTTTAATTTGACTACAACGACAAAACTAGCATAGACAACAACCTGCAGCCATTTAGCCGTGTCATCGTTAAAATAATCATTTCCATATACACACATGTATTCTATTGTTGACATATTGAAGTCGGTAGTCTGTTGTCTCGAATGTGTTTAAAGCATTAGTATTAACGCCTTAACTCGTATATTAATTTTTACAAAAATGAATTTGTTTTGATAACATCCAAAAATAGTTACATATACATGATTAATTTTAAAGTTTGCTTACTGTATTTTTAAAAATTACCTACCTAATATTTATGACTTAAGTAAATATAACAATCAATTTGTATGATATCATTTTCTTTGCAATATTCATTAAATATGAAATAAAAATGTTAAACGTTAAAAATTGATTTTAAAATTTTTTTCAAAATGTATCTTTTTGGGAAAAAGTGTATCTTTTGGAAACTAAAATGTATCTTTCTCGAAATTTCACTGGCAACACTGACTTAAACACACGTATGGAAGAAAAAAAAACAAATCAATTTAGTCTCGAATGAGCAGTCGTACAAGTAGGTTGTGTACGCTTGTTGCTTGATCAGCGTTGCCAAATGTGATTTTTTTTTTGTTTAAAATAGTTTTTTTTTATAGTTCTTTGTTTAAATAAATTTTTTTTGTTTTTCTGTTAAAAAAAAGTGTTTTTTAAAAAAGTTCTTTGTTTAAAAAATGAGTATTTTTTAAATAAGTTCTTTGTTCAGTTTTACTTAACAATTTTTTTCTTTCAATTTTAGTATTATATTTCTTACGACATTTTTGCCTTTTAAAGGCTTGATCGAACTTCATTATAATCAATTATTATGTAAAATTGAAACACATAATGGTGGCACAAAAGAAGAACTTAACTTATTCCAAACTTTTGATTACTTCATCTATGTCAAACTTGTAGGGACAACATTTTATACGCATGAGGTCTTCAAGATGTTCATCTGTGAGACGATTTCGGTGTTTATTTTTTATAAACTTCAATAAAGAAAATGAAGATTCACATATAACACAGCTTTTACTCATCAGAAATTCTGTTTCAGTGCTAAAAAAAAAATGGTTAAATAATGGATATATTAACGGAATCCCAAGTGTAAACTATTATATTTATATCTTTGAATTTAATTTTTTGTTTTTGGATATATGTTTTCATTGATATTTTTCCAGAAGGTCAAAAAGCTTCTCAATAAAAAAAAAGTGCAGTTTTAAAATCAGCGACATTGAATTGGTAAAGAATTGCTACAAATTTTTCATCAACACAAAAAATTTTTCATTTTGTACCTTTGTGTTATACAACTTATAAAATATATTACTAACATTTTATTTCGGCTGTAAATGAATGCATTCTCTCAATTTTTTTACTCTCTGGTACTTACTACTACACAACCAAAAAATTTTTGGAAATCCCTGCCATACACAGCTGCCAGATAAAATGTATCAAAAATCGGCAAATTTGGCCAAACAAATCGTCAAAATCGTCAAATTTACTTACTTAAATCGTCACAAAAATCGTCCCTGTAAAATAACACTAACTTATGTTATTTTTTGAAAATTCTTAGCTATTTTCTGTTTGTATAATTTGAAATAAAAAATAAAATCATACATATGTATTTATGTATTTCTTGTCTAAAAAAGTCTTTAAAAATAAAACCATTGTTCTCACTCCTATTGACTAGAAATACAGGTTTTAACTCCTTTTGAAGACCAACTTAAATAAGAGCGGCAAGTGTTTTTTATATATGAAAAATTTAGGTTTTAATAATTCAGTATTTGAAAATCATTTTGGTAGAACATATACATAAGTCAATTATCGCAGCTTGTCAACAGAACACTTTGCTTGTCTTGTATTGGGTATGATTTTCTTAGTTACAAGATTAATAAGCGATTCATAATGATTCGAATTCGCCACAAAAGTTAAGAACGTAGAATTAGAGATGTGTCTTAAATAAGATATTTAATCATTCATTAAATAGTACGAAAATTGGGCGCCACATAACTGAGAGAAATCGAACACAGCTTTTACTCATCAGAAATTCTGTTTCAGTGCTAAAAAAAAAATGGTTAAATAATGGATATATTAACGGAATCCCAAGTGTAAACTATTATATTTATATTTGTATTATTAAGTGCTTACACGTGACAGTAAGTGGCAACCAAATAAACTTGTGAATTAGTACAAAATTCGTCATTTGAAAAATCGTCAAATTTAGGGTATAAGTCGGCAATGGGCCATTTATGGACCACAAAATCGTCAAATCTGGCAGCCATGCTGCCATAGAACAATTGTTCAAAATCAAATCACACACATTCTTATGCTCTTGTGGTTAGTAGCGATTGTCGACTTAACGGGACAACGTCGTATGTACATGAGCAGGGGTCTATGACTGCTTCTTTATTTTTTCGGATTTTATGTTCAGGTGAACCTCACATTTATTTATTGCCCGTGTTATAATCACCCGGGCTGTAGTGTTTTTGGTGGTTGTTTTTTATACTCTTTGTTCTCTGTTAATTTGCTCATATCTTCGCTGCCACCACTTTGTGTATGCGCAGCCGGTCTTATATATTTTTTGCGCAGACAATTAACACTCTAAAAGAAACCACGGAACGGAGAACAACCACCAAAGACTCTAGTGTTTAATTATAAATAATAAATATTAAATAATATAAACAAATAGACCCACTAGTTTTATTTGCAACATTTGTTTACTACACCGACCTTGGTACGGAATCTACCTAGCCATTCTGCGGCTTTTCAGACCCCAGCCTTTACATTTTTTGGTCCAAACGAACCGGATTTTATTCTGGAAGCTAAGGAAGATAGTGTGATTCAACATCCCCCCCAATTGGACTTTATAAGTATACCCCGGTAAAAACGTAAGTACAAATACGTTTATTAACATTGTGTTACAAACCCCCCTACTCTTGTTAAAAATCTCCGTAAAAAAAATAACATTATTTTGTGTGTTGAACAATTTCTTTGGTTGCTGTACGTATGTACATACATATCCACAGTGTGTTTCACAACAACAACAACAAACCAAGTAATAAGCGGCGTGAAAACAATATATTTTGTGTGTACCTATAATAATTTGTTTTTTGTTGCTGTCGCCTTGAAAAAACAAGCAACAACAAAAAATTACAAACCGTTACAAGTAGTGCAAAAAATTAAGATCCACTTGCTAAACGCATAGAAATCCACACAATAATTTTTGTGTGTATAATAATTTTTGGTGGTAGCTGTTATACAAGAGTGCGTTTGTTTAAGTAGCAAACAAAAACAACACAACGAAAAGTTGGAATCCCACAACAGAATCACTCATAAGCTTTACGCATTGCACTTTAAGATTTTAACTCTAGCAACTGTTATAAAAAAAAGAGAAAGAGATTTCAATTAAACACACATTTAATTTTTAAATAAAGATAATCGCTGCTATTAATTAAAGAGAATAAAATACGACCCATTAAGAGAATTCCACCCAAAAGAAATTGTTAGTCAAATTTAAACTAACATTTTGTATTAACCCCATTATTTTTGAGTTTTATAATTCTAACCCGGTGAATTTAATAAATTTTTAAACAAAATAAAAATTAAAATTATAGAAAAATTAAATAAAATTAAATAACTTTATCTGAATTTTTATTCGTTTATTAAATATTTTTGGGAAACAATTTATGTTGTTTGGGAAAATTTTTTAAAACTTTTTATACATTTTTAATACCCGTTAAATTGAAAATTTTTCGGACCCCAGTAATAATTAAGTTTAATCCATAAACATACTGAGTGACCCTAACAATAAACTCACACCATGTCCCTATTAAATACATTTATCAAGGCGTCTGATAATGTCGTCGAATTTGAAGCTTTTTTTGCAAATATACCCTCTGCTAACCATACGGTGCACACATTGGAGATTCATAAAGATGAAATTCTTTATCATTGGAACCAATTTAGAGCAGCCTATGATAAGATTTTGCTAGAATTTGACACGCTTGATAAAGGTATTGATGTGCAAACTCTAAAGGAAAGATTTTATAAAACTTTCGACTCTCACGTGAGAGCTTTGTCCAAGGTCAACGAAGTTGTTGATTCTATACGTAACGATGCATCTCAGCCGGCTGCGTCTTCAGCGCCAAGTGATACTCAACCAAACATCTCGCTCCCCCCTGTGACACACAAACTTTTTATGGCGATTATGTCGCCTGGCCATCTTTTCGGGACATGTTTACAGCCTTATACATCAATAATCCCCGGCTTTCCCCTGTTGAAAAATTATTTCACTTATTGAAAAAGACTGAGGGAGAACCCCATGAGATCTTAAAGAACTGTCTTTTAACTAATGATGGGTTTGAGATGGCTTGGAAGAATCTTATCGACCGATATGAGAATACCCGTGTCCTTGTTCATGCGCAATTGAAGACCCTTTTCAGCTTATCGAATAACCAAATTACGAGAGAATCAGGACCCAACATAAAACAACTTCAAAGGTCAATTAACGATTGCATTAAAAATCTAGCACTTCTTAAAATAGACACAAGCACTTGGGATGTCATATTCGTTTTTATTTGCTCAAAATGTTTACCCGATATAAGTTTGCATTTATGGCAACAACAATTGGGAACAAGCAAAGCGTTGCCAGCTTGGGAGGAGATGGACAGGTTCCTTACCTGTAGATACCAATCCCTAGAAGGTTTTGCTGATATTCGTGCTACTTCAGTAGATTCTCAACATAATTCAAAAAAATTCAATACTGTCAAACAAAATCCAAACAATCATAAAAAGATCAATAGTTTTCAAACCAAAGTTTCCCCAAATAAGGTTAAGAAATGCTCTCGGTGTCAGGACTCACATCCCTTAAAACTTTGTCCTGTTTTCTTGTCAATGTCCGTCGAGGACCGTTTTTCTGTAACAAAGAAACAGAAAAGATGTACCAATTGCCTGGCGACATCACACGATTATAAGGCGTGTAAAAGTCAGTATAGTTGTACGATTTGTAAACAAAAACATCACTCTCTCTTACATCGCTCTGAGAATTCAACCAGTCCCCCGCAGACAAGTGCTAGACAAATTGACCATACCCCATCGAGCTATGTTTACGAGACGCACCCCTCAGCATCATATACTAAAACCGATAATATCCCCTCTACTTCAGCTGCTGCTGCAGCAAGATCGCGTCAATCATACTCGACCCAAATACAGTCCACTACCCCTAATTCAATTGTTCTAGGCACAGCCTTGGTTGATATTTGTATCGGAGATGTACGTCGCACTGTAAGAGCCCTTATTGATTCTGCCTCTGAAGCGACTTTTATCTCTAAGAAGCTTCAAGCAGCCCTATCTTTACCCACACATTCGTCCAAAATAAATGTTACGGGTCTAGGTGGTTCACTTACTGCCACTGCCACCAAAATCTGCCCCATTAAAATCAGTTCGCCTATAGAAAGGCTCTTCGAAATATCCACAGATGCGTATGTCGTAAACAAACTTACTGGAGATCTGCCCTACTTCAATAAGTCATCGCTAACAGATGCCAAGTTTGCTGATCTTTATCTAGCCGATAGATATTCATCTCAAACCTCAAATGTAGACCTTTTGATAGGCGGTGATATATATCCGAACATTATAAGAAATGGTGTCCGTTGGAATCATAATAAGTCGCTTATCGCTCAACGTACTATTTTTGGATGGATAATCACCGGCAGATTACAATCCCCTACACCCACATCAAGATCAGTGTCATCATTTTTTAGCGCGCTAGATTTAAATAACCAAATAACCAAGTTCTGGGAGCTTGAAGAAATTAAGGAAGAGAAACCTTTGTCCCCGGAGGATTTCTTCTGCGAACGTCTATATAAAGAAACGACCTACAGAAATGATACAGGGCGATTTGTTGTTTCCCTAACATTCAAGCCTGAGTTTCCAAACTCTTTAACACTTGGCCATTCTCGTAACATCGCATTGGCTCAGTTTCTACGAAATGAGGCCAAATTGCTTAAAACCCCTCAGTCTAAAAATGACTATGATAAAGTCATCACAGAATATTTAACCCTCAATCATATGAGAATGATTACCCCGAATTCAGTTGAAACCCCTAAATTATCTTATTATTTACCCCATCACTCTGTGCTTAAACCCGATAGTACTACCACAAAGCTGCGCGTTGTCTTCAACGCTTCAAGCTCAACATCAAATGGATTAAGTCTTAATGACGTATTATACCCAGGACCAGTCTTACAAAAAGATTTAACCGTACTTATTACCCGCTGGCGGCTGTTCAAATACGTTTTCAATGCCGATATTGAAAAAATGTATCGCCAAATTTAAACTAACATTTTGTATTAACCCCATTATTTTTAGTTTTATAATTCTAACCCGGTGAATTTAATAAATTTTTAAACAAAATAAAAATTAAAATTATAGAAAAATTAAATAAAATTAAATAACTTTATCTGAATTTTTATTCGTTTATTAAATATTTTTGGGAAACAATTTATGTTGTTTGGGAAAATTTTTTAAAACTTTTTATACATTTTTAATACCCGTTAAATTGAAAATTTTTCGGACCCCAGTAATAATTAAGTTTAATCCATAAACATACTGAGTGACCCTAACAATAAACTCACACCATGTCCCTATTAAATACATTTATCAAGGCGTCTGATAATGTCGTCGAATTTGAAGCTTTTTTTGCAAATATACCCTCTGCTAACCATACGGTGCACACATTGGAGATTCATAAAGATGAAATTCTTTATCATTGGAACCAATTTAGAGCAGCCTATGATAAGATTTTGCTAGAATTTGACACGCTTGATAAAGGTATTGATGTGCAAACTCTAAAGGAAAGATTTTATAAAACTTTCGACTCTCACGTGAGAGCTTTGTCCAAGGTCAACGAAGTTGTTGATTCTATACGTAACGATGCATCTCAGCCGGCTGCGTCTTCAGCGCCAAGTGATACTCAACCAAACATCTCGCTCCCCCCTGTGACACACAAACTTTTTATGGCGATTATGTCGCCTGGCCATCTTTTCGGGACATGTTTACAGCCTTATACATCAATAATCCCCGGCTTTCCCCTGTTGAAAAATTATTTCACTTATTGAAAAAGACTGAGGGAGAACCCCATGAGATCTTAAAGAACTGTCTTTTAACTAATGATGGGTTTGAGATGGCTTGGAAGAATCTTATCGACCGATATGAGAATACCCGTGTCCTTGTTCATGCGCAATTGAAGACCCTTTTCAGCTTATCGAATAACCAAATTACGAGAGAATCAGGACCCAACATAAAACAACTTCAAAGGTCAATTAACGATTGCATTAAAAATCTAGCACTTCTTAAAATAGACACAAGCACTTGGGATGTCATATTCGTTTTTATTTGCTCAAAATGTTTACCCGATATAAGTTTGCATTTATGGCAACAACAATTGGGAACAAGCAAAGCGTTGCCAGCTTGGGAGGAGATGGACAGGTTCCTTACCTGTAGATACCAATCCCTAGAAGGTTTTGCTGATATTCGTGCTACTTCAGTAGATTCTCAACATAATTCAAAAAAATTCAATACTGTCAAACAAAATCCAAACAATCATAAAAAGATCAATAGTTTTCAAACCAAAGTTTCCCCAAATAAGGTTAAGAAATGCTCTCGGTGTCAGGACTCACATCCCTTAAAACTTTGTCTTGTTTTCTTGTCAATGTCCGTCGAGGACCGTTTTTCTGTAACAAAGAAACAGAAAAGATGTACCAATTGCCTGGCGACATCACACGATTAAAAGGCGTGTAAAAGTCAGTATAGTTGTACGATTTGTAAACAAAAACATCACTCTCTCTTACATCGCTCTGAGAATTCAACCAGTCCCCCGCAGACAAGTGCTAGACAAATTGACCATACCCCATCGAGCTATGTTTACGAGACGCACCCCTCAGCATCATATACTAACCCCGATAATATCCCCTCTACTTCAGCTGCTGCTGCAGCAAGATCGCGTCAATCATACTCGACCCAAATACAGTCCACTACCCCTAATTCAATTGTTCTAGGCACAGCCTTGGTTGATATTTGTATCGGAGATGTACGTCGCACTGTAAGAGCCCTTATTGATTCTGCCTCTGAAGCGACTTTTATCTCTAAGAAGCTTCAAGCAGCCCTATCTTTACCCACACATTCGTCCAAAATAAATGTTACGGGTCTAGGTGGTTCACTTACTGCCACTGCCACCAAAATCTGCCCCATTAAAATCAGTTCGCCTATAGAAAGGCTCTTCGAAATATCCACAGATGCGTATGTCGTAAACAAACTTACTGGAGATCTGCCCTACTTCAATAAGTCATCGCTAACAGATGCCAAGTTTGCTGATCTTTATCTAGCCGATAGATATTCATCTCAAACCTCAAATGTAGACCTTTTGATAGGCGGTGATATATATCCGAACATTATAAGAAATGGTGTCCGTTGGAATCATAATAAGTCGCTTATCGCTCAACGTACTATTTTTGGATGGATAATCACCGGCAGATTACAATCCCCTACACCCACATCAAGATCAGTGTCATCATTTTTTAGCGCGCTAGATTTAAATAACCAAATAACCAAGTTCTGGGAGCTTGAAGAAATTAAGGAAGAGAAACCTTTGTCCCCGGAGGATTTCTTCTGCGAACGTCTATATAAAGAAACGACCTACAGAAATGATACAGGGCGATTTGTTGTTTCCCTAACATTCAAGCCTGAGTTTCCAAACTCTTTAACACTTGGCCATTCTCGTAACATCGCATTGGCTCAGTTTCTACGAAATGAGGCCAAATTGCTTAAAACCCCTCAGTCTAAAAATGACTATGATAAAGTCATCACAGAATATTTAACCCTCAATCATATGAGAATGATTACCCCGAATTCAGTTGAAACCCCTAAATTATCTTATTATTTACCCCATCACTCTGTGCTTAAACCCGATAGTACTACCACAAAGCTGCGCGTTGTCTTCAACGCTTCAAGCTCAACATCAAATGGATTAAGTCTTAATGACGTATTATACCCAGGACCAGTCTTACAAAAAGATTTAACCGTACTTATTACCCGCTGGCGGCTGTTCAAATACGTTTTCAATGCCGATATTGAAAAAATGTATCGCCAAATTTAAACTAACATTTTGTATTAACCCCATTATTTTTGAGTTTTATAATTCTAACCCGGTGAATTTAATAAATTTTTAAACAAAATAAAAATTAAAATTATAGAAAAATTAAATAAAATTAAATAACTTTATCTGAATTTTTATTCGTTTATTAAATATTTTTGGGAAACAATTTATGTTGTTTGGGAAAATTTTTTAAAACTTTTTATACATTTTTAATACCCGTTAAATTGAAAATTTTTCGGACCCCAGTAATAATTAAGTTTAATCCATAAACATACTGAGTGACCCTAACAATAAACTCACACCATGTCCCTATTAAATACATTTATCAAGGCGTCTGATAATGTCGTCGAATTTGAAGCTTTTTTTGCAAATATACCCTCTGCTAACCATACGGTGCACACATTGGAGATTCATAAAGATGAAATTCTTTATCATTGGAACCAATTTAGAGCAGCCTATGATAAGATTTTGCTAGAATTTGACACGCTTGATAAAGGTATTGATGTGCAAACTCTAAAGGAAAGATTTTATAAAACTTTCGACTCTCACGTGAGAGCTTTGTCCAAGGTCAACGAAGTTGTTGATTCTATACGTAACGATGCATCTCAGCCGGCTGCGTCTTCAGCGCCAAGTGATACTCAACCAAACATCTCGCTCCCCCCTGTGACACACAAACTTTTTATGGCGATTATGTCGCCTGGCCATCTTTTCGGGACATGTTTACAGCCTTATACATCAATAATCCCCGGCTTTCCCCTGTTGAAAAATTATTTCACTTATTGAAAAAGACTGAGGGAGAACCCCATGAGATCTTAAAGAACTGTCTTTTAACTAATGATGGGTTTGAGATGGCTTGGAAGAATCTTATCGACCGATATGAGAATACCCGTGTCCTTGTTCATGCGCAATTGAAGACCCTTTTCAGCTTATCGAATAACCAAATTACGAGAGAATCAGGACCCAACATAAAACAACTTCAAAGGTCAATTAACGATTGCATTAAAAATCTAGCACTTCTTAAAATAGACACAAGCACTTGGGATGTCATATTCGTTTTTATTTGCTCAAAATGTTTACCCGATATAAGTTTGCATTTATGGCAACAACAATTGGGAACAAGCAAAGCGTTGCCAGCTTGGGAGGAGATGGACAGGTTCCTTACCTGTAGATACCAATCCCTAGAAGGTTTTGCTGATATTCGTGCTACTTCAGTAGATTCTCAACATAATTCAAAAAAATTCAATACTGTCAAACAAAATCCAAACAATCATAAAAAGATCAATAGTTTTCAAACCAAAGTTTCCCCAAATAAGGTTAAGAAATGCTCTCGGTGTCAGGACTCACATCCCTTAAAACTTTGTCCTGTTTTCTTGTCAATGTCCGTCGAGGACCGTTTTTCTGTAACAAAGAAACAGAAAAGATGTACCAATTGCCTGGCGACATCACACGATTATAAGGCGTGTAAAAGTCAGTATAGTTGTACGATTTGTAAACAAAAACATCACTCTCTCTTACATCGCTCTGAGAATTCAACCAGTCCCCCGCAGACAAGTGCTAGACAAATTGACCATACCCCATCGAGCTATGTTTACGAGACGCACCCCTCAGCATCATATACTAACCCCGATAATATCCCCTCTACTTCAGCTGCTGCTGCAGCAAGATCGCGTCAATCATACTCGACCCAAATACAGTCCACTACCCCTAATTCAATTGTTCTAGGCACAGCCTTGGTTGATATTTGTATCGGAGATGTACGTCGCACTGTAAGAGCCCTTATTGATTCTGCCTCTGAAGCGACTTTTATCTCTAAGAAGCTTCAAGCAGCCCTATCTTTACCCACACATTCGTCCAAAATAAATGTTACGGGTCTAGGTGGTTCACTTACTGCCACTGCCACCAAAATCTGCCCCATTAAAATCAGTTCGCCTATAGAAAGGCTCTTCGAAATATCCACAGATGCGTATGTCGTAAACAAACTTACTGGAGATCTGCCCTACTTCAATAAGTCATCGCTAACAGATGCCAAGTTTGCTGATCTTTATCTAGCCGATATATATTCATCTCAAACCTCAAATGTAGACCTTTTGATAGGCGGTGATATATATCCGAACATTATAAGAAATGGTGTCCGTTGGAATCATAATAAGTCGCTTATCGCTCAACGTACTATTTTTGGATGGATAATCACCGGCAGATTACAATCCCCTACACCCACATCAAGATCAGTGTCATCATTTTTTAGCGCGCTAGATTTAAATAACCAAATAACCAAGTTCTGGGAGCTTGAAGAAATTAAGGAAGAGAAACCTTTGTCCCCGGAGGATTTCTTCTGCGAACGTCTATATAAAGAAACGACCTACAGAAATGATACAGGGCGATTTGTTGTTTCCCTAACATTCAAGCCTGAGTTTCCAAACTCTTTAACACTTGGCCATTCTCGTAACATCGCATTGGCTCAGTTTCTACGAAATGAGGCCAAATTGCTTAAAACCCCTCAGTCTAAAAATGACTATGATAAAGTCATCACAGAATATTTAACCCTCAATCATATGAGAATGATTACCCCGAATTCAGTTGAAACCCCTAAATTATCTTATTATTTACCCCATCACTCTGTGCTTAAACCCGATAGTACTACCACAAAGCTGCGCGTTGTCTTCAACGCTTCAAGCTCAACATCAAATGGATTAAGTCTTAATGACGTATTATACCCAGGACCAGTCTTACAAAAAGATTTAACCGTACTTATTACCCGCTGGCGGCTGTTCAAATACGTTTTCAATGCCGATATTGAAAAAATGTATCGCCAAATTCTGGTTCACCCACATCATACCCCCTACCAGCGAATTATTTTTCGTAATTCACCCGATAAACAGCCTCAAGACTTTGAGCTCCAGACAGTCACTTTTGGCGTCAACTGTGCGCCATACTTAGCGCTTAGAACTCTAGTAGAACTTGCCGAACACTGCCATCATCAGTACCCCGAAGTTTCTAGTATACTAAAAAACAACATGTACGTAGATGACGTGCTGGCAGGCTCCCACGATTTATCCCTGGCTATCAAAGTTAGAAATGATCTCATAATGATTTTAAACTCAGCGGGTTTTTCTCTGCGGAAGTGGATTGCCAACGATAACTGTCTTTTAAAAGATTTAAGCCCCGATCACCTGCTCACGTCTGACGTCTTAGAGCTCAAAGATACTACTACTACCAAAACCCTGGGACTTCGTTGGAATGCAGGTGTTTATTATTTCTTTTTTAACCCCATTAAACAGCCTCCCCGTGATCATATCACAAAACGTGAAGTATTATCAGACATAGCTAGATTGTTTGACCCAGCTGGATGGCTAGCTCCAAAAGTCGTTGTAGCCAAAATGATCATGCAACAGATCTGGAAAGACTGTATTGATTGGGATGACACCCTTAAGCCCGAAACCATGCACAGCTGGCGTGCGTTTTTAAATGATTACCCTAACATCGAACATATCAAGATTCCCCGATTTGTTTCTTATCACCCCACGTACAATGCTGAATTACATGGCTTTTGCGATGCCTCAGAAAGAGCATACGCGGCAACCTTATATCTTCGAACTATAAGCGAAAATGGAACTATATCTACACATTTGCTTCTTGCAAAAACTAAAGTAGCCCCTGTCAAATTCGTTACGCTCCCCCGAAAAGAGCTGTGTGGTGCTGAACTACTAGCTAAACTAACTTCATCTTTTCGCTCTCAGGTAGCCCTTAGTCACTGCGAAACCTATTTTTGGACGGACTCAACGATCGTCCTAGCTTGGCTACAAAGGCACCCCTCTCACTGGACAACATTCGTAGCTAACCGTATTACATCTATCATTGGCAAAGTTGGAAACGAAAAATGGAATCATGTCAATTCAAAGGAGAACCCAGCCGACTTAGGATCTCGTGGCCTAACTGCAAAAGAACTTATATCGAACGATTTGTGGTGGAAGGGTCCGGCCTGGTTACGCCTCCCGAAATGTGAATGGCCTTCAACGTCTCCCATCGTAGATACCACCGAGGAAATAAGGCCCGTAAAAACTCATTTGAATAAATTGTCTGAAGATATGCTAAATTGATTTTCTGATCTCCCCCGAGCTTTGCGCGTATTTTCATATATATATCGCTTTTATAAAGCAACTCATCCAACTTTAAAATCCGCCTATCATTATCCCTCACTTACTATTCAGCAATCGGAAATAAGACACATAAAAACACGCTTAATTATTTGCTGCCAGATAGCACATTTCCCCGAATACAAATTACTCTCGAAAAATCAAGTTATACCCCCTAAAAGCCCATTACTATCATTTAACCCCTTCTTAGACTCTGATGGTATAATGCGAGCCAACGGCAGATTATCATTAAATTTAATACTGTCATACGATGAGCGCTTTCCGAAAATGTTACCCTACTCAGGTCGTTTTACCCGTTTATATTTGGAACTATTGCACAAACTTACATTACATGGTGGGAATTCCCTTCTAATACGTTTAACTAGGTTAGAGTTCTGGGTTCCTAAGCTAAAAAACTTAATCAAAACAATAATTTTTCACTGCAAAAAATGTGCTTTGTATAGACGAGTCCAAAGTCAACAGCTTATGGCATCGCTACCTCCCG
Organism: Pollenia amentaria; assembly: GCA_943735925.1. NCBI lineage: Eukaryota > Metazoa > Arthropoda > Insecta > Diptera > Polleniidae > Pollenia > Pollenia amentaria. The sequence continues at coordinate 113,870,404 of OX031006.1, read as the reverse complement.
AAAGGACGTTGCTCTCCCGACCCTTCATCCATACTGGCCTAGATTTTGCGGGACCTTTCGATATTAAAACATTCATAGGTCGTGGTTGCAAAATCACCAAGGGATACGTTCTAGTATTTGTTTGTTTTGCCACTAAAGCAATCCACCTAGAAGCTACAAGCGAAATATCAACCCCAGCATTTTTAGCAGCATTCGCGCTTTTCTTCTCCCGACGAGGAACGCCCAAGGCATTATACTCTGATAATGGAACAGCCTTTAAAGGCGCATCAAATTTGTTCAGCAAACATCAGGAAAATTTTCTTACTCAGGTTAAAACTGCTCTCCTGTCTCAACACTCGTTTCAACTTATCGAATGGCATTTTAACCCCCCGGGCGCTCCGCATATGGGTGGACTCTGGGAAGCGGGAGTAAAAAGTTTTAAGTCCCATTTGAAAAAACTCAGCAATGCCCAAACTTTTACTTTCGAGGAATTTGCGACCATGCTTTCTCGTATTGAAGCTTGTCTTAACTCAAGACCCTTAGTCCCAATGAGCGGCAACCCAAACGACCTCTGTGCGCTTACACCAGGCCATTTTCTTATTGGCACCCCATTACTCTCACCCCCGGAACCTAATTACTCTGACCAATCGATCAGCTACGTAAACCGATGGCAAAAGCTAAACGTACTTTATCATCACTTTGCTTGTAGATGGAAAGATGAGTACCTAAAGGAGTTACATAAACGTAACAAATGGAAATACCCCCACAAAAATTTTGCCGTAGGCGACCTTGTCGTTATCAAAAAAGACAATTTCCCCCCCAACAAGTGGCGGCTTGGCCGCATAGAATAGGTTTTTCTTGGGCAAGATAATAATGTTAGAGTAGCCGAAGTCCGTACTGCTTTGGGCGTTATAACCAGACCCATTGTTAAATTAGTTCTTCTCCCCCCATCAGCCGACAAATCAAACTAATAAATGTCCAACTCTTTACAGCCATATGTCCTCACACCATCATCGAACAAGAAATTCGTCACCTATGAATGTAATTCAATTAGCCAGAAGTCGAGATGCCCATCATCAGCCTGATTGCAAATTGTGTAAGATGGATCACCCTCTACGCACATGCCGTAAGTTTACCAACTTAAACGTTATCGCAAGAATTAAAGCAGTGAAGAAATATAAATACTGTGAGAATTGTCTGGCGCACAGTCATTTATCACCAAGATGCCGTAGCCTGGAAAGGTGTCATAAGTGTTCCCAAAAGCACCATACCCTTATTCACCACAACTCTACCCCCCAACGTAGGAGTAACGTTCACAGCCGCATTGATCGTGGGGTCAATATATCACAATTTTGCATCCTACGACCTACCGTAATTATCAAGGTTAAATTGGGTAATGCATAGGGTAACATTCGTGGCATCCTTTACCCCTCGTCAGAAAGTAGCTTGATTGCCGAATTCCTTACTACAAGATATAATTTTCCAGTTAATAGATTTAACTCACGGCGCACTTGTAATCTCACCTTTAAACCACATTTCACAGATGACCCAACTTCTCAGCTAACAGCTTTAGTCACAAAGGACTTGCCTCAGACTCTGCGTCCAAAAGATTTGGATAAAAAACTGGCGAACGAATACAACAATTTACGTCTGGCTGACCCTGACTTTTTCAAAGCTTGTGACATCAACATCATTCTTGGTGCAGACATATACCCTGAACTGGTTAAATCAACACTTCATCCATCAACACTTACGACCCCCCTGGCTCAAGATACCCGGCTAGGTTGGGTATTGATTGGAAAAATTAGTTTATAAATTAAATATATAATAAGTCACTGATCTTAGTCCTAAAGGACTGTTATTTACTCGTATAATTTCTCTAATGAATTGTATTGAATTTATATTATATACTTTGGTATAATTATATCGAATGAAATCAAATTGTACTACTATTTTTATCCTCATTATATTTTATAATCTTTCAAAAAATTTAATTATATTATTTTATACACATATTATTATTGATTTATATTACAATGGATTAACTTGTCTTAGTTCTAACGAAATTAATGAATTTTTCCCCCTATTGTACTTTTGTATTTAGTAACTTCAAAATACTCTAAAAATTTTCAAAATTTTGTTAACTTAACGTTATAGTCGCTCCTTTGAGGTTTTGCGTAACCGCAAGGGGGCCGGCATGTTCAGGTGAACCTCACATTTATTTATTGCCCGTGTTATAATCACCCGGGCTGTAGTGTTTTTGGTGGTTGTTTTTTATACTCTTTGTTCTCTGTTAATTTGCTCATATCTTCGCTGCCACCACTTTGTGTATGCGCAGCCGGTCTTATATATTTTTTGCGCAGACAATTAACACTCTAAAAGAAACCACGGAACGGAGAACAACCACCAAAGACTCTAGTGTTTAATTATAAATAATAAATATTAAATAATATAAACAAATAGACCCACTAGTTTTATTTGCAACATTTGTTTACTACACCGACCTTGGTACGGAATCTACCTAGCCATTCTGCGGCTTTTCAGACCCCAGCCTTTACATTTTATTGTATTTTTTGTAGGTGCACTGAACAAAATAAATTGTTTAATTATGGCATGTAAAAAATATTTTATGATTAAAAATGCTTTTGGTAAAATGCAATGCCTGTTTTGTCATAAGTCATTTAAAACAATGAAAGAAAGTGTTTTAAAAAGACATTTTGATAGCTTTCATAGCATTACTATGAAAAAGTTAAATGAAGAAGGAAAAGAAAATCTTTTTCAAAAACAAAAAAAAAAACAAAATTGTTTAAAGATGATTAAAGAATGGTTGGAAGAAAGAGAATTAAATCAGTCGTCAAATAAAAAACTTAAGCAGGAGATATCTAGTCTTATAAGTTTAGATGTTATTAGACAAGGTAGACCGTTCACTGATGGGGTATTTATTAAAAACATATTACTCCACGTTATGCAAAAATTAAATTATAATGTTGACATTATAGAAAATCTTCCGTTGTCCCGTGATACTGTTGCACGTCGTAGTCTTCATTTGGGAGCATACGTAGAATCTAAAATTAAAGAAAATTGCGAATTTTTTTCTTTTTCATTAGATGAGAGCACTGACATCAACGATCTCTGCCAGCTCGTTATTTGTATTCGATGTGTAGATATGAAATATAATGTCTTTGAAACTATGTTTTCACTAGAAACCTTTTGCTCAAACGTAACAGGCAAACTATTGTTCGATGTTATTAATGAAAAATTTTTTTCTACAGTAGACTCCAAAAAATTAGCTGGTGTTTGTACTGATGGCGCAAACGTCATGTGTGGAAAATATGAAGGTCTGATAGGTCAGCTAAAAAGACATGGATTGCAATTTAATAGTTTTCATTGTATTATTCATCAGGTAGCGCTAGCATCTAAATTTTTAACAGATCACCCTGCAATGAAAACTGCTGAGCGGGTAGTTAATAAAATTCGTGGCGGGCATCACTCACTTACACATAGAAAATTTGTTAGTTTTTTAAAGACTAAAGACGCTGCACATAATGATCTAAAAATGTTTACAGAAGTTAGATGGCTAAGTCGCGGTGAGTGTTTAAACAGGCTATTTAACCTAAGGAATGAAGTAATGTAGTTTTTAGAAATAGAAAATATGGAAGAATGTGTGTTTCTTAGAGATAGGAAATTTATTTTAGATCTCGCATTTTTAGCAGATACTGCCGCCCTTTTAAATACATAAATTCAACTTAGAACTTCAAGGAAAAGAACAAAGCTTAAATGATATGTACAAAAATCTTCTCAACTTTAAAACTAAATTATTTTTACTCGGGCCTGAAATTCAAATGGAAGATTTTTAAAACTTTCCAAAAACTTCAATAGTTTATAACAAAGGAAATAACGTCAAAAAACATGAGTATATTTCAATACTTGAAGAAATTTTTTTTAATATGCATGATCGTTTTTTTTAATATATGAAATCGTTGAGCCATTGCTGGATATTTTCAACAATCCTTTTAAATGCGATATTTCGAAATACGAGTTTGTAGTTCAAACAGAATTAATAATACTTCGAAGTGAAGTTAAATGCCCAAACGAAACGGATGCTTTAAAGTTTTGGAAGAACTTAGATTATTCAGAATATCCTCAATTAAAAAAGAAATGCAAAAATAAGCATTTGTAAGAATTTTTTTTTATATTGAAATTTCGAAATATTTCACTTTAAAATGGTTTTGGAAAATATTCAGCAATGTTGTACGTTTTTAAAATCTTTAAACCGCTATTGCATATTACAAAAAACAAAATTTAATATACGCTCATGTTTTTTCAGCCGGAAGTAAAAATTATTCAGTTTTAATATTGAGAAGAACTTTACAAATAACTTTTAAAGTTGTTTATTTAGCTTGAAGTTCTAAGATGACTTTTTTTAAAATGCGGCTAAATCTGCTCAAAAAAGCCAAATCTTAACTAAATTCTTTCCCCCTTATTTATAAAAAATAAAACAGGTTAAAAAAAGGTTTATGAAACGGATTTTCTATGAAAATTTGTTTTATTAACCCTTAAGCTGTTTTATTTTTTATAAATTAGACCGTTTATCTTTAAGAAAGAAACAGTCTTCTATGTTCTCTTATTCTAGAAACCTCCACCACTTCATACCTTAAACAATCACTGCGGTAAAGACATCGAGCTTCTGTAAACATTTTTAATTATAAATTTTCTATGCTAAGCTCGTTATGTCTGCCGCAAGCTTTATTAAATATTCGCTGGCAGTTTTCACGGCAGGGTGAGATGTTAAAACTTTTGATGCCAGCACCACCAGGTGCACAATGCGATTAAAATTATTGAATATATACTCATGTCGTTTTAGTTTACACATTTAACTTCCATATTTTTTTAACACGATATTTCTGTCATCTACACAGAGGTCAATAAATTTTCTGGAGTCCGCAATTGATAAAAGTTTTTCATTAATAACATTGAACAAAAACCTTGGCTGTTACTTTTGTGTAAACAGTTTTGAGAGAAATCATTGTTTTAAAGATTTAATACTCTTTATCTGCGTAACAAGCTAGCAGGTCAGTGCTTTCATCAAAAGCAAAAGAAAAGAAATCAAAATTTTTTTATATTTTCTTTAATGGCAAACTCTGCGTATACTCCTAACTAAAGAGTACGGCGAGCAAAAGTATCACGGGACAGAGGATTCTATAAAATTAAAACTACAATTAAGATTTTGTTTTATTTGGAGGAATATATTCTTAATAAATATTTCGTCAGAAAAAGGTCTACCTTGCTTAATAATAGCTAACTTTTAAAGACTAGATACCATCTGTCTTAGTTTCTTATATCCTATTTTATGATTCAAAATGCTTTTGGTAACATGTAATGCCTCTTTTGTCATTAAACATTTAAAACAATGAACAAAACTCATTTTTAAAAGGCATTTTTATATCTTTTATAGCACTTCTATGAAAAGTTTAGTGAAAAAAAATCTTTTTCATTTTTATAAAGTATTTATCAAAAATAATTTATTTAAAAGTTTACTTTTTCTTTTATATTTAATTTATTTTCAAAACAAAAAAAAAAAATTACAAAATTTTTCACACCGTAAAAAAATAACAACAGTTGTTTTAAATTTCACAACTTTTCTCCCAGTGCACCTGTGATTTTGTCAGTGTATTGGTGAGAGAATTTAGTTTTGCGCATCACTGCTTTACAGCAATTAATAATAATACAATTATCGAAAAATGTTGAGTTATGGACAGCCACAATCAGTTATTATTTAAATAAATTTAATTTGGAACCTGAATTTCGCAGAAACTTTGCTTATTTTTTGGAAAAATTGAGCACTTGACAATGTTTGAAGTCTTTTTACAACCTTATACAATTCTTTCCAATATTTTTACATGGCATACACCTTTTGCTTTGCGTTTTTCTGCCGAAGGTAGAAACGTCACGCAAAGCGACAAAGTTGTATCTGACACGGCCTTTACACAATTGTGTATGACGCTAACATTCCTGGCGTAAAGTGACAGTTCTTGACTGAGTACTTACAAATTTTTACTGCAGAAATTTTTGCAGTAACATTTGGTAAAACAGAAAAACTATGTTTCAAAAGGTAAACAAACAAAAAGCATACACATTGTGAAAAAATTGTTTAAAAAAAAAAGTTGAAATAAAATTAAAATAAAAACAAAAAGTGAATAAATAATTATAAACAATAACTTGTTTGTGAAGCATTTTTATAGCTTAATACCAACCTTGAAAACTTTGTTTTGTTATGTTAATTTTTTGGAGTTGTAAAAGTGTCAAGTATTCGGGTACTTAGAACAGTACTTTTTTTTTAATGTAATCAATAGTAAAAAAAGTATTCATGTACTTTTGAATAAATTTAACCGGACACAAATTAGCAAATTCAAATAAAATAAAAAAACAAACAAATATGATAGATTAAATAAAATAATTTGTTTGTATTTTCCAAAACTATTTGTGTTATAAAAAGTACTTAATCGAGTACCGATAAGAAAACGAGTTAAGTAGTCAAAAGTGTAAAAATTTTTCAACGCTTCAATTATTTGCCATCAGCTGTTGCCTTTTTTTTACGAATTTTTACAAATTTTGCGTTCGCGTACTTTTCTGGACAACAGCTTTTTGTGAGAGAAAATTTTTCAGTTTACTCATGTATTGCATTTTACTGTAAAAGTACTCAAACGCACCTAATATTTTATGAGCAGTAAAAAATTTGGAATACATAATTTGGTTGTTGCATTATATTATCTCTGAGCGTGGGTCAAAGACTTATGCAAATTCCTAACACACAATAACTGTGTAAGAATGTAACGGAATTTTTTGGTTTTGTTTTTGTTTACTAGAACATTCAAATCAAATTATGTCTGAACTTCTTTAAGCTGTGCAAATAGAGAAGGAAATCCGTTTTTTAACACTTCCTTTGAAAGTAGAGTGAATAGCATGTGCTGTAGTTTATACGCAACCAGTACCCATGTTCTGTGAGAACTTCTCGCATCGAAAAGATGTGAATCAAAATATTCCATCGTTTCTCGAAAAGTCAGAAAAAGTGTGTCTGTAACTTATGTCGAAAACTATCAAAATATATTATGTCGTTACGTTATAAATGTCGTAATATTCCACTCGAAGCCGATGTGAGCTTGCAGGCGTTGAGAACGCCAGTGACACATATTGTTGACGGCGGCCAAAATTATTAAAATTAAAAAATTTTCAATGACGGCGGCGAAAATACAACCGTCAGCTATTGCAAATAATGTATAGTGCGACTTTAACTTTTGTTGTTTAAAAAATAGCTTTAAAAACATTCGTATATTTTTCAAAAATTTTAAAAGCAAAATAATTAAACAATGAAAAAATCAGTCAAAACTAAAAACTTCCATGTTATTATGCATTGCATTTTGCATATTTAATATATTTTTTTCGTGGTAATATTTTTTCTCACCCCGTTTTTATGCGTGAGTTTATTTGACAATTCAAAGCGAGAACTTTCTCACAAAAATTTTACAAACACACTTTTTCTGTAAATTGGCGAGTTATTTTCTTACGTGACAGCTATTAATCGCTAAAAATGTTATAGACGATTTATGGTTTTTTTGTTTCACTTCTAGCATTTCAATCGAAAAGTTTCTCGAAGTGAGAGTTACAGAACATGGGCTCAGAGCTGCCTTTTTTGTTATTTCTAACCAAAATTGGTAATATTTTTACTCAATGTGGAGATGTAAATATTCTTTTCATTTTGGTTGATTTTCTCTTAAATATAAAATACGTATGAATGTGTTTAAATTGATACACTTGCAACTTACGTTTTTTAAATTTTTAACGTTTTTATTTATCGCGTATTACGATTCAAAGGAAATTATTTACGACTTCGAATAAAGTGTACTTTGCACTACAATTTTCTCATTATTTGTTAACAGAAGCTTCTATACTTTATCGAAAAAAGAAAAAAATCAGAACATGACTGAAAAAGTACACAAAAGTAGTTTTAGTGTTTCTTAAAACTTGAACATAAGTAAAATGTTCTAAATTAACATTATTTCCAGTATTTTATATATTGAAATAAACATAGGCATTTTAAGGATTTTTGCAAAATAAATTTATATCTACAGGCCTGTCAAAGAAATCCATTCCGATCGAAAGTGATTTCGTTTTTGTGGAAGCAAGATACGAAATCACTTCCACTTTCGATCGCCATTGATTTTTGTGACAGGCCTTATCTATATATATAAAAATAAGTCCGTATATGTACGTCGCCGAACTAATCATAAACGCGTCGTGCGATTTCAACCAAACTTATACACTACGTAGGCAGTGGCCCATATATGGTTTATATGAAGTTTGGTTGATTTAATTTTCGGTCTGGGGGCGGAGGGGCGTGGCAAAATCCATAACTTGAGAACGGCTTGACCGATTTGAACGATTTTTTCTTTAAAATGATCGCCATGGTCCAACTTAGCTTTTTACGGAAAGAAAATTTGGCCCCGCCCACTTTTACGCCCACTTTTTTCGATTTACCAAAAATCAGAAAACGGCTCCATCGAGTTGACTAATTTTTCTTTCAAATGTTCGTATTAATCAACTTTCAGTTTTCATCGAAAAAAAAATTTACCACGTCTACTTTTACGCCCACTTTTTATATTAGGCGCATAACTGGAGAACGGCATGACCGATTCCAACGATTTACCATTTGAATTCAAGCGGCTCCAATTCCCTTTGCGTCTTGCCTTTGCTATTACCATCAACAAAGCACAAGGCCAATCATTGACTATTGCTGGCTTAAAAGGTCATGAACAATTTGATCGAAGCAACAATTTTAAAGGGGAAGTTTAAAGGTGAAGATGTATTGATTCCACGAATTCCAATGATTCCATCAGATTTACCTTTTGAATTCAAAAGACTACAGTTTCCAATACGTCTTGCATTTGCTATTACAATAAATAAAGCGCAAGGGCAATCGTTGGAATTGTGCGGAATTGATTTAGAATATCCTTGCTTTTCACACGGCCAGTTATATGTTTCGTGCTCACGTGTTGGCAAGCCTTCAGTTCTCTTTATCTACACAACAACTCATGGCAAAACCAAAAATGTTGTCTACGAAAGAGCTCTAAGATAGTTTAAGTGATACATAGTCTAAGATTGTAAGAAACTAGAATTAAAAGTTGAATAATAGGGAACAAAACCAACGTTATTAAAAACAAGTGTGTTTCTTTTCTTATTTTGTTTTGCCGTGCGAAGCAGGCAACGGGCCCGCTAGTAATCTATAATTTTGAACTTCATGGATTTTTTTTTGTAAAAATGGCGTGAATTTAAGAAATTTTAGTTTTTATGACCTGTCGGCATGTATATTTATTTAATGTTTTTTGGATAATGATTTGGCAATATTTTTAATTTATAAAAAAACCTTTGATTGTCCGTCATATACTTTTTGCCCATTAAATATACATTCTGAAATACGAATTTGCTTATATTCGCCATAATGTTGTACAATGATCCACAAAATATTTCAAACAGAACAATATTGAAACAGTTGTAATAACAATTATAAATTTAAAATACAATTTACGAACAAGAGAAGCAAGTTATATGAAACTTCTTTTATAATATTTTAAATATATGTAAATTAGAAGATATTCACCAAAAATACATTTCGCATATCGCCAACAGTTGCCAAACGTAAATTTCCATCGCCAAAAGGATTAAAAAAATCGCCACATTTTGCAGCCCTGCTACTGAAAGTTAAAAAGCGGAAAATAGTTTAATTTTTCTTTCCTGTTATTCATAAATGTGAATTAAAAATTTCGTTTATTGTAACTGAATTTTTTATGGACATTTGCCGGGTTAACTTAAAATAAAAATATTTTTTATGAAAAAGTCACAAATAAATAAAACTTTTAATTTAAGTTTCTCGGTTTTTTTTTTATATGTACAAGCAGTGACGTGGATTTTCTTCTAAAAAAAATGGCCGTAGGGAAAAGAAGGACAGATATTTTGAAATCATTAAAAAAACTTTTCAAAAATGTGGCGAAACTGTATATATTTGGCAATATTTTTCGATTTGTGACATAATAGTAATAACATTGTTGATACGGCAACAATTCAAATTTTTTAATTTCTTTGGGCGAATGCTTGCCCCCATTTCATCTTTGATATAAAGTAAATTTGTAACTCTCTTTTACAAGAATTAATTTTTTACAGCAATAATAGATAACTTGTTTAATATTTAATAATACCAAATGAATGAAAATAAAATTTTCCTCCTTTAGTCGAAATTAGCTATCTTTGATTTATCACTGCCAAAAGATAAAACAGCTAACGATCTTAATAATAAAGTTAAGTAAATCAAAAGAATTTGTTAAAAATTAAGCTAAAATTTAATTCATTTACTGGTCACGTGTTTTTTTTTTGAATTTTTCGTCAAACTTTATTGGGTCTGAATATACCTTTAGTCATAAAACTGTATCTTCAATTTGCATTGTCCGCTCTCTTTTACAAGACGTATTGTACCTGCTAGTGCACCGAAATTTTTTTAAAACCCCTGTACGATTGTTAGGAAATCACCAACGGTTTTATTTGCATTAATATCGTTTAAAGGTTGTAGGGGTTTTTGTAGGGACAATTTTTTGAGCGCGTAGGGAAAAATAGGGATGCTTTTTGCGCTGCGTAGAGACTTCAAAAAGTCTATAGCAAAACTGTGTAGAAGAATTACATTTCTTGATATGTTTTCTTAACTTATTTATTTATTTATTCATCAGTTTGGTAATACAGAGCCCCTGCGGGCTATTAAAAAAATATTACTCAGTCTTAATACCTAAGTAATTAGAAGTTAAGTTATGCATGTGTCGTTTCATCACAAAATCTTAAATCAAATAGGTATAAAGAGTTTAAGAGCAAATCAAATTTTTTTTTCTGTTAACCATCCGAATTTGTATTCAAACCGCAATTAATATTTTCCTATTGAGACCAAATAAATAACCTTTGTCTTATAATGCAACTTACAATAAATTTTAATGTTTTTCTTAATTAAGAAAAGGAATTTCTCATTTGGTTATATTTTTTTACATTTGGTAATTTTTTAAAAAACTCCTTCAACATTAAAAGCAGTGTTTAAAATTCAGTCGCCAGTTTGTATTTTTACACATGCAACTAAAGTTGCATGTACACGACATGTTTTTTACATCTGACTTGTCAAATTTCCCACTGCAAAATACATACATGTCGTGTGTTACCTTTAAAACATTGCATCTGTACAAGTCAGACGCAAAGTCATCTGACAAAATTTCAATTAGAGCGTGCTCTATTTTCTTCTGACAAACCATCTGACATCAGCTGTGTCAGAAATCTATGCCGGGAAGAAAACCGCAGCGGCGGTGCATTGTTGACGGAATCATTAGCCGGCTTAAGTTAATATTTTACAATACCGATATATGTATAATCATTTCACCATTGAATATAAATTATGTACATATATAAATAAAAACGTATCATTTTAATATCCTAAATTGGTATATTCGAATTTGTAATGATAATTGATGGAGGTGTGTAAAAATGTGTAGTGTAAAAAAAATGTTAAGTATTGTCTTAGCACTTCTGCCGCTTTTTGCCGAGCATTAAAATGCACGAATTTCCGAGAAATAAAACAAGTCAATTAAGAGTTGAATTAATTCTGTTTTATTTTGACAATTGTACAAGCTTATATACTAAATTTATTCTATAGGTCAGCATTAATTTGGGCTACAAACAAATCACTAATTGATTTGCTGTTCCCGTGAGAAAAATTCCAAGGCACGTGAAAGACTTCAATGCGACAATAATAATATAACAAAAAGAATTCAATTTAGGATTCATATTACAAGTCGTTCGCATGCCACACAGTATTACAATTTTATTTCACACATTATTTGATACAAAAAAATAATTCTTATTACTGCTGACCAACATAAAATTAAAATAAGTTCATTGGCTCAAAAACTTAACTTACTTAAATGTAAACAATTAATGATACAGTGCTTGCTCTAAGTATGCATACACTACACCCTCACCCTTTTTGTTTTGTGTATTATTAAAAATAAAAATAATACATAGAATTATTGTATGAATGGATATATAAGTATAAAGATTTTTATTATTGTATGTATTTATGGAAGTATTTATATGTTTATAAAAATTTTTATGACTTAAAATTTAATTTTTTTTTTTTTTTTTTTTTTATCTTTATGCACTTATGAAATAAACTTTTTTAAATTATTTTTATGTATACTTTTAACTTTTGATTTATCTATTTCTATAATTATATTCAAATCATCTATGTCCAGTATTTTAGATGGACCTTTATATGGAGGTTCGAGTTTTCTTCTATTCTCGGCTTTTACTAGAACTAGGTCTCCTATTTTTAGTTCTATTTTGTTCTGTTTTCTTTCAGATTCTAGTTTTCTTTTATTTTTCACTTCTAAAATTATGTCTCTTGCTTTTTGTAGTGAGTAACGAAGTCTAATCTTAAGCTCATTCAAATAATTGTCTAAGTTGTAAATATTTTTAGTGTCGCTCAATTCGTCACTTGGTAGTCTAGGAAGTTTTCCATATACCAACTCAAAGGGTGTATAATTAGTATCTACGTTTGGAGTTGTGTTAAAAGCGAAAGCAAAGTATGGTATCCATTCGTGCCAATTGTTGTCTTCTACGAAATTTAGAAAATATTCATTTAGAACACGGTGATTGCGTTCTACTGTTCCCAAAGTTTCATGATGGTAGGGCGTCGAGAAATTCTGTTTTATTTTTAATAATACACAAATCTCTCTCATCAACTCATTAGTAAATTCAGTACCTCTGTCCGTTTTGGGAATGTTAAACAAACCGTATTTTAAAATAACTTCTTCTACTAGCGTTTTTGCCACTGTTTTGGCATCTTTTGATTCTATTGGACAAGCAATAACATATTTTGTCAGTTCACACTGCATTGTGAGTATATATCTAAAGTTTACTGACGGTCTAAGTGGTCCAACTGTGTCCATTACTACAATGTCAAAACTACTTGATGGTGTATCTGTTATAGTAAAAGGTTCTTTCGTATGTTTAGTCTGTTTGTTCTTTTGGCACGATTCACATGTTCTTATGTAGTTTTTAACCATTTTGTTCATATTTTTCCAAATAAATCGCTGTTTTAATTTTATTAATGTTTTTCTTATTCCGAAATGTCCACTATGTGGTGGGCTATGAAATTCTTCTATTAGCCTGTATTGTTTTATTACATTATCTACTCTTTTTGGCATTCTGTATATAATTATATCGACGTCATTGTTTTTGAATTTATTGTATTCTTCTTTCAATTTCTCTACCGGTATATATTTAAAAATTTCATCATTATCATATAGTACGTACTTTTTATTTTTAAATTTCTTTATTTTCAATAAAAGTTTCTCCATAAATGTTTCTGAAAACATTGGATTTTCGCTTCTATTGCATATCACGCGTGTAATTTTATCATTATATTCATTCTGCAGATAATTATTATCATTATTTTCATATATAAATTGTATTCTTTGAAGCTTCTTTATATCATACATTGATATACATTCCCACATATGGAGGTGATCAGTCTCCTGTTGAGAAATGTAATTCTTTTTCTTGTTCTTAATTTCAATTTCATCTTCTTTATCTTTAGTATTCTTATTAAGCATGCTACGTGTTATTGCCAGAGTTTTTCTTTCTTTTTCATCAATACAGCGTGGAGTCATTTCTTTTAATATTTTTGAGTTAATTTCGATGCGGGATAACGCGTCTGCGTTAGTGTTATTTGCTCCTTTTTTATATGTAATATCAAAGTCATAGTCTGACAGTTCAAGTCGAATTCTGGTCAGTTTTGAGGATGGATTTTTATGGGAAAATAGTGCAATGAGGGGTCTATGGTCTGTTACTACAGTGAATTTTCTGCCATATAGGTATGGTCTAAAAAACTGTATGCCCCAATGAATTCCTAATAATTCTTTTTCAATAACTGACTTGTTTCTTTCATGTCTATTCAAAGATTTACTTGCATATGATATAGGAAAGTCATTACCAATTTCACCTTGTGAGAGTATTGCTCCTAAAGCTACGTTTGAGGCGTCTGTGGTCAGTACAAATGGTTTATCAAAATCAGGGTATTGCAATATAGGTGGGTTCTTAAGTCTGTTTCTTAACGTGTCAAATGCTTTTTGGCAATCTTCTGTCCATTCGAATTTGACTTTCTTCTTCAATAAGTTGTTTAGGCAGTTTGCTGTTTTAGCAAAATCCGGAATGAATCTTCTATAGTAATTACAGAAGGCTATGAATCTTCTAACTTCGTCCGAATTTTTTGGAATGGGATATTGTTCAATAATTTCATATTTTGTTGGATCGGTTTTAATACCGTCTTTTGTAATAAGATGACCTAAATATAAGACTTCTGGCTTTAAAAAGCAACATTTTTCTGCATTTAATTTCAAGTTGTACTGTTTAAGTCTTTTAAATACTTTTATGAGATTTTCATTGTGGTGCTTAAGGCTGCATCCGAAAATAATAATATCGTCTACATATAGGAATGCTTCCGATTCCAGACCAGACAATGCTATGGTTAGCATCCTCTGAAAACTGTTTGATGATATTTTTAGCCCAAAAGGTAGTCTATTATATTGATAGTGACCGCTGTTAGTGGAAAATGCTGTAATTGGTCTTGATGCTGTATCTAGTTCTATCTGATGGAAAGAACTTGTCATGTCAAGAGTTGAGAAAAATTTTGCTCGACCTAGTTTGTCTAAAACATCTTCTAGTCTTGTTAGGGGGAATTTGTCGTTTACTACTTTATCATTCAAACGTCTGTAATCTACAACTAAACGCCATTTCTTTATGTCATCTTGTCCTTTTTTAGGAACCAATAATAAAGGAGAGTTGTATGGACTAATTGATGGCTCTATTATATTTTCTTGTAATAGTTTCTGTACTTGTCTGTCTATTTCATTCAATTGTGATTGTGGTAAACGATAATTTTTTATGTATACTGGGGTTTTATCGTTTAGTTCTATTGTTTGTTTGTAAAAATTATTAGTGGTTAATGATTCTCCCTCTAGATGAAATATTTCTTGATATTGTTTTAATATGTCGTATAAGGCTTTCTGGTTTTCGTTATCAAAATCTTCGAATTTTATTGTTTTTAGCAATTTCTGAAACCTGTTTTCTAAATAATGTTCGTCACCTAGATGAGCGGTTCTATAAATGTTATAGTATTGTAAAGGTATCGTAGCTAGTTTAAGTTGCGACAATCGTATTGGTGTTTCTAATGTATTTAGAATTTTAATGTGGCGATTACCATTTTTTGGTATTATCGTGTTTGCAATGAAAACTCCGTTTTCTATTTCTTTGTTGCATACTACACTATCTTCACCTATTTCAATGTTGATTTTTACTATTTTTTCACTTCTTGGTGGTATGATGACGCTTGTTAAATGTTTTGTATTAGTCTCTATAGGAATTGTGATACTATCTTCATTTATATAAGTACTTATAGTTTGTGTATCGTAGTTTATTATACAGTTGTATTTATGGAAGAAATCCATTCCTAAAATTCCGTCTGTGTTTACTGGAAAGTCACTGTCTACTAAGTAAAATTTATGTTTTAAGCAATGTTCTCCAAGTACCGCTTCTAATTCAGTCGATCCAAAAGTCTCTGTATAGTGTTTGGTTATGCCATTCAATCTAATAATATCTTGTTCAATTACATTATATCCGTGTATAACATTTTCCTTGCAGAGGGATATATCAGAACCGGTATCTATTAGGAAAGTCAGTTTGTAAGTCAGGTTTTTGATAGAAAGATATATAAAGTTTGAAGTGTTGGGATTTATTGTGTGAATCTGTAATTTTCCCCTTCTGGAGATTCGTTCTGAGTCTCCAGGGCTTCTTCGTTTCCCTGTTGATGTATTGTGCGTACGTTTGGGTTGTATTTTCTTTGATTTGTATGGTTGTTATTGTTATAGGTGTTTCTATTATTTCTGTTGTAAGCATTATTATTGTTGTATCTACTGTTGGTGTTATTTGAATTCCTATTATAATTATTAAAATTTCTACTATTATTGTTGTTATAATTATTGTTGTAGTTTCTGTCATTTCTGTTGAAGTCTTGTCTTCTTTGATTGTTGTATCTGTTATTGTTATAGTTGTAAATTATTATTACTGCGTCGATTTCTGTCATTTATGTGAAAAATCTTTAATGTATTTGTTGCCTGTAATAGTCTTTCCTGTGTGCTAGCTATTTCAAATGCTTGTGCTAGCGATTTAGGTTGCGCTGCTATAACTGCTGTTCTTATGTTCTCTTGTAAACCTTCTTGGAATGTTTCGAGTGCTAATTTTTCGTTCAACATTCTAATTGTAGATCGTGCTATTTCATTTGAACTGTCTAGGTCACTGAATTGTACTATGGTTAATTCTGAAATCAATGTGTTTATTTTTTTCTCTAAAACTTGACACATTACCTCTTTGCTTAATATTTCTAATTTCCGAATGAAGACTACTGGCTGTCTTTGTTGACTTGAAATGATTGGACAGTGTTGATTTTAGTTCGTTAAATGTTTTTGGTATGTCTTGTGTCATTAAAATACTTCTAACCCTATCGCTTAATTTCATGGCAATAATATATTTTATTAAGTTCTTTTTCCCTTGTTCGTTAAGTTCATCGTGAACCATTTCAACCATTGATAGGAATATATCGAGGTGTGTAGGTTTTCCGTCAAATATTGGAATTGTATCCGAAGCTTGTTTACTATTAAAATTCGACATGATTGTTGCACTTGATATATTTTCTTTACTGTTTTCTAAGTGTTCCCTTAATATTCTAATCGCTGTATGTTTTAAGTCTCTATACTCAATTATCTTTTCCTGTCTATTTGGATTGGAAAGATGTCCTACTAATTTTCCAAACTGCAAACTAAGCTGATCTATTAAATAAAGTTTTTCTTTTACTGTGTCTTTTGTATACTTTCTACCGCTAGATTTCTTTGCATTTATAATTATTTTTTTAAGTTCTTCAAATATTTTTTCCATTACAAATATTTTTTTTTTGTTTTTATTAGTTTCTTACAGCATTAATTGCTGTGTGTTTTTTTTATATAATTTTGTAAAAATTTCCATAATCCTAATAATATAATTATAATAAGTAAAATTATAACTAGTTCTAAACTAATGGTTACTTTATTATCATTTATTGCATAGGCATTTGCCTGTCCTTGGACTGTTGCATCTGCTATTCCCATTTTTATATTTTCGAGTATAATTTCTTGTCTTTCCTTTTCAGTTATCTTGAATATTTCAAATGTCATTTCCTCATCATCTCCAGCCGTCTTCTTTTAATTTCTTTAGTTTTTTAGTTAGTTCCGTTTTTTGTGTTCATACTGGAGTGGGGACGTATTTCAGTAATTCTTCCCATTTCTTAAAAATTTTATCTATTTCTATTTGGGACATTGAAAGATTTATGCTTTGAAATAATTTATGCTGTGCGGGATTAATTTAAGTTGGACAGGATCAAAAAGAGTTGATAGAAATTAATTTATGTTGGGCAGGATCAAAAAGAGTTGATAGAAATTAATTTATGTTGGGCAGGATCAAAAAGAGTTGATAGAAATTAATTTATGTTGGGCAGGATCAAAAAGAGTTGATAGAAATTAATTTATGTTGGGCAGGATCGCCATGTAATGATAATTGATGGAGGTGTGTAAAAATGTGTAGTGTAAAAAAAATGTTAAGTATTGTCTTAGCACTTCTGCCGCTTTTTGCCGAGCATTAAAATGCACGAATTTCCGAGAAATAAAACAAGTCAATTAAGAGTTGAATTAATTCTGTTTTATTTTAAATAAATTTATTCTATAGGTCAGCATTAATTTGGGCTACAAACAAATCACTAATTGATTTGCTGTTCCCGTGAGAAAAATTCCAAGGCACGTGAAAGACTTCAATGCGACAATAATAATATAACAAAAAGAATTCAATTTAGGATTCATATTACAAGTCGTTCGCATGCCACACAGTATTACAATTTTATTTCACACATTATTTGATACAAAAAAATAATTCTTATTACTGCTGACCAACATAAAATTAAAATAAGTTCATTGGCTCAAAAACTTAACTTACTTAAATGTAAACAATTAATGATACAGTGCTTGCTCTAAGTATGCATACACTACAAATTTAAAGAAAAAAAATGTTTAGATGGTTGAACTTTTTTACGGCGCAAATAAAAATTTTTGTGGCGGCAGCACGCTATTTTGAAACCAAGAACTACTTTGGTTTACTCCATAACTACAGAGAAAAAACATGGATAATGTCAGAAGCAAATTACATGTACGTGTGTGACCAAATATTATAAAGCTTATGTAAAACAGCAATTTTGACAGACATTCACAATTACGTGTGACTTGAAAACTTGACAAGTCAGATGTAAAAAACATGTCGTCTACGGGCACCTTAAACTGAAAATAGTTCGAAAAATCAATTTTTATCCCCATTCATATTTAAAACAGTTGAACTGTGCGCGCACAGTTACTGAAAAAATAGTAACACAATTCATTTTTTTTCAGCAGTCAAAAGAATCAGCAGCAGACTCCTCCATTTTAAACACACAGACTGCTGAACTTGCGACTGAAAACCAGCTGCTGTGTTTGCAGTTGACGTAAACTCTTTTTTTTTAGTTTACTAAGTCCCCTTTCAAACAGGCAAAGTTTACTTTGACAAAGTCTGTTGAATTCTCTTTTAAGCTTTGTTTGGTGCTCAGACACACAAAGTTTAATTTGACAAATTTTTGTTTTCTCTTGTTTGAATACAATATATAAACAGCGTTGCCAGAATGATGATTTTATCATATTTTGGATTATTTTTTTAACAAAAATATGATTAAAGATTTTTATCTCAAATGATGATTTTTTATTTTTAGAAATTCTGATTTTTACTTTAATTAAAACAGTCAATTTTTAAAACAATGAAGTTTTGCATCAGCTTGATGTGTGTTGGTGCTGCACACTTTTGTGCCCAGTATCTAGAATACACAAAATTGCATCATTATTTCTGGACATAAAAATATTAAAAAAGGCATATTATAACCTATTTCCAATGTGCGAAAGAATTCATTCTTTCGAACAACTACATTTAAAACAAAAACAAATTCTAAAAACTTTGTTTTTGTTTTAAATGTATTTGTAAAGGTACGTTCAGACTGATGAAATATTTGAAAGCAAACATCAAATATTTCATTAACGTAGTCTGAACACAAAATATTTTTGAGTATCAAATAAAATAACAGCTGATTTTGAGCAAATAAAAGTATTTGCCGGCAAACAAATATTTGTCCAATGTGAACATAGTGTGAACACAAAAAATTAAATATTTTAGTAATTTTTGAGAAAACATTTATTTGATATTACAAAAAATTGTAAGAGCAAGCAACGACAAATAATTTTAGCCGTGTTCTGGATAGAAGCAATTTTTCTGTAAGTTTTAGGATTCTTTACAATTTTAAAGATTTTTTATAATTATTAGACTTTGCTATCGTGCCGCTATTAGCAAATATTTGCGAATTACCGCTAATTTAGGAATTTTTATAGAATTTTTGCCATTCCTTATTGTTTTAGGCACTTTAACAAAATTTTATGGCTTGTTTGAAATATTAAAATGGTTCGCGAATTTTCGCTATTTCTGCAACATTTTTTTTTGTTTTTCCCCTACATTTTGTTTTTTAACCGATTTAGCAATTTCAAATATATTTTAGTAGGCAATTTTTCGCGAATTTTAGCCATGCTCGCGAAGAAGCGATTTTTCACTTTAGAGCTTTAACGATTTTTAATAATTATTAGGCTTTGCTATCATACCGCTATTAGCAAATTTTTGCGAATTTCCGCTAATTTAGCAATTTTTATCGAATTTTTGCCATTCCTTAATTTTTTTTCCCGACATTTTGTTTTTTAAACTGATTTAGCGACTTCAAATATATTTAAGGGTTTGTTTCCAAGTTTGCAATTATTCGCAAATTTTAGCCATGTTCCCGTTACCCATTGTCTTCCAGTTTTTTTATATTTAACATTCTCCTGTTCTAACACTATGAGATGCTGCTCCACAGCGCTTTTGCGCTCATTTTTACTATTTGTGAAATATATTATTCTTTTTGAACACTTTCATTAAATAATTATTTGATGCAAATATTTATTTTAGTCTGAACGCATGGCAAACGTGAATTAATTTATTTTATTTAACACTGTTTGCCAACTGTTTCATCAAACAAAAATTGTCAAATATTTGAGCTTAGTTGGAACATTAAACAAAATATTTTTTGTTTCACACAGTTTGAAGCAAATATCAGAACAAATATTTTCGTTAAATATTTCATTAGTTTGAACGTACCTTAAGAAGTAAATAATTCTTTCGCACATCGGAAATAGGCAGTTAGAATATTGATAAAAAAAATATTTGTGAAAAGAAAAAATGTATTTTTATAAAGTTTCATATACTGACGAATTATGTTTTTATGTATTTCAATTTAAATAATAAGAAGTATGTTTTTATAAAAAATTAATTATTCTTACTAGGTATTTTGCCCTTGTTTTAAAAAATTTAAATTAAGAAAAAAAAATTTAAGATTTTCCTCTTCAAAATATGATTTCTTTCGCCATATGACAATTTTCATTCCAAAGATTCTGGTAACGCTGTATATAAACATAAAGGTGCAGCCAACTTCAGGTATAATCTACGAACGAAAAACAAAACGAATTTGTGAGTACAGCAAAGTATGTACTCCCCCGCTATGCTCTTTTCCCTTCTCTTCTATACACTCAAGACTTTGCAAAGTAAACTTTGCTTGTCTGAAAGGGGTCTAAACAACGTAGCTAGAAACTGGCAGTTCGACTATACAGTAACGTAAACACAAACTGGTTGGTTGAATGAATTGAGTGCTGTAAAGTTGAAAACACATTTGTTTTGTTGTTTAAATAAAATAAAAGAAAAGAGAAAAACAATTATTCATAGAATGAAACAAATAATTTGTAATGTTTGGAATGCCAATTACAATACATACTTTTTATTTAAAATTATTAATTTTTAACAAATAGATATTGCGAATTATTTCTTTTTCATAAGCAACTTTATTATATTCAACATTTTTTATTTTTCGAATTTATTCTATGAGTTAAATTTCAGTTAGTATTTTATAAAGCTTTTTGTAATAGCGCTATTCCGTTGGATAGCAATGAAGTATATTTATGTACAGAAAAATTTACAATTATTAGACATCAGCAGAATGTAATGCATTTTCTGGCCCGCTACGGCCTTCGTTAGCATCGTAAAGAGAATTTTTTTGTTTTACCTTTTTAAAAAAAAAATCATCATGACATTCTTCCTTGCGAGGATAGGGAACATAATATTGATCTTTCATATTAATTTGATTAACTCCGTTAATACTGTCATTAAAAACGAAAGAAGGAAGTTAAACTTTGTTATTCTTTTTAGGTGTGTCCAACAATTATTAAGAAATTTAAATGCGAGAAGTGCTGAAAATAATTAAAAAAAGAAATGTCTTTTGAAATGCACAAAACAAAGAAAAAAAAACCAAAGAGTCCGTGTGGTTTTAATTGATTCCACTGGTGCACCAAATGCAAAATTTAAACTTTACTCTATATTGGTCTATAATTTCACATATTAACCATAAAAACTTCTTTCCAAATTAGACTTTTGTGTTCGTAAACCATCTAATTTTGTTGGTATTTAGATTAAATTCGGCGTAAAAATATTTTACTGCTAATTAATTTATTTTTGAATGGGTTCCCATTCGCCCAAAATTATAATCTATAAATTGCTTTTACTTCCTTTTATATGTTAGCATTAATAAACAATTTAGCGATCGTCCCTGAAATCTCATTAAGACAAAAAATCTTATATGGATGTTAATATCTAGATAATATTCCCCACAGATAACTCTCATATAAAGTTTAACCTCATAAAATAATTTTTTTTTTTTTGTGAGCCCATGACTGCCTTTCGTTTCCAAATAGGGTTAAATATCGAAAATAAGTTTAGTGTTTGGACTTTACCTAGTATTATTTTGGAATTGTTTTTTTTAATGCAAATGTTTTTAAATTGTTAAATATTTTCTTTTTAAATGAGCTATTTTTAACCATTTTCCGGGCATTTTTCGAGTTTTTACTGCATATCTAATTCCCATAAAACGCGTTTTTAGAACATTTTTCTGGTTTCCTGATTATCACAAATAATTTAAGTAGCAAACAAGAAAGAGTGACATATATGACTGCGACGGATCTTTGATACCCTTCAACGACAGTTGGAATATTTCAGGCGTGGGCCCCAAACTGGATCTATAAATAATGAATTAATCTTTATTAAAACGGATGTCACTATTAAAACTCGTCGCGGTTTAGACCTACATATGTTAAATAATCGATGGACAATCAGAAAGCTTTATCCTTTTATTTTTGGTCATATTAAAAATTTATTTCAGCAAATTTAAGTAAAATGTCAGTTTTAGCGGAACTAAAATTTTTTTTGAGAGGGGAATTCTGTAAATTGATTTCTGGTATTAAAGAACTTATTTTGATATAGAAGTGAAATGTTTTATAGCTTTTAATAGCTTTAAAGTGGTTTTCAGAAGGCTGCTTAATATGTGACATAAGGTAAATTATGTACCGATTATTACAAAATTGCATGGTATTATTTCTGGCCATATGAAGCTTAATTGGAAAAATTTTACGACAATATCTATATCTGCTACGGTTTTTGAATTATTAAATAATTTCTCAGAGCGGATATAACTCATATATGGGGAATATGGTTAATTTTGGACAGATCTTCATGATATTTTCTACTGTGATTTGAAGCTGTTGAGAAACTATGAAAGACCAAATTCTGCTACAAAAACATTATTCGTTACGGTTTAATGCGTATGGTAAATTGTGGACCGATCGTCACGAAATTTTACAATATGATGTTAAGTCTTATAAAACTGTGACTTACCAAATCTTGTTGCAGTAGCATTATTTGTAACGTCTAGTTAAATAACACGAATTTGTGCCAAATCTCATATTAATCCGTGTATTATACCACCATTTATGCTAGATTGTGTAACAAACCTATCAATTTTCTGGCATTGGAAAGCCAGAAGCAATTTGACACCAACATTCTTGTTTTCTTTTGAGCTTTTCGCAAGTGTGTGCAGCGTGTTTTCAACTGACGGACAGATGGACGGACATGCAGACGGACATGGCTAAATCGACTTTGAATTAATTAATGACCCACAATATACATATATATTTTATTGGGTCTGAGATGAGTAATAAAAAAGTTTCACAAAGAATGACAAACTTAGTGTACCCTAGGGTTGCCAGTCGGGCTTGTTTTGGCTGGATTGTCCAGCTTTTTTATGGCCTGTCCAGTTTCAAGCTAAAAAGAAATTTGTCCAGCTAAAAAAATTTTCCACAAAATGCTCTTAATATTTATTGCTTTAAAATAATTTTTATAAATTTCCTTATTGAACAATAATGCGTCTGCAATACCGCCATCATTTCTATTTTTGATTTAATTCGTATGTACAGTACTATTTCCATCACAGTACTATTTCCATACTCAAGAGCTGAATATGCAAGATTTTTACATCAATTTTTTACTTAAGATAAATATAGGAGCGATAATTAATTCTACATTAAAATAAGAAACTAATTTTTTGAGTTATGACGTTGTTCCAGCAAATGAGAGGTATGTAGATATATAGAACATATGAATGAACTGAAAAAATTTAAGTTTATTTATATTTTGTTATGTTAGTATTGTAGTAAAGTATTATAAAAAAACAATGTAATAATATTAATGTCATACTCGTACATATGGGTATTTTTTAATAAAATTTGTTGTACAATAAACAAGTAACTTTTCGTGAAAATTTTATTTCAAAATGTCCAGCTTTTTTTTTAATATCCAGCTTTTTTAATTCACATGTCCAGCTTTTTGATAATCTGGATCTGGCAAGCCTAGTGTACCCTCATTCACCACTAGTGGTGGTGGAAGGTATAAAAATTTTATATTTTAAACTAACAGGAAATATTTTTTTATTTCCTTTTTTACTATAAAAATCTTATTATCATAATATCTTTAATGTGTTTTAGTGGTTGAGATTTTAACTGAATTATTATCAACTAAAAAATAGTATTTAAATTTTTCATAAAATTTATATAACAAAAATTAATAATTTTAAATAACAAGTATGTATTGTAATTGGCATTCCAAACATAACAAATTATTTGTTTCGTTCTAAGAATAATTGTTTTTCTCTATACTTTTATTTTTTTTAAACAACAAAACAAATGTGTTTTCAACTTTACAGCACTCAATTCATTCAACCAACCAGTTTGTATTTACGTTACTGTATAGTCGAACTGCCAGTTTCTAGCTACGTTGTTTAGTAAACTAAAAAAAAGAGTTTACGTCAACTGCATACACAGCAGCAAGGCGAATTTACTTTCAGGTGGTGTTGAAAACACAGCTGTGCTACTTTTTTCTTGCATAATTGGGTATAGAAATGTCAAAAGATGTTTACATTTTTTTTTTCATAATTATGTAGAGAAATGTCAAAAGATGTTTATGTGTACATTGTAAGTAGACGTTTTTCGAAATACATTTTAAAAAAAGCTTCAAAGTGAAAAATTAATTATTGCAAATAATAAAAGTGTAAAGTGAATAAAAAATTAAAAAGTGTTAAGTGCAGTTAACTAATTAACTAAACAAACAAACATAAAAAGTGTTTATTAAAAAAAAAAAGTTAAAATATACATATAATTTAAAACATGAAAAGTTGTTGTATATGCAAAAAGAAGCAAAAACCTGGAAATGGTAGCTTCTTCAGTGTGCCCAATGATAACCGTAGGCTCAAGTGGAGCAAAATTTGTAGTCTGGACTTCTCCCGACATGCAGTTGTTTGCGCTGACCATTTTGCGCCAACAAACATTATTAGGTTACAAAAAAGTGCCTCATTGTTGCCGGATGCTGTGCCAATGTGAGTAGTATATGTATAATGAGAGTTCTACGCCATTAAAAGCCATTAACCCAAAAAGCCATTAAAATCACCCAAAAGCCATTAAAATTACCCAAAAGCCATTAAAATTACCCAAAAGCCATTAAAATTATCCAAAAGCCATTAAAACTATCCAAAAGCCATTAAAATTTTTCCAAAGCCATTAAAAAGCCATTAAAATTATCCAAAAGCCATTAAAATGAACACGTGTTAAAGTATGTCAAATGAACACGTGTTAAAGTAGGTAAAATTAAAAAAAAAAAAAAAAAAATTTCAAAAACAAAGTAATAAAAAAAAGTCGTTAAATTTTATAGGATAGCAATGCACAAGTGGTGGGTGCATTGTTGAAGCCTTTCTTTTGTTGTGATCGATAGACAGACAGCCAGACAGACGTAGAGATATGTAGATAGATAGACATACAGACCTTGTAGAAGCAATTGGAAAATATTGTTGATAATTCTATCTTTTTATTTTCTTGAATTATGTGAAGAAAAAATTTTTGTTGAGGAAACACACAAAGCTGATAAGCGCATTTTTTTATTTTTTTTTTATGATATTAAAATTAATAATTTATGGGGTGTGAGATGATAAGGGTATTGTATTGGAGTGTGTCTTGAATATAGATAGATAGATACACAGACAGACCTTGAGGAAGAAATTGGAAAAATATTTTTTTTTACTTTTGTGTGTGTTTTGTGGAAGACAGACATACTGTGTACTTGTCGATGCACTTGTTGAAGCCTTTCTTTGGTTGTGATCGATAGACGGACTTACTGTGTAGATGCACTTGAGAAAAGATGTGATTTATTTTTGTGTGTGTTTTGTGGAAGACAGACATACTGTGTACTTGTCGATGCACTTGATTTTGAAAAAAAATTTTGTGGACAATTTTTTCAAAGCGCTGATATTAAAATTAATAATTTATGGGGTGTGAGATGATAAGGGTATTGTATTGGAGTGTGTCTTGAATATAGATAGATAGATACACAGACAGACCTTGAGGAAGAAATTGGAAAAATATTTTTTCCACAAAGGATTGTTGGGAGAAAATACACATTTCTGATAAAAGTCCTTTTTGTTGTGTGTTTATGGGTAACCAGATGGAGGGTTGTTGTTATTTTGTTTGTTTGGGTGATCGACGAAAATATTATTGGATGGATAGACAGACATACAGACAGACTGGCTTCGTAACAGCAAATGGTTTTTCAATTTTATTTGGGGTTGAAGAATAAATTCAAAGTATCTATAAATTATGATTTTATTTAGTTATTAAAAAAAAAAAATTGTATAGATGCAATTGGTGTTTCTATTTTTATTTTGGAGTGGATAGGGAAATATGAAACCATTCTTGAAAATTTTTTTAAAAAATTTCAAAAACAAAGTAATAAAAAAAAGTCGTTAAATTTTATAGGATAGAAATGCACAAGTGGTGGGTGCATTGTTGAAGCCTTTCTTTTGTTGCGATCGATAGACAGACAGCCAGACAGACATAGAGATATGTAGATAGATAGACATACGGTTTTGTAAAAGCAAATGGTTTTTAAATTTTTATTTGGGTGGAAGAAAAATTCAAAGTATTTATTTATGATTTTTAAAAGAAAAGAGAAGATAAAAAGTGGGAAAAGGAAAGTTAGTCAGACAGACAGATAGTATTTATACTAGTTTGCATGGATTTTCCTATGTAAGTATTAAAAGTAAAAAAAAGGCTTAGTGGAGTATACTTCTGAAAACTACTTTTATTTACATTTGAACACTGAAGATATAAAGAATGAATTCGAGCCTGTTGGAAATTGAATTTGTGGACGAAAATTCTATGGAAGCAGCAGAAGAAGACATTACACAGACGCGTACAAATGCGTTAATCGACGAAGCTATAGCGAATATGCTAAAAACCCCAGGAATTGAAATCCCCAACAACCAGCTGGCATACTATGATTTTTTGTGGGAAATTGAGGATTTTCTGGACGATGAAGAGGGAGATACCATCATTTTGAAGGCAAATGATGGTTTTTATTTGGACGAAGATGGAGATCGTTATATTAGGGAAGTAGACTTATGTTTATAGATGTAGTAGTGATTTTTTTAATTCAAAATATATTTTAAGAAATTAATAAATAAATATAAATAATAAAAACTAATAAAATTGAAATTAGAATTTGTTTGTTTTTACAATGGGTGTGGTGGGTAAAATTAAAAAACATTATCGATAATTTTAATGAATTAGAGCAAACAACATATGTTAAAACTAAGTGTAACCAAAAAAAAAAAAAAACAAAAATTTTTTCTATAAATTGTGAATTTATTTAGTAATTTATTACATTTCATTATAAATTATCAAACGATGAATATTAACGCGGAATTAATTGCTTCATTCAACAAATTAAATATAAAACATATTTTAAGTGTTAAAAATATGATAGGTGGAAAGGACTATCCTATTACAGGAGCTGAACGGGTAACTACAAAATATGGAGATGCCATTGTCTTGGAATTGGATGGAGCTATGCTTTATCTTCCTAAAAGGTTTAATGTCTTAACTGAAAACGATGTTGGGAGCCTATCAACTGGCTCATATATAATTTCAAAGATTCCTTTAGATGACGAAAAGGATAGCATTAATTATAAGCTAGAAATTAAGACGGCTGCTCCTATGAAAGGATATTACCCTTATACTCATTTTAATACATTTAAATAAAATAATTTTTTCAATAAAAAAAAATGATTGAACAATAAAAAAAAATTATTATAGATTCTAGTGTTTTTTTTTTTTATTTTATTAGTATATATATATATATATATATATATATATATATATATATATATATATATATATATATAATATAGAAATATTAATATTTTTAATAAGTTGTAACTGAAATCTTAATGTGGAAAGATGGAGGTTATTGAAGCTTTTCTACAAGAATTTGGAAGTGTAATCTTTGAAGAACATTTGGAATTATTATGTACATTCAAAAGAGAATATACAAATTTTAATGTATATAATATGCCTTGCTCTCACGAAAGTACAAGTGGAGATGTCGTGGGTTTGTGTGGATGCTACTTTTTCTATAAGAGGAAAAAGGAGGTTATAAGAATTATAGAAAATTATAAAAAGATATTAAAATATTTTAGAAGTCTAAATTTATGTATAAGAAAACAAAAATAATTAAATAAAAATAAAAAAAAAAAAAAAAAAAAAAAGATAAAAGCATTTTTTTTCTTTAAATAGAGAGTTTCAAAGCAAAAATATTATTAGTTTACATTTAAAATTCATCGAGAAGCCCGAAAATATACGACTGTGTATTTGAGTTGGAATATTTTATAAATTTAAAATTAAAGATATCCTGCGGATTTTCCACAGCTCTTGGTTTTAAGTCTATTGTCTGGTTGCATTATAAGGATAGGAACTTCATTGGATTGGACCGGGATGAATGGATAAACCTTATGAGCTATAAGGAATATATTAAGGCAACACTTAATCAGTATGAATTCCAAGATTGTATGAATCTAATTAATAAGGATGAAAAGAAGGATGTTCAATATACATTTCAGTATAGGAATAATATTTGCTATCTCATCCTACAACAGGGAAACCATAAAATAAAAATTGATCCTGAAACTTGGAAATCTCTGACTCAAATTGGAATATTCTTGACGACATTTTTAAGCTGGAATACAATTCTTCGCAAGCAAATCTTATATTTTTATTATGAACATTATATTCCTAATTGCTCTATTTTAAATAAAACAAATGTACAATATTATGAAATTAGGAATATAAATGAAAGAGATATAGAAATTGATTTAACCAGACTTTGTTATGAGTTTGGAAAAAAAATGCAAAATAAAATTAAAACAGATGTTAAAATCTATAGATTATTATTAAGAATGGATAATAAATAAAAAACAAACAAAAAAAAAATATATAATAAAAAAAAAAAAATATATAATAAAAAAAAAAAAAATATATAATAAAAAAAAAAAAAATATATTTAAAAACAAACAAATATTTGAGTTTTTTTATTAATTCTTTATTTTGAAATTTATTAAAAATTTTAAACATAAATGACCACAAATAAAAGTATTAAATTTTTGATATCTTAAATAGTTATATTTAATGTTTTTACCCAAGTATCTTAAAACTTCTATAGGTGGTTGGAGATTACCAAAACTATCAAAGTATTCTACATTGTCATTATTTTTATAAAATGCTACCCAATGTGTTCCATATCCTCTATTTGAGTCCAAGTTTATAATTCCATTCTCTATTCGGTGTGGAGTTTTAGGAAGTTTATCCCTCATATATACTCCTCTAAAATATGGAATATACTTCTTCCCAAATGTTCTCAAGTCCACATCTGTTAGCGGTCTATTAGGTAGCTGCTTTAATAGTTTTTTGATGAGGTATAAAATATTCCATAGCCTTTTTTATAGGGTTTAAGATATAGACCTTTACCCATAGCTATTGCCTCTAATGTTTTGTTATGACGCTTACTTTCTTCGAGCTGTTGTCTACCATTTTTAGCTAAAGTAATAGTTTTAGCGATTGCTGACCCACCAGAAGCTATTGCTCCCAATGCTCCAAGTGCTGTTAGAATAGGGACAAGTGGAAGAAAACCG
Organism: Pollenia amentaria; assembly: GCA_943735925.1. Classification (NCBI taxonomy): domain Eukaryota; kingdom Metazoa; phylum Arthropoda; class Insecta; order Diptera; family Polleniidae; genus Pollenia; species Pollenia amentaria. The sequence continues at coordinate 113,840,721 of OX031006.1, read as the reverse complement.
CCAAGTTTAGGTATGTTGATAATTCTAGGAATTTTTACTATAGATTTTTTTCCAAGAAATGAATGTTGGATAGCTTTTCGTGCAGTTTTAATAGCGGTTTTGATGTCATTTGGTTTTTCCTTTTTTAAAATATCGGTTGCTGATTTAACGGCATTCTTAAAAATATTTCGTCTACACTTTTTCTTTTGGTTACCAGTTTTTACTCCCAAGCCCAATTTAACTTTTGACTTCATTGTGTTAGTGACAAGGTATGCGTTGAGTTTTTCTCCAAATGTACTATCTTTAGCTTTAACTCTACTCCAAGCTTTTTCTGCTAGTTCTTTATCTGCGTAATGTCGTTTATGAATATCAGTGTTCTGGGCATAAGCAACATCATGAATTTTACAAGCTGCATCTAACGGATTGATACCTTTATCACCCCTTTGTAATCGTTTTTCCAATTTAGTGCCTGGTCCACAAAATTGATAACCCGGTAAATGAAGTTCAAGTGGTAGTGAATTAATTAAGCTATTTACAAGTCCTTTTCCAAGGACGAAATGTTTTCTACTAAATTCTTTATTTTTATACACAATCATTTATATATAAAATTGCTTTTCTGAAAATAAAAAATAAATAAAAAATCTAAAAGTAAATAAAACGCAATATTAACCAAACGTATGCTTTCAGTTATAAAGATGCGTTTGGTAAAACAACAATCGAATATTTCAGTGAGAAACTTGGATTTAACGGAAAACAGAAATGGTTTTAAACATAGCTGTCTTTTACCTAATTCTATCAGAGCACTAATAGTTGGTCCCTCAAACTGTGGCAAAACAAATATAATGCTAAGTTTAATTGAAAGTCCGAATGGTTTAAAATTTAAAAATATTTATATATACTCAAAATCATTAAATCAACCGAAATATAAATATCTGTCAAGATTAATTTCATCAGTAAAGGGTATGGAACTTTACACATTTTCAGATAATGAACATGTCATACCACCCGAAAAAGCTAAAGTAAATTCTATTATGATATTTGACGATGTTGCTTGTGAAAAGCAAAATAATATAAGATCATATTTCTGTATGGGGAGACATAAGGATATTGATTCTTTTTATTTATGTCAGACTTATACACATATTCCAAAACATTTAGTACGTGATAATGCAAATATGATTATTTTATTCAAGCAAGATGAATTAAATTTAAAGCACATCTACAATGATCATGTTGGCAGTGACATGAGTTTAAATATGTTTCGTTACATTTGCGGAGAATGTTGGAAGGATAAATATGGATTTCTTATAATAAGTAAAGATGATGAAATGAAGCAAGGGCGTTATAGAAAAGGCTTTGATCTATTCATTCAGATTTAGTCATATAAATACTACTAACTACATCAGACGTATACCTATTAATATTAAATACGTTTTTTTTTCCACTTGGAAACTGTTAAAATTATTCCACGAAGCTGTTTATCTGTTTTAAGAAGCTGTTTAGCTGTTTTCAAAAGCTGTTTAACTGGTTTCAAAAGCTGTTTATCTGTTTTTAAGAAGCTGTTTAGCTGTTTTCAAAAGCTGTTTAACTGGTTTCAAAAGCTGTTTATCTGTTTTAAGAAGCTGTTTAGCTGTTTTCAAAAGTTGTTTAGCTGTTTTCAAAAGCTGTTTAGCTGTTTTAAGAAGCTGTTTAGCTGTTTAAAGAAGCTGTTTAGCTGTTTAAAGAAGCTGTTTAGCTTTTTTTTTTTTCATCAAAGTTATAATCATGGAAGAAAATATTTTAAAAGAGTTGGTGAAATCCAAAAAAATTTTAAAGAAAAAATTTCAAAGCATAAGACTGGGAGAATTGGAAAAATTTAATAATTTAGAAAGAACGTTTAAACCTTTAACAGAACCTCTAAAGAAACTAGTCAAATTGTCAGATTCGTCAAATCTAACAATACCCACAGACGAAAAATATAAATGTAAGCACAATACTAAAATAAAAACGGAAAATAATACTATATTCACCAGCACTCCTAAGAAAAAATTATTGAACGAGAAAAACATTAATTCAGCACCTAATAAAATAAAAAGGGATAAAGAAGAAGAAGAAGACTATAATAGTAATAGTGAAGATGAAGTAAATGATAAATCGAAAAATGAACAATTTTATTCTCAATCATCCGATTGGGAGTTTGATTTATCAACCCTAAATGGAAATAAAAAGCTTGACACTATATTTGGACCTCATAAAATGGAAAATGGGGACTGGAAATTTGGAAATTCTATTTTAAAGCTAACCGATGATAAAATAATAATAGGTCAAAAATCTTGGGCACTAACCCCAGGGTTATACTCATTACTTTTTCATAAAAATCCAAAACAATTTGATTCGTCAGAGCTAGCAATATATAAAAATATTTTACTTGATACAAATGCACATCGAAGAAACTATGATCCTAATAATCAAATCAATGGAAACAGAGGTTATAAATATAAAAAAATAATAAATAAATTGTTTACTACAACTACTCACGTTGGTAAGGGTTTAATGGAGGTAAATCTTAATAAACCGAACTATATATACTGGGATAATCCTAATGAAATTGTAGACCGATTGAGGCTGTTAATAGCATCACAACATGCTGGTAACAATAATCATTCTAATGAAATAATATCTATAATCGAAGAACTAAGGGAAGCAAATATAATTGAATAACTTTTAAATAAATAAATAAATAAAAAAAATTATGACTGTTGACAAATTTGGTCATTACTATAATCAAAAATATATAGGAGATATAACAAGAAACAACATTTCAAAAAAATTCGGTATCAAACTCAACGTAAATAATATTGATATAGAGAATAAAAGAATTTTAAATTTGTCACCTCCAATGAATGGGACAGATGCTGTTAACAAAAATTATGTGAATATACAAATGACCCATATGCAAGAACATTTAAAAAGGGGTATAAACAAAGAAGTTTTAATTGTAAGAAATGAAATAAAGGATTTAAATAAGAAAATTTCTGATATATATAGTGCAATGATTCATCACAACAAACTTTCATCACAACAACAACAACAACAACATAATGGAAAAAAGAACGATAATAAATGAACTACATTCTAGAGCACGCAAAAATTTCTTAAGACGGAAAGTAATAACAAAGGGAATTGATGATCTTTGGCAAGCAGATTTAGTAGAAATGGGTAACTATTCCATTATAAACAACGGATACAAATATATGCTAACAGTTATTGATACATTTTCAAAATATGCTTGGGCTGCAGCAATTAAAGCAAAAACCGCAAATGAAGTTTCCAAAGCTTTCCAGGAAATACTAAGTAAGGGGCGAATACCTAAAAATTTACAAACAGATGACGGAAAAGAATTTTTTAATAAGGAGTTTGGTTTACTAATGCGTAAATATTCAATTAATCATTACTCTACTTATAGTGTAATGAAAGCTTCAATTGTTGAACGCTTTAATCGAACACTAAAAGGTATGATGTGGAGAGAATTTAGTTATAATGGAACATTTCACTGGATTGATATTTATAAAAAACTAGTTGATCAATATAACAGAAAAACTCATAGTAAAATTAAAATGGCGCCTATTGATGTAAAACGTGAACATGAACAACATCTACTGAAAACTGCATTTAGCAGTTTAAAAATGTTTAAATCATCAAGGTTTAAGGTTGGGGACTATGTTCGCATAAGTAAATATAAACATATATTTGAAAAAGGTTATACACCAAATTGGACTACAGAAATATGTAAAATAAAATCGATACAGAACACCTACCCAATAACATTTTTACTTGAAGACTATCAAGGAAATCCTATAAAAGGCGCATTTTACAAGGAAGAAATACGTCGTACACGTTATCCTAATACATTTCTGGTGGAAAAAATTTTAAAAGAAAAAGGTGATAAAGCGTATGTTAAATGGTTAGGTTTTCCAAACCAACATAATTCTTGGATAAGTAAAAATGAAATATTATAAGAAAACAAATACAAAAAAAAAAAAGTTTTTCTAATAAATGTATAAATTTAATAAAACAAAAAAACTCAAGCATTTTCATTTCATTTACAATTTACCATTCAGGATGTCAATTACTTTAGCTTTAAGTGGAAATTCATCAATCCTAACGGCAAATTATTTCCCACCAATAGATCTAAAAGATGACTATGAATGTTCTCTAGTTGATTTTTATTCATATAACTCTATTCCTAATGTAGATTATGATAATAATTTATTTCATATAGGAGATAAAATAATTGAAATTCCTATTGGATCATACGAGTTACAAGATATTGTTGATTATATAGTTGGGCAGTATAAAGCAGAAAATTATAATAAATCTATTCTCATTAAAGCTAATAATAATACTTTACAAATTGAAATAACTTCATCCCACGATGCAATTTTATTTAATCGAAAACGATCCATTGGTACGCTGTTAGGTTTTAGTGAAGAAATTTTAAAGGCTGGTATGAAACATATATCAAATCAACCTGTAAATATATTAAAAGTGAATGCTATACAAATTCAGTGTAACATCATAACAGGAGCATATATGAATAATTCTCCCGCACATATACTACACGAGTTCGCATTAGACGTACCACCAGGCTATAAATTAGATGTTATTGCTAATAACCTAATTTATTTACCAGTAAACGTCAAAGAAATAACATATCTCAAAATTTGGATTGTTGACCAAGAAAATCGTGCAGTTAATTTCAGAGGTGAAGAAATAACACTTAGATTACATCTAAGACCCAGAAAAAAATGATAATTTACAATAAAACTAAGCACATTAAAGTTAATAGGGTCATTCCTACTAATCATATTAAAGCTATAAGACCATCATTATCGAAAGAAAACACCACCTTTTTAAAATTGCTTAAGTTAAAAATAAAGAAAAATGTCTGATATACTCAATGTCATTGAAAAACCGTATTCTGATGAAAATATAATAAAAAAAGATTATCACAGCTATGTGCCCTATATTCAATCATTTAAAAACAATGATGAAATTCGAATTACACTACAAAATCAAGACTTATATGTTCTTCCGTCTGAAAGCTACTTATATATAGAAGGAAACATAAAAAACACTAAAGGTGAAGAAGCGTCAGAAAATACTAGATTGAGGAATAATTGTGTTGCATACTTATTTGATGAAATACGGTATGAGATTAATGGTGTTGAAATTGATCGTACTCGATACTTGGGAATATCCAGTACAATTAAGAATTATGTCTCACTAAATGAATTTGAAAGCAATATGATGAGAAATGCAGGGTGGAATATTTCTGAAGACCTGTCAATGCGAAAATTTAATTTTTATATTCCCCTTAAACTACTATTGGGATTTGCTGAGGATTTCAATAAAATAATTTTAAATAGTAAACATGAACTTATTCTTTTACGAAGTTCAAATGATGATAAGGCGTATTACTCTACAGATGCTAATGAAAAATTAAGTTTATCGATTAAAAACATAACATGGAGAATACCACATATTCACCTATCAGACACACGAAAAATACAAATAATGAAGATTATAAAGGAGGGTGTTTCATTACCCATAGCATTTCGCAGTTGGGACTGTTATTTTAATCCAAAATTTTCCGGAGGCAGAAATCACAACTGGAATATTAAACTATCAGTGAATAGAGAAAGGCCAAGATTTCTTTTATTCGTATTAGAAAACGATAATAAATATATACATTCAGATTTGAAAAATGTTAAAGTGCATTTAAATTCAGAATCGTATCCATATGATGATTTAAATTTAAAATTTGAGGAGAATCGATACGCTATTTTGTATGATATGTATGCTAAGTTTCAACAAAATTACTATATGAGAGAAGCACAACCTCTTCTTTCATGTGAGAAATTTAAAAATATTCCAATTGCAGTAGTTGATGTTAGTTATCAAAATGAAATTGTTAAAAATGGGCCTATCGATGTGAAAATTGAGTTCGAGACAAGTAGTCCAGTATCAAAAAATACAAATGCTTATTGTTTAATCCTACACGATCGTATGATGGAGTACACACCTTTAACTGGAATTGTTCGAAAAGTTATATAATCTATTTTAAAATACATTCTAATACTTACTTTTTTTTTTTTTCATTTAATTTCTATTAAATAAAGAATAAAACTGTTGGTTTTTTTTAAATAAATTTTGGTTTTTTTTTATTTTATGTGTATATAGGTGTATATATTTACATATATTTACATTTACATATTCTATACTAATTATTTAGTGACTCAATATCACTAATTAACCTACTTAATTCTAAATCACCATTATCAGTATCTAACTGATAATGGTGCCATGCAAGTGTATTAATCTCATCATTTCTTATTTTACGTTTACTATCAATAAAATTTAAAGCTATTTTATTAACTCTATTTGTTAGTATTGTGTGTAACTTAGATGTGAATGTGTACATACATGCCCCTACTGATTTCTTATTAAATAATACATGTTTATAATGATCTATAGTATAATTGTCTACCACGCATTTTTTAACCCCCTTAGCTTTTTTAACATCTTTATCATCTTCAACTGTGAAAGAATAAACTTTGGGTCCTAAGCCTACATATTCACCTTCAGTTTCATCTTTCATCATTCCAAGTACTTTTTTATTTAATTGAGGAAAGTTAAATGGATTATTTTGTGAATATGCTGATGTGTCAAAGAGTGTTTTTAAATCTCCTCTTATATCATCATAGAAATCATCAGTTTTAATTGAGTAAATAAAAGAGTCAGTGTCCATATAATTGAGATTTATATTATCTCCGAATTTAGGTTTCATATACTCATAATGGAAATCATACATTTTCCATTTTGATAGATCAAGTACACAAAAGCCTAAATAAATGGGTTTATTGTAATATGTCAAAGTTTTGTTCATTTGTACAGCCCATAATTTATCAGTAAACTGTGAAATACTGTGAAAATTTGGTTTTGCTATAAGTTCACCTACACCCAATTTATTGCGATTAGTACGACCCCATTCACTAACCAACCGAACGTCTTTTCTCTTATCGACATTTTCCATGGTTTTACCATACACAGCATTATTGAGCAATTTATAGAAATCTTTTTCAAATTGATTCTTAGCTTCTGTTCTATGTGTCGTATTTAAATCTATGTATGTCTTTAACCACGGCTTTTGATTAAATTTCAGAATTCGGGTGAACTTTTTCCAAAACCAATCCATTATTTAAACATTGCTCTAATGTTTTATAATGTATGACATATTTCTTTTTGTTAGATAGATCAGCAATTAATTTTTCATATTTACTCCCACCAATTATTTTGTTTTCCACACAGAATGGCAGGTCATTATGATAATCATGACAGCTAGACGGGTATGATAAATCGACTCCATAAATATAACCAACATCTGAGTTATGTGGAATATTTTTGGGGTGAATGAAGTCATTTGTCCAACTGAAGCCTCCATATGGTAGTGACTCTGACATTGCCCAACCATAAAGATTATTTGCGTCTAAATATAAAATGTATTCGGAGGGTTTTGTAGGATCATAATCATTAAGATATTTATGATTCGCCTTACTATACCTCTTACTACATTGTGAAAGACCACCACGAATTCCTCGTTTAATAAAATTATACATTTCTAGATCTGTTAATAATTCTAGCTCAATTCTTGTATATTTTAACATTGCATCCCAAGAAAGCCCTGGGATGGTATAATAATGTGGAGGATCTAGGTTATAAATCTTCTTACAGAGCTTTCTGAAGTTTTCAAATATATCTGTAAGTAACAACACGTCAGTTTTTAAATACAGCTCCATGTAATCCTTAATAGTCTCGCAATCAAATTTTGTCCATATATTTTGTGCTAGCAAATAATCTTCTTCTGAACATTTTTTATCATTTAACCTACTATAAAATGCTTCAATTGGTGGGAGTTTCTTTTCATTTAATTTTTCAAATGAATTTAAATATTCATAAGGAAAAACACCCTTTCGCTTCATAAGAGAAAACTTCTCAGCATCTGGAAAATATTTTCTAACTGCATTTAAATCTTGATCATTGAAGTTACTAGCTAATGATTCCAAACCAGATGCCATAAATCTTAAAGAGTCTAAAAATCTAAGCTCAATTTTTTTTTCAGTTTTATAAACTCGCACCTTTTTAAGTTGTTTTGAAATAATATGCTGAGGAATATTTTGCTTCACTTTTCTTATATACAACTCATTTATATAATCATCAATTTCTTCATCAGTATATACCCGAACAGTATGCGACAAAGAAATGTATAATTCTTTATTTATTGGAATTACATTTGTCTCCCCTTTAATACTAAGTAATTCTTTAATAAATAAGTGACAGTCATATTTCGAAAAATTATGGAAAAATATAGGAATAAAATTTGGAATTTTAAAATTTAAATTACACGAATTATGTGCAGCCCCTCTATATTTTCCTGATAAGTGGCAGTGATCTCTCACAGCTAGTTCATCGCCTAGTGCTAAACCGCAAATATGACAGTTAATAGAGTTTAAAAATTGTTCTTCTTCTAAGGGGGTTAATGAATGCATGGGGACAATTTTTTCATAATACTTCTTATAAATTTGTCTACATTCATTTATTAAATTATTTACAAAATGTTGCCCTACATTAACACTACTACTACTACTACTACTACTAAACATTTTAAACTTATCTAAATTTTCATTAAAATTACACTTAATATTAAAACCATATGCACATGGAACATGTTTTTTTTTTAAATCTACTATTTTCATTAATACTACTTACATCTACTTCCTCGAGAACGCATTCAAAATCCGCATACACAGTGAACGGGAGATCCATTTGTCGCTCATGATGGGAAAACTTTATGATGGATTTGTCTCCCTCCGGCATCTTGGGAATGCACTCTCCACATTCTTTTTCTTTGTGAAAAATCATTTTTTCCGGTATATCTGTGTGGTAAAGGCATGCGTTGCAAAATATAATTCTTCCATTATGCGTAGATATTTGACTTGAAAGTAGTCTAAAAAAAGAAATAAATTTATTAAATTGAATAGATTTTTTTTTTAAAAAAATTTTATATAAGTTTTTGATAACTACCTTGAAATATTGTTTATTAGAATGTAGTGCATTTTATCACCACATTCGTCTTCCAGCAGCATAAGGTTTATATGCATATTTTTTTCCTTTTTGGTAATGTAGTATGGTCCAATAACAGCCTTGGATTTCCTATCAAACCCGAACACATTTACACTTATATCAGTATTATTTCTTTCAAATACTTTAATATCTTTCACATCAGTAGGAAATTGCATTGATGTGAAATTAAGTGTTCTACCGCAATCAAGCTTAATATTATTGTCAGCAATATTTGGTATATTGTAAATTGTCTGTCTGTATACATGACTGTCATCACCATTATAAAATGCTGCTATTACACTCCATTTAAAGCAAAATATATCATTGTTTTGAATGTTGACACAAGCTTTCTTCCTCGCCAGCTCTACGGGTGTAGGTATATATTGGGATCCTGATAATGGTGATGCTTTATTTATGTTTATTTCCAGCCATTTAATTTGGATAAGCGTCCAACCAGAATCTCTTTCTTGAAACTCAGACATCTTCGCCTTAATCTTTTCAAATTGAAGTGTGAGAGCTGAGCCAATATTGTCTGCCCTTGATAAGCGTATCATTTCCGTATTGTGGTACATATCAGTTTCTGGTTTAAGAGGATGTGCTGGTAGCTTATATCGAGCTGTCAATTCCAAATTAAATTTCACAATTATGTGCTCAGCCAGACAATTATTTAATAATTTCTGAACATACATTTGACCCTCTTTTAAATATTCATTTACATTCAAATTCAAATCTCCTTTCGGGAAACGGTACGTCAAAAGTCGAGATTTAAATGAATTTTTTATCAATTGAATCCGGTTTCCAATTCTCTCCTGTACATTTTTCTTGTGTTCGGGTTGGGAGCAATGAATAAACCACTGTTGTGGTTGAATTTTAACATTACAATCCTCACACATAATAAAAGATTCTGAACATGACTCAGGCTTTTGTTGTTTAAATGGTATATTTGATTGTAACATCGATAGACGCTTCCTAGATGCATCCGATGTTGAAGGATGTTCATCCATTTCTTCTACTTGTTGTTGTTGTTGTTGCTGCTGTTTTTGTTGCTGTTGTTGCTGTTGAAGGAAATCTAGATGGATTTCCATATGTTTTTTCCTCTCCATTGATGTCAGGGATATATGATTGCACACATCACATGGCACATGAATTTGAATATGTTTTTTTAATTTTTGTTTCTTTTTATATTGGTTTTGGCAAATTTCACAAATTAGTACACTAGCCATTATTATTATTTTAAAATATTAATTTCTTTTTTTTATTTTCACAAAAAAAAACAAACTTTCTTAAGCAAGTCTACTTTAGAAACTAATGAATAGAATATATTTAAAACCTTTTATATACTTTCAAATATCTATACAATCGTAAATTTACTTATCAACAAATAAAATGCCAGACTGTCTCTGTATATCTGTCTGTCTGACTAACTTTCCTTTTCCCCCTTTTTATCTTCTCTTTTCTTTTAAAAATCATAAATAAATACTTTGAATTTTTCTTCCACCCAAATAAAAATTTAAAAACCATTTGCTTTTACAAAACCGTATGTCTATCTATCTACATATCTCTATGTCTGTCTGGCTGTCTGTCTATCGATCGCAACAAAAGAAAGGCTTCAACAATGCACCCACCACTTGTGCATTGCTATCCTATAAAATTTAACGACTTTTTTTTATTACTTTGTTTTTGAAATTTTTTAAAAAAATTTTCAAGAATGGTTTCATATTTTCCTATCCACTCCAAAATAAAAATAGAAACACCAATTGCATCTATACAATTTTTTTTTTTTTTAATAACTAAATAAAATCATAATTTATAGATACTTTGAATTTATTCTTCAACCCCAAATAAAATTGAAAAACCATTTGCTGTTACGAAGCCAGTCTGTCTGTATGTCTGTCTATCCATCCAATAATATTTTCGTCGATCACCCAAACAAACAAAATAACAACAACCCTCCATCTGGTTACCCATAAACACACAACAAAAAGGACTTTTATCAGAAATGTGTATTATCTCCCAACAATCCACAAAACACATACAAAAATAAAAAAAAATATTTTTCCAATTTCTTCCTCAAGGTCTGTCTGTGTATCTATCTATCTATATTCAAGACACACTCCAATACAATACTCTTATCATCTCACACCCCATAAATTATTAATTTTAATATCAGCGCTTTGAAAAAATTGTCCACAAAATTTTTTTCAAAATCAAGTGCATCGACAAGTACACAGTATGTCTGTCTTCCACAAAACACACACAAAAATAAATCACATCTTTTCTCAAGTGCATCTACACAGTAAGTCCGTCTATCGATCACAACCAAAGAAAGGCTTCAACAAGTGCATCGAAAAGTACACAGTATGTCTGTCTTCCACAAAACACACACAAAAATAAAAAAAAATATTTTTCCAATTTCTTCCTCAAGGTCTGTCTGTGTATCTATCTATCTATATTCAAGACACACTCCAATACAATACCCTTATCATCTCACACCCCATAAATTATTAATTTTAATATCATAAAAAAAAAAATAAAAAAATGCGCTTATCAGCTTTGTGTGTTTCCTCAACAAAAATTTTTTCTTCACATAATTCAAGAAAATAAAAAGATAGAATTATCAACAATATTTTCCAATTGCTTCTACAAGGTCTGTATGTCTATCTATCTACATATCTCTATGTCTGTCTGGCTGTCTGTCTATCGATCACAACAAAAGAAAGGCTTCAACAATGCACCCACCACTTGTGCATTGCTATCCTATAAAATTTAACGACTTTTTTTTATTACTTTGTTTTTGAAATTTTTTTTTTTTTTTTTAAATTTTACCTACTTTAACACGTGTTCATTTGACATACTTTAACACGTGTTCATTTTAATGGCTTTTGGATAATTTTAATGGCTTTGGAAAAATTTTAATGGCTTTTGGATAATTTTAATGGCTTTTGGATAATTTTAATGGCTTTTGGGTAATTTTAATGGCTTTTGGGTAATTTTAATGGCTTTTTAATGGCTTTTGGGTGATTTTAATGGCTTTTTGGGTAAATTTGGCGTAGAACTCTCATTATACATATACTGTGAGTAAATATTTTTATAAATTACATTTTTAATAGATTGTTATAAATATATATTGGGTATTATTATTATGTACAATTCTATAATAAATATAGAATGCCCGACCAAAAAAACATCGCTTTGTTGCCGGATGCTGTACCAGAGTAAGTAAATGTTTTAAAAATTAGAATTTATATGGCTTTAAAAAAATATGTTTTGTGCATTATTATAATAATTATAGATTGCCCGAAATACAAAACTTTGCATATCCGTTATTTTACAATCCTGTGACAAACATAACCCCCATGCCAGTGTACAACACTCCAGTTGCATTCTGTGAAGAGCGTGCAAATAATAGAAAATTACAAGAAAATATGTTCTCTGATAAAGAAACACAAACTATGTAAGTTTCTTATAGAATTCTAAAATATGATATCCTAACAAATTTAAAATTTTTTTATATATATTTGTGACAAAAAGTAAAAAATTCTTATCTTGACTTAAGCCAAATTGAGTAAAGTACACATTGGCAAAGTTTTAATTATTATGTACGATTTTTTTTTTTTTTTTGAGTTATAGCAACATGACTTTTTGGTTGCCTTCTTTCAAAGTACAAAAACTTTTGCACATGATGAATATTAAGAAATAAAGGCTTAAAAAAGTAACCGCAGAAAAGTGTCGATCATTACCGTTAAAGTTAAAAATGTCTCTCCTACAAAACTAAAAAACAAATGACTTAAGCTTTTTTTTCTTATTGCCAAAGATATTAAGTTTCTTTTATAAACAATAATATTTTTATTACAGTCCCGAAAGTCCCAGTTACATTCAATGTTTTACGAAAAAAATTCAAAGCTTGGAGACAGAAGTCAAAGAGCTGAAATGTAACTTGGCCAAGGCGAATGCAGTCGTCGACGCAATGCGCAAAATTTTTACGGTTGGGCAGGTCCGCAAAATGATGTTTTCTGGCAACATTAATTGGAGATGGCCAGATATTTCCAGCGCAATTTGCCTACATGCTGCCGGCCCCAGAGCATATAGCCACTTATATAAAAAAGGGTTTCCACTACCTCACGTTTCGACGTTGAAGCGCTGGAGTCGAAAAGTCAACCTCAGGGAAGGTATTCTCACAACAGCCATAGACTTTATGCGTGAAATAACCGACCTTGATCCCGAGGATAAAATTTGTGTATTAGTTTTTGACGAGATGAAGGTGGTGGAAACCTTTGAGTATGATGAAGTTGCTGACGAAGTGAGAACGCCAGTAAATTACGTGCAAGTGGTTATGGTTCGAGGCCTTCGTAAATCTTGGAAGCAGCCGGTTTTTTATAATTTTGACTGCCAAATGACTGTCGAACTTATAGAAAACATAACGGCAGAAATGTATAAGGTAGGGTTTCTTGTTGTTGCAATGGTATGCGACATGGGGCCCACTAACCGTAAGTTATGGAGAGAATTAAATATTTCGCCAGGTAAGTTGTTATATAAAAAAACAAACGTATACATTGTAATCATATTTTCACACCTCTTGCATCTTTTTCTTTGCCGGGGATAAATGATTACAATATTGGTTAAATTTTCTTTGCGTTGTGTTATCCACTGCACAAACGGTAAATAAAAAAAAAACGGTAGTATTAAACATTTCTAATAAATATTTAAGTTCCACGGTAAATTTAAATAATTTTGTACAGATATGCTATACGTTTTACGATAAGTTTAATTTTTAATAATATTAAGAACATAATTAAGTTCAACGGTAAATTTAAATTTAATTTATTTTTGATAGATAATAAGTTTAACGATAAATTTAATTTTGATTAATTTTTAAGACGTTATTAAGTTCAACGGTAAATTTAAATTTAATTCATTTTTGATAGATAATAAGTTTAACGATAAATTTAATTTTGATTAATATTTAAGACGTAATTAAGTTCAACGGTAAATTTAAATTTAATTTATTTTTATAGATAATAAGTTTAACGATAAATATTATTTTAAGACATTTGTTAATTTAAATTAAAAAAATTTTTAAAAGAGTTTTACCATTAATATAATTTTTAGGACGTATTTAAGTTATACGGTAAATTTTATTGATTTTTAAGAGGTAATAATTTAATTAATTTTTAACACATAGTTATGTTTTGCTTTTGCTAAAAAATTTAATGTTAAAAATTGTGCTGATATTGTTATATTTTAATAACCGAATGCTTCTTAGAAAAGCCATGGTTCCCGCACCCTATAAATAAGTCGGACAAAATTTTTGTATTTGCTGATGCGCCACACCTTGTCAAATTAATCAGAAATCATTTTCTGGACACTGGATTAGTTTATAAAAAAAACCTTATTACATCACGCACTTTTTTGATTTGCTGAAGCACACATCAGCTAGCGACGTCTCAATTACGTTTAAGTTAAGTAACGAGCACCTTGATGTAAAAGGTTCAGGTACTAATTTAATAATAAATTAATAATTGATCACGGAATAACATTTTTATTTTTCAAATTTCTAGCTTGCAAAATTCGCCTTGCACAGCAGCTTCTGGTTTTCAGTCGCAAGTTCAGCAGGCTGTGTGTTTAAAATGGAGGAGTCTGCTGCTGATTCTTTTGACTGCTGAAAAAAAATGAATTGTGTTACTATTTTTTCAGTAACTGTGCGCGCACAGTTCAAGGCGAATTCAACTACAGGTGGTGTCGATACTACAACAATCCAAAAACAACAGAAACAACACAGGGGTTTTTGCATTGCATTGTTAGTGTTTACTGTCCAAAATGTCAACCATTCTAACAAAACACTTACAAATCAAAACAAGGTAGCTCGAACTGTCAAAATCAGATGGCGTTTCGACACCACCTGTAGTTGAATTCGCCTTGGCACAGTTCAACTGTTTTAAATATGTATGGGGATAAAAATTGATATTTCGAACTATTTTCAGTTTAGTTGCATGTGTAAAAATAAAAACTGGCGACTTAATTTTAAACACTGGTTTAAACAAGAACAAAACATCGACCAAAGCAGTCTTCACTATCCAATTTAATGTGTGCACAAGAAATTGTTTGTTGCTTTAACCAGGGACCGAAAATAACAGTTATTTTTAAAATTTAAAATCAAAAAGTCAGGTGGATATAATTTGTCTATCAGATATTTGAATACAGCATATTGATGCTGTTATGCTAAGGAATAATAAACTTAAAAGACTTTAATTTTTTTGACTTTTATCAAAAAGTCACTTTATAATAATTATTTTTTGACCAATATTTTTTTGGTCAAAAATAAAAGTTAAAATTTTATCAAAAATTATTTTCGGGAATGAAATATTTTTTTTTACTTTTATTTTTGACTTAAAAAAGATTTGACTTTTATTTTTTAAGTAAAAAATATATAAGAAAGTTAAAATTTGACTTTTATTTTTTTAGTCAAAAATAAAAGTAAAAATATGACTTTTATTTTTTAAGTAAAAAATATAAGCTAAAATTTTACTTTTATTTTTTAAGTCAAAAATTAAAGTTAAAATTTGACTTTTATTTTTTAAGTCAGAAATAAAAGTTAAAATTTGACTTTTGTTCCTATTGAAAGCAGATGTTAAAAAAGTTAAATAAAATTTTAATTAAATATTAACAGTTTTTATTTTTAGAATTATAAGTATTAAAACAAAAAGAAAATAGATTATAATAGAGTACATATGTATACAAAAACGTTTATTGGCTAGAAAGTTAAGGAGTTGGTGTTTTGCATATTTTGCTCTGAAAATACAAATTACATTTAATTTCCTTTATTTCAATAATAAATTGTTCACTCTTTCATTGCAATGACTCAGAATTCAATTTCACCATGAATATAGCTGCCAAGTTCTGTTCAGACAAATTGTAGCGCAAGTCGCTGAGAACAATCTTAAGTGCTGAAAACGCGCGTTCTTCACTAACTTGTGTCGAAGGTACTTGATGAATAATACATGCCAAGTCATTTAGACGGGGATATAAACATTTTTTGTTTTCCCAATATTCCATAAGGTGGACATCAACGTCAATACGCTTCTCCTTGTATGAGTCAATTTCCATGAATGCTTTGCGAACGAAATCTTTGGAACATTCATCGTCTTCATGGGACGACGCATCTGATAGCTCCATGCCTTAGAGTCCAATTCGTAATTTTGAGGAGCTGTTTTGGTTTGTTGCCTCATCAAGTGGGAATGACTCACTACTGGATGTTGTTGGTAGTGGATTAAGACAAGTCTAGTTAGTGTATATAAAAAATAAGAAATAAATAAAAATTTTCTTGTGTATTACTAAATCTCAACTTTCATAATTTAATATAGTTACCTGTTCATTATTTTGGATTTGTAGGATGATGTTTTTTGCGCGTCCAATTTTTTCTTTCGACAAAACTCTTCTAAATCTTGGATCCAGAAATAAAGCTGAATACATGGTATCATTTTCCATCAATTGTGACTACCTTGACTTGATGCATTCAACGAGAATTTTACTAATTGCAGTCGTATTAGATTCCAACTCAAACATCATCTCCAGCCATGCTTTATAAAAGTCTCCCAACAGCAATTGACTTCTTTGCAAACTTAAAGTTAAGATGTGCACAGGAGTAAGAACAGATATGATAGTCTCAATTTCCATCCATTCCTCAGAATTCAGTTGCTTGGATACAGTTTCGTTATCTAGGCCAAAATCTTTCAATTTTAAGACACTCTTTAACATTGTAAAAGTTGAGCTCCAACGTGTTGGGACGTCCAATTGAGGTTTCGGCAATTTTAAGTTCTTAATTATGAAGCTGAAATATATAAAGCAATAAGATTAATATTTCGCGATTGAGAGTTATAGTTTACCGAAATGAAGCAGTTCTTAACAGCTTATATAATTCTCGAGCTTTTCCAAACCAGTTTTGATTTTGGTTAGATAAGAAGTCTTTTAGAGACAATTGAAGTGTGTGGGCAGCGCATTTTATTGACACAACATTCTCGTACACAATTCCTTCCGTAATTTTTTCCATATTGCTATACGTACTTTTGTCATCTTGACTGTCTTTACTCTCATTTTGCGACAGTAATTCCACACATTTTACTAAATTTCTACCATTGTCTGTCGTTATTGAATATATTTTCTTAATATTGATCTGGAAGTTTTTAAGTATATTCTCAATTTCTGCCTGCAGGTTTTGAGCAGTATGTTTTTTCTTTAGTTCAACCATAGCCAAAGTGTTAATTACGATCTTCTTATTTACTATTAATTGAACATTCACTCCCAATATATACCGATCATTTCGTGTGGCCGTGTCCAACTTCAAACTAACAATTTCCTTTTAAGTTATTAATTATGCACTGTTTTATTTGATCGCATTTCTCGGTAATAAATTCCATAGCATTTCTTGAAGTTATTGGTTCCATTTTTAAACCATTAAAAATTGGATTTGTTAAAGTCTTGAAAGTCTTAGAATTAAAAAAATTTCAGAGGCCGTGCTTCGGTGGTGATCATATCAATGCAAGCATCTACGACCTCCTTTCTGGACATTTCCACTGTAAATCTAATGCGAAAATCATCATTACTTACATCCTTGTTTGAAAGTTTGCTCAATTTTTCGTAGTCCGTATACATGTCTGCATGGCAGTTTTGCAAATGTCTTTTTAAATTGGTTAAGCTTCCAGCATTGATGACTTTCTTTCATATTTTACGCATAGTTTCTACACCACTCTCAATGTAATATTCGCAGATTAAAATATTCCGTTTACGACCCATGTTTCACTGATTTATCAATAAAAATTAATTAATGAGTTAAAAGATCACGTTGTCAAATGTTTGTCACCGGCATTAAAATGAACTGTTTACTGATATGCAAAACAAAGCAAAGAAGAGTTGATAATAATGATATAACAATTCTACTGTGCTATCACAGTAGTTGATACTTCTTAAATTTGTAAAGTATAAATAACGGTAAAGTAATATTGTCATCAGTGTTGCCGCGGCCTTTAAATTTTTGTAACCAAATTTTAGTAAAAAAAGAAGTACTGCAAAAAGGGTATCATTTTGTGCCTTATCAATGAACAATGCTTTTACTTCTTCATTCATCTATTAAAAATGTTGTTGAAAAGCTTTTAGATCTATTATTCGAATTCCAATGAAAGAAATATCTTTTTTTTTTCTTTGGAGAAAAATGTAACCAAAATGAAACCATGTAACCAATTTTGGTTAGAAATAACCAAAACAACAACACTGATTGTCATCGATCTTATTTTTCTTATATTTCTATTACATTGTTATTATTATGGCATAGTCAATTTTTTTTCTGACTTAAAAAATAAAAGTCAAATTTTAACTTTTATTTTTGACTTAAAAAATAAAAGTCAAATTTTAACTTATATTTTTTACTTAAAAAATAAAAGTCAGATTTTAACTTTTATTTTTGACTTAAAAAAAAAAAAGTCAAATTTTAACTTTTATTTCTGACCGAAAGAATAAAAGTCAAAAAATAACTATTATATTTTGACTTTTTTTAAAAAAGTCGTAACTGTTACGGTCCCTGGTTTTAACATATTGTAAACATTGGCATATAATCACAGTCAAACGCTAAAGTCGGTTCTTTAAAAACAAAACTTTAAAATAAAAACATAGTTTTCATTATTTTGCTACTATAGTCGAAATTAACGTATGTTTTATGCTAGGAACACAACTGGGACGAACGACTTATTTCGCTCAACACGACGAATTTTTCAGTAAAAATTCGCTGAGTAAATTCGTCGTGTTAAGCACAATACAGACGAATAAACAGCGCTTTTATAATTGAGAAAATTGATTGCTGTTTGTGCAAAGAGGGAGATAAAGTGTGACCATACTTAAAAAAAATCATACTTAAAAATTAAAACATAATCAAAAAAAACCACTAAAAACTATTTTTATAGCCAAATACTTTTTATATTTATTTTCAATTTTAAACAATAAAAAAGCCGTCGTCGTATAAAATAGAAATAAGTCTATTGCAAAGTCGCCGCGTATGACGAATTTCGGCCTACGCTATCATTGTGTGTATTTTCTCATATGTACACTAATAAGTTTTACTTTTGGCAACGAATATTCGCTAACAGATATTCGCTGCCAAAAATTCGTCGTTAAGTCCAGACATTCTCTTTGATAAAATTCTGATCATATTAAATTAAACTTTATATAGAACCAACCCCCAAATTACTATTGGATTGTTGGTACCATCATAAAAAAGTAAAAATGTAGAAGCAATGCAAGCATTTATATAAAAGTATGTAGTTTAAAATTGAAAATAATTGGAAAAACGGCAGCTCAAGGTATTGAATATAAATAAAGGTAAACAATTTAGAAATTTTATGCAAAAACATAGCAAACCAATATAAGGCAATACAAAAATTTTATAAAATAATGATAAAAAAAATAATAATGATAAATACTTATTAGGCAGCATCCTTATTTGTTTCACGCTGCTCAACATTGCGAAATTTAAAAGTTTAATCCTCTCTGTGATTTGAGGTGGAAATAATCAAGTTTCGATCAAATTTGTCAATGTCATCAATATGAATCGATTCATCACTCCCAAGCTTTCGTATATATACTAAGCCTCTTTAGGTAAAAGCATTCTTTCTTAACTGGTGGGCTCGGATAAGAGTACAATGTTTATCAGGTGTGAGGTTTTCGTTAATATAAAATGTAGTTGAACTTCAAAACCGATCAGATTGAGAAGTAGTACATCTGTAGTATTACGTAACCTCCTTTTCTGCATCTAAAAACCTTGTATCTATTTCATAATTTTTCCTATTTTTATTAGTATTATTTATCCTATTTTCCTTTACAGTTTGAGCATCTTTTGTAAGAGGTTGATTTTTAAAGGAAATATTGTAAGGAGTTTCCCCAGTGGTTGAGTGTGTTATGATATGATTATAAGGGAAAACTGTTTGTTCAATTACTACTTGCTTTAATTGCTGATCATAATCAGTGCTAATAATTCTTAATTTCTCATTTAAAGTTCAATGCAGCCTTTAAATATCTGCTATTCTTGTTTTTCCTGTTGTAATTTCGAGTCCTATGTTTAAAGCCTTCTACTATTCATGCAAACTTCCATCTTGATCAGTTTTAATTACTTTTGGAGGACCCATTGCATTGAACACTTTCAATAATGCTCTTTTTGCTTCAACCCAATTAGCGTGGTATAGATTTCCTACCATAGCATATTTAGAGAAAACATCAATTCAGGTTAGGTATGAACAATTGTTCCACTTCCAAATATCAATAATATATTTATCTCGAATATAGTATGTAGGAGGTGTGACCTTAAAAGGCATTCTTGTAACTCTGTGGTCTAATTTGCATTGACTACATAAGTAACAATTATTTATTTTATTTTATATCTCCGTAACATAAATAAGATAGTAGTATTTTCTCTTAAATTCAGCTTGTATTTGTTCTATTCCTTGGTGCAAGCCTTTTTATGTATAGTCAAAATTATTTCTTTGAACCTATCATAAGATAGGATAAGCGCATTTCACTGGTTGCTTAGGCCAGATCATCAGGAAACGTTCTCTTAAATACTTTTAAAAAAGCCAAAGCTATCAGCAAACAAGACTACAGAGGAAATGAGAACGTCTTGTTTGCAACGATATCAAGGCTTAAACAAAATACCAAACAATAAAACAGTGAGTTTATCTTTTCTGACATTCCCCACAACAATTAGTTGGAATTCTCCCAACATTAATTGTAGTTGTAAGTGCGTAAAGAAAAAACAAATTAAAAACAAAAACAAATTGCTTTTATTGTTCTCCACGAGATATAACTTGTACCAATAAAACCTGTTGACTAGTAGCTGCAAAACAGTTTTGTACTGCATAGCCCTACGTCTCTCCCGACTGGTACAAAAAAAAAAAAAAATGCGACAATTTTGGTGTAAATTGTACTATTTACAAAAGTGGCAAAAACCAAGTCGAAACCACAAATCACTTTTTAAAGTGATTTCAATAAGAACAACTCGCAAATACCAGATATTCACAAGATAAATATTAACTCCCAAATATACCAGTATATAACTTAAAATTATATGATACCAAAGAATTCCGCAGAGAGTTTTAGTATAAGCCCCCTATCAGACTCGCCAAGTTAGTTGCGTATGTAACTTGCCGAGTACAACAAAGTCTGTACTCAATTTTTTCCCCTTACCGCGTCCTTACCCCTGACATAAACAAGTCAACAGTTGCGCAAGAGACTTGCGCTAGTAACTTGCCTAGTCTGAAAGGGGGCTTAAAATTTAAAAATTAGTATTTAAGACAAAATTTTATGTTTAATTAAACAGAATGAATCCTAACTAAAAAGGCTATATAACTGTATGCTCTCTATTCATTTTGAAAACTGCGGCTCTTTAGCCATAATATATTTGGCGTTGATCGCCTTAATAAGCAAGCAAAATTTCTCCAACACTCCAAACATTTTTTACATTACATGGCAATCCTGCCAGATTTTCAACACTACATGGCGATCCTGCACACTCGGACCAAGAGAAATTTGTGGATCCTGCTTAACTCGGACCAGATAATAAAATAGTAAATACTTAAAGATCCTTTAGTTAAACGCGTCCTTGTAAGATAAACAGAAAAAGAATTTTAAACCAATGTTATAAGAGCGAAATTTTCCAAAAATGGCTTGGTGAAAGAATATTCTAAAAGCAATCCCTTTAGTTTTAGCAGGATATGAAGTAGGCAAAAATAACAATAACGAAAACGAACATAGCAATGAGCAACTTGTAGAGTTTTTGTATCAAAATTATACATTTTTAAGGGTGATGGTGATATAAAAATGTTACAAGGGAAACACAACAATTTAAACTATTAATCCACTTTTTATTATTTATTTCTATTATCTGCTGAACAGTCGCTTGTGCGACTGTTCTGTTTGAGAAGTTATTTAATATTGATTTTACATATTAATTCTTAAGACTAAGCACTTAAGAATACTCTAATACTAATGCATACAAAATGCAACTTAAGCATTAAATTTTAAGTGATCGCTGAGAATATGCTGACTCACATATTCTCAGCGATGGGATTGGCTGATATGGACTTTTTAGCTTCAAGCAAAGTGTGAAGCTCGTGTTACATACAGAAGGTATGGCAACAACGACTAGTCAAACATACTACACCTCCCTTTTTCGGAAAAGAATAATCAATACTAGGTTGATTATTCTTTTATATAATATAACGATGAAATATATACAAACATTTTTTTTCTTAGAATAGGGGACAGTATGGTCCAGTTCTAATTTTGACCTATTCCCTTCCCTTTTTATAGGTAAGAAATTTGTTTAGGTACATTAGTGAACCAAAGTGTCTTTCTAAAAAAATAACGGAAAATAATTTCCTGAATTAATAAAATATAGGTTAAAGTAAAAAAATGTTTTTTAAAAAACAACAGAAAATAATTTCCTGAATTAATAAAAATATAGGCAAAAGAAAAAAAAAATGTATTCTTTTTGGTAGAAAGAATAAAAATTATTGAGTAATTTTAAAAGTATTTCCATTTGTTACATATATACGTTTGGTGATCAATCACTTAACATAACTTGGTGTATGCAAATATTCCAGATTAGAAAACAATCAGTTTGTGTGCTGCTTTGTTTATATTTTCACAACATTATTCAAATTACGATAGTCGGTTGCAAGTGCCGCTCTATCCATTATTGTGAATTGCAATAAGGAAACTCTTAAATTAAACATAAAATTTCATAAAAGTATAATTATATGAAAAATGAAGAAATAAATATACAAAGAAACTTATTTGGCTCTTTTGCCATACAATAATTTCATTGATTTAATACAATATTTGTTACAGCAAAGCGACTTTTTCTCTCGGTTATTAATTGGGAAGTCTTTTGACTCTATTCTTATGGACAGTAAAAAGTTTACCCTGGGTGTCCATTAATGTGACATTGTTAAAAATATCAATTTCTTTTACTATGAAGGGTCCTTTGTAGACCGCATCTAGTTTGTGTCCTGCTTCGTTGCGGACTAGAACAGAATCATTTACATAGAGTGTGATAGGGTTGGCATTATCATTGGATATCTTCTGTCTAAGAAGTTTAGCATTTTCAATCAGACTAGCGGCTCTACGTTGGGCTACTTGAAGTCTAAATTTAACTTCCTTTTCGTAAGCATCAACGTTGTAAAGGGGTTCTATGCGGTTGTTATTGGTAAAACCTAACTCTTTTGGAATTTTTCCATAGATTAATTCAAATGGACAATATCCGTGAGCTGTTGAGGGAGTTGTATTGTAACAATATACAAAAAATTTTAACCAATTATCCCAATCAGATTTGTCTGATGAAACATAAGATCTTAAATACTCGTTAAAAGTTCTGTGAGATCTCTCAACAGTACCGAGTGTCTCATGATGATAGGCAGTAGAATGTAGTTTCTCTATCTTCATCAGTTTGCATAGTTCCGTGAGTACTTGATTCATGTATTCATTACCCTGGTCCGTTACAATGGTATTCATTGGACCGTATATTAAGATAAAATTTTCCATAATGGCTTTCGCAACATTTCTGGCTGATTTATTTATTACTGGGATTGCCACTAGATATTTGGTTAAATCGCACATAATGGTTACAGCGTATTCGTTCTGTGAATCAGACCGTGGAAGAGGTCCTATTGTGTCGATTATTACTCTTTGAAAAGCTTTTAGAGGAGTTGGTGTTAAAACGAGGGACTCCTTGCCTTTAACCGTGGTTTTGTTGGTTTGGCATTCAAGGCATTTTTTGACGTATCTAGAGATGTCTCTAGTCATGCCTTTCCAATGATATTGAAGTCTTATTTTCTTAATCATACGAGTTATGCCTGGATGTCCACCAGTAATTGGATCATCATGATATTTTTGCATAATTCGCAGTTTATCAGAATCAGCTGAAACTTTAATAAGTTTCGGTACGAGCACTATTGTTAAATTAGAATCTTGCAAGATATCATTACCTTTACTTTTGAAGGTATTAATTTCAATTCCTAGGTAAGTAAGCATACTGTCATCTAGTGAGAGTAGCAATGTTGTAAGGCCTTTATTATTAGCTATTTTTTCAAGCTTTAGAAAGAGGTGACCTAGGTCGACTTTTCTATTAATAATGAGGTCTTTCAACTTAAATTCGGAAAGAACTTGCTTTCCCTTATGGATAATCGCATTATCCTTAGTAAAATACAATCGAGGTATTTTACGGTGCTCATGGGCATTTATAGCCTCATATATGTTTAACTTGGGCGATTCTGTAAGCGATGGAGCAGTTTTACTAGCACTTGCTCCGCTTGTTTTTGTCTGAAGTCTGGTTGTAACCTTCAGTACTGTATTGACTTCAATGTTCTTTATATCCTGAAACTCTATGCGTGACAGTGCGTCTGCCACTGTATTTTCCTGACCCCTAATATACTCGACTACAAAGTCGTATTCCTCGAGGTCGAGTCTCATACGGGTGAGCTTTGAAGAGGGATTCTTTAGTGAAAATAGGTAGGTAAGTGGTCTGTGATCACTTTGGATTACAAACTTTTTGCCGTAAATGTATGGTCTAAAATATTTTATAGCCCAATGTATTGCAGTGAGTTCCTGCTCTATGGTAGATTTGTTGCTTTCACCCTTAGTGAAGGATCTAGAAGCGTATGAAATTGGCATTAGAATACCTTGTTTTTCTTGGCTAAGGACAGCACCACAAGCATGTTTGCTTGCGTCTGTAGTAATAAAAAATTCTTTAGAAAAATCAGGGTATTGTAAAATTTTCGGGCTTAGTAATTGGGATTTGAGGTACTGGAAAGATTTTTCACAATCTTTGTTCCATTCAAAAGGTACATTTTTTCCTGACAATCTGGTGATATGTCGGGATGATTCTGCAAAATTTGGTATGAACCTTCGGTAATAATTACAAAAGGCTACGAAGCGTTTAGCTTCATCACCATTTTGTACTATAGAAAACTTGCTATCATCAGGCAGAATACCTTGATCGGTACATTTGTGGCCTAAAAATGTTACTTGTGTACAGAAAAATGAACATTTATCTGGGTGTAACTTCAGATTATATTTTCTGCATAACTCAAATACGTTTTTTAGATTACGTAGCATATGTTCTTTGGAACAACCAATTACTACTAGGTCATCCATATACACGAATGCTTGTGCTGGAGATAGACCTGAGAAGGCTAATGACATCATACGTTGGAAAGAATTAGGAGCTATTTTAATACCATACGGCAATCTTTTAAATCTGAAGGATCCTTTATCCGTGGAAAAGGATGTAATATCTCTAGATTCTTCTTCAAGTTCTATTTGATGAAAACCCGACATCAGGTCAAGACAAGAGAAGAATTTAGCTCTACCTAACTGATCAAGAATATCGTCTATTCGAGGTAAAGGGAATTTATCGGCTACCAGTTTTTTGTTTACTGCTCTGTAGTCTACCACTAATCTCCATCTCTTTTGTGTGGTACCGGGTAAAGGTTTCTTTGGTACTAAGAGTATGGGGCTATTGTGATCTGAAATCGATGGTTCAACAATATCGTCTTTAATGAGCTTATCAACCTGATTATTGACTTCCTCTTTTTGGGAATGAGGTATTCTATAGTTTTTGATATAGACAGGTTGTGTGTTATTTACTTTAAGCTTTTGTTTGTAGAAATTATTGACTGCTATGTTTTCAGATTCTAATGCAAAAATATCTATGAATTCTTTACATAGGGATTTCAAATCAGTTTCAACGAATGATGGAAAGTTTCTTGAAAGTCTTTCCAATTTCTCTTTGGAGTTGGCAGGCATAAAATTTTGTTTGGCTATCTTGTAATCTTTAAGATTTTCAGTAACAAGTTTAATATCAGTAATTATTAAATCTCGTTCAGTAGTATTAATTATTTTTACTAAAGGATTTGAAGTGGAAGTTATGGTATTCGCGACGTAAACGCCATTTTGAATGGTTTGATAAGGAATTAAAACATTTTGTTCTGATGATTCTATTGGTACGGTTCTTATTACTTCAGATCTGGCAGGGATTGATATAGAATTTATAGTTGGGCCATTGCTAAGTGGTATTCCAATATCATGATCAATTTCATTTGATCGAAAGATAAGTAAGTCTTTATCATTGGAATATTGTAGGATGCAATTATACTTTCGTATGAAATCCATTCCAATAATTCCATCTACCTGTATTTGAAAATCATCTTTTACTACCTGAAAAACATGTTTAATTAAGTATCGGTCTACTTTTAGTTCTGATTTTACACTACCTAGTGTTGTGATTATGCCTTGGCCAATGCCATTTAGATTTTTTCTATTGTAAACATTTACAGATTCATTTAAGACCTGATTGTGTTTGATAATTGAGATATCAGCGCCAGTATCTATTAAAAAGGTTGAAGTGGTATCATTTAGCGTAGTTCTACAGCGCAGGTAGCTACATAGATTTAAATTAATATTGTAGGTTTTAGACCCTACTGAGTATTTAGGGGTGTTTCCCCGTTTCCCGAGTTGTCTGTTGCTGTTACATTTATATTTCTATTTGGTAAGTTATTGCGATTAGAATTACGGTTTCTGTTATCGTTATTATTACGATATGAACCAGAATTATTGTTATAGTTACGGTTGCTATTGTTATTATTATAGGATCCGTTACTGTTCCTATTTTGGTTGAAGTAGCTTCTATTTGTTGGGGCATTTCTAGGTTGGTTGATATTTGGGTTTCTACGATTACCTTGGTTACTATTATTGTTATTGTAGCCTTGGCGTTTGAAACCATAAGACAGAATAGAATTTTCCTGACCATATATTTCAGTGCAACTGCTTATAAATTTATTTAAAACTTCATTCATATTATTAAATGTTCCTGATTCCATGATCAGCTTGACTCTATCATTAAAAGCGTTTTTAGTTATTGCCGTTACGGCTGAGCGGGTGGCGTATTTATTGGCTACCTCATGAGGTAATCCATCTCTGATATACGCTGTTTCAAGTTTTTTCGTCAAGTCTTCCATTTCATTTGCATAGGAGTTGACATTCTTTCCGCTTTGTCTAACGCTCATAAGTTTTGCGTTAATAACATCTACAGATTCTCCTTTAACTGTTGTTTTAAGTTTGTAAATTATATCAGCTAAAGTTGTTTCTGAAGAAATTAAGTTTCTTGCTGTTCCTTTTAGTTTTGTTTTAATAAGGTTTACAGCTACTGACTCGTGAGTTTCCTTTATCGAATCTACGAGGTTGATAGCATCGATAAAGCTCTGTAGGTTTTCAGAATTTCCATCGAAATCTGGGATTAACCTTGAGGCAGTATTTAAAAATTCTATGAGTGTCTGTGGCATGGTGGATTTTTGTTTTTGTTCTATTTCGGGTAGTCGATTGAACACTATTGGTTCATGAAGAGAATGTGGAACAAAAACTTTAATATTTTTTCTATAACTTACGGAAATTAATTTTTCACGTAGGTCAGAATAAAAGTTTTCAGCCGATGTTTGATGTGCTTTTGTTAACCTACTATAATTGGTATTTAGTAGTACTCTAAGTTTTTCTAATTGATGTTGGAGAATGTTTATATGCTTATTGACAGTTTCGGGTTTTGTATCCCTGTCAACATTTAAGCATTTATGGGATTTAAGAAATTCCTCTCTTATTGCTTTAGCTTTAAATACAATTGTTTCCCATTCCATGAATTAGGAAAATGTTAAGCAAATTGCATAAGAGGGTTACACGACTGGAACGTGGAATAAA
Source organism: Pollenia amentaria (assembly GCA_943735925.1). Lineage (NCBI taxonomy): Eukaryota > Metazoa > Arthropoda > Insecta > Diptera > Polleniidae > Pollenia > Pollenia amentaria. The sequence goes on along the minus strand of OX031006.1, from coordinate 113,812,797 downwards.
ATTTAAAATTGAATATTTCTTTCAATGTATTTAAAAGTTTATTTTAGGATGACGGAAAGAAATATAATAGTTAGACTTTGTCCAAATTAGTAGCTAAGGATGCTGCTCTAGTGTAAGACTTTCTCAAAGATCTTTTGTGTAATTGGTATAGAGTAACTAAGAGTTGCATAGCTATAAGGCAGATAATTATTATAAAATAAACGGCTGGGAATTCAACTTTGACTACGATGTCATTTACGACATTAGCGTTAGGTTTTTCAACCTTTGAATCAGTACCGCCCATTTTGAACAAGAATAATTATAATTGGACACTTAAATTTGGACTGTTGAGTTTGAATTTATATTTCAAGTGTCTATTAATATTAAAAGTGGTTTTATAAAATATTTTTAACTTTTCATAATAAAAATGAAATAACTAGAAATAGAGATTTTGTGTTTTAAATATAAATTATTATATTTCATATCATCATATTTAACATCATTTGATCATTCATATAATTTTATGGGATATTTCATATATAGAATAATTTAAAAGACTTGCTTGTAGTAATTTTATTTAATATTTCATAAAATATTAAACAAGCATTTTTAAGAAAACGATTTTGGTGGTTTATATAAATTAGTTTAGCAACTATAGTACTATAGAAAACGTCTACCAGCACGTTGTAACAGAGTTAGTACTATAGGGGATTTTGCTAACAATAATTTAAGGAGATGTTGAAATTCAAAATTATGTTGTATTGTTAAAAATAATGAATTAAATAAAAATGAAGCTAAAAATTCTTAGTAGTTGAATATTTTTGAAATTGTTTTACAAGGTTTGTAAAATTAGATAAGTCTCTTAGGGTATTATGTTCTAAAATCTAGAGTTTTTCTAATTTAATAAAGAAATTAATGAGAATAAGATATGTTTTAATATCACTAAAGAATTAATATTATATCCAACCGAAGAGTTCGAATAAACTAGTGAACCTGACAAGGCCTATAATTAAGATCCTAAGAATAAATATTGAAATTCTTAAAGGTAATAAGGTAAATAAACCATAGTGTTTTTGTAATAGTTATTTAAATTCCTTAATAAAACCTATTTCAAATCAATTTACAAAGAAAAACTTATCCAATTAGGCAGTAATAAGGTAAAAGATAGATATGCTCCTTACTAAAACTACTTTCATCAAGATCCGATATCTCGCTCATATATATATATAACTTATTCAAAATTTCTACTTGTCCACTTAATGAATATATTTGAATTTTTATTTATATTCATCTACTTATTGGTATTTTGTGAAAAAATTACCCAAGATAGGTGGTCTTAAGTTTAAAGTTATAACAAAGTTATTTAAACCTTTAAATCTAACCAATGATAATGACGATGAATTAAACTAAAAAAAAATTCTAATTTAAAGAAGGTATTAAAACTAAAGATCTTAGCCTAGTGATTATGCTCCAAATCGAGCAGAGGATTAACTGCAGCAAATTAATTTGTATGCCCAAAACATACGTGGTAAAATGTTTTTGGCCGTTTCTTGTTTTAGTTAGGCAAAAGAACGCGGTCAAAGAAAACTAAAATAAATTAAATTTTTGTTACGCAACTTGAGCGTGTATTAAATTTATTCTGTAATTTATAACATGAATGAACAACTAAAAACACAAAGAATTTTTCTCAATTACAAGAAACTATTTTGAAGGATTGGAATAAGCTTTTTTTTAGAACTGTTACGTTCGTTAGTAGCTTGACCGTTTACAATTACAAAAGGCAAGTTTACAATAGGTTTTACTTAAATTAAGTTTACACGGCCAGCGACTTGTTAGTATGTCTTTTTCGTCCTGGGGCGTGTTAATACTTATATTTTAAGGGAACTTATGTCATTACGACCGTCACCATTGTTGCAGGGTGAGTAGTGGTAATGGCATACGTCGGTCATCACCAATTGATGATCGAAACGGTTTAGTCCTTTTATGTTATACCACTGCAGAGACACGTAGACTTTTAATTACATGGCGATCCTGCCAGTTCTTTGGAGTGCTTCCTTGTAGAGCACCCAAAGTAAACAAAAATAATAAATAATCCTGCCAGTTCTTTGGAGTGCTTCCTTGTAGAGCACCCAAAGTAAACAAAAATAATAAATAATCCTGCCAGTTCTTTGGAGTGCTTCCTTGTAGAGCACCCAAAGTAAACAAAAATAATAAATAATCCTTCCAGTTCTTTGGAGTGCTTCCTTGTAGAGCACCCAAAGTAAACAAAAATAATAATATATATTTTGTCCTGACGGATCAGCCAAAAAGATCCGTCAGCTGCGTCAAAGAAGTACCGCCTGGCCAAAAGGCAATTCGGACATAGGAATCTTATGTTTCTTCAATGAAACAGGGACCACAGCCCATAACCATTGAGGAATACAGGGCACGCCAGAACAAAAAGAGGCAACCCTTACGTCATCAACAACCGCCCCACCCAAAAAGCCTAGAAGAAGGGGAGGCTATACTCAAAAACTTAAGAGGGAGAAAGCTATCCTGCTGAGGGAACTAAACCAACAACCGCCACCACCTTGGGAACGAGCGACCAAAATTTGGGAAAGAATTCCCAAAATAGAATTTCTAATGGTAAATAGAAAAACCATGAATTAAATTTTTTTTGATTACTATAAAACAGATGTGCGGGCCTTATTATCTGCACTCTTAGGGCCTATAAGCGAACAAATCGCTCGAGGCAAAACTTGAGGAAAAATATTTTAATAATAATAATATTAAAAAAAAATTTACAAAATTATTTTTTTAATGTCAAACTTGAAAGACATTTTTAAATCTATACATTTTTAATTAGTTTTATAATAATATGCCACTTAGATAATTTTACTCTTACATTTTATCAAAATATATTTAATGTAAAATTAAAACTTAAAATCTATTTTTTTTAATTTTTAATTTCATAAGGGATTTTTAGGCCAACGTCATCAATGAAATAGAAGTAGTTGAGGGAAAAACAAATTTGTTAACTATAGAAATCTATCAATTAATAATAACAGTAATCATAATAATTAATTTTATAATTCGCATTTACCAAATGCACAATAGAAGACTCAAGAAAAAATATGCTAGCAGAGCAGATAATCTAGATAAAATATAATAGAGCCAATGATTTAGAAAAGTTTAGATGGAATGGAAAGATATATTGAATAAGGTTAAGTTAATTAAAGAGCACTTCGATCGTTCTTATAAGTGCCTGAACGTTGAAAGACCAACTAAGGAAGAGACCATTCAACATCACTTCCAAATCCTACTTAATAGACTTGAGGAAATAAGAATTGTATTTAATGTAAACTATAATCGGTTGACACTTAGTCAAAAAATTGCAGCAGAAAGATTCTTTTTGGATTTAAAAACCAAAGTCCTAAAAATAGCCGCTTTTAAAAATATACAGATAAAACTACCTGAGACTACACGAAACAGTCAATTTGACAACAGACAATAAAACAGATACTACAACGACACAAACATTGGTAGAATTCCTAAATACAGCTTCAAAGCTGATTACGGAATTTGATGGAAAATCCGAAAATTTGCAGTCGTTCATAGACTCCTTACAATTAGTTAATTTAATAAAGGGTATACACGAATCTTCTGCAATATCGCTAATTAAACCAAAGCTTAAGGGAAATGCTAGAAATCTCATAAGTGAAGAATCTACAATAGAAGAAATTATCACTAAGCTCAAAGTAACTGTTAAAGGTGAATCAGTGCATGTTTTGTCAGCTAAACTGATGAACAAAACAATAAAACATCAACTGCATACTGTACTGAAATAGAAAATCTCACAAAGTCACTTGAAACGGCATATATATCTGATGGTTTATCTTGTGAACTAGCTAACAAATACTCTACACAAGTTGCAGTAAAAGCCATTACAAAAAACTGCTCCAATGAAAAAGTAAAACTTATCATGGAAGCAGGCCAATTCAATGATATGAATGAAGCCGTGAGTAAATTTGTAAGCAGTTGCACTGAAGCAACAGGGCAACAAAACTCCGTATTATATTTCGGTCAAAGACCCACTTATTATCGTGGAAATAACAGAAGATTTGGTAGGAGAAACAATTATCCCCGAAATAATAACAATATTAATAATAACAACGGAAATAACAACAATAACAATTACAATAATAGAAACAGACAAAGACCTGACAATAATCGTGGTAATAGACACTACGTACGAGCAATGAACTCAAATGAAAATGGTTCGGAAAACTACGAACATCCCCTAAGATAAGAACAGTAAATAATAAAGTGTATAACCTTAACCTCAACTTATGTTATTTCATTCAGATTTATATAGATAACAGTAACACAACAGTAACACTACTAGTTGATACAGGTGCCAACATTTCACTCATAAAATCCAAATATTTTGATTTAAAGAAAATAAATACTAACAAAATCACAACATTAAGTGGCATAGGACAAGGTGAAATTAAATCTATAGGTAGTATATTTTTTGATTTAAAATTTAAAAATTATCTAATACCACACACTTTTTAAGTAGTAGAAAATAATTTCCCAATACCAAGCGATGGAATCATTGGTATGGATTTTATTAAGAAATATAATTGTATATTAGATTTTAATCAGGATTATGACTACCTAGTCCTACGACCATTCAATATACCACAACCTATAGAAATACCAATTACTAACAACAGCGTTAATCTTATATTGCCGCCAAGATCAGAAGTAATACGTAAGGTAAATTTTGTTAATTGCGATAATGAAATACTAATACCAAATCTAGAACTTGAACCAGGAGTCTTTATCGCGAACACATTGGTAAAATCTAATAAAGCATACATTCGTATTCTAAATACAAATAACACTATCACATCAGTTAATAAAAGTAAAATAAAAACCGAAAATCTTTCTGAATATGAAATAGTCGAACGAAATCCGACCAAAAATACACACAGAAAATCAGAAATATTAAAACTTTTACAGAAAAATTTTCCAGAACATTTTAAAAATTCATTAACGGAACTTTGCACATCATACAGCGATATTTTCGGTTTAGAATCAGAATCAATAACAATTAATAATTTCTATGAACAAAAGTTAAGAGTAAGGGATTCACAACCGGTGTACATTAAGAATTACCGGATACCACATACACACAAAGAGGAGATAGATGGACAGGTGAAAAAATTAATAGACGACAGAATAGTGGAACCATCAAATTCTGAGTACAACAGTCCAATTCTACTGGTACCGAAGAAATCACTTCCAAATTCAGAAACAAAAAGATGGAGACTCGTATTGGATTATAGACAACTAAATAAGAAATTGATAGCAGACAAATTTCCATTACCTAGAATAGATGACATTTTAGACCAACTCGGTAGAGCCAAATATTTTTCATATCTAGATTTAATGTCCGGTTTTCACCAAATTGGACTAGAAAAAAAATCTAGAGATCTAACTTCATTTTCAACAGAAAATGGATCTTATAGATTTACTAGACTGCCCTATGGATTAAAAATAGCGCCCAATTCTTTTCAAAGAATGGTGACACTCGCTTTTACTGGTTTGCGACCAGAACAAGCATTTCTTTATATGGATGACTTAGTTGTTTTAGGATGTTCGGAAAAGCATATGCTTTACAATTTAACAAATGTGTTTGAATTATGTCGAAAACGCAATCTTAAGTTACATCCCGAAAAATGTTCATTTTTCATGAGGGAAGTAACATACCTAGGACATAAATGCACTGATAAAGGAATACTGCCTGACGATAGTAAATATTCGGTAATCGAAAATTATCCACAACCAAAAGATGCGGATAGCGCAAGAAGATTTGTAGCATTTTTCAACTACTATCGCAGATTTATCAAAAATTTTTCAGAGTATTCTAGACATCTTACACGATTGTCCAAAAAGGGTGTGCAGTTCGAATGGACTGAAGATTGTGACTCAGCATTTAAATATCTTAAAAAAGCATTAATGAGTCCAACATTACTTCAATATCCAGATTTCACAAAAGAGTTTTGTATAACAACAGATGCAAGCAAACATGCTTGTGGAGCTGTACTAACTCAAGAACATGAGGGAAAACATCTACCAATAGCATACGCATCCAAAATATTTACAAAAGGCAAGAGTAACAAATCAACAATTGAACAAGAATTAACCGCTATAAACTGGGCCATCACACATTTTAGACCATATATTTATGGTAAACATTTTCTTGTCCGCACTGATCACAGACCTCTGTCATACCTCTTTTCCATGAAAAATCCAAGCTCAAAACTAACTAGAATGAGACTGGACTTGGAAGAATATGATTTCACTGTAGAATATCTTAGGGGAAAAGATAATTATGTGGCCGACGCTTTGTCACGCATTACAATAAATGACTTCAAAGAAATAAATAATAAAAACAACAATGTATACAAAGTAACAACTCGAGCAATGACAAACAATGCACTTAAAAAGAAATATCCAATTACACCAAATAAACGGCATTTAAATAATGAAAATGAGAAGCCCAATGTATTTGAACCAATTATTAATTCTGACGTCTGAAAATTTTGTAAGCTAAAGATTACCCCACAAAAAGTTTACATTAAACGTGGCAAATCTATAATAGCATGTATAAATGTAAATGAATTTTTTACTAATGGGAAATTTGACTTAGGACAATTTTTCCCTAGACTCGAAGAAGTGGTCGGTAAATTAAATATTCATAAAGTAGAAGTGGCACCCAGTGAGAAAATTTTCGAATTTATCTCTATTAATGAATTTAAAGAAATGGGCAATCGATTATTAAAATTATTAAAAGTAGCGCTACTTAATGAGGTGATCCACGTAACAAATGCCAAATTAATAACAGAGATAATGAAACGATACCACGATGACCCCACAGAGGGAGGACATTCCGGTGTTTCAAGAACTCTAAATAAAATAAAAAGATACTACTATTGGAAAAATATGACTCGAGATATAACAAAATACGTTTAAATGTGTCAAAAATGCCAAACGGCTAAAATAACAAAACATACGAAAATACCACTGACATTGACAAATACACCAAACAAACCTTTTGATACGGTAATTGTGGATACTATAGGTCCACTACCAAAATCATATTTCGGAAATGAATATGCCGTCACCATAATATGTGACATGACAAAATATCTTGTAACGGTACCTATACAAGATAAAAGCGCAAAAGCCATCGCGAAAGCAATATTTGAAAATTTTATTCTTACCTATGGTCCAATGAAGACGTTCATTTCAGACATGGGTACAGAATACAAAAACTCAATACTTACTGAATTGTGTAACCTTTTGAATATTGAAAAAATAACATCAACAGCTTACCATCACCAGACTCTAGGAACTGTGGAAAGAAGTCACAGAACTTTTAACGAATATGTAAGATCATACATATCCGTTGACAAAATCGATTGGGATGAATGGCTTAAATATTTCACGTCCGTTCATGACTATTGTCCTTATGAGTTAGTTTTTGGTAGACTTCCAAATGGGTTTCAACAGTTCAATAATATACAAGAAATAACACCATTATATAATATAGAAAATTATGCTAAGGAAGTTAAATTTAGGTTAGAAATAGCACATAAGAGAGCGCGCGCTATGATAGATAGGTCTAAACTTAAACAAAAATTAAATTATGATAGGTCATTATTAGAAGTAGATTTCAGAGTAGGAGACTTAGTTTTAATTAAAAATGAAGTAGGGCACAAATTAGATAATAGGTATAAAGGTCCTTATGAAATTAAAAATATAGATTTAAGAAATAATGTAACCATAGTTGATAGGAAAAATAATAAAAAACATATAGTACATAAGAATAGACTTAAATCTTACCATAATGAATAAAATAATAAATTCACCTTATTATAATAAATGTTATTAGTATTCAAGTAACAAAATTGTTTCCACATAATTAAGTATAATACATAATTGTTAAAGAATGTCCATAAAACTTTCAGTTATATGAACATTCTTCCGTAAAAGGGAGGTGTAGCGTGTCTTTTATATTAACATTGCTTGCACACATAATTTCAGTATACATTACATGCAATGAACCAGGCGCATGTTTAATGTAATACGAATAAGCCACTTGAGTGTTGTGCGCTGTGTGTGTGTGTATGAATACAATACTAGCAGTACACACGGTCGTCAATAGTAATACTATCACCAATCTTGCTATTGGACAAGTGTCTGCGGGATTGTAAGAAAATGCTAAGCAGACCGCTATACCTTCCACTGTAATGAAAATGCTTAATAAGCATTTATTGAGTATAAAAATGTACACAATTATTAAACAAAATCAATTCTTATAACAATTACAAACAGTGCGTACTAGCCGCACTAAATAAAGACTTCTTCATAAACAAAAAATCAAAATTAAATGAAAGACTTTTGATTACACTACAGAGGGAATGAGAATTACAAACACTCAAAAAGTCGCATTTGCAACGATATCAAAGCTTAAACCAAATACCAACAATAAAATAGTGAGTTGATCTGTTGGTAGTACACTAATTTTAACACCACCGCTTCGTACATGACCTACCACCACGTTTTCTGGAGCCGCCATCAGTACGCCCTTCTTGCGTACTGAAAGGAGATAAGCAATTAGTTTTTTAACTTAACATGGCAAATAACTTTTGTAATATTTAATTAAAGCAATTCAAATTTTTTTACAAGAATCGACAGGCCAAGCGTCTGACAAAATTATATTAAGAAATTGGCTAAGCTATTCATTTTTCCTGGCCTCCGGAACTACCTCGCAGATTTTAATGAAATTTTAAACATATGGACACATTATCTATGCATTTTTTTAAAAAATAGGACCACAAGAGGAGGTGGGGGGGATATTTCTGCGCTTTCGGAAATATCTCACAGATTTTAATGAAAAGATAGATAACTACTTCTATGGACACATTAGCTATAAATTTTTTTTAAATATAGGACTTCGAGGGGAGGTAGGGGGCAATTTCTGCATCTCCGAAACTATCTGACAGATTTTAATGAAATTTAAAACATAAAAAGATCCTGACTTATATGGACACATTAGCTATAAATTAAAAAAAAATAGGATACGAGGGGAGGTAGAGGAAAATGTCTGCCTCTCCGAAACAATCTTAAGGTGCGTGTACATGACATGTTTTTTACATCTGACTGGTCGACTTTTCAAGTCGCATGTAATTGTGCACGTCTGTCAAAATTGCTGTTTTACATAAGGTTTGTCTCAAACGTACATGTAATTTGCTTCTGTTATTGTACCTGTTTTATCGCATAGTTGTTCTCGGTTTCAAAATAGCGTGCTGCCGCCACAAACAATGTATTTGCACCTTAAAAGAGTTCAGTCATCTTAAATTTGTTTTCCTTAAATTCGGAGAAACCAATTTAGGATATTATAATGAATCGTTTTTTTAAACATATGAACATAATTTATATTCAATATATAAATAAAAACTTCAGCCGGCTAATGATTGCGTCAATAGTGCACCGCCGCTGCCACAACTGATGTCGGATGGTTTGTCAGAAGAAAATAGACGTGAGCCAAGATAGCGCCGAAGAAATAGCGTCGAATTTGGGAATTTAAAAACCGGGAAACCAAAACACCCAAATAATGGGTATTTGCAGTATATAATAAAGGGCTGCGCAAAATATTCTTAATGTTCTGTGTTCTACTTCACACAACTATCAATCATATTATTTCACTGTAAACATACATAGCAAAACAAACATAACAACACATTACTCTCACCAAAACAAAACAAGCATAACTTGAAAAGTTTTTCTCTTCTGCTTTGTTAGAGCTTGTATTATCAAAACAAACAGAATATCAACACAAAACCAGACAATGAAATAAAGAAACGGTAAATTATAGTAAAAGCATCGAGTGCACGTAATTAGGAATTTAAAAAATTTAAAGTGATCTTAGCTTATAACAGAAATGGATGCATTAAATGTAAGCAAAATTGATTTTTTTGAATTATTTCCTTAATGTATATTTTATTTTAGTCGACCTTTATTATTATATTATAACTAAATCATTAAGCTTAAAGTCTTTTTTTTTATTTTTATATAAAACTTTAAACGTTTATTTAACCAATATTTCTAATTAAAAAATTTTTTAATTTGTCAGTTATTGTTAAATTTGTTAAAAATTGTTGAAAATTTATAAAATAAGGAAGAAAAAACCCTGAAGAAGGCACTCAAAGGAGTGCCGAAATATTGGTTAAATAAACGTTTAAAGTTTTATATAAAAATAAAAAAAAGACTTTAAGCATAATGATTTAGTTATATTATGTATTTCCTAAATTTTAAATAATATTTTAAAGGAACCTACAACCAAACACATTGAAAACAACTCAAACGAAATTAAATCAAAAGTTTCTCCCTTTGCAATTTTCTCTTTGGTTTATGTTTACAATCAAAACATTCAAACATGCTTGGAATGTTCTATTTCTGTTTTAATGTTCTACTTCATCTTTGTTCTAATTCAGCTTTATTCTAGTTCAGCATTGTTCTAGTGCAGTTTTGTTCTATTCTTCTATATTTTGATCGTAAAGCAAAACAACTGTTTTTGGAAGTATGAGTTTTGTAATGAGAGAGTAAAATACACATACTATCTACATTTAATGAAATTGCTTGTAAGCAATTTTTCTTGTGCTTGTGCAGCTCTTTAGTATATAAACAAAAAGTTAGCGTCGAATTTAGGAATTTGAAAAGGGGAAGTACAAATATATTTATATTTTTAATAAAAAATACAAAAAATATTTTCTGAAAGTAAATAGTTTTCTGGAAAAAAAGAGCGATGCGTGCAAAAAATCGTTCGGACAGTTTCCGAGAAATCTGGGTTCATCCAAAATGGTCAGTAAAAATCTTTACTGATTTATGCCATTTTGTTGAAGTTAGTTTAATATAAAAAAAGCGCTAAATTTGTAGTACTTTTCTACCACTGACAGATTGAAAGGCGTCATTGACATAAATGGCGCGAAATATTTTTTTGCAACTTGATAAAAGAGCGCAAATTATTTGCTGGTTTTAAAGTGGCCATGCTAATTTTGTATGTTTACAACTAAAATTTGTAATAATAAAAAGCAAAAAATAAATCAGTTTTATCTTTATAACGGCGATGATTGCCGAAAAGAGCAAAAAAGCTTCGCCAAAATTGCAAAAATAGCATAAAATTTATTAAAAGTCCCTAAAACCACAAGGAATTGCGAAAATTCCATAAAAATGGCTAAGTTAGCGGAAATTCGCAAAAAAATATATTAAAAATCGTTAAAGCTGTAGAGAATCAGAAAATTTACAGCAAAAATTGCTTCTATCGCGACTGCTACCAACATTACTGCAACATTTGTCGAAACACGTGTTACTACTTATGTTTTAGTTTTTACCACAGACGATGACACTAAAAACGAAACATTAGTATTGCGTGCTTTGTAAATATACTACTACAAAACAAAAAGAAAAAGGTTTTATTTAATTTGTTTTTATACCTATCATATTGTTACGTTTTTACTTAATAAAACGCGGTAAGGTTTATTCCCTTTCTAATAAACCTCTGAGTTCTTTTAATTGCAAATCAAAATTGATACACACTCGAATTCAACTTAACAAACTTTATTGAAATTAATTATAATGTTCACAAAATTTAACCACTATTGTAAGTAACGATCTGAACCGTTTAATGTCGCCAATCAAACTAAAACTAAACTTTTATGAGTTAGCCTGTATTTATAGTTGAAAACTATTCCTAGTTGATTAAAGAACCGTCTAGTAGTTTCGAGAATATTGTGTTCGAATTATTTTAAAATAATAAAGTCTACAATTACAATGGCTAGAAAATTTAGTTACAGTGGCGTTCATAAAAATAGTAACTAATATGACATAAAACTATAATTAACAAAATAACTTATAACTAAAACCATAAATAATTCTTAGCCAAATCTATTTTCGTAACACTGCCCTCCACTTAAGCCTGTTCGTCCCGAATAGGCTCAGATTCTCCGTTTCCATAATGGGCTAGTCGTTCTAAATGTACCACCATCATTTTTGATCTTGGACTCTTATATTTCTCAATTCGATACACCACGTCATTCAGTTTCTTTATTACCTTATATGGTCCATCCCAATGAGTCTGCAACTTGGAAGATAATCGTTTCTTGCGTTGTGGATTAAAAAGTAAAACCAACTGGCCTTCTGTAAAGCCTTCCGAATTTGCCGCTCGATCGTAAATGGCTTTCATCTTGTCACTGGACAGCTTAATCCGGCTTCGTACGAACTCATGAAGTTCATTAAGGTTATCTTGTTCTTTTGAGGTAGAGCCGTCCTTATTTTCATCTGTTGGTCCAGGCTTAACGCCAAATTCTATATCTCCAGGTAGTCTGAGCTCTATTGCAAAGACAATTTTGGCAGGTGTACGAGAGGTGGAATTGTGAACAGATAATCTGTATGCCAACAGAAACTTTGGAATGTGTTCATCCCAGTCTTTCTGATGTGTGCTAACTACCTTACGTAAGTGTTCTTCTAATGTGCGGTTAAATCTTTCAACCATGGATGGATTGTGGATGCAAAGGAGTTGTTCTAGTTTTCCTTATACCGTACAATTCACACATTTCTTTGAACAGCAGATTCAAAATTTCTGCCTTGGTCGGAGTGTAATTCTATTGGAACTCCGTAGCGGCACACCCAGTTATTCACAAATACGTCTGCAACGGTTCTGGCTTCTTGATTTAGGATGGCATACACCTCTGGCCCCTTACTAAAGTAATCGATGACTACTAGCACATAACGGTGGCCGGAATCACTCACAGGAAAAGGTCCAGCTATATCCATTGATATTCGCTTAAATGGGGCACCTGAATTGTACTGCTGTAGCGGGCCCCGACTTCTCTTTGCTGGACCTTTTGCGGCAATACATTGGCTGAGCACAATAGTGCCTTCAGTCTCTGAAATGCTGCTTCCTGTGCTTCACCCCAGACGTATTTTTGCGTCTTTTTAGTCAACTCGTGTAAGTTTTCTGCAATATTTGCAAAGTTCGGTACGAAACGCCTGTAGTATGTCCATAAGCCTAGAAAACTGCGTAATTCATGTAGATTTTTCGGACGAGGCCACTCCATTACAGCTTTTATTTTATCTTCATCCGTTGAAATGCTTTTAGAGGTTACTCGATGTCCCAGGTACTTTACTTCCTTCTGGAACAGCAAACATTTCTTAGAACTTAGCTTAAGTCCTGCCATGGATACACGTTTCAACACTTCTTCCAGGTTTTTAAGGTGTTCATCGAATGTTTTCCCCATGACAATAATGTCGTCAAGGTACACCAAACATGTATTTTGGTGAAGACCTTTTAACACCTGCTCCATTAAACGCTCGAATGTAGCCGGAGCATTGCAGAGTCCAATTGGCATCACATTAAACTGCCATAAACCATCACTCCTTATCATTTTCAGTTTTCTCCTTATCATTTTCTGAAATTTCCACTTGCCAATAAACGCTCTGCAAATCTAATGTAGAAAACTATTCCGTGCCGGCTAACGTGTCCAAGATATCGTCAATTCAAGGCAATGAATAACTATCTTTTTTCATGACGTCATTAAGTTTTCTGTAGTCTACGCAGAATCTGGTACTTCCATCTTTCATTTTCACTAACACCACTGGTGAGCTCCATGGACTTGATGATGGTTTAATAACTCCGCTCTTTTCCATCTCGCTAACCAGCTCTCTTACTTCAGTTCGCTTTGCTAGAGGAATGCTTCTAGGTTCCTGTTTTATTGGCTTAGCTTCGCCGGTGTTAATTTCGTGTTTTACGATTGAAGTTCTACCTTGTTTTTGACCTTTCAAAGCAAATACAGAGGCATATTTACGAAGTAGTTGTTTGGCCTTATTTTTGCTAGGCGGTGTTAATTTTTTTGTCCATTTTCGCACATGTTCCTTTAGTGATTCGTGGTTAATACTCTTCCTTGCTGCGCCTTGGTGCTGCTCGCAATTAATTGTTGCTTCTGTTGAAGTACATTGTCCAATCTTGCAGTTCTGCGCAAGGACTTTTTCACTACAGGATAAATTTAATATTCTCACGGGAACTACACTCTTGCTAGGTTTTACGAGGGCATTTGCTGTTACGACATCGCCTTTAATTTCTGCTGGCTCCACCACCCACAAACTATTGTCCTCACATTCTCCATTTATTCGCGACCATACTAAAGTTTCTGATTTGGGTGGCAATTTTTCACATTCAAGGGCGATTAATTGTCTTACATGGGCCTTGATTTCGTATCCAACTTCAAGGGGTATTTCAACATCACGCCAATACATAATTTTCTGACCCATATTCAAACGAATACTCTGTTCAATCATAAAATCTGCGCCAATGATTACCTCGTCTACAATATCAGACACTATAAATACGTGATGGACGATTGTATTAGCCATATCTAATTGTACTTTTACTTTTCCATAGACTGTAGCAGACTCTCTCGTAGCTGTTCGCAGTCTTACCCCGCTCAGTGGTTCAATAGATTTTTGTATTAAATCGGGCCTTATAATAGAATGTGATGCCCCAGTGTCCACAGTAAAAATGCGTTTTCGTCCGTTGATATAACCGCAAGCAGTAAGATTACCGTTACTATGTTGCACAACTGATATAGAAATTGTGGGGCCATCAGATGTGGATGCTAGCCCATGCCCCGCAGCGCTAGCTCTTTCTTGCTTAAAAGTGACTCTTGTGATGAATGTCGATAAGCACTTTGGTTGTCTCTTTGTGGCGAAGCAGATCGGGATCGTTTTCTTGGTGACTTGCAGTTTCGTTGAATATGACCAGTCTTACCACAGTTATAGCATTTTATTTTGCTTTTGGTTTTATTTTGTTTGTCGCCCAAAGCATGCAAAACTGCCTTATACGCTTGCGGCCTTGAAATTATCCTGGCGGTTTCTTGGGCTAGGGCAAATGAAACCGTTTTCGCAAACGATGATTTCTGTGATGCACATACCGCGAGTTTTACATCAGCATCTCGTATACCATTTACAAAGGCTTCGGTCTTAAAGTGATCTAACAATGGATGACTTTAACCTGGATAAGTAAGCTGCACCAAACGCTCGATCTCTAGTGCGAAATCCTGTAGCGTCTCGTTTGCCTTTTGTACTCTTCCCCGTAATTACATTCTGAATATTTCTTTTCTGTGTTCACCACCATACTTACGTTGCAGTGCTACCATAATGTCTGCAGTTCCTTTTTGTTGGCAACTGTGTTAAACTGGAACTTTAACACATTCAATGGTGAGCTGCCGTCAAAACTTGGAGCTCTTATTCTATTCGATACTTCTGGAAAAACTCGCACCGCTCCCTCTTGGTATTGAAGACTATTTACTTTTTCTTCCAAATGATGTAGCTTTCCATCAAAAATCGTGACTTGTGTTTTTACATCCGTGACTTGAGTTTTTACATCAAGCATCTTCTGGTTGAATTCTATCTCCATATCGTCTACTCTTTCATTTATAGCAGTAGAAATTTCTTGAAGCTTCTCAAGGTTTTCATTAGTAGCCTGGAGTTTCTCGTTCGTTACCCTCGAATTTTCTTGAATTTCGGCATGAATGGTGCTTGAATTTTCCTTAGCCATTTTCTCCATGCTTCTTGAATTTTCTGCCAAGCTCTCTTTCACCATTTTCTCCATGTTTTTAGAAGTTTCAGCCGAATTTTCTTTTACTATTTTCTCCATGCTTCTAGAATTTTCTTTCATTTTTCTAGAAGTTTCTGCTAGGATATCGATTGAATTTTCTTTTACCATTCTCTCCATGTTTTTTGAATTTTCTTCCATTTTTCTAGAAGTTTCTGCAGACATTTTATCCATCTTCTCCATCATAGCAACAAACATTGTGCTAAGTTCCATGTTGCTTGTTACTGCACGGGTAGCAACTTCTGCGATGTCAATATTGCTTCGCTTAAATTCATCGATTAATCTTCTCTGCAGCTCAGATTTATTTCCTGCAGTCGGCAGATCCAACTTGCCCAACTCCTTCTTAAGCTGCTCAACTTTAAGCTCATCGAATTTCATTGTTTATCAATCATTTTATTTATTTTATTGCAATCCCACTTCTGACACCAATTTTTACGTTTTTACTTAATAAAACGCGTTAAGGTTTATTCCCTTTCTAATAAACTTTTGAGTTCTTTTAATTGCAAATCAAAATTGATACACACTCGAATTCAACTTAACAAACTTTATTGAAATTAATTATAATGTTCACAAAATTTAACCACTATTGTAAGTAACGATCTGAACCGTTTAATGTCTCCAATCAAACTAAAACTAAACTTTTATGAGTTAGCCTGTATTTATAGTTGAAAACTATTCCTAGTTGATTAAAGAACCGTCTAGTAGTTTCTAGAAAATTGTGTTCGAATTATTTTAAAATAATAAAGTCTCAATTACAATTGCTAGAAAAGTTAGTTACAGTGGCGTTCATAAAAATTGTAACTAATATGACATAAAACTATAATTTGCAAGATAACTTATAACTAAAACCATAAATAATTCTTAGACAAATCTATTTTCGTAACAATATTTTAAGTCCCATAAATTTGGAAAAAATTTATATTCAATTATAATTGTTTTCCAATTCTCACAATTTGCAATTGTTGCCATTTTCCGATTTCTTTCTTCATATTTTTTTTCTCCGAGAGTTGCAAAAGCACCTCACCAGCGCTGTCATAATTTTTTTGAAAATAACTGCATTTTAAGAAAAAATAAACTGATTTTAACTTAAAAAACTGCACATAAAAAAGCCAAAAAAATATACAATAATAATACAGAAACAAATACAATATTATATTATTAACGAATATCGTTACTTTGTAGGCTTGATGAAAGAGATTGGAATTAAAGCGGGTACACAAGTACATGTAATCTTGCGATTTGTTTTGTTTCCTCATTTAACACAAAATTTATTTTAGTTCGGGCTCAGATTTGCTATTTGTCAAGGGAACATACATTAAAAATTGCTGCAATAAAAATGTTACAATGTTAACTGAAATGCAAGCTTAAAAAAGAAAAAACTAAAAACTTCAAAACTGCTCAATGCTTAGAAAAACTGAAAATGGAGATAAATTTGCACATTTGGCAACGCTGCACCTCACTCAACAACTGCTCAACAACATCAGAAAAAAAAACATTCAACATCGCCACACACGATGAAACATTGTGTTTGAAAACATAATATATAAAAATTTTTTGATATGTGAGAAACTAAAAAGGTAACAAGAATTTCAACCAGAAGCATTCCCACACACGGCGCAACATTTAATGAAACATGGCCATGTTTCGACAAATGTTGCCTCGTCTATGGGTAACTTATTACTTACCCTACGAGAAATGCATAACCAAAACTAAAAAAAAAAAACAATTTACTAACACACTTGCAACAATTTTACATTCGTTGCTCCACTCTAACATATGTGTACAAATAACACAACCCAAATAATGCCAATTTTTTAATATAATTTTTTCACACGCGTGGCCTGGCCTGTCGATTCTTGTAAAAAAATTGAATTGTTTAAATCAGTTCTGTGGTTTAAATTAAATATTACAAACATTTGGTGGTGATAATTAAGGAGCAAATTATACCAAATATTTAAAATCCTGATGACTTTTCAAGTATGTATGCATCAGAGATCAGCAATGAATCGCTTTTTCGCTACTCATACTGACTCATGAAATTTTAAGTATAAGTGAGTAGAAATCATTTAAACTCAACTACTCTGATTCACTCACACTCACAAATATGAGTGTGACGTCGACTCATACTCACACATTTAAAAATGACCTCAATTTGATTTGTAATTTCAGGAAAATACTTATAATACTCACATTGATTCAGCTCATTTAACTCATCCAAGTATATTTACAAGTTTAGTCATTTAACAGTTTCTAACTAGTATAAAATGTATAAAAATATAAAAAAGCATAAAATTGTAAGTTTATACAAAAACATTTTGGGGAAATTACATTTTTTTTATTATTATTGATATTTATGAGCAGGTTGTAAAAAATGGATAGAAATAGTGAGATAAAGGAAAAAATAAATAGCGGAGTTTTCCAATTAGTGAAAAAACGTAAGGGTAGAAGCCCATTGTGGACTCACATTTTGCTTCGCTTATACACATTGAGTTCTGTTGAATCTAAATCAACCACTACATAAATGTTCTAAGTATGAGTACGATGAGTAAAATCAAACTTCTGAGTGAATATGAGTTTCGATCGAATTACAATAAGTATGAGTGCGTATAAGTACAAGAAATTATGAGTCATGATTCGGCTCAACTCACTTTTTCACTACTCATTGCTGATCTCTGGTATGCATATATGTATTCGGCTATTTAGTCACAAGTTTTTAACAAAATAATATTTCTTTATATGATCTACGAGAAATTAATTGGTAATGAGTACGTTTACCTCCATTACAAAAGAACTTTTATAAATAAGATCCCAAAACGAAATCCAGACCCATGTGAGAAAGGAACGTTATAGAGCAACCAAGGAAATGACGTTACATGGCCCCGCACCCACACCTATTATATACATTAATGAAGCCTGCTGGATTATATTTTTTAATAAAAACTATTTTAAAACTACAATAATGTAACGATTCTTATTTAAAAATTCATATTGCAGAACTTACGCTACCTATAATACCGGCTAAGCTCTTCGGAAATTGGGGAGATTCTTTTAATTCTTCCGAATATAACACCTCGTCACAATTAAATAAAAAATTAGGTAGCTTTCAATACTATAGATACAAATTTTTAATTAGTTGAAATGTAAAGGAAAGTTTTATCAAAAGGAACATTTGAGGTGTTGCTTATTTCCTTTCTCTGTACCCGCCCAAGTCCTATGCTATTCATTATAATGTCGTGAATAGCCCACTTACATCCTAACTTCTGGTAGCTAAATGTTTCGTGAAATGTTAAAACAAATATATTTACAAATGCATTTTCTATTCACAAAGTATTTATTTTATATATATATATAAAGAATAAGGTTTTCATTTTTTTTTTTGTTATTAATAGGAAATAATTGACAATTATTAAAAAAAAACAAAATTGTTAAACAAAACAAAACAAAGCTAATGTGAGTCAAATGACTGTTTATTAATGTTGTTGTTATTTTTTCTTTTTTTTTTTTTTTTTTTTTTTTAAATTTTAACACAATTATGGTACATTATATTCGAAATCATTTTTAGCCAACAAAAAAAAAATATATATATATTAACTATCTTTTGACTCACCACTATACTCGTTCCGCCGATCACAGATCTGTTGTCAAAGGAGGTTGAGTGATTTCCTTGCAACGGTTTTAAATTGATTCCATTTTCTTTTTATAATAATTATAGTTAAAACTTAAAAAAAAAATAAAAAATGTATTTGTGTTTAACTGTGTTTATGTATGTATGTGTCAGTATTTTGTTTTAATGTGTGTAAGTATTTGTCTGTATATGTGCAGATAATGTTACATTGTAATAATGTAGATGTTTACATTATAAGTTAAAAGGTTTTGTATTAGTTATAAATTTAAATTTTAAATTAAATAATAATAATTACTTCGGGTTTTTTAAATCAAATAGCGGAAATTTAGCGGAGAAGGGATTTTTCTGGAAAAAGATTTTTCCCTTCCTCAATCAAGCACTAAAATTCAAAAAAAAAATATATTATAATTGTTCAGTACAGCTTCCAAATAATAACAGCAATTGGAATTTTGCTGCGTTTTCGCCAAATAAAACTTAGAATTTTGCTGTGGTTTTAATCCAATTAAAATTAAACCGTTTATAGCATTCACAATAATTAATATTATTTTCCGCCTCTTAAATATTATTTGCACTTCAAGGAAATCCGGTTATTTATAAAATCTCTCTTTTATTTCAATATATAAAAATTCTTCGTTTATTTCAATATTTAAAAATTCTTCGTTTATTTCAATATTTAAAATTCTTTAGCCCAAAATTATATTTGTTATATTCTATGGTTTTTAAAATAATTTAAAAAAAAAAAACCTTCAGCATATTTGAAATATAAACCAAAAGTATATTTCAAAACCTTCTCAATTATAAAAAAAACTTAAATATTAAAGTGTTTACACATCAGGAAATTGGAATAATTGTCGGTCCTTACAAAACAGAAACAGCTTGAGATTTATTAAATCGACAACTGGCTCTGTAAAGGACAATGATATTCATTTATCTCAATCAAAATACATTTTAATAACAACCTCTAAACTATAGTCTAATATATCAAGTCCAAATATCCTTTGCGTGATATACGCCAATACAGTCACTATCTAAGTCTTGTAATTCATAATTTACCTGTCCAATTTTCCGAATGACTATGGCTTTTACACCAACTGGTGCTAGTTTCGAGTTATAACAATTTATTTTCGAACTGTGTTTAAAATTTCGTCTTATAACCTCCTGTCCAACCGAATATTCTTTTGTACGCGTCCGTAAATTATATAAACGAGCATTCTGCTCGTAAGCCTTGTTCATTGCATTTCCTATCGATTGTCGTATCAAAGAAAATTCATCCTGGCGTCCAAATTGCAGGTCTGTTTCTGTCAAAAGGTTTAGTCTTTCCAAAAGTTTATAATCCTGACCGTGCGTTATCATGCTCTGTCCAAAAACGATTTGATACGGCGATTTCCCTACAGTCTGATGAATGTTATTACGAAGAGCACAGTTTATACTGCTTATATACGCATCCCAGTTTCTTTGATCATTTCTCACATATGATCTTAAAGCCTCATTTATTGATCTGTTTACACGTTCACTTGCATTGGCTTGTGGACTGTACACTGCTGTACATATATGCTGGACACCATATTTATTTAGAAATTTTTGAAAATCTTTGCTCTTGAACTGTGTACCATTATCTGAAACAATAACCTCGGGTACTCCATAACAATCAAAAATTTTTGTTCTAATATATTGTATAATAACCCTAGAAATTGGTTTCCTTAATGGTTCTAAAAATGTGAATTTTGAAAAATGGTCAAGTATAATCAAGATGTTAGTATAACCGGTCTTTGTTCAAGGTAAAGGTCCTATTAAATCAATGTACAGTCGTTGGAAAGGTCGTTCTGTCTTTACCATTTGGCCAAGTGTTGGTTTCAAAGTAGTGGTAGGCGTCTTAGATGTTCTGCATAAGTCACAATTTAAAATATAGTCTTTAACTTCGGTAACAAGTTTTGGCCAATAAAAGTAACGTCTAATTTTCTCAAGTGTCTTACTTATTCCACTGTGGGATGACTTTGGTGTATCATGAGCCGAATAAATAACATCATTCCGTAGTCCAGTTGGTACAAATAACTTCCATGAATTAGATTCGTCCGTATTGCCTAGAGAAAAATCTGTCGCTTATAAATATATTTCCCAATAATATTAAAATCAGGCATTCCAGAGTTCTGTAAATCCTCACGAAGTTTACGGTATTCAATGGAGTCAAATGATTCAGACTTAAGATCTATAGCTGGAAGTGTTTCCAATTCAATGCCCTCTATAAAATCTGCACCTTCATGTACTCTTGATAATGTGTCTGGGACAACATTTTGCCTTCCACACCGGTGCTCAATTTTGAAATTAAAACCTTGAAGTTTTAATGACCATCTGGCCAAACGTCCCGAAAGATCTCTCTGACCCATCAGCCATTTCAAGCTTGCATGGTCAGTAACAACCTTAAATTCATGGCCCTCTATATATGGTCGAAATTTCCTGATAGCTAACACAACGGCAAGACATTCAAGTTCGGTTATTGTGTAGTTCCTTTGAGCCTTGTTTAATTTTTGCGACATAAAGGCAATCGGTCGCTCTGCTCCAACTTCATCCTCTTGTGCCAATACCGCACCTACACCATATGTACTAGCATCACATTGTAAAATGAAACTTTTCGCATAATTCGGATGCACCAGAATTGGTGCAGTTGTCAATTTGTCCTTAAGTTTGTCAAATGCACTCTGCGCCTCCTTAGTCCAATTAAATGTCTTTTTCTTACATAGAAGTTCAGTTAGTGGAAAAGTCGAGTTTGAATAATTATGTATAAAGCGTCGGTACCAACCTGTCATACCCAAGAACCTTCTTAACTGTTTAATTGATTTTGGTTCGGGGAAATCCCGTATAGCTTTAACCTTTTCGTCATCAACCTGCAGCGTTCCGTTTCCTACTATATATCCAAGATATCTTACTCTACTTAAGGCAAAACTACTTTTTTCCACATTTATAGTAAGACCTGATTTCCGAAGTCGAGACGCTACTTCCAATAAATGTGTCAAGTGTTCGTCAAATGTCTGTGAAACTATCAATAAGTCATCTAAATATACAAAAACTCGTGATTTCAAATTAAACGGAATGACCATGTCCATGAGTCGGCACAACGTTCGCGGTGCATTGCATAGTCCAAATGGCATTCTTGTAAATTGATACAAGGGCCGATTAGGGACCGTAAAGGCTGTCTTGGGTCTCGAACTTTCCTCAAGTTTAATTTGCCAAAAGGCATCTTTCAAATCAATTTTTGATATAAAATAAACCGGAGGAAGTCTTGCAATCAGTCCGTCACTATTAGGTATCGGGTACGCGTCTTTCACTGTCACAGAGTTTAATTTTCGGCTGTCCACACACATTCTTATTTTTCCCGGTTTTATCACTACCACTGTAGGAGAAGACCAAGGTGAGCTAGGAGCTTCTTCAATTACACCCATAGATAACATTCTATCTATTTCACCGCTTAATTGCCTTTCAACAGCTGGGGAAATAGGATAGTAACGCTGTTTCATGGGTTTCGTATTACCGGTATCTATATAATGTTCTAAAAGTGAAGTGCATCCTAAGCCTTCTACCTCCGAATTAGGAAACGCTGCTACAACTCTGTCTAATTTTAGTTGTTGTTCGTAAGTAAGTTCTAATTTATTCGGATCCCCATCTGTAATGTCAATTTCCTCAATGTTCGGCACAAAAATTTCAAGTCCAAATATGGTCCAAAAGTCAAATCCACAGATCAAATCCTGTTTTATTGTCGGTACCACAAGAAATTCCACTAATTTTGTCTGTCCTTGATATGTTATTTTCAGTGAAACAGTTCCTAGTACTATTTGTTTTTGTCCGTCTGCTGTTCGTACGCTGCCTTTACACCGCCAAAAATTGTCCCTATCCTGAACCCGAATTGCCAAATTACCACCAATAACACATTTGTTTGCTCCACTATCCAAAAGAGCAAAATACTCATTATAATCAATTTTTAAATTTATGTAGGGCCTACTATCCATGTCCTTTTTAACTATCGAAGAAATAACTCAAACTTTATAAAATTTTAGTTTCCGATAAAAATCACGAATTCTTTTAGATTTTCTTCCTAATGTTTTTGACTGACCAACAATTTGACTACGAATTTTCTCATATTCTCTTAAACGTACATGATATGGTCTCATCAGCGGATGAACTTTTCCGTTTGTCTCCACTATATCTTCATCCGTTTTCGTATCTTTATTATCTTGTA
Organism: Pollenia amentaria; assembly: GCA_943735925.1. NCBI lineage: Eukaryota > Metazoa > Arthropoda > Insecta > Diptera > Polleniidae > Pollenia > Pollenia amentaria. The sequence continues at coordinate 113,789,238 of OX031006.1, read as the reverse complement.
CTAATTTGGGTGTCCGCACTATTTTCGACGAACATCCTTTTGAGAGTTTCCCGATTTTTTACTACAATTAGGACATTTCAAATTATTATATATCCGGTTTTTAATTTAATTTTTATTTTTGTGATGTAAAGGTCTATTTATTTTTTTTTTTAACTAACTTTTGGTGTTAAATGGAGTAGTGAAATAAAAATCATTTAATTTGTTTAAATAATTTAACATTATAGAAAACATGGTTTTGACAAGAAGTCAAGAAAATTTAGCGAATTTAGATCGTACAGGTAGCGTTAGCTCTGCTGTAAATTTAGATCAAAATAATACAACTGACAGAGCACAAACAAATCGGAAAACGTCTGGTACTATGAAGTGGTGAACCCAAGTTCGGATTATTTCTAATCGAAGAACTAGGAATGTGAGAATTCGATTGAATATTCAAATTCTGAAACATCGTTCTAATTTCGTTTGTCATTATATCTGTCATTTCACCGCGAAAGCCACTTAAGGTTTCTGAAAATATTACCCTTACACGATCACTATCATCTCGTGTATTTTCTGATGGGTTCATATCCTGAGATCTAGATCTCCTTCCAGCACGGCCTGTCCGATTTTTTACTACAATTAGGACATGAGGGTCTGTAAATATCCTTTGCCCCACAACCGTAACAAAAAACACGTCGGTTATCGTCCAAACAATCAAAATATGTATGTCCAAGTTTGTCACAATTCCAACATTTCAAATTCTGAATGCCACAAATTTCACTATCGTTGCCTATTAGTGTACAGCCCTTCTCGCCTTGTTCCGTCAATTCCGAAACGTGTGCTTTTGTCGTCCTACGAGATTCCATAGCATGCACATCCTTCATAAATTTTTCGTGTTTTCTCACCTCTCGACGTAGTTGAGAAACACTAGTAATTTCTAAATGAAGAAGCTCATGTCTTATTTCACTCTTCAAATTACGAATCAAAATTTCACACAAGTTTTGGTCAGAAATAAATGTCCGTAATTTATCAGTCATTGCCGATATAACGTCCAAATAATCGTCAAAGTTTTCGTTTGGTTTCTGTTTTCTTCGTCGTATATCCTCTACAATGTCTAAGTCGTTGTAATCTACTTTGTATTGTCTCTTCAAAGCATCCGATAAACTCTTCCAGTCTATGTCATCATCGTGATGACGGTGAAATCGCCAAAACCATGCCAATGCCTTGCCCTCATATTTAATGTGTGTAAGTATTTGTCTGTATATGTGCAGATAATGTTACATTGTAATAATGTAGATGTTTACATTATAAGTTAAAAGGTTTTGTATTAGTTATAAATTTAAATTTTAAATTAAATAATAATAATTACTTCGGGGTTTTAAATCAAATAGCGGAAATTTAGCGGAGAAGGGATTTTTCTGGAAAAAGATTTTTCCCTTCCTCAATCAAGCACTAAAATTTTGGTTTTTTCGAATTCAAAAAAAAATATATAATAATTGTTCAGTACATTATACAGCTTCCAAATAATAACAGCAATTGAAATTTTGCTGCGTTTTCGCCAAATAAAACTTAGAATTTTGCTGTGGTTTTAATCCAATTAAAATTAAACCGTTTATAGCATTCACAATAATTAATATTATTTTCCGCCTCTTAAATATTATTTGCACTTCAAGGAAATCCGGTTATTTATAAAATCTCTCGTTTATTTCAGTATTTAAAAATTCTTCGTTTATTTCAATATTTAAAAATTCTTCGTTTATTTCAATATTTAAAATTCTTTAACACAAAATTATATTTGTTATATTCTATGGTTTTTAAAATAATTTTCAAATGAAAAATCTTCAGCATATTTGAAATATAAACCAAAAGTATATTTCAAAACCTTCTCAATTATAAAAAAAAACTTAAATATTCAAGTGTTTACACATCAGGAAATTAGAATAATTCTCGGTCCTCACAAAACAGAAACAGCTTGAGATTTATTAAATCGACAACTGGCTCTGTAAAGGACAATGATATTCATTTATCTCAATCAAAATACATTTTAATAACAACCTCTAAACTATAGTCTAATATATCAAGTCCAAATATCCTTTGCGTGGTATACGCCAATACAGTCACTATCTAAGTCTTGTAATTCATAATTTACCTGTCCAATTTTCCGAATGACTATGGCTTTTACACCAACTGGTGCCAGTTTCGAGTTATAAAAATTCATTTTCGAACTGTGTTTAAAATTTCGTCTTATAACCTCCTGTCCAACCGAATATTCTTTTGAACGCGTCCGTAAATTATATAAACGAGCATTCTGCTCGTAAGCCTTGTTCATTGCATTTCCTATCGATTGTCGTATCAAAGAAAATTCATCCTGGCGTCCAATTTGCAGGTCTGTTTCTGTCAAAAGGTTTAGTCTTTACAAAAGTTTATAATCCTGACCGTGCGTTATCATGCTCTGTCCAAAAACGATTTGATACGGCGATTTCCCTACAGTCTGATGAATGTTATTACGAAGAGCACAGTTTATACTGCTTATATACGCATCCCAGTTTCTTTGATCATTTCTTACATATCGCTCATTTCGTGCAAGACCGTCACAACTCAAAATTTGGCATTTTCGAGTTATTAATGCAGAAATGTTCTCCTCTTAAATCTCTACAAATTGATCTAAGAACGGAGAGAATTATCGAAAAAATAACGGTAATACAGATGCTTTTGACGCTATGACCTCTTGTAACAAACTTGAGCAATTAACATCAACAAGGTCACATTTCAGTTTTTTTGTTGGCATTCCTCTTGTACATGTGGTTTTCTTTGTAGCAAAAAAGAAACATTTGATTTTATAACTGTATATAAAATAAATAATAAAATAAATAATAATAGGTTGGAATCTTAAAAAGGCTCTCCTGTAAAGTTTCAAATTTTGAGTTGTGACGGTCTTGCACGAAATGAGCGATATGATCTTAAAGCCTCATTTATTGATCTGTTTACACGTTCACTTGCATTGGCTTGTGGACTGTACACTGCTGTACATATATGCTGGACACCATATTTATTTAGAAATTTTTGAAAATCTTTGCTCTTGAACTGTGTACCATTATCTGAAACAATAACCTCGGGTACTCCATAACAATCAAAAATTTTTGTTCTAATATATTGTATAATAACCCTAGAAATTGGTTTCCTTAATGGTTCCAAAAATGCGAATTTTGAAAAATGGTCAAGTATAATCAAAATGTTAGTATAACCGGTCTTTGTTCAAGGTAAAGGTCCTATTAAATCAATGTACAGTCGTTGGAAAGGTCGTTCTGTCTTTACCATTTGGCCAAGTGGTGGTTTCAAAGTAGTGGTAGGCGTCTTAGAAGTTCTGCATAAGTCACAATTTAAAATATAGTCTTTAACTCCGGTAACAAGTTTTGGCCAATAAAAGTAACGTCTAATTTTCTCAAGTGTCTTACTTATTCCACTGTGGGATGACTTTGGTGTATCATGAGCCGAATAAATAAAATCATTCCGTAGTCCAGTTGGTACAAATAACTTCCATGAATTAGATTCGTCCGTATTGCCTAGAGAAAAATCTGTCCGCTTATAAATATATTTCCCAATAATCTTAAAATCAGGCATTCCAGAGTTCTGTAAATCTTCACGAAGTTTACGGTATTCAATGGAATCAAATGATTCAGACTTAAGATCTATAGCTGGAAGTGTTTCCAATTCAATGCCCTCTATAAAATCTTCACCTTCATGTACTCTTGATAATGTGTCTGGGACAACATTTTGCCTTCCACACCGGTGCTCAATTTTGAAATTAAAACCTTGAAGTTTTAGTGCCCATCTGGCCAAACGTCCCGAAAGATCTCTCTGACCCATCAGCCATTTCAAGCTTGCATGGTCAGTAACAACCTTAAATTCATGGCCCTCTATATATGGTCGAAATTTCCTGATAGCTAACACAACGGCAAGACATTCAAGTTCGGTTATTGTGTAGTTCCTTTGAGCCTTGTTTAATTTTTGCGACATAAAGGCAATCGGTCGCTCTGCTCCAACTTCATCCTCTTGTGCCAATACCGCACCTACACCATATGTACTAGCATCACATTGTAAAATGAAACTTTTCGCATAATTCGGATGCACCAGAACTGGTGCAGTTGTCAATTTGTCCTTAAGTTTGTCAAATGCATTCTGCGCCTCCTTAGTCCAATTAAATGTCTTTTTCTTACATAGAAGTTCAGTTAGTGGAAAAGTCGAGTCCGAATAATTATGTATAAAGCGTCGGTACCAACCTGTCATACCCAAGAACCTTCTTAACTGTTTAATTGATTTTGGTTCGGGGAAATCCCGTATAGCTTTAACCTTTTCGTCATCAACCTGCAGCGTTCCGTTTCCTACTATATATCTAAGATATCTTACTCTACTTAAGGCAAAACTACTTTTTTCCACATTTATAGTAAGACCTGATTTCCGATGGCGAGACGCTACTTTCAATAAATGTGTCAAGTGTTCGTCAAATGTCTGTGAAACTATCAATAAGTTATCTAAATATACAAAAACTCGTGATGTCAAATTAAACGGAATGACCATGTCCATGAGTCGGCACAACGTTTGCGGTGCATTGCATAGTCCAAATGGCATTCTTGTAAATTTATACAAGGGCCGATTAGGGACCGTAAAGGCTGTCTTGGGTCTCGAACTTTCCTCAAGTTTAATTTGCCAAAAGGCATCTTTCAAATCAATTTTTGATATAAAATAAACCGGAGGAAGTCTTGCAATCAGTCCGTCAATATTAGGTATCGGGTACGCGTCTTTCACAGTCACAGAGTGTAATTTTCGGCTGTCCACACACATTCTTATTTTTCCCGGTTTTATCACTACCACTGTAGGAGAAGACCAAGGTGAGCTAGGAGCTTCTTCAATTACACCCATAGATAACATTCTATCTATTTCACCGCTTAATTGCCTTTCAACAGCTGGGGAAATAGGATAGTAACGCTGTTTTATGGGTTTCGTATTACCGGTATCTATATAATGTTCTAAAAGTGAAGTGCATCCTAAGCCTTCTACCTCCGAATTAGGAAACGCTGCTACAACTCTGTCTAATTTTAGTTGTTGTTCGTAAGTAAGTTCTAATTTATTCGGATCCCCATCTGTAATGTCAATTTCCTCAATGTTCGGCACAAAAATTTCAAGTCCAAATATGGTCCAAAAGTCAAATCCACAGATCAAATCCTGTTTTATTGTCGGTACCACAAGAAATTCCACTAATTTTGTCTGTCCTTGATATGTTATTTTCAGTGAAACAGTTCCTAGTACTATTTGTTTTTGTCCGTCTGCTGTTCGTACGCTGCCTTTACACCGCCAAAAATTGTCCCTATCCTGAACCCGAATTGCCAAATTACCACCAATAACACATTTGTTTGCTCCACTATCCAAAAGAGCAAAATACTCATTATCATCAATTTTTAAATTTATGTAGGGCCTACTATCCATGTCCTTTTTAACTATCGAAGAAATAACACAAACTTTATAAAATTTCAGTTTCCGATAAAAATCACGAATTCTTTTAGATTTTCTTCCTAATGTTTTTGACTGACCAAAAATTTGACTACGAATTTTCTCATATTCTCTTAAACGTACATGATATGGTCTCATCAGCGGATGAACTTTTCCGTTTGTCTCCACTATATCTTCATCCGTTTTCGTATCTTTATTATCTTGTACTAATTTGGATGTCCGCACTATTTTCGACGAACATCCTTTTGAGAGTTTCCCGATTTTTTACTACAATTAGGACATGAGGGTCTGTAAATATCCTTTGCCCCACAACCGTAACAAAAAACACGTCGGTTATCGTCCAAACAATCAAAATATGTATGTCCAAGTTTGTCACAATTCCAACATTTCAAATTCTGAATGCCACAAATTTCACTATCGTTGCCTATTAGTGTACAGCCCTTCTCGCCTTGTTCCGTCAATTCCGAAACGTGTGCTTTTGTCGTCCTACGAGATTCCATAGCATGCACATCCTTCATAAATTTTTCGTGTTTTCTCACCTCTCGACGTAGTTGAGAAACACTAGTAATTTCTAAATGAAGAAGCTCATGTCTTATTTCACTCTTCAAATTACGAATCAAAATTTCACACAAGTTTTGGTCAGAAATAAATGTCCGTAATTTATCAGTCATTGCCGATATAACGTCCAAATAATCGTCAAAGTTTTCGTTTGGTTTCTGTTTTCTTCGTCGTATATCCTCTACAATGTCTAAGTCGTTGTAATCTACTTTGTATTGTCTCTTCAAAGCATCTGATAAACTCTTCCAGTCTATGTCATCATCGTGATGACGGTGAAATCGCCAAAACCAAGCCAATGCCTTGCCCTCAAACAAACTATAGGCATGTTTGCACAATAGCTGGAAATCTCCTTTCAAGTTATTCTTTGTCAATATATTAACACGATAAATAAATTCGTCTACTGTCATGTCATTGTCATGTCCACTAAATTTCAAACGCCAATTTCGGATGATATTTAGAACCTTTTCGGCAAAGAACGGTTCTCGTGCGGAATCTGAATTAGTTTCAATTGGTGAATTCGGAAAAGGTCTGGTACTATGAAGTGGTGAACCCAAGTTCGGATTATTTCTAATCGAAGAACTAGGAATGTGAGAATTCGATTGAATATTCAAATTCTGAAACATCGTTCTAATTTCGTTTGTCATTATATCTGTCATTTCACTGCGAAAGCCACTTAAGGTTTCTGAAATTATTACCCTTACACGATCACTATCATCTCGTGTATTTTCTGATGGGTTCATATCCTGAGATCTAGATCTCCTTCCAGCACATCCTGTCCGATTTGCTTGTGCTCTGTCAGTTGTATTATTTTGATCTAAATTTACAGCAAAGCTAACGCTACCTGTACGATCTAAATTCGCTACATTTTCTTGACTTCTTGTCAAAACCATGTTTTCTATAATGTTAAATTATTTAAACAAATTAAATGATTTTTATTTCACTACTCCATTTAACACCAAAAGTTAGTTAAAAAAAAAAAATAAATAGACCTTTACATCACAAAAATAAAAATTAAATTAAAAACCGGATATATAATAATTTGAAATGTTATACGAGTTTACCATTCACAAATGCAATATGATAAAATCTCAAATAAAACAATTTCAAATAACAAAAAAAAATATGGGCATTAATCCGAGTTTCTTATGAGAGTAAGTATCCAAATTTAAATTCAGAAACAGAAATCTCAATCATAACACAGTACAACATTTTTCAGTTAATTGATTGCCAACTCAATTCTGTGAACTGTATGTGAAATTAGACCCAAAAAGAAGAATTTCTGCATCATTCGTTTTGTCTTCTTACCTGCGATTTGAAGTTAGTATCGATTTGAAGTTAGTACTATCGTATAGGGGAATTTATCACGTTTTAGGCCCTGTTGTTTGACATAGCTCGACATCCCCTAGCCCAATTTAGTTGAAATAAATTTTAAAAAATTAAGAATTACAATTCCCTTAATCTGTTCATATATTGTTTTCCTATACAAGTAACACTTTCGAAGTTAAAAATGAATGTATGAAGGGAAAAAATTATTTTTTGCCTAAAAATTTAAATTTTTTTTTTAAAAATACATAAAAAATCCAAAATGGAAAAAAGTTTCAAGTCTAGTTATTTTTTCGCAAAGTCACATAACCTATGAGCAAAATGAGACAAAGATCATAAAAATCGATGCACGCGTTTCGCTTTTATTCGCAATTGAGTAAATGTATGAATTTCAAAAATTTGCTCGAGATATGCACAACATTATTTGGAGAAAACATTGACACCTTTTTCATGATTCTGAGAATTAAAAAAAAAGGAATAAACAAAAGGTTATTTGATTTTTATGATTGCGGTAATAAATGTACGTGGACAATTAAACGGAAAGTGGACCTTTTTATTATTTGGGTTTTTCCGGTGGCTACCTATATGATTTTTTTTACAGAAATTGCACCCACATTTAAGGGTGGTCATTATTTGGAAAGTTTTGCACAGTTTGAAACGTACAAGTGCTGAATCAGGTATATAGCCAGCCGCCCTTAAACTATGCGCCCATTTATAAGTACCTGGCAGTAAAATATTCAAAAATACGTAGTATTTATAGGTGTGCATTGATCGATTTTTGGCATTCAGCCAGTGCCGACGAACGCGAACAGTAAAAGTGATTTTTCTCCAGTTTTTTAAAAGTGAATAACAACAAAACATAAAATATATCAATATGGAAAACAACAAGTGCCCATATTTGGATGAATATTGTTACGTTTGTGGTCATATCGTCCGAAAAATACAGATCGAAAAAATTTGTTTACTGAGCAATTCAAAACCGCGTATTGTAATTATTTCGATGAAGCAGATTTAAGTGGTGCAAATTTTACGCCGAACACAGTGTGCAACAGTTGTTATACTACCCTTCTAAAATGGAAATAAAATATGTATTTGTGTTTAACTGTGTTTATGTATGTATGTGTCAGTATTTTGTTTTAATGTGTGTAAGTATTTGTCTGTATATGTGCAGATAATGTTACATTGTAATAATGTAGATGTTTACATTATAAGTTAAAAGGTTTTGTATTAGTTATAAATTTAAATTTTAAATTAAATAATAATAATTACTTCGGGGTTTTAAATCATATAGCGGAAATTTAGCGGAGAAGGGATTTTTCTGGAAAAAGATTTTTCCCTTCCTCAATCAAGCACTAAAATTTTGGTCTTCTCGAATTCAAAAAAAAATATATAATAATTGTTCAGTACATTATACAGCTTCCAAATAATAACAGCAATTGAAATTTTGCTGCGTTTTCGCCAAATAAAACTTAGAATTTTGCTGTGGTTTTAATCCAATTAAAATTAAACCGTTTATAGCATTCAAAATAATTAATATTATTTTCCGCCTCTTAAATATTATTTGCACTTCAAGGAAATCCATTGATTTGAAGTTTTAATTAAATTACAAAAAAAAAAAATATATGTATATAAAAATATAAAAATTGTTTTTGATAATTAAATTTTCATTCATTAATTTTTAAAAAAAAAATTTTTTTTTAAAAAAAAAAATCCATTTTTGAAGAATTCGTCTAGATAACTAACTTTTGCATATTTATATATATATAATATATTTATAAATTAATATACGTATATATGATTGACTCACCACTATACTCGTTCCGCCGACCACAGATCTGTTGTCAAAGGAGCTTGAGTGATTTCCATTCAACGGTTTTAAATTGATTCCATTTTCTTTTTATAATAATTATAGTTAAAACTTAAAAAAAAATAAAAAATGTATTTGTGTTTAACTGTGTTTATGTATGTATGGGTCAGTATTTTGTTTTAATGTGTGTAAGTATTTGTCTGTATATGTGCAGATAATGTTACATTGTAATAATGTAGATGTTTACATAAGCGGAATTCACCCTTGATAGTAAAGTCCCTTGTAGACCTTGTTAATCTTATAATTTTAGTAAAAATACTAACATTTACAACACTGCAACAACAAAATGTATTAGACTAAAATATACTACGCTGTGGTTGAAAAATCCCATAAAAAGCAGTAGTAAACAAAGTGTGTGAATTTACCAGAATAAAACAGTTGAAGAAACTTTATCTGTCTCTTTCTCTCACTCAGCAAATTCATTAATTTACAATGCATACGAAAAAGACACTCAAGCTTTGAAGTATAAAATCGTATTAAATATAACAGAGTTGTACATTTAATACAAAGGGTGAATACCGCTATTATAAGTTAAAAGGTTTTGTATTAGTTATAAATTTAAATTTTAAATTAAATAATAATAATTACTTCGGGTTTTTAAATCAAATAGCGGAAATTTAGAGGAGAAGGGATTTTTCTGGAAAAAGATTTTTCCCTTCCTCAATCAAGCACTAAAATTTTGGTTTTCTCGAATTCAAAAAAAAAAAATAATATAATAATTGTTCAGTACATTACACAGCTTCCAAATAATAACAGCAATTGGAATTTTGCTGCGTTTTCGCCAAATAAAACTTAGAATTTTGCTGTGGTTTTAATCCAATTAAAATTAAACCGCTTATAGCATTCACAATAATTAATATTATTTTCCGCCTCTTAAATATTATTTGCACTTCAAGGAAATCCGGTTATTTATAAAATCTCTCGTTTATTTCAATATTTAAAAATTCTTCGTTTATTTCAATATTTAAAATTCTTTAGCACAAAATAATATTTGTTATATTCTATGGTTTTTAAAATAAATTTAAAATCAAAAAATCTTCAGCATATTTGAAATATAAACCAAAAGTATATTTCAAAACCTTCTCAATTATAAAAAAAAACTTAAATATTAAAGTGTTTACACATCAGGAAATTAGAATAATTGTCGGTCCTCACAATAAACAAAAACATTATTTTATAAAGGTTAGTACTAACCAATTTTTACGCTATGAATAACTAGTTAGTGCTAACCGCTATTTACGTTATGACTAACTAGTTAGTGTTAACCATTATTTACGCGATTACTAACTAATATAAAGCATAGTAGTAAGCAGTACAGATATATGTTCCGAAGTCGAGTGGAATTAATTAGTTAGAAAGAGAGGCAAAATCACATGTACACAAGAGTTTCGGTTAGTTTTTTCATTTTACTCTTAATAAACTAATATAAACTTTATCCAATATAGTGGTCAAAACTACCGGTCATTTTACTAGTAAAATGACCGGTAGTCTTCTTGCAGGGTGGTTAGAACCAAGAATGATAGAAATACAGATTACGACATCAGGTAGGCATAAAATTATTTTACTGCGCATGTAGTAACTCTGACGTCACACAACCTGTGTTCTCATTGGCTAAAATTTTTTAGCTCTCACACTGATATATTTATGTGTAATCATAACAGTGGGACAATTTATAATTTTTTCTTTTTTAATTATTTAAAATAAAAGAATTTTTTTAAAGTTTCCTTTCCTTCCAATAAATGATTTTGCAAATATTTTGCTTTAAAATAAAAATTTTGCCCATTTAATTGCAAGAAGATAGCGTCACATGATCTAAATGTTTCCATTAATGCACTTGATCGCCTACTTAACCCACCTTGAATTAGGAGGTTAACCCATGAACAAATTTAGGTTATCTATTATTTTGGTGCACGACGATTGCTGAATCTTATTCAAAATAATTTAGTAATGAACTGCAAAAATTTAATTTTAGTTAATTTCAAATTTTAAGTTTCTTTCAAAATCTTCTTGTGTGAAATGTATAGCACAAATTTTTTCTTTATTTAAAATTACTGATTTCATTCGCTTGCAAAACATTACCCATAGCTTAACTTGGGCTGCATCTTTTAGAAAATTGTAAAATGATACAGATTTAGTCAAAAATATTAATATATTATGAAAAACACGCTAAATGTTATTTTTTACACAATTTCTCACTGGTTTTTTGCTGTTACTTTATTTGCCTTCGCCCACTGCACGCTTCATATTCTCACTCTCTTTTACTCTCTCCAATTTTTTAAATTTTAAATCGATTGCTATACAACTTTAAACACATAAGTTTTAACGTTTTTAATATTAATTTATTATTTAAATAATATTTTTAATATAAATATTTATTAAAATTTTTTGGTTGTTTGACAATTAATATAAATTTTTTTTTGAAAACTCTCTGAGTAAATTAATTGTAGGGTAGCCAACTATCACGCAATACATACGTTTTATCCAAGAAGTGATGAATTTCACATATAAAAAGCCTTGGTAACCTTTATAAGGAAACTACTACGTCAGCATATGCGCAGGGCGTAATCTTTATTTCTATCATTAGGTCTGTCTGGGTACTTTTCCAGTAGCAAATACTCAGTAAATTTTTTTGGGAGAGTAAGACAAATTTTACTCTTTCGGCTGAGAATATCTCAAAAAGTACGCAGACAGTATCCAGTGAAATCTTGCAAGCAAACAGCTGATCGGTGTGTAAACAATTGAAATAACAAACGTGAGCCAAGATAGCGTTGAAGAAATAGCGTCCAATTTGGGAATTTAAAAACCGGGAAACCAAAATACCCAAATAATGGGGATTTACAGTATATGAACAAAAAGTTAGCGTCGAATTTAGGAATTTAAAATAGGGAAGTACAAATATAGGAACAAATCTAGTTTACCGGGTGATGGAAAATGGAAAAATAAGAAGAAAAAATAAAATAAATAAGTTGGCGCAAACGCTTAGTTTTCGACGTTATGGACGTTTAAAGTTTTCATATAAATATGTGATTATCCACTACAATTCTAAACGTATATGGCCAATATTGGTATCATTTTAAAGCTCTTGAACAGATTTTTCTGCATATACATAATTTATTGCAAAATATTAAACTCTTTAGATCACATTACAGTTTTTTTCATCTTACGTCGAAATGTTACGGAAGTGCACTAGGAAAGAATGTAGTTTATTTAAATAAAAGTGTAATACAAATTTTATAAAATAACAAACACTCGCATCGCAAAAAAAAATTCTTTGCATAGCCAGCCTTTGGCAGGACGCAAGGATGTTCTCCCCTATGGTATAACTAATACCGGCTTCGCTAACTAAAGATTCTCTGCATATACGGCCTTTGCCCATGGGCAAGGATTCTCTCCTCATTACTATAGCATAAACATAAAGAAGGTTTTACTTGTATTTTAATTAAAATTCTTAAATAAATTAGTATGTAGTATATACATACATTAAAGAATTAGAAAAAATTAATAAATTTGTTTTTATGCTTACTAAAAAACTTTTGTACTTTGCAAACTCGTCCCACTTCTTAATAAACTAGAAATATTAAAATAAATTCTGTATGTCCAGAAAAATCTAGTGAAACGCTTTGCAATGATACCAATATTAGCCATATACATTTGGAAATGTACTGCAAAATCACATATTTATATAAAAACTTAAAACGCCCATAACTCGAAAACTAAGCGTTTGCGCCAACTTTCTTATTTAATTTTTTCTTCTTATTTCATTTTCTATCACCCTAGGTACTTTTTTTTTATTTGGAGCTGCGTCGGTAAACTAGATTTAAGCCCAAATATATTTATATTTTTACTTCCCCTTTTTAAATTCCTAAATTCGACGCTAACTTTTTGTTCATATACTGTAAATCCCCATTATTTGGGTATTTTGGTTTCCCGGTTTTTAAATTCCCAAATTCGACGCTATTTCGTCGACGCTATCTTGGCACACGTAAACTCTTTCATTCAAACAGTATATAAAAACAGCTGTTCAAACTAGTTGCAAAATCTTACCAGAGGAAATTTCTCCAGTAACATTTTGCAAGTTCTCTAACTTTCAACTGTCAAAAAATTCTCTTTTTGGCTCTCTCGCTGTAAGAGATTTGGAGTACGCAGACAACATTTTGCAAGATTTTGCGACATTTTGTACAAAATTATGCAAAATATGTGTACGCAGACAGACCTATTCTTGGTTAGAACAGTGTTATTAGGGTTATTATAATTATTTCCGTGGAAACTCTAATTCTATTAATTATGTACCAATAAAAATTGAGAAACTTAATTATATATATATTTTTAGAAAACTAGAAATAAATAAAACTGATTTATTTTTTGCTTTTCATTATTACAAATGTTAGTTGTAAGCATACAAAATTAGCATGGCCACTTTAAAACCAGCTAATAATTTGCGCTCTTTTACCAAGTTGCAAAAAAATATTTCGCACCATTTATGTCAATGACGCCTTTCAATCTGTCAGTGGTAGAAAAGTACTACAAATTTAGCGCTTTTTTTATATTAAACTAACTTCAACAAAATGGCATAAATCAGTGAAGATTTTTACTGACCATTTTGGATGAACCCAGATTTCTGAAAAACTGTCCGAACGATTTTTTGCTCGCATCGCTCATTTTGTCCGGAAAACTATTTACTTTCAGAAAATATTTAGTTTATACCGTGCAAAAGCCTGTGTTCCATGGCATTAATCAGTAAATATATTTACTGACCATTTTGGATGAACCCAGATTTCTCGGAAACTGTCCGAACGATTTTTTGCACGCATCGCTCATATTGTCCAGAAAACTATTTACTTTTAGAAAATATATAGTTTATACCGTGCAAAAGCCTGTGGTAAATATTTTTTGTATTTTTATTAAAAATGTAAATATATTTTTACTTCCCCTTTTTAAATTCCTAAATTCGACGCTAACTTTTTGTTCATATACTGCAAATACCCATTATTTGGGTGTTTTGGTTTCCCGGTTTTTAAGTTCCCAAATTCGACGCTATCTTGGCTCAGGTAGAAAATAGAGCACGCTCTAATTAAAATTTTTTGACTTTGCGTCTGACTTTTACAGATGCAATGTTTTAAAGGTAACACACGACATGTACATATGTATTTTACAGACAGCAGAGTCCGCCAAACACATTCATTCACATTTCATGCTTCTCTCAGTTGTTTATTTTTAAACATAATTGTGTTTCTCTTATTCCACTGAAAAAATTTTTTGTAACGTTTTTTGCCATTAGTCTTACAAGCAGAGTTCGAAAAAAACTGTACACTAATGTAGTGTACTTGTCGTACCACAAAATCTTATTTTTGTGTTTGTGAATTTGTACACAAATAAAATATGGTACATAACTATTGTGAGCTGACGAACAGAAACACTTAGATAACTTACCGAACTTATTTTAGAACCCATGTTAAGTTCTTTTGAGGTACTTATTTTGTATTTTTTAGTCAACACGTAGTTAACTTTTAGCTAACATGATGTGTTTTTTTTAGTGTCTGCGTAGTTAACATTTATTGCACTTACTTTTTTTAAAGCAAATATTTAAAATAATCAATCCTCTGTATGTATGGGAAAGAAAATAAGAAATATAAATTTTTAATGGTTTATTTATTTATTGAATAAAAAACCCAAAATATAATTTTAACGGCGAACGACGGCTTTTTTATTGTTTAAAATTGAAAATAAATATAAAAAGTATTTGGCTATAAAAATAGTTTTTAGTGTTTTTTTTTTTGATTATGTTTTAATTTTTAAGTATGATTTTTTTTAAGTATGGTCACACTTTATCTCCCTCTTTGCACAAACAGCAATCAATTTTCTCAATTATAAAAGCGCTGTTTATTCGTCTGTATTGTGCTTAATACGACGAATTTACTCAGCGAATTTTTACTGAAAAATTCGTCGTGTTGAGCGAAATAAGTCGTTCGTCCCAGTTGTGTTCCTAGCATAAAATATACGTTAATTTCGACTATAGTAGCAAAATAATGAAAACTATGTTTTTATTTAAAAGTTTTGTTTTTAAAGAACCGACTTTAGCGTTTGACTGTGATTATATGCCAATGTTTACAATATGTTAAAACCAGGGACCGTAACAGTTACGACTTTTTTAAAAAAAGTCAAAATATAATAGTTATTTTTTGACTTTTATTCTTTCGGTCAGAAATAAAAGTTAAAATTTGACATTTATTTTTTCGGTCAAAAATAAAAGTTAAAATTTGACTTTTTTTTTTTTAAGTCAAAAATAAAAGTTAAAATCTGACTTTTATTTTTTAAGTAAAAAATATAAGTTAAAATTTGACTTTTATTTTTTAAGTCAAAAATAAAAGTTAAAATTTGACTTTTATTTTTTAAGTCAGAAAAAAATTGACTATGCCATAATAATAACAATGTAATAGAAATATAAGAAAAATAAGATCGATGACAATCAGTGTTGTTGTTTTGGTTATTTCTAACCAAAATTGGTTACATGGTTTCATTTTGGTTACATTTTTCTCCAAAGAAAAAAAAAAAGATATTTCTTTCATTGGAATTCTAATAATAGATCTAAAAGCTTTTCAACAACATTTTTAATAGATGAATGAAGAAGTAAAAGCATTGTTCATTGATAAGGCACAAAATGATACCCTTTTTGCAGTACTTCTTTTTTTACTAAAATTTGGTTACAAAAATTTAAAGGCCGCGGCAACACTGATGACAATATTACTTTACCGTTATTTATACTTTACAAATTTAAGAAGTATCAACTACTGTGATAGCACAGTAGAATTGTTATATCATTATTATCAACTCTTCTTTGCTTTGTTTTGCATATCAGTAAACAGTTCATTTTAATGCCGGTGACAAACATTTGACAACGTGATCTTTTAACTCATTAATTAATTTTTATTGATAAATCAGTGAAACATGGGTCGTAAACGGAATATTTTAATCTGCGAATATTACATTGAGAGTGGTGTAGAAACTATGCGTAAAATATGAAAGAAAGTCATCAATGCTGGAAGCTTAACCAATTTAAAAAGACATTTGCAAAACTGCCATGCAGACATGTATACGGACTACGAAAAATTGAGCAAACTTTCAAACAAGGATGTAAGTAATGATGATTTTCGCATTAGATTTACAGTGGAAATGTCCAGAAAGGAGGTCGTAGATGCTTGCATTGATATGATCACCACCGAAGCACGGCCTCTGAAATTTTTTTAATTCTAAGACTTTCAAGACTTTAACAAATCCAATTTTTAATGGTTTAAAAATGGAACCAATAACTTCAAGAAATGCTATGGAATTTATTACCGAGAAATGCGATCAAATAAAACAGTCCATAATTAATAACTTAAAAGGAAATTGTTAGTTTGAAGTTGGACACGGCCACACGAAATGATCGGTATATATTGGGAGTGAATGTTCAATTAATAGTAAATAAGAAGATCGTAATTAACACTTTGGCTATGGTTGAACTAAAGAAAAAACATACTGCTCAAAACCTGCAGGCAGAAATTGAGAATATACTTAAAAACTTCCAGATCAATATTAAGAACATATATTCAATTACTACAGACAATGGTAGAAATTTAGTAAAATGTGTGGAATTACTGTCGCAAAATGAGAGTAAAGACAGTCAAGATGACGAAAGTACGTATAGCAATATGGAAAAAATTACGGAAGGAATTGTGTACGAGAATGTTGTGTCAATAAAATGCGCTGCCCACACACTTCAATTGTCTCTAAAAGACTTCTTATCTAACCAAAATCAAAACTGGTTTGGAAAAGCTCGAGAATTATATAAGCTGTTAAGAACTGCTTCATTTCGGTAAACTATAACTCTCAATCGCGAAATATTAATCTTATTGCTTTATATATTTCAGCTTCATAATTAAGAACTTAAAATTGCCGAAACCTCAATTGGACGTCCCAACACCTAGGAGCTCAACTTTTACAATGTTAAAGAGTGTCTTAAAATTGAAAGATTTTGGCCTAGATAACGAAACTGTATCCAAGCAACTGAATTCTGAGGAATGGATGGAAATTGAGACTATCATATCTGTTCTTACTCCTGTGCACATCTTAACTTTAAGTTTGCAAAGAAGTCAATTGCTGTTGGGAGACTTTTATAAAGCATGGCTGGAGATGATGTTTGAGTTGGAATCTAATACGACTGAAATTAGTAAAATTCTCGTTGAATGCATCAAGTCAAGGCAGTCACAATTGATGGAAAATGATACCATGTATTCAGCTTTATTTTTGGATCCAAGATTTAGAAGAGTTTTGTCGAAAGAAAAAATTGGACGCGCAAAAAACATTTAAAAAACATCATCCTACAAATCCAAACTAATGAACAGGTAACTATATTAAATTATGAAAGTTGAGATTTAGTAATACACAAGAAAATTTTTATTTATTTCTTATTTTTTATATACACTAACTAGACTTGTCTTAATCCACTACCAACAACATCCAGTAGTGAGTCATTCCCATTTGATGAGGCAACAAACCAAAGCAGCTCCTCAAAATTACGAATTGGACTCTAAGGCATGGAGCTATCAGATGCGTCGTCCGATGAAGACGATGAATGTTCCAAAGATTTCGTTCGCAAAGCATTCATGGAAATTGACTCATACAAGGAGAAGCGTATTGACGTTGATGTCCACCTTATGGAATATTGGGAAAACAAAAAATGTTTATATCCCGGTCTAAATGACTTGGCATATATTATTCATCAAGTACCTGTGACACAAGTTAGTGTAGAACGCGCGTTTTCAGCACTTAAGATTGTTCTCAGCGACTTGCGCTACAATTTGTCTGAACAGAACTTAGCAGCTATATTCATGGTGAAATTGAATTCTGAGTCATTGCAATGAAAGAGTGAACAATTTATTATTGAAATAAAGGAAATTAAATGTAATTTGTATTTTCAGAGCAAAATATGCAAAACACCAACTCCTTAACTTTCTAGCCAATAAACGTTTTTGTATACATATGTACTCTATTATAATCTATTTTCTTTTTGTTTTTGTTTTAATACTTATAATTCTAAAAATAAAAACTGTGTTAATATTTAATTAAAATTTTATTTAACTTTTTTAACATCTGCTTTCAATAGGAACAAAAGTCAAATTTTAACTTTTATTTCTGACTTAAAAAATAAAAGTCAAATTTTAAATTTAATTTTTGACTTAAAAAATAAAAGTCAAATTTTAAATTTAATTTTTGACTTAAAAAATAAAAGTAAAATTTTAGCTTATATTTTTTACTTAAAAAATAAAAGTCATATTTTTACTTTTATTTTTGACTAAAAAAATAAAAGTCAAATTTTAACTTACTTATATATTTTTTACTTAAAAAATAAAAGTCAAATCTTAACTTTTATTTTTGACTTAAAAAATAAAAGTAAAATTTTAGCTTATATTTTTTACTTAAAAAATAAAAGTCATATTCTAACTTTTTTTTTTGACTAAAAAAATAAAAGTCAAATTTTAACTTACTTATATATTTTTTACTTAAAAAATAAAAGTCAAATCTTAACTTTTATTTTTGACTTAAAAAATAAAAGTCAAATTTTAAATTTAATTTTTGACTTAAAAAATAAAAGTCAAATTTTAAATTTAATTTTTGACTTAAAAAATAAAAGTAAAATTTTAGCTTATATTTTTTACTTAAAAAATAAAAGTCATATTCTAACTTTTATTTTTGACTAAAAAAATAAAAGTCAAATTTTAACTTACTTATATATTTTTTACTTAAAAAATAAAAGTCAAATCTTAACTTTTATTTCTGACTTAAAAAATAAAAGTCAAATTTTAAATTTAATTTTTGACTTAAAAAATAAAAGTCAAATTTTAAATTTAATTTTTGACTTAAAAAATAAAAGTAAAATTTTAGCTTATATTTTTTACTTAAAAAATAAAAGTCATATTTTTACTTTTATTTTTGACTAAAAAAATAAAAGTCAAATTTTAACTTACTTATATATTTTTTACTTAAAAAATAAAAGTCAAATCTTAACTTTTATTTTTGACTTAAAAAATAAAAGTAAAATTTTAGCTTATATTTTTTACTTAAAAAATAAAAGTCATATTCTAACTTTTATTTTTGACTAAAAAAATAAAAGTCAAATTTTAACTTACTTATATATTTTTTACTTAAAAAATAAAAGTCAAATCTTAACTTTTATTTTTGACTTAAAAAATAAAAGTAAAATTTTAACTTTTATTTTTGACCAAAAAAACATTGGTCAAAAAATAATTATTATAAAGTGACTTTTTGATAAAAGTCAAAAAAATTAAAGTCTTTTAAGTTTATTATTCCTTAGCATAACAGCATCAATATGCTGTATTCAAATATCTGATAGACAAATTATATCCACCTGACTTTTTGATTTTAAATTTTAAAAATAACTGTTATTTTCGGTCCCTGGTTAAAGCAACAAACAATTTCTTGTGCACACATTAAAATGGATAGTGAAGACTGCTTTGGTCGATGTTTTGTTCTTGTTTAAACCAGTGTTTAAAATTAAGTCGCCAGTTTTTATTTTTACACATGCAACTAAACTGAAAATAGTTCGAAATATAAATTTTTATCCCCATACATATTTAAAACAGTTGAACTGTGCGCGCACAGTTACTGAAAAAATAGTAACACAATTAATTTTTTTTCAGCAGTCAAAAGAATCAGCAGCAGACTCCTCCATTTTAAACACACAGCCTGCTGAACTTGCGACTGAAAACCAGAAGCTGCTGTGTATGCAGTTGACGTAAACTCTTTTTTTTAGTTTACTAAACAACGTAGCTAGAAACTGGCAGTTCGACTATACAGTAACGTAAACACAAACTGGTTGGTTGAATGAACTGAGTGCTGTAAAGTTGAAAACACATTTGTTTTGTTGTTTAAATAAAATAAAAGAAAAGAGAAAAAGAATTATTCATAGAACGAAACAAATAATTTGTTATGTTTGGAATGTTAATTACAATACATACTTGTTATTTAAAATTATTAATTTTTGTTATATAAATTTTATGAAAAATTTAAATACTATTTTTTAGTTGATAATAATTCAGTGAAAATCTCAACCACTAAAACACATTAAAGATATTATGATAATAAGATTTTTATAGTAAAAAAGGAAATAAAAAAATATTTCCTGTTAGTTTAAAATATAAAATTTTTATACCTTCCACCACCACTAGTGGTGAATGAGGGTACACTAAGTTTGTCATTCTTTGTGAAACTTTTTTATTACTCATCTCAGACCCAATAAAATATTTATTAATATTGTGGGTCATTAGTTAATTCAAAGTCGATTTAGCCATGTCCGTCTGCATGTCCGTCCATCTGTCCGTCAATTGAAAACACGCTGCTCACTTTCGAAAAGCTCAAAAGAAAACAAGAATGTTGGTGTCAAATTGCTTCTGGCTTTCCAATGCAGTTTGGTAAGGATGAGAGTTATGAGTCTTAATGTGGAACCACCTCCCTTAAAAATTGATAGGTTTGTTACAAAATCTAGCATAAATGGTGGTATAATATACGGATTAATATGAGATTTGGCACAAAATCGTGTTATATAACTAGACGTTACAAATAATGCTACTCCACAATTTACCATAGGTCCTATATAAAGCCTACACTCAGAAAAGAAATAAGTACGCATAAAACCGTAACGAATAATGTTTTTGTAGCAGAATTTGGTCTTTCATAGTTTCTCAACAGCTTCGAATCACAGTAGAAAATATCATGAAGATCTGTCCAAAATTAACCATATTCCCCATATATGAGTAATATCCGCTCTGAGAAATTATTTAATAATCCAAAAACCGTAGCAGATATAGATATTGTCGTAAAATTTTTCCAATTAAGCTTCATATGGCCAGAAATAATACCATGCAATTTTGTAATAATCGGTACATAATTTACCTTATGTCACATATTAAGCAGCCTTCTGAAAACCACTTTAAAACTATTAAAAGCTATACCACATTTCACTTCTATATCAAAATAAGTTCTTTAATACCAGAAATCAATTTACAGAATTCCCCTCTCAAATAAATTTTAGTTCCGCTAAAACTGACATTTTACTTAAATTTGCTGAAATAAAGTTTAATATGACCAAAAATAAAAGCATAAAGCTTTCTGATTGTCCATCAATTTTTTAACATATGTAGGTCTAAACCGCGATAAAATAGTTGAGTAAAATACATTCAATTTATAAAGTATCACTATCCAGTGTGACATAAAGAATGCTGACGAAGGCCGTAGCGGGCCAGAAAATGCATTACATTCTGCTGATGTCTAATAATTGTAAATTTTTCTGTACATAAATAAACTTCATTGCTATCCAACGGAAAGCTAAGGTAAAATGTAACAAGAGAATACAATATAATAGTCTGGTAGTGTATGAAGTCATTCCTAAAAAAATTTAAGGAGTAGAGCTATTACAAAAAGCTTTATAAAATACATAACTGAAATTTAGCTCATAGAATAAATTCGAAAAATAAAAAATGTTGAATATAATAAAGTTGCTTATGAAAAAAAATAATTCCCAATATCTATTTGTTAAAAATTAATAATTTTAAATAACAAGTATGTATTGTAATTGGCATTCCAAACATTACAAATTATTTGTTTCATTCTGTGAATAATTGTTTTTCTCTTTTCTTTTATTTTATTTAAACAACAAAACAAATGTGTTTTCAACTTTACAGCACTCAATTCATTCAACCAACCAGTTTGTGTTTACGTTACTGTATAGTCGAACTGCCAGTTTCTAGCTACGTTGTTTAGTAAACTAAAAAAAATGAGTTTACGTCAACTGTAAACACAGCAACTTCTGGTTTTCAGTCGCAAGTTCAGCAGTCTGTGTGTTAAAAATGGAGGAGTCTGCTGCTGATTCTTTGGACTGCTGAAAAAAAATGAATTGTGTTACTATTTTTTCAACAATTGTGCGCACACAGTTCTATTAGACTGCTATTAGCAGTTGTTCGAAACCCTGATTAAAAGGCATTATAAACTCGTTCATAAAGAAGACATTTACATTACGCAAAATCCAAATGGAATTGATACTGAAGGTGCACCAATAAAAAAACGGAAATTTTTTTTTCCTTTTTCGAATATATTAAATTATTTTCATAACAACTATTTAAAACATCGTTTGGCAATTTTTGTCACATCAAAACTTAAATTTGGCAACGCTAAAGGTAACATTAAGAAATGTTTTGCCTGTGTGCATACACATGAGCATAAATGCGTTGCGCATTTGTCCCAATTTACATTATACAATTTTTGTCGTTGCGATTATTGTCGTTTCATCTTTGAAGTCGGTCTTATGTTTACATTCTACGATTTTTGTCGCAACCACTTCTTGTGTATACATATATTTTGACACTACGAATGAATGAACAAAAGAATCGAAGAGTACACTCGATTGTGTACCCCTTTTTATGCCTCTCTCCCTTCCCGCCTATAAGGTAAGAATCGCAACGACAAAAATCGTATAATGTAAATTGGGACTTTGATCCGCCACTCACAAAATGCGCACCAACAGAATGCGCATACACATGAGTGCGCAAATATAAAAGATCGCTCTAACACATGCGCATGCGCTGGATTTTATGTGATGTCTTTTTGGCTCATGCGCATGAGTGCGTAATGCGACCGCAAATGAGAACTCTGCATGTAATACATCTTTCAATATATCAATAAATAAAACCTACTTCAATTTTTAAGTCTTAAAATTACCGCACTTTAGTCAGTTTGCGTCAAAAATGAACGAACGCGTTCATCGACGGCTTGTGAAAATTGCATGTGCTATATCTGTACTAAACTGAAGGACCTCGGAAAATCAAATTTGCACAAAACTTAAAGTTTAAAATTAAAGATTAAAAACCCATTTTTAAACTAAAAAAAAAGAATCAAGATATGTAAGGCTAAGACCTAAATTTGAAAAGAGATCAACAAAATTTTTCGGACTATTTGGGATTTTTCACTGAGTGGGTACATGCAAATTTTTAAAAAATTTGGGAGATACAAAATCTTGAAAAATTAAAATAAACTGTTTTATACTGCTGATAGTTTTTTTTATTGCATCACGTTGTTTTTGGACTTTATAATTTGTTTAATAAGAAAATTTTGTTAAGCTTGATCTAGCGTGAGCCTAGCTGGTAGTGAGATAGTCTAGCAGTACCGGGGTTTCGGGTTCGATTCCCGCGAGACATTCTGGTCTCCTGCAGACAAGCGAAGAGCTTCCCGGGATTACCGTAGAAATAAAAAAAGTCTAGAGACAACACCAGGTTTTAAATTAAAGAAACTTTTAAAATTAATAATATTTTCAATAAATTTAAAAATAATTTTTTACTGAATAGTGAAATTATTCTTTTAAGTTAAGAGTTGATTTTTTTGATCTCACCATAGATCAATATGTTATCAATTTTCATATATATTAAGAAAATGTATATATTTTAAATGCATTTGAAAGAATACATTCTTATTAAAAAACATTTTTTTGCCCGCCAAAAAATGCACCTCGTACTTTTTTTATTTTTTAGCTCATTCCTGTGCTTTTATCGTCTTAAAACATAATCAGCATAAAAATTGGAGTAACACCAACATTTTATTTAAGTCTTCCCCAGGCTACCGTGTGCGGTTACAGGCGTAATAAACTGTTTCCGAAAGTAAGGTTTATATGGGACCTATAGTAAATTATGGACCGATCTTCACAATTTCACAGTGTGATTTCTATATAGAACGCATTTGAGCATAATCTGATAACAATCCTATCATTATAACATCATTTATGTAAGTTTTTTTCTAAACAGAATAATCAATTTTTTAGGGTGGTATTTCCACATTTTGATTCATAGGTCTAGTCGTACTGAACCGATTTTTCCTGGATTTCAATGCTAAACGGCAAGACACCAAGTTCAGTTTTCGAAAGGGAGCGTGTTTTCAACAGACGCACATGGCTAAATCGACTTAGAATTACTCAAAGAGTCAGAATCTATATACTTTGTCGGGTCTTAGAAAGTTTCACACGGAATGACAAATTTCGACCCTAATTGTGTAAAACGCAACGCAACTCCAAGAATTACATTGATAGCAAAAGCAAAGTCAAAAATATTTTACAATTTTGTTGTTGCTTTTTTCAGAAATTCATATTGAATTTCAAACGCTGCATATCTTAGAGGTGTAGGGTATTAAAAGACCACAAGCTTAAAGTAATTAATATACGAGGGCGGATCAATAAGTCCGTGACTTTTTAAATGAAACACAGTTGTTTTACAAAAAAAAATTTTTTTTCCAACATAATCTCCTTTTAGCTCAATACACTTAGCCCAACGTTTCTTCAATTTGTGTATCCCTTCAAAAAATAGGATTTTTCGAGGTCCATAAAATAGGCATTTGTTTGACCAATAATCTCATCGTTGGAGCTAAATCTCTTTCCACCGAGCCATTTCTTTACGTTCGGAAAAAGTAACTGGGGGCTAAAACCGGAGAATATGGTGGATGATGTACGTAGCCCAATTCATGTAATTTTGCCATTGAGACAGTACACGTGTGCACTAGGGGTATAACTTTCGAACAATTTTTTAAATTATCAAAAAATACCTATTGTGGTGTTACGGGATTTAACTCAGCCATGTGGTGTACACGACTCAAATGATATTTCAAAGTCCCTATAACACTCGGTTATTGCTAGCTGTAGGGGTTCCAGCCAATAAATTAGGCGTTCGAAAGAACTGCCAAAATCTTTTGAGACAAAAATAACACTAGGCCAGCTTGTGCCGATTTGGTTGTAAGTTTTAGTCTGATTTATTAAAGTCAATGTAAAGGTTTATATACAGCTTATGAGAATACAGTTTAGTTTCTCTAACTTATTCTAGCTTATCATAATTATATATTTTACTCTTTCGGTACCATGTAGATATCTAATGTTAATCAATATAGTTGCATGTTAACCAATCACAATGAGTCTTTCATTATGTTCACTCAATATTAAGTAAGTCACTCAATGTCTGGTTAACATGCCTTCAACTACAAGTGATGTAAATTGATATTTGTTTTGTTGACACTTGTAGTTACAATTATGCAGTGTGCCTGCGTTATCGACTAAATGTGGTACGCTATATGTATGTGCACACTACACTATCCATGCCATATAGACCATGAAAATCAATGATGAATAGTGGAGTCACTTTTTCGCGGGCGTTAAAAAAGTTCCCCCCCAAATCACTTTGAAGTTTAGTATTTGGTTTTTTTTTTGTTTATTAAAAATACAATGTCCTTATTGTAAAAACACAAACCATTCATTTATATTTTTATGCTATTTCGCAAATAAGACTTATACCACCAATTATACTATATTCAAACAGTTAAAAGTATGTTAAAATAACACGGAAACTCTTTTTTAGAACAAAATGGAACCAACCTCACATTCCCAATTGTTTACTTTTATTTTCATTTGTTTGCATTTGTTTTGTTTTTATTTTGTTTCTTTGTGCAAAATATTTTTTAACATTGCAGAGCAACACGCACTTTGAACAAAGATAATTTTTAGTATCTGAAGTTAATATTCAAAATTTAAAATTCAAATATTATTATTTTTTGAAAGCTTTTAGAAAAAACGGTTTGGGGGGGAGGTTTTTTATCCAAATTGATCTCAAAAAACTGTTTTCTTGATATATACATCAGTGGCAGCCCCGTCGTGATAGGTATTTTTTTTGGTTATACCCCTAGTGTGCACCCGTGCATTATCTTGATGAAAAAGAACTTTTTTCTTGGCCATATGTGGTCGTTTTTTTTAAATCCTCGTTAAATCGGTCCAATAAGTTGGCATAATATTCGCCGTTTATTGTTGTTCCCTTTTGAAGGTAATCGATGTGGATTATCCCGCGTGCATCCCAAAAAACTGTTGCCATCACCTTATAGGCCAACTAACTTACATTGGCCTTCTTCGGAGGCGGTTCAGCCGGTTCACTGCTTGGTCTCCGGAGTGTTGTAAAGGATCCATTTTTTATCCACTGTTACAAAACGCAGCAAAACTCATTCGAATTGCGGTTAAACAACTCCAAACAATCCTTTGAAGTTGTCACATGATTACGTTTATGGTCAATCGAGAGCTAACGCGGAACCCATCTTGCAGACAGCTTTCTTAATACCAGCTGATCATTTAAAATCAAAACCACATTGCCATATGAAATGCATATGGCATCAACAATCTTACGCACTTTTACTCTTCGATCGGCCAACACCATATCGTGACTTCAATTGGCCGTCCAAAACGTTCAGCGTCATTTTTACTTGTGCGACCACATCGAAAGTCAGTAAACTACTTTTTTACCCTTGAAATTGATGGTGCAGAGTCCCCATAGTATTTATCAAGCTTTTCCTTGGTTTGATTGATGGTTTTTTTTTTCGCAAAAAATAATGTTTAATGAGCACTCGAAATTCACTTTTTTCCATTTTAAAAAAAATCTACGAGGTTGTATGTTTTGAACAGCTGTTAAACGCAAAGTAAACGAAGGAACTTGCTCAAAAGATTTGTTTGATAAAATATGTAAAGATATATAATCTGGGTTATTTTGTGACAAGTGTTTTGCTACGATAAATTGAGTTTAGGTTATTAAGCCGGAAACCAGGTTCCGTTTTCGTTTTAAATGTGGGAAGCGTGGAGTTACCACACCTAATTACCGAAATCTTTACTTGGGAAATCGGAAGTGGAGCGAGATGGCCACCGGAGACTCGTTCCTTGCCTCAATCCCCGAGTATGTAAAGGACCCAAGGAATAGTCTCCCATAGGGAGATGAATCCAGGTCTCTATTCTCGGGTCATATTTAACTCATTCACCTACATTGTCAAAAAACCTAGAACCTGATTATACTATCTTGATCAAAATTCGTTAAGACCGTGAACGACATAGGAAAAGGAAATATTACAGAATACAAATAGAATCTTCGTTTTTATGTAGCTCCTCTGACGAGCGACCTTTTTCAAATGTGAAAATTTTGGCAAAAATAGCTTGACTTTTATAGAACGAAATGGGATACAGTTAAAATCATTTAAATCTTTTATTTCAACCGCTGATGGCTATAGGAGCGATGTTTTCGGTCATTGGAATTTACCAGTTTTTTTATGAAGGCCTAATGCGCAATATTGACTTTTGTGGGGTTCTCTCGCTTAACCAAGAAGTCTATTTGGGTTTAGATTTTTAGCGAAACTTCGCTATAGCCCTAAACATCATACCAGCAGTAGACATTTCCTTTCACAAACTTAATGATGAGATGCAATTGCTTCTTGATTCTGTTATTTCCGAATATCCTGCTTTTGAAAAGCTTAGCTCAGGCCGTACCCATCTTTTAAGTCACGATATTGACATGGGCGACTCGGTGCCCATAAAGTGCAAGCACTATAAGCTTCTTCCGCCTAGACATGCAGAAGTTTATAAAGAGCTTTATCATTTTTAGAAATGGGGGTAGCCGAAGAGTCGAACTACACTTGGTGTTTTCCCGTGGTAAATGCTAGAAAACCAGGTAAAGTTCGCCAGTGCTTGGACTCGAGAAAACTCAAAAGCGTGACAAGAAATATTCCTTCCCTCTACCTCATATTAACGGACTTCTAAGCCGTCTGACGGATGCATAGTTTATAAGTGTGAATGACTTAAAAGATGCATTTTTCCAAATTCCGTTGATAGAATCACCAAAGAAAAGACCGCCTTCGCGGTACCTGGTAAGCCCCTCTATCAATATCGTCTTATGCCATTTGGGCTTTGTTATGGTCCTCAGGCGATGAGTTGGCTAGTAGACAAATGCATACCCTCGCCTTGTCTTTGTTTATTTGGACGACCTATTGGTATGTAGTGCAACTTTTGAAGACCACATCAAAATTCTTCGCGACGTGTAAAAATGCTTAATAACCGCTGGGCTGACAACTAACGTCGCTAAAATGAAATTTTGTCAGGCCGAGATAAAATATCTGGGATTTCGTATTGGTCAAGGTTGTTTGTAAGTTGACCCGGATAAGGTTTCTGCAATCGTGGACCTTCCAATACCAAAAACTCCTCGCCAAGTACGTCGATTCGTGGGTATGGCGAATTGGTACCGCGCTTTTGTAAGCAATTTTGCTGATATTGCTGGCCCATTAACAGATCGTTTAAAACGCGATAGGAGAAAATTTCACCTAACTGATGAGGCCATTGAAAATTTTCAAAAACTTTCCCGTAAAACCTGGGCTCGATTCCCAGCTCAGTCAAGAATGAAAAATTATCAATAAATTTTAATATATTGCATGTTGAAATTTACCTTCCTTCATACAAATAATTTAATGAAAATTAAATTCAATGAACTAAAGCCTGATTAAAATATCGAAATTTGGATTAAAACCCACTAACAGTTCAAAAACATACACACAATACTAATTATTGTTAACAACTTAGGCACGAGCCATATGTTTACATTTGTCCTTCAAGTTGTGCTGAAAAATGTCAACAAGAAAAAGAAAGACAAAAACATGAAAAGCAAAAAAAATGTACGTTGGACTTCAAGAAGAATTTTTAAAATAAAGTATGATAACAGAAGTAAGGTAATCATTCATTCCCAAGCAAATTTCGATCTACCAAGGTAAAATACCATTTGGTTTAAGGATTGAAGTTTGACTATTGACGTCATCCGTCATCAATGGCAGTGTGGTCTAAACGGCAAACCCCTCTGAATAGATTGTGTGGTTACAATCGAAACTAGTCAAGGAAACCTGTCCGTGAAAATCTGGTTTCGATTCCCAGCTCAGTCAAGAATGAAAAATTATCAATAAATTTTAATTGATTTCATGTTGTAAGATTTCTTTCTTTATAACAATAATTTAATGAAAATTAAATTGAATGAACTTAAGCCTGATTAAAATACCGAAATTTGGACTAAAAACCATTTACAGTACAATAAAATAACCACAATACTAATTATTGTATTGAAAAACTTAAAAGAGCCTTAAGCTCTATCTCTATTCTTGTCAAGCCCGACCAAAGTAGGAGTTGGTGGAGTATATTTATATCAGGTAGATGACGAGGGTAGAGATATGTCTATATCTTTCGTTTAGCAGAAGCTCAATCGTGATCAGCATAACTACACCGTTACTGAGATGGAGAGCTTAGCGGCTGTAATATATATAATTTAAAAATAGCTCATGAGCCAACGTGATCTGAGCGGCTGACTTGCTCACTGGATCCTGAAATTACAGTGTTTCAATTTCTAGATGGAACATGGAAAGGGTTCGCTTAACGTCGTCCCTGATGCTCTGTGGCAGCTTGATATAGATGCTATAGAGATGGATAACAGTTTTCCCGAGATAGATTTGACTTCGGCTGAATTTGATTGTCCTGACTATAAATCATATATTAGTACTATTGCTGAAAACAGTGAACCGTTACCTGAAGTTTGTCTGTCTGATAAATTAATTTTAAAATGATTAAAGTTTCGTCAGGGTGTTGACAACGAGGAAGAAAGCCATTGGAGTGTATGGCTTCTAGTGGCTCTAAGGAAAAAAGCGATTCAGTTAGGTCATTATTCTAGTTGTCACGCCAGAATTATTATTGGCCTTCCATGGCACGGGATATCAAAGTATTTGTTGCTAAATGTGATGTTTGCAAAACTATAAAAAGCCCAAACCAAATACAGCGGTCACCTATGGGTGATGCGTTTATCACTGTCCGTCCAATGCAGCCATTTACTATGATTTTCTTGGTCCGTATCCGTGTTCTAAAGCCACATGTTTATGCAATTGACAATTTTAAGAAATTCCTATTTGTAAAGCCTTTGAAATCGGCTACGGCGATAAACGTCATTGATTTTTTCAAACCCATATTTGTATCACATTCGATGTATCTCAATAAGTCCACAGCGACAATGGCAAACAATTTATCTCCCGTTAAATGCAAGTTTTTTTTAGATTTGTATGGCATTACAGATACCTATATAAGAACAGGTCTTTACTCACCACAGGCAAATGCTTCGGAAAGAGCCAATGTAATGTGAGCCCCCTACTAATAATAATAATAATAAATAAAACACACTATATAGTTAATTGCATTGGTATTGTTTACAACAATATTATACTGACATAAACAAGAATAACCAGTATTAAATAGTAACTGTTAACTTTATAATAAGAACATGTAATATATTAAATATAAAAGAACAAATGAATTCAATAAAGAACCTTGAAGAGAACACAGCATATTTTGGCGACGAGTGAGAATTCCGTGTGTAGAAAACCTATAGTTCAAGAAGAAAACGTGTATATAAAAACAAAAAAAAAAAAAAAAAGAATGTCCTTTCTTGGTTCAATAGAACAATTTGCCTTTGGAGATGACTTTTCAGAATTGACCAATTGCTTAAGATAAACGCAACAACCGAGGAAAATAAGGTTGCATTGTTTTTAACCTTAGTAGGTCCGGAGACGTAGAGAATAAAGTCAGTGCTGCTACCCGAAAAACCCACGAATAAAACTTTTAAAGATTTAGTGCAAACCATTTAACCACATTTTGTACCAGAAAAAAATATAATTGCGGAACGATATAAATTTTATAATTGTTCACAAAAACCAAGTGAAGCGGTCGGAGAATACATAATTAATTTAAAATTGCTAGCAGCCGAATGTAGTTTTGGTTTGTTCCTCAATTAGGCTCTACGGGATCGTTTGGTTTGTGGGGTAAGCAGTAGTCAGCTCCTGACTAAATTATTGTCAACGGCAAATTTGACATGGGAGGACGCTTGTTAGTTGTCTCAGTCATTTGAGTTAGTAAATGCTGAGCAAAAAAGTATGAAGCCGTCGTCGTCGTACGAGGTTAATAAAATATATAATCAGCAACAGAACAAGAAGTTTGTTAAATGTTCCAAGTGTACAACAAAACACGCAAGCGGAGCCTGTCCTGCTAAAGAATGGAGTTGTTTTCACTGCGGCAAAAAGGGTCATTCAGCTAAAGCTTGTTTTGCTGGTACAAGCAAAAAAGGTCAACCACCAATTCGGAAGAACTCTAGCAAAAATAGTCATGTGAATGATTTGGAGTATAAACTAGGGTCGTTAAACTGGATGAATAATATTGGGACTCCCTTGCTTAATGAAGTGCTGGTTGATGGTAAAAAGTTGCTTATGGAAGTGGACACCGGAGCCGTAGTATCAGTTATATCTAATATAGATTTTATATAATTTTATTAATTGCCCACCTTTACAAGTTTGAACAGGAAATAATGTTGAGTTACTTGGATAAATATCTGTGAAGGTAAATGGCATAAATGATTTTAAACTATTGGTAGTTAAATCCAAGCGTCAATTTCCACCACTAATGGGTCGAAATTGGATCGATGTGTTGTTTCCTGGTTGGAGAAATTTTTTCTATAAATCACGTGGTGAGTCAAATGAAATTTTAACGGTGCACCAGCTCTGCCAATCAAACATTATTGAGGAATTAAAGGGTAGACTTCCTAATCTATTTTTGAAAAGTTCAGAGCCGATTAAAAAATTTTCTGCTGACATTTTTATCAAACCCAATTCCCCACCAAAATTTTTTAAGGCTTATGCCGTGCCAGTGAGCTTGAATAAATCAAATGTTCAGCCCTGCATATCATCCTCCAAGTAATGGGTTGGCAGAAAGAAGGGTACAAACCGTTAAACGTAGTTTAAAAGCATATTTTTTATCTAACCAGGAAAAAAAATTATCGATGCAAAATGTCTTACATAATTTTTTATTTAAATATCGTAACACACCGTCAACTGTTAAAGGTATTTGCCCAAGTGAATTAGTTTTCGCATTTAAACCAATAACATTATTGTTATATTGTAAAACTAAAAAACATTCGGAAATAGAATCAATTGCTACATCTTACGAAAAGGGAAAAAATGAGGAGAAACAGTTATTTGAAAAGAGTTTTAAATACAAAAATTTTCATTAAAAAGTTGGTGAAAGTATACTATATTTGAATCCTAATCAAAATACTGATTTTAATGGATTAAAGGATCTATTTGTAAAAAAATAAATAACACATTGTATGTAATAGAGGCTAATAAGCGCCGTAAAGTGGCCCACAGAAATCAATTAAAATTATATAGTAAAAATTTAGTATTATCGGAAACGGCTCAAACAAGTAACATCGATCAAGATGACAGTGACGAAGAGGAATTTTTCGATGCAGATAACCCCCAAGTGGAGGAAAATATTGCCCTTTGACCTTTGAAAGAAAGATTAAGAAAAAAACTAACATAAATTATCAACCATAAATTGTATTATA
The DNA here is from genome assembly GCA_943735925.1 of Pollenia amentaria. Taxonomy (NCBI): domain Eukaryota; kingdom Metazoa; phylum Arthropoda; class Insecta; order Diptera; family Polleniidae; genus Pollenia; species Pollenia amentaria. The sequence continues at coordinate 113,756,703 of OX031006.1, read as the reverse complement.
AATTATTTATATTACTGGTATTTTTTTAAATTGTATACTAGTAATTAACTCCAAATTTTAAAAAGGGAAAGAAATGTAATGTGAGCACCCTACTAATAATAATAAATAAAACACACTACATAGTTAATTGCATTGGTATGGTTTACAACAATATTATACTGGCACAAACAAGAATAACCGATATTAAATAGTAACTGTTAACTTTATAATAAGAACATGTAATATATTAAATATAAAAGAACAAATGAATTCAATAAAGAACCTTGAAGAGAACACAACAGAACATGGAAAGGGTTCGCTTAACGTCGTCCCTGACGCTCTGTTGCAGCTTGATATAGATGCTATAGAGATGGATAACAGTTTTCCCGAGATAGATTTGACTTCCGCTGAATTTGATTGTCCTGACTATAAATCCTATATCAGTACTATTGTTGAAAACAGTGAAGCGTTACCTGAAGTTTGTCTGTCTGATAAATTCATTTTAAAATGAGTTAAGTTTCGTCAGAGTGTTGACAACGAGGAAGAAAGCCATTGGAGGGTATGGCTTCTAGTCGCTCTAATGGAAAAAGCGATTCAGTTAGGTCAATATTCTAGTTGTCACGCCAGAAATATTATTGGCCTTCCATGGCACGGGATATCAAAGTATTTGTTGCTAAATGTGATGTTTGCAAAACTTTAAAAATCCCAAACCAAATACAGCGGCCACCTATATGTGATGCGTTTATCACTGGGTACGTTCATAAGACGTAGCTGTTGAGCTCAACTGCTAGAAAACTGTTGACAACTGTTGAGCCGAACATTTTCGTCTTAGAAACGCCATTATGAGTATAATGCAAAATTAACAGATGATAAACATAAACAATTGAAAAAAAATAAAGGTTGAGGTTGAGCACAACATGTTGACTTTAGGTAGCTAAAAAATTTTATGATGGAATAAATGGCCTCAAATGCCCAACTATTGTGTTGAGCGGAAGTGCTCAACTATGCGTTTCTAAGACAAACACTAAACGGTTACACAACAGTTACGTCTTATGAACGTGCCCACTGTCCGTCCAATGCAGCCATTTACTATGATTTTCTTGGTCCGTATCCGTGTACTAAAGCCACATGTTCATTGCAATTGACCACTTTAAGAAATTCCTATTTGTAAAGCCTTTGAAATCAGCTACGGCGATAAACGTTAAATGCAAGTTTTTTTTAGATTTGTATGGCATTACAGATACCTATATAAGAACAGGTCTTTACTCACCACAGGCAAATTCTTCGGAAAGAGCCAATCGCGAGATTATCTCTAAAATACGTTTTAATATGAAATCAGAGATTCACCATCTGAATTGGGACCTATGTATACTCCGTATTCTTGCCCCTTAAGAAGTGATTACCACACGTCAATTCAATGCAGCCTCTACTACGCCATGTTTGGCTAAAACTTATGTATGCATGGCTCGGCTTATCCACTTCTGGATAAAATGAATATGCTGGTTGACGACACTATAGTAAAGAGAACGGACAAATTGTCCAGTATCAGGAAAAAGATTTTGCGGAACTTGAAAATAGCTCATGGTATGGCAACAAAGGTGTACAATACTAGGACACGGTCGGTAAAATACAGTATTGGACATGAAGTTTACCGGAAAAATCATAGCCTCAGTTATTTTCAAAGGGGATTCAATTCCAAATTTAACTCTAAATATATAAAATGTTGAATTCGCGCCATAGTTGGTAATACCCTGTATGATGTAGAGGATCTACTTTTCCTGTTCGTTAATCATAACGAAACAGTTTTGTTAGGAATCTTTTCATTAGAACATTTGTATTTATTTCATGTACTGGACATTTCCCTTTTATATCGGGCTTATACAAACTGTCGGTAACCTAACACAGTGTTGACATTTCTACTTGTCACTTGTTAATTTTCCCTCCTTTTATTATCAGTCTCTCTCTATTGTTTTTCTCCTCATTAAGGTCTTTTGATTATACAATTGGAAATGAACCGTTACTTTTCATTTGGATGATGTAATTTTAACGAATAATTTCGTCACGTAAGTAGTAGATACATAAGGAAGAGAAAAAGTAAGCACGTGGCTGTTGTTAAAATAATTTTCGTATGAACAGATCCACACAAGCCGCGTGTAAATAAATAAAAAAAACGTGAAAAAATACATAAAAGAAGGAAAATATCAAATGTTTTTATAATAGTATATATAACACGATGAAACTAAGTGGTGGAATTTCCAGTAAATTTCGCGCTTATCCTATAGTTACAGACCGATGGTGACACTTGAATGAAATGTTTAATTCTTTGTGTTATATTTGACGCGCTTTAGTTGTGAAAAGCAAAGATGGGCCCTTTGCAGTACCAGTACTTCTTCATTATTTTTTTTTAATGGTACTGCACTTGAATTTTCATTACCAGTATATTTTTACTGATTACTGAAAAAAAAATCAGTACTCAGTAAATTTTACTGATTACTGGAAAAAAATCAGTATTCAGTAAATTTTACCGATTACTGAAAAAAAAATTCAGTATTCAGTAAAGTTTACTGAATACTGAAAAAAATTACAGTAATCAGTTATCATTAAATTTTACTGATTACTGATAAGAATGCTGGCTGTATCGGAAGGTTTTTACTACATATACATACAAAAAAAAAAACAAGAATTATAAAACTGTAAGAATTTTCGTACTCAATAAACGTTAATAAAACGAAATTCCAATATGCACATAAAACAAAGGAACAGATGAACGGACCTAATGTACATTCCTTTGTAATAAAAAAATTTATGGACTATACAATAGGTGCGTTTGTTTACTTTTCCAGTAAAATCCAGTAGTTGAGTAAATTTTGGGCAATATGAAAATTTTACTCTCAAAAATGGCTGTTGCACAAAAAAGTAAACGAACGGAAAAATTGCAAAAACTTGCAGGTTAATTCAAACAGCTGATCGCTAAAAAGCTTAGTGTTGTAAAATATGTGTTGTTTAGACTACCCAGTACATAATGTTTTTGGTACTTGATGAAATGCATTGTAATGATTATAAATTCGTAGCAAATTTATTTATTAAATGAGCTTCTGTGCAAGTTTCAAGACTTGTTTATTTTGTACATGACTTTTAATTTTGTTTCTAGTTGAATTACATACGAAACTACATCAATATTTGATTTTTGATATTTGGTACCCTCAATAATATGCAATAAGAAGTAATCATATATTCATTAGCTTTACATCTCTAAAATATTAATGTGAACAAAAACAAAAATAAGTAATATTGAACAATTAACACAAATTTTACCATGGATGCCAAAAAAAGAAAACTTAATATTAATAGGTACAAAGTGGTAAGTAAAATTGTTTAGGATGTAATAAATATTTTTGGTTTTTGTTGCACTTTTAATTCAGCTTTTGTTCTTTTAAATGTTTTTATTACAAATTGTATGCTTACTTTTGTTTGTTTACTAAAATGAAACATATGTTTTTGTTTTCTACTGGTTTTTACTGGTAAAAATTTGTTCAGTAAAAATTTGCAGACTCTTTGCTTACAACTGTCACTTTACTCTCTCAGTAGATGCTCTCTTTTGGAAATTTTTGTGTAAGCGAACGCATTTCAGTAAAATCCAGTAAAAACTTGCACAAATTTGTGCAAATTTTGGGGTAAACGAACGCACCTAATATTTATCAGTTAATATTAATATGTGAATCAACCTGTGCTGTGTGGCCTCAGGAAGGATCGTCGTTAAGTTGTACATGGTGAATGGCATGTATGATAATTAATTGATTAATTAATTCCGAATTTTGTAAAGCTGGACAAAACTCCTCATCAAAGAAAAATGAATGGCTTGATTGCTGTTTGCCAAGTTTGTAACAAAAATTTAAAAGGATCTTTACGTGTGAGCTCCAATTTTATTAAGCACCTCAAAAAGGAACACCCACAAAGGTTTAGTGCCTTGAAGGCAAAAAAGGACGAGAACAGGCGCATGAGAGGTGGCAAGAGTTTACTTAGCGAGGATATTTTGAACTTTATTTGTAGCACTGCATCCCCATTGTCCATAATAGATGACCAAAGTTTTAAAAACTTATTTCCTGGCAAAAATATTCCGAGCAGATGTTCCATAACCAGATTGCTTTCAGAGACGCAAACTATAAATATAAAAAAATTACATTTGATATAGAAAAAATTGAATACGTGTGCGTAACTGCTGATATGTGGTCGAGTGGAAAAAAATCATTATTTGCATGTGTCATTGGATAGATGTTAATAAATTTGAAAGAGAGTCTGTAGCATTAGCTTGTCGGCGGTTCAATCAGTAAAATTTATTGAATACTGAAATTTTTTTCCAGTAATCAGTCAAATTTACTGCATACTGATTCTTTCTTCCAGTAATCAGTAAACTTTACTAAATACTGATTTTTTTTTCAGTAATCAGTAAAAATTTAATTTTCATTACCAGTAAGCATTTACTGATTACTGAAACGCTTGCTGCAGTAAAAAAGTAATGCAGTATGCCCATGTATGGTGAAAAGACTATTCTTTATTATATTTTTCTTGCATTTCGTTTTTGCATTTGATATTGAATTTTGTTTAAGAAAAGGTGCGTATTTCATATAAAATGTACAATCTAAAAGTGAATTTCGAGTTTTTTGTGGATATTATATTGTTGTTTTTATTGACTAGTATTTTGTTTAGGTAGTAGGGGAACACGTAAAAAGGTGTACCCCTACCAAATCCATTGAATGAGGTTGCCGGTTTTGTTGAAATTGAAAGAAACTAAATAGAGCACAGTGGCTATCCTGAATTTGAAGAAGAGGAGCGATCTTCTATCCCGAAGACGCTTCGATTTGATTAAAAGCGTCTGAGTTATTTTAGGAAACCGAAATGGAAAAGAGAATCCAAAAGGAATATTATTTTGACATTGCCCCAAATCCAGCTGCAATCCTACCAAACTAACGAATCAATATACGTGGAAAGAAATAGTATTGGCCTTTGTGGTGCACTACATTGGCAGTTGTGAATGGTTGTAAATATTATTGCATGATTGCAAAGTGCTAAGCTGGAAAACCTATGAACCAAAAATAATTCAAAATCTTTGTGACAGAAGCCCTTCTTTTGTCTGACAGGGAAGACATTAGCGATTGTGACGATGTTGACGATAAGGAATATCAACAACCAAATCTTCCAAAAATTAGGGGAAACCACGTTTTATTCAGAAATCCAGATGGAAAGCATCGACGCTGTCAATTGAAAGGTTGTGGTAAGCCCACAATTTATATGTGCGATAAATGCAATATTCATCTGCACACAAAATGTTTCAAGCAGAAACATGAGTAAAAGCATTTTTTATCATCTGCTCTTTTGGCAACATCTTTTTATTTTACGATTTATCTCAAATAATATATCTTGAATAAATTTTATTTTTTTTACAAAATTTAATTACTTTTGTATTCTTTGATTCAAAAACAAGTTAGAGTGCTATATTCGGCTGTGCCGAATCTTTGATATCCTCCACCGATAGTAGTCGCCTCTATATGATAAATACTTTTTTTTTTCTTTCCAGAGTTTCTTTATTGAAATTCATATATTTAATATGAACTTATAATAATCAAGTTTTATCCTAATACTTTAATTCAGGTCGTGCCAGTGCAAAAATTTTTCTTATCACGGGTTCTGTTCACATTTAGGAGTTTATCGCTCTTCTGATTGGGTGAGTGCTGCAGTGTCTCTTCTCCTTAAGCGAGTGTTGCCGCCATCATTTAAAATATTTCGGGCTAGTGGATTTGGGTGTAGTTCAAGCATTTTTAAATATTTTACTGCGTATTTTGTAATCATAGTTTTTACCAATGGCACGTTGAGATCCTTGTGGATATTTGAGTTTTTAACATACCAGGGAGCAGCTGTGATTATTCGAAGAAGTTTATTTTGGCGCCTTTGAATTTTTTCGGTATTAGACGCTGAGGCAGTGCCCCATAATTGAATACAGTAGCACCAGGTAAGTAGAAGTTTGCAATCGAGACTAAGGACAGAATTTCTTCCAATAAGCCAATGAATTTGAATGGCTTTTAGTTTCATTTGAGTTAATTTTGTATCTATATGGTATTTCCACGTTAAACGGCGATCTAGATGTATACCGAGATATTTTACATGCGAATGCTGAGGTATTATTTGATTATTGATTTTAATAGGGGGACATGAACCCCGACGCAAGGTGAATGTTATATGTACGCATTTTTGCTCGTTAACTATTATCCTCCATTGTTTTAACCATATTTCTAGTTGAAATATATGCTCCTGTAAGTAACGAGATGCTTCATGATGGTTTTCATTATCGCTTAGGAAAGCTGTATCGTCCGCAAATGTTAAAGTTTGGGTGTAGTTGTTAGTTGGCATGTCCGAAGTATATATTAGGTATAATAGTGGACCCAGGATGCTGCCTTTTAGTACTCCAGCGGCAATTGGCTGAGGAGTACTTAAAAAGTCGCCTTCTTTAATAATGAATTTACGACCGGCTACGTAGCTTTCTAACAGCTTGTGTGTGTTTACTGGTAAGTTTAGCTTCAAATTATGTATAAGCCCTCGCGCCAGACTTTATCAAATGCTTGAGACACATCGATGAAGAGGGCGGAGCAATATTTTTTTTCTTCAAAGGCCTTTCATATGGCGTTTACTATCCGATGGGTTTGTTCAATTGTGCTGTGTTCTTTTTTAAAACCGAACTGATGGTTAGGAATACATCTATTTTCATTTAAAATTGGGATTAATTTTTACACTAATAGTTTCGCAAATAACTTTGATATATTAGATAATAAACCTATAGGCCTATATGACACAACTTTTGGGTGATCTTTTACTGGTTTAGGTATCATGGTAACTAAGGAAACTCTCCATTCTTGAATGTAGTATTCAAGGCGTAAAATAGCATTAAAAATAAAAAGAATAATTTTCTTTGCTATGCAAGGTAGTTCCAAAAGCATTTCGTTACTGATCTTCTCAAATCCATCATTGGGGTTTAAATCACATATAGCCTTTTCGATTTCTTTTATCTCAAATCGTAGGGGAACAGCTGCTCTAACATCAACAGGTGGTAACTCCACAGCAATATTGTATGATATATGAGGGGTACATACGTTTTTCAAATGATTAACAAATAGATTTCATTTTTCTGTATAATTTCTTGCCCAACTTCCATTAAAGTTTCTTAAAGATGGTTTAAAGATAACTGGCATTTTGATATTTCTAGCTGCACGCCATAATGAGTAGTCTGATTGTGGAGTTGCATCCAGTTCCTTAAGATATTTTTTCAATGAAACCGTTTTCTGAGACTGCAGTAACTTTCTCAAACTTTTTGTGCACTCTGTTAATAATTTCTGAAGTTGAGGTGATCTGTGCAATTGCCACTCTCTTCGAACTCTCCTTAACTCTCCTTTTTCCGGTCAACAGCCGCTCGAGATCTGTAGAATATATATTTTTATTTTTTATTATTTTAATGGTTTTGCTGGAATGTTTAACAGCTAGCTTAAGATAACTGTCAAAATTCACAATAGAGATTTCCATGTTCTCCGGTGTATCAAGCGGAATATTTTCTGTGTAATGGGCACTAAGATATTTTTTATATTTTAACCAATTTATTTGTGTGGCTGACGTCGCACAGTGGGGCCAAATGCATGAAAAGTGGCGATTAATTCATAGAAGTCGTAATTTAAAAAAAAAAATATTTTTTATTAATGGATATTTATAAATACATAAAAAACCAACATTTAAAGAGTGAAAAAACACATTTTTTAACCCTTTATGGGCCATTTTGTGTTCTGTAAAAAATCCTCTTTTTTCACATTTTTTGCTGTAACTTTGGAAGGGTGCGCTATAAATTATTCAATTAAATTGCAAATTAAAGCATACTAAATGTACTTTAAGAAAAATAAGTAATATTTTTAAAAATAATAAGGAATAAATATTTTATATGTATTTCTATTAGAAAATTTTTAAATTAAAATCATACCTTTTTTCTCGAAATTTTAAAATTTTGCTCAAAAATGAAACATTTGAAAATCTAATTGTTTTTTTATTGATAAATAACCATAAACACACTATTTAAAAAAAATTTAATTAAATTCGGTTATTCTATTTTTTTTTTTTTTGAAAACAACAATTTTTTATTATAATCATTATTACCTTCAATGTTAGTATTTACTTCACATTCAATTTCATAATCATAAATTAATTCGTTACAATAATCTTAATCTTCATCTCCATCTCCATCTTCATCATTGCTATTTTGATTGCTGGGAAGTACAAGCAACTCCAATGCAGATTTTGGCATTAGCTCTTTTTTCTTTTTAGAACTATTGTTCATGCTTGTTATAAACGGATCTGAACTTAAGAGAAATCTATTAAAGATATCTTCCATTGTTTTTTCTCGACTGCATTTACGGGCAAAATTCTCCCTATAACTTTTAAAATCTTTATTTCTGGCTTTCTGAGACTCTTCGGTTAGCTGACCAATTGGCAATGGCGATAATGATATAATTTAGGCCCATGAATAAAATATTTGTGAAGAGTAGGAGGCATATAGTACCATGGATATTTTTTCACAAATAGCCTGGCAGTGTTATTAGCGAAGTTTGTAAATTTTTCAATGTTGACCTCAATACCACTAGAAACTACAATTAATATTGTGTGCATATTTTTGATCAACTCTAAATCAATATTAGTAATTTCAGCAGATACTTCTGCATTCTTAAAAAAACGTCTTGCAGTATTCCCGTCATTAGAGTTACCAAAACCAGGTTTTGGTTGATCAATGATCAATCCCGTTCTCTTTTTAAATTCGCGTTGAATACGACTTTTAGTTTCAGCAATAATTTTTTTTTCTTCGTCACTTCTTGCCTGCCATTTTTGAATTGGAAGTTTATATGCCAAGTGAATAAGACATTCAAAAAATCTTATCCAGCCATGTAGGACAGACAAACCGAACTCCATGAAGTCTACGTTGGAATCTCTAGAAATCATTTGTTCAATATTGTTGAACTCCTTGCTGGTAGCGCCACATATGTAGCACTTTTGTGTGGACTTTGTGTCTGTAATCGCGTTACACACTTTACCGTCAATCATAACGAGAATTAGTTTGTGGTTCACTTTTATCTTTCTTTCTCCAACTGATATCACTGTATCGATAAGAGCATTTTTTTCTGTCTCCACTCTTTCTCTTTCTGTTTTAATACTGTTGACCGTTTCTTTCATAAATTCAATTTTTAATGGCCTGCAAAACCTAGTTGAAGACGGTCGAGGATTATGCCAAATGATTTTGTTTTTACAAACTAATTTTAATGGTACAATTGACGTAATACAGAAGAATCAGATGCATTACTGTCATGAAAGGCTTGTTTGTAAGAACTATGCCCTGAACTTCCGTCAAAGCCCCACTTAGTGTATAAAGTAATTTTTTCGATTTCTTCGTTGTCTAACGAATTTAAATCTGCATTTTTAACCGACAAAAGGCGTTCAGTGGTATGATCCAATATTCCTTGTAGGCTAACTTGCGCTGATATTTCAGAAATTTTCATTTGTTCTCCCTTTGGGTAACATTTTTTCTTAGCTCTTTGGACCAATTTATATGATGGAAATTTCTCAGGTGCAACCTTTCTAATAACATTATATTGGTGGCGACTTAGCTTCGCTTCTACCAAAACGGACAGAGCTTCATCCGGAGTTAACTGCTGTGGTGGTACCTGTTCTATACTTTTTCGGTATTTTTTGGCTTTTGTTGGAGATGATATTATTTCCTTAACAATTTTCGACTCATCTATTTTTCCAGCAGCTCTCAAGCTCATTTGTGTGGCGTAAGCCAAAACAGGCAAAGAAATTTGATCTCTTATGTCATTAATAGAGGTGCTCGATGAGAAAAGACGTGTTTCTTTTAACTCCGCATACGGTTCATTTTTTTTAACATAAATTAGTTAATTTAACAAGCGAATTTGGACGCTCAATATAAAAGTGAACAATAAAAAAATAAAAAAAAAAAAAAAATTAAGAAAAAAAATACAAGTAAAAAAATATACCTACATATGTATGTATGTACGCACATACATACTTGCAAATAATCTGTGCAAAAAAAATATTTATTCTTTTTTCTTTTATTATCTCGGTGTAACAACATTATACATAATAAAAAGAGCACAGTTAACAAAAATTAAAAAATAAAAAAACGGTGAAAAAAACAAAAACAACTCTATATGAGTAATAACAATGAAACAACAACAAAAATAAATGATACTCATGCTAGTGTAAGCAATGTGGAAATAAATACAACAACAAAAAACAATACAAGCGTTACCATTGACAACATAAACTCGAACAAAGACGTAATGAAAAACAAACAAGAAAAAATTTGTCAAAAACCACAAGTGCAAGTTGGTATGGACAGGTATGTAACAGTGCTTAAACGTGGTCGCAGCCCTGCCTCTTCAGCTGTAGCCTCTGCCTCGAAAGTTCCATCTTTTGATAGAATAAACTCGCAAAATCGTTTTGCAATTCTGGAGGATGAATCTTCTGAAGCACCTAACGTCATAAAAACGTCAAAGCCACCCCCGATATATCTTAGAGAGCAAAACTCAAGTGAGCTTATAAAAAGTTTAATCTCGGTGATAGGTGAAAATTCGTTTTACGTAGCTGCAATCAAGCGTGGTAATATAAACGAAACAAAAATACAGGTTAATCACGAGAATGATTTTCGCAAAATAATTAATAAGTTTGAAGCACTTAAAAAAAGCTTCTATACATACCAACTGAAAAGCAGCAAAGGTCTTCAGGTTGTGATAAAGGGCATTGACTCATGCGTGGACCCAGACGAAATAAAAACATTTTTAGAAGAAAAGGGCTTCAAAATAAAAAATGTTACAAATATTAAAAATAGGGAAAAAAATCCCCAACCACTATTTCGAGTGGAGTTAGAGCCCGGCGATGTTAAGCTAAAAAAAAATGAAACGCATCCCATTTACAGTTTAAAATACATTCTGTACAGAAAAATCACGATAGAGGAGCCGCACAAAAGAAATGGGCCCGTTCAGTGTTTAAACTGCCAAGAATTTGGTCATACTAGGGCATACTGCCATTTACCCCCTGTTTGCGTCGTATGTGGAGAATTACATGGTACCGTCCGGTGCGATAAGTCCAAAAATGACCCTAACGTAAAAAAATGTAGCAACTGTGGTGGTAACCACACTGCCAACTATAGAGGATGCCCGGTATATTCGATTGTCAAGCGTTCTGTTGGACAGAAACTTAATCCCCCTCAAACGCAGGCAACTAATCAAGGAAACACGTACGGCGTCCAGATGCCTCAGCCAAATAATAACAGAAACTCGTACGCTAATGTATTAAAATCTAATCCTATGCAACTGCAAGGTGATGTACCAAATAACGACGAAATTCCCATTTCTAATTTAACTCGGCTAGAAAAAACTATGGAAACATTAGTGCAAACAGTTAACAATTTTACTAACACAATGGGTAACATGATGCAAGAAATGTTAAGAATGCAATCGATGTTATTGCAAGCTGTACTAAACAAGCCATGAACTGTTTAAAAATTTGCTTTTGGAACGCAAACGGCATCCGCCAACATAAAAATGAACTAGAATACTTCCTTAAAAATAAACAAATTGATGTTATGATGGTTTCTGAAACTCATCTGACCTCAAGAAATACGTTTAAAATCAATGGTTATATATTATATGATACCAAGGACCCTCGAGACAGAGCTTGTGGCGGTTCTGCCATTTTGATAAAGAACCGAGTAAAACACTACTTAATGAGTGATCATCGTGAAGACTATCTCCAAGCAACGAACATTTGCGTTGAGGAATTAAATCGAAACATAGTAATTTCATCATTATACTCCCCACCTAGATTTTCTATATCAGAAAGCCAATATAATAAATATTTCAAATCATTAGGACCTTGCTTCCTGGCTGCTGGCGATTATAACGCTAAACACACTTTCTGGGGTTCACGACTTATTACACCTAAGGGTCGTGTTTTGTTTAACACTATTTGTAAAATGGATCTAAATGTGGTCGCGAGCGGACAACCAACATATTGGCCTTCTGATCAGCAAAAAGTTCCAGATGTTATCGATTTTGGAGTGGTTAAAAACATCCCCGTAGAAACGATTTATGTTGAAGCTTCCTTAGAACTATCTTCTGATCACACACCTACAATTCTTACAATAACAAATCCTAATAGAATTGTATCTCCGTCTGATAACTTAGTGACGTCAGCCACTCAAATAAATTGGTTCAAATATAAAAAATATCTCAGTACCCACTGCACTGAAAATATTCCGCTTAGTACACCGGAGAATGTGGATATTTCTATTGTAAATTTTGACAGTTATCTGAAACTAGCTGTTCAACATTCTAGTATAACCCTCAAAAAAACCAAAAATAGTAAAATATATTCTGCAGATGTTGAGCGTCTCTTGACTGAAAAAAGGAGAGCTCGAAGAGAATGACAATTGCATAGATCCCCTCAACTTAAGAATTTACTAAAAGAGTGCACAAAAAGGCTAAGAAAGTTACTGCAGTCTCAGAAAACGGCTTCCCTGGAAAAATATCTTAAGGAACTTGATGCAACTTCTCAATCAGACTACTCATTATGGCGTGCAGCTAGAAATCTTAATAGACCAGTTATCACTAAACCACCATTAAGAAACTTAAATGGAAGTTGGGCACGAAATGATGAAGAAAAAGGAAATCTTTTTGTTAATCATTTGAAAAACGTATTTACCCCGCATACATCTCCCGATATTGTAGTCGAGTTGCCACCAGTTGCTGTTAGAGCTGCTGTTCCCCTTAGATTTGAGATAAAAGAAATCGAAAAAGCTATTCATAATTTAAACCCCAAGAAAGCCCCTGGTTTTGATAAGATCAGCAACAAAATGCTTTTAGAGCTACCCAGCATAGCAAAGAAAATTATTCTTTTAATTTTTAATGCTATTATACGCCTTGAATACTACCCACAAGAATGGAAAGTATCCTTAGTTACAATGATACCTAAGCCAGGAAAGGATCCTACAAAAGTTGAGTCATATAGACCTATAAGCTTATTGTCTAATATATCAAAGCTGTTTGAGAAGCTGTTAGTGTCAAAATTAACCCCAATTTTAAATGTAAATAGATGTATTCCAAACCATCAATTCGGCTTTAGAAGAGAACATAGCACAATTGAACAAGCCCATCGTATAGTAAACGCCATAAGAAAAACCTTTGAAGAAAAAAAATATTGTTCCGCCCTCTTCATCGATGCTTCTCAAGCTTTTGATAAAGTCTGGCATGAAGGCTTATTACATAAATTGAAGCTAAATTTACCAGTAAACACACACAAGCTGTTAGAAAGCTACTTAGTCGGTCGAAAGTTTATTATTAAAGAAGGTGCTTTTATAAGTTCTCCTCAGCCAATTGACGCTGGAGTCCCTCAGGGAAGCATCATGGGCCCACTGTTATACCTAATATATACCTCAGACATGCCAACAAACAACCACACCCTAACTTCAACATTTGCTGATGATACAGCTTTTCTAAGCGTACACGAAAACTGTCATGAAGCATTCCGTTACTTGCAGGATCATATATTTGAACTGGAAAAGTGGTTAAAACAATGGAGGATAAAGGTCAATGAGCAAAAATGCGTACATATAACATTCACCTTGCGTCGGGAGTCATGTCCCCCTATTAAAATCAATAATCAATTAGTGCCCCAGCAATCGCATGTAAAATATCTCGGTATTCATCTAGATCGGCGTTTGACATGGAAATGCCATATAGAAGCAAAACTAACACAAATGAAACTAAAAGCAATTCAAATATATTGGCTTATTGGAAGAAATTCTGTTCTTAGCCTCGACTGCAAACTTCTACTTTATAACTCTATATTGAAGCCAATCTGGTGCTACGGTATTCAGCTATGGGGCACTGCCTCGGCCTCAAATATCGAAAAAATTCAAAGGCGCCAAAATAAACTTCTTCGAATAATCCCAGCCGCTCCCTGGTATGTTAAAAACTCTAATATTCACAAGGATCTCAATGTGCCATTAGTAAAAACTATTATTACGAAGTACGCAGCAAAATATTTAAAAAGGCTTGAGTCGCACCCAAATCCACTTGCTCGAAATATTTTAAATGACAGTGGACACTCTAGATTAAGGAGAAGAGATACCGCAGGACTCATCCGAAGGGAAAACCGCTGAACATCTACATATGTGAACAGAAACCGTGAGGAGAAAAATTTTCGTCTAGCATTGGCAGGACAAAAATAAAGTATTAGTATAAGATTTGATTAATTATTGTTAGTTCATATTTAATATATGAAGATTCAATAAATAAATAATGAGAAAAAAAAAAAAAACAATCTTATGTCTTTACATTTCTTAACTTTTGTTTTTTCTTTGCACTCTTCAAATGAGAGATCATTGCGACCTCTTTTTTGTTGTGGTTCTGGTGGTGGACTGAATGAGATTGAGGCATCCAGCCAATTCTTATTATTTTTTACAAAAATTTCATTCTTTCTATGACATTTTTGCCACCGAATCTCATAGCTAGAGCAAAAATTATGAAACCTTGTCATAAAATCTACCATATCCGAAGGGTCGACACGTTTTATTACTTCCCATCTCAAAAGTTTAAATTTATCCTGAAGTGATTTAGGTTCTGCACTCCTCATAAAATTATGCAACTCATGACGAGGAATGAAAATTGTTTTGGGACATGTTCCTAAAATTAATAAGATTTCTATTCGTTTAAAATTTGCAAAAAGTAATTCCTTTAACCCTGTACCGAATAATTTACACTTTCACAACACTTTAAATATGTAACATCACATCACAAAACATTGACAGCTAAAACAATAAATAAACGTGTCAGTACCGAATCAATAATACCCCACGGATGGATAGAAATTCTTAAAAATGTATTATCATTATATTAGTAGATTGATATCACCAGCTTAAAACAAAATTAAAACTTTACTCGTATGATGCATGTATATGACCAACAGTTATTATGTAGGACTCAAATAAATGACAATAATAAATAGGGATGGGAGCGTGACCTCCTTCAATTTTTCAAAATAGTGCACTTGTGCCATATACAATTTTCTAATAATTTAAAATTAACAAATGTTTAAGTAAAATTCATTGAAATATCATAAACACATGTAAAATAATTTAATTAGTTTTATTCATAGTAAATAAACCAAACATACGCAATCACGTGAGCATGCGTGAATTAAAGTTACTCACGCCCCCATCTCTAATTAACAACACATTTTTTAGCTACAATAACAACTACTATAACGTAAATAATGACAAAACAAAGTAAAAACAACTTGATGTTTTGTTTTGTTTTTTTTTTCATATTTGTGGATTTTTAGCATCTTGAGTTATTTCACAAAAACAAACATAACTCAAAAATCGCAAAAAATCGCAAAAAAATATTTTGGGGTTTATTAGTTGAGATCTGATATTATAACACTATATAGACGATTTTACGCAAGCTCACGAACAAAGTTGTTGAAACTCCATATATAAATCAAAAATAGCCCATTTTTGGGCTAATTTTATTTTATTAACATTTAATATTTTTAAAACATTTATTTAAACAAAAAAACATGTACTATATAGTAAACTACCTGAAGTTGACGGTTCCATTATAAAAATTTAACTTTTAGAAGTATTAATAGAAAAAATTATCAATTGAAATATCAAAATTTTCACTTTTTTTCAATATGCACAAAAAAAATAACAATTATTCAACTTTAAGTGCTCACTTCAACTAAAGCAAACAACTTAAAAGTATAATTTTTGCAATTAGTGATGCAGAATTTTATCCACTTTCACCCGGTACCAAACACGATCATGAATTTTAAAGTTCATATTTTGAATTAATCGCCACTTTTCATTCATTTGGCCCCAATGTGCGTCGCTAAGTAACCAGACGCAGATAGAATTCTGTTTGGGTTGGTTATAGTAACAACTGTAGGTGTGTGATCTGAAAATAATTCTAAAGAAGCCAAAATCTATGACATCTGGAATTTTTTGCTGATCAGTAAGCCAATATGTTGGTTGTCCGCTCGCGACCACATTTAAATCCATTTTAGAGATTGTAATAAACAAGACACGACCCTTTGGTGTTATAAGTCGTGACCCCCACAGAAGTTATGTTTAGCGTTATAATCGCCAGCGGCCAGGAATCATGGTCCTAATGATTTAATATATTTATAATACTGGCTTTCTGATATTGAATATCTAGGTGGAGAGTTTAAAGATGAAATTACTATGTTTCGATTAAGTTCTTCAACACAAATGTTCGTCGCTTGCAGATAATCTTCACAATGGTCACACATTAGGCAGTGTTTGATTCGGGCTTTTATCAAAATGGCAGAACATCCACAGGCTCTACCTCGAGGGTCTTCAGTATCATATAATATATAGCCATTTATTTTAAATGTATTTCTTGAGGTTAAATGCGTTTCAGAAACCATCATTATATCAATTTGCTTATTTTTAAGAAAGTACTCCAGTTCATTTTTGTGTTGGCGGATGCAGTTTGCGTTCCATGACAAATTGTTAAACAATTCATGGTTTGTAAAGTACATCTTGCAATAACATCAATTGCATTCTTAACATTTCCTGCATCATATTACCCGTTGTGTTCGTAAAGTTAGTTACTATTTGCACTAGTGTTTCCATAGAGTTTTCTAGTCGACTTAAATTAGAAACGGCAGTTTCATCATTATTGGGAAAATCACCTTCCATTGGCATATGGTTTGATTTTAAAACGTTAGGGTAGGAGATTCTCTTAGTACCATGCTGCGGTACCTGAATGACATTAGTGTTTTCTTGGTTTGTTACCTGAATTTGAGTGGGATTAGGTTTCGGTCCCACCGAACTCTTGACGATGGAGTATGCTGGACATCCTCTATAGTTGGCAGTGTGATTACCACCATAGTTGCTGCATTATTTATATTGGCATCGTTTTAAGACTTATCGCAATGAACTGTGCCATGTAATTCTCCACATACGACGCAAACAGAGGGTAAATGGCAGTATGCTTTAGTATGGCCAAATTCTTGGCAGTTTCAACATTGAACGTGACCATTTCTTTTGTGCGGCTCCTCTATCGTGATTCGTCTGTATAGAATGTATTTTAAATTTTAAATGGGATGCGTTTCATTTTTTAAGCTTTATATCGCCTGGTTCCAATTCTACTCAAAATAGTGGTTGGGAATTTTTCTCCTTGTTTTTAATATTAATCACATTTTTTATTTTGAAACCCTTCTCTTCTAGATACGTTTTTATTTCATCTTTAATTATTTTCCCAAAGTGAGCTTTATATGGGTTTAGGCACAATAAACTGTTTTCCGAGAGTAGGGTTAATATGGGGCCTAGTGTACATTTGTATTTTCCCAGCAAAAACTTTACTTACCTGGTAAGGTAGCAAGTAATGTTGGAGAAAAATAAACACTACTTATTTTTCGGCTGAATAACTACTTATTTTTGTTCGAGTTGTCCACAGAATTCAGTACTTACTATACACCTACTAAAAGTCAAAAAATATCTAGTTATTATTTAACTACCAGTAAGTTGATTTGTAAATACTTACAATATGCTTACTGCAAGCCAACAAATAACTAGCTGTTATTTAGCTGCCATCATTTTTAATTGTAAGTAGTTATTTTTCGATTGTCAGGGAGTTTAAAAATATGTAGTTTTTTTTTACTTGCGGGAGGCGAAAAAATCACTACTTACGCAAATACTGCGTAAATTATTTAAATAATTTCTATATCAAAATTAGCGTTATATTAACTAACATATATTGATAAAAAAAAATTAAAAAGATAATGAAAATAAAAAACCAAAACAATTTCAGATTGATATACATACATATGTAGGTTGCATAAATGTAACTAAAAGTTTTACATACATGCATACATACATATGTATGCATATAAAAAAATTGCACAAAATAGTAAGCACTTTATATATATCAGGATCAAAAACGTCCTGTTAACGACACAACGTCACAGCGCTAGTTTATTTTATATATTTCTTATTTATTTAATTTTTTTATATTTAATATTTGTTGACAGAAAAAACTTTGTATAATTGGAAAAAAAAAAACAAATTTTTTTTTATGTTTTAATGTGTTTTTTTTCATATCAAACTTGTTCAACAACAGTGTATTACAGTTATAAGCAAATTTTAACGCATATAACACCGAAAATATTGAAAAGATTTTAATAAAATATATATTGTGCACTTCTGTAAGTTAATAGTATTTACTTACAGTATTTACTTAATATCTTTAAAATGTTTTTTTTTGCCCGGGTTTTGACCGGTGCCGCAATTCGACCACTTGACATTTACTATCGAGAGAACCAGTGCATTATACACCAAAAACGTACACATTTTAAGAATATAACAAAGTTCACTCTTTTCCCACATTTTAAAAGAAAAACAAAAAGCAATGGATTTTTCAAAACATACAGTTTAAACATTTTAATTCTAAGAATTTAGAAAATAAGCTTATATTGCGCATATCTACACACAAATACCTTTTAAACGATATATGTTTCACTAAAATCGGTGGACAAGGTACTTAAAAATCAACTTCAAAAAAACTGTTCACATATTTATATAAAAGATATGATTTTACGCTTACGTTAATAAAGGAAATCCACTTTACTAATTCAAAGAGTCAGACTGATCCACTGACACAGACATAATTCTAATGTTTTAATAATACCTAAATTGCTTAAAATAAATTCTTCGAATATTTTTGAATAAATCCAATTGTAAAATTAATTAATTGGAGCTAGTTAATGGACCTAATAAGTAGTTCTTGAGAACGTTACCAGCAAAGTAAATATTCAGTACTGAAAACAACACAACCAATAAGTAGTTATTGAGATGATTATTAGTAAGCAAATATTCAGTAGTGAAAATAATAGAAGTAATAGATACTTACTGAGATCATTACTAGTAACTACTTTTTGAGGTTTTCAGAATAATGACAATTGTAATGACAACTACTTACCAGGTTATGTATGCAATAACTACTACCTATTACCAAATTTTAAAAAGTTTTTCCTGGGTGTGTATTTGTATTTATTAATTAGATTTTCTAATACAACAAGACACAATATCTTCTAAATTACAGTATTAGAATCAGACAAGTTAAATTAAACAAAATGAGTTAAATATTTAAAAATGATACTGCAAAAACAGTGAATGTAAATTTTAGCTACATAATTAAAAGATAACACAGGGTCTCCACCTGAGATAATATCTGATATAATATGTGAGAGAACGTCGGCAGAATGAGAGAGCACATTTCTTCATGTTAATCTTAATCTTAAACAAGGGGAACATGTATCTTATAAGATTTCATAATTTACTGATTTTCGTACAGTAAACTTGTGTCGTTTTTGATTCTTTTATTAGTTTTATCTCTGTTTTTAGTGTTTAATATTATTTTTTAAGCACTTTTCACAAGAATTCAACTATTTTCACTTAAAAAATTAAACATTTTAATGATAGCGTCTTATTATTAATTTATGTGTATGTATGTATGTGTATTTTTGACAGCTCATCTTATAAGATAGTTGTTATAAGATTTCTCATAATAACTGTCTCATAACATTTATTATAATATTAATACTAACACTATTTGAGAGTCCACACGTAAGATAATACTCTCTGCGATTGAATTTGACGCTTGCTAATATAAAAATCTTATATCTTATAATCTGTGTAATAAACAATAAAATAAAATAATAACATAAATAAAATAATTTTGCGTTAGAATTCAACAAACAAGTATTACAAAAAATATTCTAATAGTAATTTTCTAAACCTTATTGCGTTGCTAGTGGTTTGCAAATTATTTGGAAGTTGATTCCAGAGACGTATGGTTAATATAAAGAATTGACATTCAGATACATGGTCACTGTGACGAAATTGAAGTATACCTTTTCCTCTGGACGATCTTGTAAACTGTAAACGTTTGTAAAGGTAATCTGGCTCCTTTGTCAAAATAATTTTGTAAAGAAAAATAAGGTTTTTAATTGTAAATAGTTTGAAAAAGATATACTGAAAATACGACAGGAATATTGCGATACATTATCGAACTTTTTTAAAGAGAATATATAGCGGATGATGTTGTTGTACATAACGGTAAGTTTTCTCATGTCCTTTGAGTTACAACCAGTAAAAATTTCAGACGAATATAAAAGTGTAGGCAAGAGATAAGTTTTTGCTAGTAATATCCTTATTTTCAAAGGCGTACAGTGCTGAGTGGCATATAAATTACGCAACATACCGTGCATTCTACCACACGCTTGAGTAGTGTGATTTGACCAAGTTAGATGTTTATTAAATGTTACTCCCAAGTTTCTTACTGAATCCACAATATCAATTTTTAAACCCCCAAGCAATATGTCTATATCAAAATCTATTCGAACTGCTTTTTTGCATACTATTCGACACTTTGATTTGCTTGGATTAAGACGTAAACCATTAGCTAAATCCCATGTATATATTTTGCCAAGATCGTGATTTAATTCTTGTATTCTTGTCGTAATTGAATCTCTGTTGCTACTAAGATACAGCTGAACGTCGCACAGTGGCGCCCGTAGAGCAAGCGAGGTTGCAAAAATCAAAATTTTCATGAGTGCCGACGAAGTTTTGAATAAACCCATGTTACAGGAAACTTTTCAACGATTTCAAATATGCCACTCTTAATAATATCACATTTTTAGTTTAGAAGATATAACCGTTCAAAGTTGACCGACTTTCGGTTTTCAAAAAAACACACAATTTTTAGTCAATTTGTTGCGATTTCAGGTGTAATATCACGAAATATAGGTAACGAATCGCCTTATTTTTTGTTTGTATTGATTGATGTATTTATTAAATGTAGAATGATAAAAAAAAAATTAACTGTTTGCTTTGTGTTTCTCCTGGTAAATCACTATTTAAAAACTATCCGTTTTTTCACTATTTTTCAACTTTGACGGAAAATAAAAAAAAACTATATTTTTCTATATTTGCCATATTTGCAAAACCTGTTCTTTGATTATTTCTTTACATAATGCAAAAGGTTTTATCTGCCCGTACGTGCCCGTTTGGCTCCTAGAGGTAAAAAAGTTTAAAAAGACATGGTTGCAGAAATTGTATGGCGTCCATCCCTTATATGTTTTGACTGACAGCAGTTTGATCTAATAGTTTGAAAAAAACTACTCATTGAAATTAGCAGGTACGTACCTCACATAAACAATACTTTGGCGTACAAATGGTCAGGAACAATATTGACTTATGGTCCCTACAGGTAGGCACAAATCTTATTTGGACACGTGCATAATATCAAAATTGCATTATTCAGCCTAAATCCATATGTATGCAGGGAAGAGGTAAATTTTTAGGCATGGTAGCAAAAGCCTATATATTGCAAAATAAGCATAATGCCTGGATTAGTCTACGCCTGAAAGTTGGCGCAACAATTACTGAAACCATTAAACAATTTAAGTACTGAAAACATGGCGTTGAACAATTTAAAATTATTTGAACTGCTTAGAAAGTCAACCACACCAAAGTTTTTCACGGAAGTGAAAATTCTTCCTGAGAAGTTGACATTAATCAGCAAATGGGGCTGCGATGGATCATCCGGACTAAGCGTTTATAAGCAAAGCATATCTTCCGATGACGCTACAATATCGGACGGAAATATGGTTATGGCATCTGTTGTTCCTTTACGTCTAAAATCGGATGATTCCCTACACTGGAAAAATCCACGTCCGTCATCAGTGCATTATTGCCGACCAATAATGTATCAGTTTGCAAGGGAAACGGCAGAACTCATAACGACTACGGTAAAGGACATTGAAGAACAAATAAGCAAGATTAAGCCTACAAAGCTGCAAATTGGAGAAGGAAAATATATTGAATGCAATTACGAGTTCCACCTGACCATGGTTGACGGAAAAGTCGTAAACGAACTGACAGGAACAACCTCAACAATGTCATGCCCGATTTGCAAAAAGAGTCAGAAGAACTTTTTTCAATTCAATTCAATTTATTTCATATATAATATGTTACATCTCAATTTTATATAATTAGTTGTAAAGAGTTTAAGATTAGTATCTTTTTCTGCTTAATTATAACATATTTCAATTAGTTATCATATACATATATATAGACAGAATTATATTGGAGGTAAAAATTTAGCAAAACCCTATTTAAACCCCTTTTTTCGTTTCATTTTTATATATTTTTTATCGATTTTTTATTATTATTTGTCAGAAGAACTTTGGTAATTTAAACGATTCTACAAATGAGGAGAATTACGAATATGGAATGTCACCATTCCACGCAAGGATAAGGTGTATGGAATTCTTGCTAAAACTGGCATATACCCTACCACAAGAGGAGGAAAACTTCGATGAAAATACATCAATAAAGGATAAGGAAAAGATCAGAAAGAAGCAAATACAGGATGCTTTTTTTAAACAAGTTGGACTAAAAGTAGACTGTCCCAAGCACGGATACGGTAACTCAAACGATGGAAACACTTCTAGGAGATTTTTTGAAAATGATGAGGCAATAACTAGAATCATTGGAATTGGCAATCAAATCGTGAAAAGATTGGGAACGATCTTGGGTGTTTTAAACTGCAAAGAAAATGTCAATTCTACAAAATATGGAGAATATGCGTCGAAAACTGCATCTCTTTTAGCAGAAATGTATCCACAGAAGAAGTTGACCCCGACCGTCCATAAAATATTGGCGCATGGCAAAGATATAATTGAGTACCAGTCTTTGCCAATTGGAGAGCTTTCTGAAGAAGCACAGGAGTCTCTTAACAAATTTTATAAAAAAATATAGATTGCAGAACACATTCAAAGCATCAAGGGTAAGGCAAAATGAGGACCTCTTCAATATGTTGGCAGCATCTTCCGATCCACTTATTTCTTCCCTGCGGCATGTGAAGTCACGAATAGAGTTACAAAATAATTATAGTTTAGAAATGGTTAGTCTTTTAGATATACCTTCTCTTACGAATTGTGATGAATATTTTACAGAAAATTGAAAAAATAAATTTAAAAAAAAAAATAATTTTTTTTTAATTTATTGGGTAATAATTTAAAACATAAAACCTTTAAGAAAAAAAATAAAAACAATCTAAAAATGTAAAAATAATTTTTTTTAGTTACCATAAAATTGATTTTTCTACTAATTTTAACTTTGATAACCCATAAGTAGGCCCCTACAAAGCGTAGCACCCTTTCCAAACGCTCATTTCATAGGCTGAACAGTTATCTATCATATACTGTTTAAACTGTTCAATTATCTTATTCGGTTCAAAAGATATGATTTTTGCAACGAAAAAACTCAAATGGCGCCACTGTGCGTTGATGGGAAATTTTTCGACTTGACGTTTCCCGTAGTACCGGATGATTGTATGAACGTTAATATGGTCCTTGGTAGACGGTGTATTCATTACCCCAGAGAGTCTTAATGTCGTAGAAATTGTGAAGAATGATGAGGATGATGTCCACATGATGATGATAATTGAGCTTCTATATATACCTGTTCTAAACATCGTTGAAATTGCTAGCATTAAAGCAAAGGCAATTGTAATTGGGATGATAAAAGCGTATAAACCGCAGAAAACTAAAACAACAAGCGTCGAAATGCGCATTATTCTTTAAGACGAAACTCGAATACATATATTGAAATCCGAGACGACTTCCTTTAAGAGGACGATCTATAGTCGCAGAACAAATTCAGCAGTATTTAGATGAGGGTATTGTTGAACCATCAGAATCTGAATTCTGTAGTGCAATCGCATTGCCGAAGAAGCGTGATTCAATTGCAAAATTATGTGTGGATTTTAGGAAGGACAATAGAGTTAACGTTCGCGACAGATATCCACTCCCACGAGTTGAAAACGAGTTAGATGGTTTGCAGACGGCGAAGATTTTTAGTACTATAGATTTGCGTAATAGATTTTTCCATGTTTCTGTACACGAAGATACTAGAAAGTATACGTCCTTCGTTACCCATAACAGACAGAACCAGTTAAAGAAAGTACCCTTCGGTCCAGGTGTATTCCAGCGGCATGTATATTTAGAAACCTCACGCGTGAAGGTATCGCATTACCGTACATTGACGATGTTATTATATTGGCTGAAAACGAAGACGATGCATTAAATAATTTGGGAAATTTTTAGAGCTGGGTAGAGACTTTGGTATTGACATTAATGTAAAGAAATGTCAATTTCTGGAGAAAAAAACGAATCCAATTTTTAGGCTATATGATCGAAAACAACAAATATCCACATCACCGGAGAAGACTATTTCAATGTTGAAATACCCTGTACAACAGAACGTGAGGCAGTTTTCTTGGTTTGGCTAGATATTTTAGGAAGTTTATTACGAATTTCTCTATCGTTGCGAAACCCCTTACCGACTTGAGCAAGAAAAACGTAAAATTTAAATTTGAAGAATAACCAATGATTTAATTTAACGGTTTGAAAGCAGCCAAGTATGAAACCGAAGAACACACTTCAATCGACTGGTACGGCGCTGTTTTATTACAAGAATGCTAAATGACGACCTTTTACACCCTGTTGATTTTATGAGCAAAAAGCAACAGAACCTGAACGAAAGTATACGAGTTATGAACTTGAAGTTCTGGCTGTAAATGAAGCCCTCAAGAAGATTTGTGTATAAATTATCGGAATTAAGTTTTGATTGGTTACAGTCTATAATGCTTTTACAAAGTCTCTAGACAAAAAAGATCTGTCTACTGGAGTAGCCAGATGGATATTATTCTTGCAGTAGTACAATTATATTGTTGAACATCGTCCTGGAACCTAGATGCGACACGTAGATACACCGAGACGAAAGAGTTGATTGCAAAAAATTATTTTATACCGAAGTTAGGTGAGAAAATGTAAAGATATATAACCAATCGTATCTCATGTGTACTAGCTAATCGAAAACTTGAAAGCAGGAGCGAAAACTTTATTCGATTCCCAAGGGAGACGTACCGTTAAATACCTACCATATTGACTATCTGGTCCACCGGAATCAACAAGTAAAATGTAGAACCACAATTTTTCCATAATATATTCATTTACAAAATTTTCCTATACCCAACAAAGACAACCTCATCGAAAGATGCAATTTCGTGTTTGAAAATTCAATGCGACGTATTTGGAAACCCCTTTCAGAACATTTCTGATCGTGGATCAGCGTTTGCAAGCAAATACGAGAAAATAAAACACATCATGATAACAACTGGTGCACCACGAGCTAACGGATTAATAGTGCTATAACTGCAGTTTTGCCTAAACTTACAGCCTGTTTGTAGAACACGACAAAGCTAGTTCGCGACCAGCCAATTGATGGACAAATACGAATAGCGTTTGTATTACAAGGGGGTTCACCGCAGATAATATCGGATATAATATGTAAGAGAACGTCGACAGAACTAGAGAGCTCATATCTTCATGTTAATCTTAATCTGAAACAAGGGGAACATGTTTCTTATAAGGTTGCATAATTTACTGATTTTCTTACAGTATACTTGTATCGTTTTTCTTTCTTTTTAAGTTATTTCTTTGTTTTTAGTTGTTAATATGTATTGTATTTTAAGTACTTTTCACAACATATCAACTATTTGCACTAAAAAAATTAAACATTTTAATGATAGCGTCTTATTATTGTTTTATATGTATGCATGTATGTATGTGTATTTTTGACAGCTCATCTTATAAGACAGTTGTTATAATTTTTCTTATAACAACACCCAGCGGGAAAACTCAGAAGACCTTCTTACTTCAGGCCTTCTTAAAAAGTTTTTTTGTTTGGTTTTTTGCACAAGCAAAAGCAAAAGAATTTAGATCCCTTTACAAAAACAAAGTTACATACATACATACATATAAAAATAAGAAATGAAAACAATATTGTAAATCATTTTAGTTAAAGTTGAAAAGAGAAAGAGTAATATTTCTTTTTTTGTTTTTTCGCCAAAGCAAAAGCGAAAGAATTCAGATCCCGTTATAAAAACAAAGTTACATACAAACATATTAAAGTACCAAATGAAAACAATAATGTAAATCATTTTAGTTGAGTTTTTTTCATTAAAGAAGATAGATACTTGTGCTAAATAATGAAAGTGTTATGTAGTATGTATTTATTATGTATAGGTATATTTATTATTTTTTATTTAATTTTATATTTTTGTTTATATAGTAATTATATTATATGTTTTTAATTATATGTTTACTAAACTAAACTTATAAAAGACTAAACTTTTTCACTTTTTAAAAATTTATTCATATATTATATTTTATATATATTAAAAACCGTTCAATATGACCTTTAATCAAAGGCATTTTTACAAGGATGGTCTGAAAGGCCTTTAATGAGCCATTAATTGAAAGGCCTTTTAACATACCTTTCTTAAAAACCCTTCAAGATAACCTTTATTCTAAGGCCTTTTGACAGCCATTTGGAAGGCCTTCTAAGAGCCATGTATTTGAATGCCTTTCAGAAGCTCTGGCGAAAGAAGGGAAAGCGGAAGGCCTTCCCCGCAATGACAGCGTGTGTAAAAAAGATATGAGTATGGAATGGAGCGAGCAGGCCTTGTACATCCAAAAGAAGGGGTACAGAGGCCTTCTAGAAGGCCTCCGTACTCCTTCTATTTTCCGCTGGGCAGTCTCTTAACATTTATTATGATATTAACACTAACACTATTTGAGAGTCCACACGTAAGATAATACTCTCTGCGATTGAATTTGACGTTGGCTGAAATAAAAATGTTGTATCTTATTTCGGGTAGAGACCCTGTGTTACGCGAATTGACAAACATGGAGCTTAGTGCTGGTTCACACTGCTCAAGTTTTAGCCGTCAAGTCTTGAGCTTTCGGAGAGAAGGGAAATGTCTTTTGCTCTCGCCAAATTTAAATTTTTTATACTTTTTTTAAGAAAACATTCACCAAAAATTTGATTTTTATGTAATACTGTGTTTACACTTTTGTTTTTAAACGCGTTTAAGCACCTCGATAACTTTGTTAAGTCAGAGTTTGTCGGTCGCGCTTGTTGAAGACAGACGTGTTCTCTAAGCTCGGCATACGGTTTATTTTTTTTAATAATTTGCATTTTTTTGCAAATATCAAAAAGGACCTATCATAGTGAGATAGTGCATAAAAAATATGAAGAAAACATGGCTTTCGACGTTAGAATTATGGATTTCCTGTAAAACTGAAAAAAATTATAAGCTAAAACTTCATCGCGATCGGTGCCGAACCTTTTTGAACGCTCGCGAAAAAAGGAAGGCACATTTCTTCATATTTTTTTATGCACTATCTCACTATGATAGGTCCTTTTTGATATTTGCAAAAAAATGCAAACGGTTATATCCCTATTCGGCACCGATCGCGATGAAGTTTTAGCTTATAATTTTTTTCAGTTTTACAGGAAATCCATAATTCTAACGTCGAAAGCCATGCTGGTCTTTGCATTTCGTGTTTTTTTTTATGAAATGGCGATTCCTTGCATTCCAAAAAAAGAAACCAAAAAAACGGTACAAGGGAAGGATACCCACCATAAAAATTTATATTACAATTTATACGACAAAAATATATATATATATATATAATAAAAAAAGAATCGATGATAGCAAATTCTTAACGGCTAAACCTATTACTCGCACGCGATCCCTCTCACCCTCTGTATTTAATACAGTAAAATCTCGGAAAAGTTAATCAAAATGTCCCAAGGGTAATTAACTTTTTCGAATTATTAACTTTTCCGAAGGTTTTTTAAATTTATCGAAATAAAGCTTAAAGCATATATTTCTGTAAATAATATTTTTATTTCATTTATTTTTAATATTATATGTACATACTTATGATTAATTAAAAAATTTCAGTTATGTATTAGGTGTTGTGAAATAACTTTTTAAAGTTGTTTGTTTCTTGCTTTTGTTGTGGTAGGCTGCTACTAATTTAGTGCGTTTGAGAATCAAGTCTTCCACCTCTTTTACATCATTTTTGAAGTATTTTATTAAATTATTTATGCTTTGGAGTGCTAAATTATAACTAACTTCCTCTTGTGGGCTACTTTGCTCGATATCTGAGTCAGAGCTATCAGAAGACAATTCGCATTCTACATCCTCTGTTGCTTGATCTTCATTCCAGCTTCTACGTCATCTATGTTGATCTCCACATTATCGGACACCTTCGAAAGTAAAACTTGAACTTCGTTAATTGAATTGTTGTATTCGCTGTTCAGTGCAATAAGCGCAGACAGTGGAATGTTGTCTTCGTCTTGATATTCACACACTTTACTACGCACTTTAAATAATTTTTGTGACCGCGTTCTTTTTAAAGTTAATTAAAAATTAACTTTTTAGAGCGGCACGTGAAGACAGCCGCTCGATTAACTTTTCCGCGAGATTAACTTTTTCGAGACTTAACTTTTCCGAGATTTTACTGTAATACGGTTGATACATTAACAAATATAAAACCTGCACGCGTTGCCTCAGCGGCAAAACCAATTTTAATAAGTGATGAAAATATTAACCCCAAATCAGGCATAATAGAAAACTCAGTATCACCTTCTGTGTCTAATAATGCGGCTGATTTCAATACAATAAAAATATAAAACAAAAACAATTTTAATAAGCGATGATGAGATTACCCCCAAAGCAGGCATAATGGAAAACTCAGTATCACAGGTAAAAAGTAGTCATTGATAGGTACGTAGCAGTGCATAATCGGGGTCGCAGCCAAACCTCTTGTGAGGGCAATGTTTTGATTATAATGTTTGCTAGACTTAAAAAACTTTACATAGTTTTTATATCAATTAATATTCATACATAGAAAAATTTGTATATCAAAAATTTTCATTTCAAATGAATTTATTCTAAAAAAAAAAAATTTTTAAATCGGAAACATTAAAAGAACGGAGGATTTTAGAAGAAAATTAGTTTGGGGAAAGTTTCACATAAAAGGGAAAAGAAGAATCTTAGGATTATTATATGAATAAAAAGGATTGGGAGTATGAGGTAAGCTGTAGATTGTATTTAACAAGTTTAAATTATTATTCTTTGCTTAGATTTCAGAAAATCAACCTGGTCAGCAATTTATTTAGTTCTACACGTATTTAACTTCAAACAGTTAGCAAATCTATAATTTGGTCAAACTCAAGAGAACCTCTACATCCTGAACGATATTCCATCAGGATTTTCAATTATCCTATATGCCTATTTCCCGAACATAAAATAACGAATTTCAATTTTACAAGAAACTTATCTGTTTCTTAAACTTATACTTAAAACCATATTATCTTTTACTTAATCTATTTAATTTTTTTCCCCCTTAACTTTAACTTAATCTGAAATTGGTGCTTTTATCCCTTTATTTAAATCTAATTTTATATTATCTTAATTTAACTTAATTTCTTTTCTTAAACCTAACTTGGTTTCCCCTCCCCTTAAATTAACTTAATTATTTTCTTAATTTAAATTATCTTGGCTTAAAATCTCATTTAGAAATCATAATTTTTCTTTAATAACCGTAATTTTTATTTAATTTCACGTAAATTACGATATAAAAATATGTAATTACATTTTTTTTTTTTTCAAATACACATACATATACATACATGATTATACATTGACATTCACTTATATACATTTATCATACACACGAATATAATTAACCAAATTTTAAATATACGCATAAATTAAATTATTAGTAAGATAATTTCGAATGATTCAAAATCTACGGTATTAAATGAATTCAACATCACATCAGGCCTGCTGTCATCGTTGGATAAAGTTTGGTGAGTTCTAAAATATGGTTATTATTATTATTTTTTTTTTTTTAATTATCTTAAAATATTTTGGGTTGTAATTTTATTAATTTGGAATTTACATGTTATTAGCATAAAATGTTAATAACATTTGTAAAAAAACCCTTAATTTAATTTCTATTTCGAGTATTCAAAATTTAACACTACACTACATAACAAAAGCCAAAATACACATTTTCATTATTTATTTATATTAATTAAATATTTTAAAATATGTTTGAATATAGTTTAAATAAATGTTTCCTTATTGTGCGTTAATTATAATGACGTTTAACTAAATTCTTATTTTCCATTTAATTCCATGAAAAGTTAATCAACAATTAGTTAGGGTAGTATAAGGGCTATCTAGGGAATAAACGGTACGATAGCGAAGATGGGAGGGTTGATACCATAGGGAAGTTTTACCATCTTCTTCCTGTTACTTAATTCAGACCGGGTTACTAATTTTTATTTTTCGACGGTTAACATTGGTTACTTTTAGCTACCTTTTAAATTTAATTTTTAGCGGTTTTTAACCGGTCTTAAGGGAGATAAGAACACCACCCCATAGCCCTGAGCACGGTCGGAAGAATAGGTAGCGATGGTCTCCCAAGAGATAGGGCTGAGTGCAGTATGGACGCATTAAACCTGTCAGCTCGACATACTATCGGGTTAAATATTTAGCTGCTGCTAAGAAAAACAAGATAATATTTATATATATTTTTGCTGTTGGTCTCACAACATAAAAAATATCATCGTGGTGTTAACCATTTTTTTTTAATTTCTTTTAACATAATGGATTTATGGACTTCAAATTAATTTTTGATCTGAGCCGTATGTTTTTTTTTATTTTAATGTGTACGTTATTTTGTTTGAGATTTTAGATCTTGGACATTTCGAGATCCTACTCACAAATGGTACGCATGAAACTTTTTATTTTTATTTGGAACTTTTCTTTCTAAATTTTATTAACAAGTAGATGATTACGAATAGCATTTTTGTACTTGAAAAGTTCGAATACTTACCTATTATAAATCTCAACTATTTATTTATTTTGCTTCGTTTTAAAATTTCATTTTGAGATTTTTGTATTGTCATTCAAAACGACTATATTATACTCATTTGAAATTTTATAACACCATTATTTTTTTTTAACATGTGTCTGGAATTTAGTACATAATTTTTTTTTATATTTTTTTTTTTATATACTACCTAGCTTTTGTTTGATTAACTTAGTAGTGGAAAATTGTATTTATTATAAAATTTTAAAACATGCCTTTGACTAGAAGTCGCGAAAACTTGTTAGAGCGGGAAGAACCAGCTAATGTAAGTTTCACTGTAGATGTAGGACCTACAAGTAGGAGTCAGGGTGAGCGAGGACATTCAACGAGACAGAAGGGCAAAAAACCTACTCAAAATGACAGTAGTATGAGATCTGACAATGACTCTCGGACAAGACAAATCATAAATGAAAGTATGGAAACCTTCCGGAATGAAATGATGGGTTTAATTTCAAATGAAATGAGATCAGCATTTAAATATATGAGCTCAAAATTTAAATATACGACAACCTGCCAGTCAATCTCGACCAATTGAAGATTTTCCAAAAATATCATCTATGTCGACTGGAATCAA
Source organism: Pollenia amentaria (assembly GCA_943735925.1). Taxonomy (NCBI): domain Eukaryota; kingdom Metazoa; phylum Arthropoda; class Insecta; order Diptera; family Polleniidae; genus Pollenia; species Pollenia amentaria. Next base: position 113,725,154 of record OX031006.1, on the reverse strand, counting down.
TAACGATTCAAATCATGAACCATTTTTGGCAGATAAGGTTTTAAATATTATAGGAAATTGGAAAATTAAATTCACCGGACGTGACAATAGCCATTGATGAGTTTATTTACCGTGTGAATATTCTTACAACTAATAATCTCAGAGGTGACTTTGAATTATTATGTAAGTATGCTCATTGTTTTTTCGAAGGTAAAGCGCTCGAATGGTACTGGCGTTACCACAGACAGAACAATGACATTGACTGGTACTCACTGACAGACGCATTGAGGAAACAATACAAGGAGGACTATAGGGATTTTGACATACTTGACGATATACGTCGAAGAAAACAACGACATGATGAGAATTTTGACGACTATTTTGACATTATTTCCGAATTAACTGACAAACTAAAGACACCGATTTTAAACAGCGATTTATGTGAGACAATTTTAAGAAATTTAAAAACCGAAATTCGACATGAACTTCTTCATTTAGACATTTCTTCTGTGTCCCAACTTCGTCGTGAAGTAAGAAAGCATGAAAAATTTATAAAGGAGGTTCGTTTACACGATGCTCGAAGGTCAAGCAAAGGAAGATTTCGAAATTGGACAATGTGGACAAGGACTTTGATTATTTGGAGGACAAAACTGAAGAAGTTTGTACATTACGACAGGATTTGACATGTTGGAACTGTGACAAGATGGGACATACATATTTTGACTGTTTTGCGACTAAACAAATATTTTGTTATGGTTGTGGTGCTAAGAACATTTATAGACCGAACTGCACCAATTGTTCTAAAAAGTCGGGAAACGGACTGAAAGATGCTCGACGGACTTGAGGGCATCCGGTACTGTTGGACAGAAATACACGGAAGCGAAAAGACGATGGATGATTTAAACGTAAACAATGGTACAGCGACTGAGAACGTTCACCTTTCTCACAACTTATTAAGACCATATCATGTTAGGTTAGCTGAATATAAAAAGGTTTGAGCTAGAATTTTTAGTGAAAATAAAAAAATTTGTAGATCTTCAAACCGCGTTCGTGAATTTTATCGAAAATTAAAGTTATATAACAAAATTTTAATTTCACCTATCATATCTCAGGAACAAGATAGTAGGCCTTATATTAAGCTTAAGATTAATAATTGTTTTCATATGGCTCTATTAGATAGTGGCGTGAATAAGAGCGTTATTGGAGGTAATTTAGCTAACGAAGTTCGGAATGAGTCTTGTTTTAGGAGATGTGTAGGTAATGTACGTTCAGCAGACGGTAATAGACAAGATGTTTTGGGAATGGCAAGAATGAGTGTTACATTTCAGGGAGAGACAAGGAATTTTGAATTTTTAGTGGTACCGACGATAAGAGGACATTATTTGTGGATACGATTTTTGGGATGATTTTGGACTCAAAATTTCTTTTAGTGGCGTAGATGGAATTGACATTATAGAGACAGATCAGGATAAACTTAAACTTACAATCAAACAGAAAAGACGTTTAGACAACGTGATTTCGACGTTTCCAAATTCCGAGACAGAAGGATTGGGATGTACTACTCTGATAGAACATAGCATTGACACGGGGAATGCAAAGCCCATAAAACAACGGTACTATCCAATTTCTCCTGCCGTCGAAAAACAACTTTGCGGAGAATTGGATAGAATGATTTCCCTAGGGGTTATAGAGGAAGCTCAAAATTCTTCCTGGTCAACCCCAACCGTTGTGGTGGTTAAGCCGAGTAAAGTTAGAATGTGTGTTGATAGTAGGAAATTGAACTCTGTGACAGTTAAGGACGCATACCCTATACCGAACATTGACGGACTTTTATCGAGACTTCCTCCAGTTCACTGTATTTCAAAAATTGATTTAAAGGATCCTTTTTGGCAAATCAAACTGGTCGAAAACTCGAAACCAAAGACAGCATTTACAGTTCCTAATCGGCCATTGTATCAATTTACAAGAATGCCGTTTGGATTGTGTAATGCACCGCAAACGTTGTGCAGACTAATGGACATGGTTATTCCGTACAGTTTAAAAACTCATGTTTTTGTTTACCTTGATGATTTATTAGTAGTTTCACAGACTTTTGACGAACATTTAACACACTTAATGGAGGAAGCAACAAATTTAAGAAAAGCTGGTTTGACAATAAATATCCAAAAAAGTAGTTTTGCTCTTAGTAAGGTTAAATATCTTGGCTACGTTGTGGGAAATGGAACTTTACAAGTTGACGAGGACAAGGTTACGGCTATTAAAAACTTTCCGATACCAAGATCTATTAAGCACTTACGACGTTTTTTAGGCATGACAGGATGGTACCGACGATTTATACAGAATTACTCGACAGTGACTTTGCCTTTGACAGAACTTCTGACGAAGAAAAAGAAATTTTTATAGAACGATCGGGCTCAAGAAGCTTTTGACCAATTAAAGACAAAACTGACAACTGCGCCACTGCTCAGTCAACCCGATTATGATAAACCTTTTATTTTACAAAGCGATGCAAGTACTTGCGGTGTGGGAGCAGTATTGGCACAAACGGACAAAGACGGGACAGAGAGACCAATTGCCTACATGTCTCATAAACTAAACAAGGCTCAAAGAAATTATACCGTTACAGAACTCGAATGTTTAGCTGTAGTGATGGCAGTGAAAAAGTTTCGTTCTTTAATTGAAGGCCAGGAATTCAAAATAGTAACTCACCACGCAAGTTTAAAATGGCTAATGAACCAACGTGATTTATCAGGGCGTTTAGCTAGATGTTCTTTAAAACTGCAAGCCTTCAATTTCGCTATAGAACATCGTAGTGGTAAGGAGAATGTAGTGCCTGATACGTTGTCTAGAGCACATGAGGGGGAAATAATGATAGATTTAATTGATTCAGATAACCTTCCGGCAATAGACCTTGACTCGGACGCTTTTGAAAGTGACGAATACGTGAAATTACGGGACGATTTTCAGGATTCAAATTTACCGGACTTCAGAATTTTGGACGGATATATTTACAAACGGACGGAATTTTCATCTAGTGAGTCTGATTAATCTAATTTGTGGAAATTATACGTACCGACCGAACTAAGGAAGGGAGTAATTTATTCGGCTCATGACACTGCGAACTCATCCCACGGGGGTATAGCAAAGATTCTAGAGAGAATACGACGATACTTTTAAAAGGCCAAGACTAGTTACTGACGTAAAAGACTATATTCAAAATTGCGAGTTATGTAGAACATCCAAGACTCCGACAAATATTTTGAGACCTAAATTGGGACAAATGGTACAGACCGAACGACCATTTCAGAGACTTTATGTGGACCGTTTCCAAGGACGAAAAAATTACATATCGGAATTTTAATTGTACTTGACCATTTTTCGAAATTTACGTTTCTTAAACCACTTAGGAAATTTGTATCAAAGGACATTATAAATTATTTGCGTAACGAAATTTTTATGTGTTATAGAGTACCCGAAATTTTGGTGTCGGACAACGGTTCGCAATTCAAATCTAAAGATTTAGAGAACTTCTTAGTTAAATTTGGTGTAAAACATATGCTAACCGCTGTATACAGCCCGCAGGCAAATGCCAGCGAAAGGGTAAACCGTTGTATAAATGATATCATACATTAATGCGATCATACATTAGGGAGGATCAACGTGTGTGGGATACATACTCAGATAGTATTAATTGTGGTCTCAGAAATAGTATACATCAATCAATCGGCAAAACTCCATATCAAGTAGTGTTTGGACAGACAATGATGACTCACGGAAAGGACTACACATTACTGAGAAGGCTAAATCTATTGGCAGAGACGAATTTCCGAATCGAACGGCAGGACGACTTTACGCTAATACGGGACAAAGTCAAGGAATTTATGAAGAGGGCGTACGATAAAAACGCTCGAATCTATAATCTGCGTTCTCGGACAATGGACTTCGCCATAGGACAAACAGTAACAAGACGAAATTTTGTGCAAAGCTCTAAGATTGCCAATTTTAATTCTAAACTGGCTCCGGTAGGTATACGAGCTAAAGTTTTGCGCAAAATAGGACAACTTAATTACGAATTACAGGACTTAGACGGCGGTGCCACCGGTATATACCACGCTAAGGACATTTGGACTTAAGGATTGTATAATTTAATACTGTTGCCCTTTTACAGATCCAGTTATCGATATGCTTATGCATATCGAGAAGCTGTACCTGTTTTGTGAGGGCAATGTTTTGATTATAGTGTTTGCTAGACTTAAAATACTTTACATACATAGAAAATTTTGTATATCAATAATTTTCATTTCAAATGAATTTATTCTAAAAAAAAAAAATTTTAAATCGGAAACATTAAAAAGAACGGAGGATTTTAGAAGAAAATTAGTTTGGGGAAAGTTTCACATATAAGGGAAAAGAAGAATCTTAGGATTATTATATGAATAAAAAGGATTGGGAGTATGAAGGTAAGCTGTAGATTGTATTTAACAAGTTTAAATTATTATTCTTTGCTTAGATTTCAGAAAATCAACCTGGTCAGCAATTTATTTAGTTCTACACGTATTTAACTTCAAACAGTTAGCAAATCTATAATTTGGTCAAACTCAAGAGAACCTCTACATCCTGAACGATATTCCATCTGGATTTTCAATTATCCTATATGCCTATTTCCCGAACATAAAATAACGAATTTCAATTCTACAAGAAACTTATCTGTTTCTTAAACTTATACTTAAAACCATATTATCTTTTACTTAATCTATTTAATTTTTTTCCCCCTTAACTTTAACTTAATCTGAAATTGGTGCTTTTATCCCTTTATTTAAATCTAATTTTATATTATCTTAATTTAACTTAATTTCTTTTCTTAAACCTAACTTGGTTTCCCCTCCCCTTAAATTAACTTAATTATTTTCTTAATTTAAATTATCTTGGCTTAAAATCTCATTTAGAAATCATAATTTTTCTTTAATAACCGTAATTTTTATTTAATTTCACGTAAATTACGATATAAAAATATGTAATTACATTTTTTTTTTTCAAATACACATACATATACATACATGATTATACATTGACATTCACTTATATACATTTATCATACACACGAATATAATTAACCAAATTTTAAATATACGCATAAATTAAATTATTAGTAAGATAATTTCGAATGATTCAAAATCTACGGTATTAAATGAATTCAACATCACATCAGGCCTGCTGTCATCGTTGGATAAAGTTTGGTGAGTTCTAAAATATAGTTATTATTATTATTTTTTTTTTTTTAATTATCTTAAAATATTTTGGGTTGTAATTTTATTAATTTGGAATTTACATGTTATTAGCATAAAATGTTAATAACATTTGTAAAAAAACCCTTAATTTAATTTCTATTTCGAGTATTCAAAATTTAACACTACACTACATAACAAAAGCCAAAATACACATTTTCATTATTTATTTATATTAATTAAATATTTTAAAATATGTTTGAATATAGTTTAAATAAATGTTTCCTTATTGTGCGTTAATTATAATGACGTTTAACTAAATTCTTATTTTCCATTTAATTCCATGAAAAGTTAATTAACAATTAGTTAGGGTAGTATAAGGGCTATCTAGGGAATAAACGGTACGATAGCGAAGATGGGAGGGTTGATACCATAGGGAAGTTTTACCATCTTCTTCCTGTTACTTAATTCAGACCGGGTTACTAATTTTTATTTTTCGACGGTTAACATTGGTTACTTTTAGCTACCTTTTAAATTTAATTTTTAGCGGTTTTTAACCGGTCTTAAGGGAGATAAGAACACCACCCCATAGCCCTGAGCACGGTCGGAAGAATAGGTAGCGATGGTCTCCCAAGAGATAGGGCCGAGTGCAGTACGGACCGTTACACTCTTCAGCAGTTGCTTCGGTTCCTAAGGTTTTAAAAGATGGTACAGCTGATAAAATAAGTTCACAAAATCGTTTTGCACTTATGGACGAGGAATCTTCGGAAGCACAAAACGTTATCAAATATTCTAAGCCACCCCGATATATCTTAGAGAATTAATTAAAAATTCTTTTTATGTAGCTGCAATAAAGCGTGGTAGTATAAAGAAGACAGAAATACAAGTAATTCGTGAAAACGATTTTCGTTAAGTAATAACAAAATAAGACGCACTAAATAAAACCTTTTATACATACCAACTGAAGAGCAGTAAAGGTCTTCAGGTAGTGACTTAGGGCAGTGACTCATGCGTGGACCCAGGTGAGATAAAAACGTTTTTAAAAGAGAATGGCTTCAAAATTAAAAATGTAATAAATATTAAAAATAGAAAAAAAATCCCCAGCCACTATTTCGAGTGGAGTTAGAACCCGGCGACATTAAGCTTAAAAAAACGAAACGCATCCCATTTACAGTCTGAAATATATCCTGTATAGGAAAAATTTAAACTGCTAAGAATTTGCTCACACTAAGGCATACTGTCATCTAACCCCTGTTTGCGTCGTATGTGGAGAATTGCATGGTACAGCTCTCTGCGATAAGTCTAAAAACAACCCCAATGTAAAAAAATGCTGCAACTGAGGTGGTAATCACACTGCCAACTATAGAGGATGCCCTGTATACTCTATAGTCAAGCGCTCGGTTGGAACGAAACCTTATCCCTCTCAAAAATATCTTAAGGAACTGGATGCAACTCCACAATCAGACTACTCATTATGGCGTGCATCTAGACGTCTCAATAGGCCAGTTATATCTAAGCCACTATTAAGAAACTTGAATGGAAGTTGGGCAAGAGATGATATTGAAAAAGGAAATATGTTTGTTCATCATCTGAAAAACGTATTAACCCTTAATACATCTCACGATATAGCAGTCGAGTTACCGCCTGTAAATGTTAGAGCAGCTATTCCCCTAAGATTCAAGTTTAGAGAAATCGTAAAGGCTATTTGTGATTTAAACAACAAGAAGGCACCCGGTATTGATAAAATGCTTTTGGAGATACCAAGTATAGCAAAGAAAATTATTCTTATTATTTTAAATGCTATTTTACCCATCTCGGATACTTCCCCCAAATATAAATTTTTTTAAACGTGCCAAGAAAGTCTTTGTAAAACTAAGTATGTCCAGCTTTTATTATACTCACTTTTATGCCACGCCTTAAAATTGAGCCCTTTTTTTGTTTTTCACATACATATTACATTAAAGCAGGTAGAAGCCAACACAAACCAAAAAAATTTTAATAATTCATGTTCTAGAATAAAAGGTTTAGTTTGAAAAACTTAAAAAAATGGTTTTTGCCACGCCCTAAATTACAGCCCTTTTTGTTTTATATACACAGCATCGTCATTTACAGTCCAATCTCATCGTATAGTATATCATTGTTAACGGCTAGAATATGAATTTATTTTTAGCGCTTTTTTAGTCTAACTTCAAATTCTTGATGGTATTTATGATATCTAAGATCATTCCGTTCTAATGTCTAATTTTTAAAACGTATCATGAAAATGTTTCTAAAGCTGAATACATTATTCATTTTTCCTATGTAAAAGTATTTAACAAATATAACACATATTTGCGACTAACGATCTACTTGACGTTTGTTTACTTATTTAAAGCCAAATTTTCAAATCTTACTTCACTTTGAGATAATAATCTTAATGATGAAACAGAACTGGGGCTGAACGATGGTTTCCAGACAGTTTGACATAAAATTATGAAGACGTTTTTTCTCATGTTCTCACATAGAGACAATTATTCTCCCAACAATGCTACCATACTTTCGTTCAATTCCATATATATACAATATATATATACAAATATACAATGTAAAATTTAAATATTAACTTTAAAATTAACATCTTTAGAATATCCATGCCATTCTCAAAATACGGAACGTTTTGTGCGTGTAGCAAAGTAACTGATGAAAAGCGAATGGGTTATATTTTTGCTAAGATAAGAAGTTGAGAGAAGTACAGCCACCTTGAGTCTCGAAAAGATTTACGTACACCAGCTATCTAATTTATAATTTTTCATATATGTATTTTGTTAAGCATTCATTTGTACGTATGTAATTAGTTTTGTACTTTTTTGTTTCCAGAATAATGCAATTTCTTTATTTTTTTTAGTTCTTGTTTTAAATATGCGCCAAGGTGTCATACTTGGCATTATGTTTTCTTTTAGAAATGTCTTTATTTAGATTTTGAAATAAATATATATTTTTATTTGTTGTATTGAGTATTAAAAAATAAATAACTAAGAAGCAGTTTCAGAAAACTTTGACAGTACAAATACCGAAATTAAAAAAATTGTATCTACGATACAAGTCATGCTAATATTCGCGATATTTTTTGATCATATTACAAGGGGCGATGTAATTGCTATGTGAGGAAATAATAAAAGGAACATAATTAAAGGGCGTGTGTAAAAAGTGAGTAGTTAAAAACTTGACTTACAAATAATCAGAAGGGTTTCTCTTCTATTTATAAAAATTTAACATAAGAACGGAATGATCTCAGTTATAATAATTATCATAGAAAAGCACTAAATACAAAAATGAAGCCATATTCTAGCCATTAATAACACAGTACAACACATGATTTGCCAACTCAATTCTGTGAACTGTATGTGAAATTAGACCCAAAAAGAAGAATTTCTGCATCATTCGTTTTGTCTTCTTACCTGCGATTTGAAGTTAGTATCGATTTGAAGTTAGTACTATCGTATAGGGGAATTTATCACGTTTTAGGCCCTGTTGTTTGACATAGCTCGACAACCCCTAGCCCAATTTAGTTGAAATAAATTTTAAAAAATTAAGAATTACAATTCCCTTAATCTGTTCATATATTTTTTTCCTATACAAGTAACACTTTCGAAGTTAAAAATGAATGTATGAAGGGAAAAAATTATTTTTTGCCTAAAAATTTAAATTTTTTTTTTTAAAAATACATAAAAAATCCAAAATGGAAAAAAGTTTCAAGTCTAGTTATTTTTTCGCAAAGTCACATAACCTATGAGCAAAATGAGACAAAGATCATAAAAATCGATGCACGCGTTTCGCTTTTATTCGCAATTGAGTAAAGGTATGAATTTCAAAAATCAGTTATAGCCACCACCCTTAAAATAAAAATATAAATTAAAAAATTATCATGCAAAAAAAAACTTTATTTATAAAAACTTAATGAAAATAAAATAATATGCAATTAATACGCAATTATAATATGCATAAAAACAAAATTTAGAACATTTTTTCAATTATTGGCAATATCCATCCTTGTAGAAGTTGACGCTTGTGGTTCTGATGATCTTGTTTTCTTCGTAGGTTGTTCATATTCATGGTCTGAGTCTGTATCGTCATCCGAGATACACATACTATTCAAGGGCGTGTTTCTTTCACTGTGTCCACCAATTTCAATGTCTTCATCTTCGGTGCTTTCTTCAAACTGCATAATTGTGGAACTCCACCAACAAACCTCCGCAAGCAATGCATCCAATTTTTTGCTTTTGAACCGCTTTTCAAATGGCATGGTCACCTGGTGGAACCTCTCTCCTTGTTCGTCTGATTCCTGAGGTGATTGTGCCAAAAAAGTATCGAGGTGGTGGTGCAAGAAATGCAATTTCAGCGTCATGGATGCACCGATTTTTTCGAAATAAGACAGCAACCTGTCCACTCGTTGCTGTATCTCTTCTCGCTGGACACGGTTCTTTCCTAGAACGCCTTCTATTACTTCTTTCAATGCGTTCCATGCATGTTGGTGGTCGTGATGCTCTGAAAGCAAATGTGTGAAAGAATCACTTTTGATCAATTTCCGAATATCAGGTCCATTGAGAATACCTGTTTTAAATACATAAGAAAAACGAAAAAATTATTGGTAATGCGAATGTATAGAAATTAACAAATTTAGATATGACAATATTGAAATACAGAGTACGATACGTACCGTTTTTAATTTTCTCATCACTGAGTTTCGGAAAGATGGATTTCAAACAGTCAAAGGCGCCGTTAACTTTTTTGACCACCACTTCAACGAATTTCCCAGCTATTCCCAGTTTCATGTGGAGCGGTGGCAACAAAATATCATCCAGGTCCTTTATCATAGGTTTATTGCGTAATTTTAATTGTTTGTTGAGCTCGGGAGTTCTTCCTTTCCAATCTTTACATTGATATTGATTTCCTTTGTATCGTGAATCACAATTACAAAGGAAGCAGAAGTATTTTGGATATCCGCCCTTTTCTATAATCCCTTGTAGTATGTTGACCACCTTCAGATCGCAACAAATGTTCCATTTGTGTTCATCGTATTTGATTTTCTTCAAAATTTCGCCCAATGCTTCATACGTTTCCTTCATAGTTGTGCTGAATCCCAATGGAATGCATGGTTTTTTATTTTTTTTGTGCAGCAGCACAGCCTTCAAACTAGTAACTGAACCATCGATGAATAAACGCCAGTCGCCAGCGATATAATCCATTCCCAATTTTTTCACTAAACCTGGGATATCATGGCAGTACGTGAACGTATTTGCTTCGTCAACGGAATAAAATTTCTGAAAATCAGCTTGGCGTTGTCGGTATGATGTTGCGCTGACATTTTGCTGTGTGAGTTTTCTTCTCTTCAAAAATGATGTCAGCCATTCGGAGTCGTGTTGTGATAGTCCCAGCTTGGCCACAATGTAATCCATTTCGATTTGTGGTAGCGGTTGTGGTGCACTATTTTCAATATCGGGTATCCAATCAGCATCATCCAAATCGGTCGGATTGGTGAAAACGGTTTCGGCTAGCAGGGACACAGTATACGCACTCGGAGGTTTAGGTGCATCGGTATCAGCAGGGCGTTGCACTGGAAGTGTGGCAGTAAATGCAGCAGTGTATACTTTTGTTTTCAATTGTTGTCTGTTTAATCCAGGACGAAAATTTATGCATGCATAGCACCTGGATTCATCATGTCCAGTTGATTCTTCCACCCAAATTACTGGCTTCATAAAAGATAACTTTCTACTTTTTCCGTGAATCCATTTTAGAAGGGTAGTATAACAACTGTTGCACACTGTGTTCGGCGTAAAATTTGCACCACTTAAATCTGCTTCATCGAAATAATTACAATACGCGGTTTTGAATTGCTCAGTAAACAAATTTTTTCGATCTGTATTTTTCGGACGATATGACCACAAACGTAACAATATTCATCCAAATATGGGCACTTGTTGTTTTCCATATTGATATATTTTATGTTTTGTTGTTATTCACTTTTAAAAAACTGGAGAAAAATCACTTTTACTGTTCGCGTTCGTCGGCACTGGCTGAATGCCAAAAATCGATCAATGCACACCTATAAATACTATAAATACTAATTGGCGATGCTATATACATATGTGTATAAAACAGATATGGCCGCATTTTAGGGCATGGTAAAAAAATTTTGTAAGCTCTTGAAATTTAATATATATGACTTTGTTATATGAAGTCGCTGGTGGATATTTTTTTGGTTTTTGTATTGACTTCTACCTGCTTTAATGTTATATGTATGTGAAAAACAAAAAAGGGGCTCAATTTTTAGGCGTGGCATAAAAGTGAGTATAATAAAAGCTAGACATACTTAGTTTTACAAGGACTTTCTTGGCACGTTTAAAAAAATTTATATTTTGGGGAAGTATCCGAGATGGCATAAGTGGCGCCCAGAGTTTGATGTCGGATTGAAAAGTCACCAAAGGCAAAAATGAAGCCACTGTCAACCCATGAACAACGATATGTGATATAATAAGATCGAACTTTAAATGGCAGCGCTACATATAAAAAAACCAAAAGTGGTGAATTTTGGGGCGTGACAAAAAAATTTTTTTTTCTGTTTTAGAAACTTCATTGGCATATCTTTCATTCTAGGGGGTGACTGGCACAACTTTTTTTTTTCGACCCACCCTAGTAACCATGATACCAAGTCATACAGGCCTATTAGCTTATTATCTAATATCTCAACGCTATTTGAGGAACTACTAGGGTCAAAATTAACCATCAATTCGGTTTTAGAAGAAATCACAACACAATTGAACAAACTCATCGAATAGTTAATGTCATAAGAAAAGGGTTTCAAGAAAAAAATATTGCTCAGCACTCTTCATCGGTGTGTCTCAAGCTTTTGATAAAGTCTGGCATGAAGGATTATTACTATTTAAATTAAAGCAAAACTTACCAGCAAACATACACAACCTTTTAGAAAGCTACTTAGTCGGTCGTCAATTTATTATTAAGGAGGCGATTTTTTAAGTTCTCCTCAGTCGAACTCAGTCGCTAGAGTCCCACAAGGTAGCATCCTAGGCCCTCTATTATACTTAATTTAAACTTTGGACATGTCAACAAACAGATACATCCAGACCTCAACATTTGTGGATGATATAGTTTTTCTAAGCGCACACGCAAACTGTCAAGAAGCATCTCGTTACTTATAGGATCATATATTTGAACTAGAAAGGTGGTTAAAAAAATGGAGGATAAAGATCAATGAGCAAAAATGCGCACACATAACATTCACATTGCGTCGGGAAACATGCCCCGCTATTAAAATCAATAATCAAATAATACACCAACACTCGCATGTAAAGTACCTCGGTATATATCTAGATCGGCGTTAAACGTGGAAATGGCATATAGAAGCTTAATTAACTCAAATGAAACTAAAAGCAATTCAAATTAATTGGCTTATTGGAAGAAATTCTGTTCTTAGCCTCGATTGCAAACTTCTACTTTACAACTCTATCTTTAAGCCAATTTGGTGCTACGGTATTCCATAATGGGGCACTGCCTCGGCTTCTAACATCGAAAAAATTCTAAGGCGCTAAAATAAACTTCTTCAAATAATCACAGCCGCTCCCTGGTACGTCAAAAACTCAAATATCCACAAGGATCTCAATGTGCCATTAGTAAATACTATGATAACGAAATATGCAGTAAAATATTTAAAAAGGCTGGAACTGCACCCAAATCCATTAGCTCGGAATATTTTTAATAATGGCGGCCACACTCGCTTAAGGAGAAGAGACACTGCAGCACTCACCCAATCAGATGAGCGATAAACACCTACATATGTGAACACAAACCGTGATGACGAAATCTTTTTGTCTGGCACTGGCAGGAAATGAAGTACATATTAGGATAATATTTGATTAATTACACTGTGCAATTTACACTTTTTTTTCGTGACAAGCTGGGCACCTAGCGTTTTAACATAATTCGGGTACGCTGAATCCAGTGGTGCCTTTAATTTCATTTAAGAAAAGTAAGACCCATTTCTTTTATCCGCAGTCGTTTTAGAAACATAATTTTTTTTTTTGGAAAAAAAATAATTTTTTTAACAAAATTTCAAAATTTTTGTTTTTTAAAAATTCATAAAAAATTGGAAAATGCAGCTATGCTTCTAATTTTTTGTAGACGTATAAAAAAACGAAATTATGTTAAAATGCTATGTGCCTGGCTTGTCTGTTTTTTCAACTAGCATAGTGTTATTGTTAGTTCATATTTAATATATAATACAGATAAAAGCATTTTCAAGGTTTGTGGCTTATTATGCCTGTTATTTACCTACCTTTCCGTTAAATTACAAAAGTGTTAAAGGTTTGCTTTATAATTTTATTTAAAAATGTTTGAAAACAAAAACCGGCATTCATATCGTTTTAAAAAGTATACCGCCATTATTTTCTGAATATCTCCGATACTGTTGAAAATATAAAAAAAAATATTTATAATATGGCTAAAAGGGAATTTAATTCCAAATCATTCGCTGGTTATTCTTTCCAAAGTGGACTAATAATTCTCAAGTAATGATGAAATAATTAGCATATTCGACTTATTCCGGGCGAACTATTACAGCCATACCTAAACAAGAGCGGAACGCGTTAGCTGCCAAAAATAATCATGCCCATACAATTTGTATGAAGCTTTGTAATTGGAAAATCCTATTTTGACAGCGCGTTTAAATAAGCAGATAGCTATATTTGTTGTTTTGACAACGCTGTTTTTATCGTTTGGCAAATTAGCTATTTTTAGTTTAAACTAGCAGTTTTAATTCCATTTATTATTTCTTTTAAGAGAGTTTTAGTAAGCACGAAAGTTAAGTTAAAGTCGTAAATGATTGTCTGTCCATTTTCGGAAAACGAAACCAGCAGAGCCAAGAACGTGGGTTAGTTCATTATCGACGTTCATCTGGGTTTTCCAAATTTCGGATGCCGCAGGACTCAGGGGTTTACAGTCGTAAGCCAATTGCAAAAGAGTACGTAACGCTAAGTACGGCGCACAGTTCACTCCAAACGTTACCGTACTAAGTTCATAGTCCTTTACTTTAGCTACAGGATCATCCTGAAACAATATCCGACATTTTCTCAATGTCTGCATTAAAAACGTAACGAAAGAACCGCGAACGCAGCAATAAAATTGTAAGATCTGTCTGTAAGACAGGACCGGGGTATAGAGCTTTAATAAGGCTCACGCCATTGGAGGAATGGTTTGAAGCATTAAATACCACTCTTAGTTGTGTGGTAACGCTATCAGCTTTAAACACTGCATGATGGGGTAATTAGTAACTATTCGCAGTGGAAACCGGTTTTTTGACGGCCCTTACATGACCCATTTCGAAATACTCACGAATCACATTGTCGTATTGTAATTTCAATTCGGGGTTTTTTAACAAGCGAGTCTCACTTCGCACAAACTGGGAAAATGCGCTTTTACGAGAATCTCCAAATAACAATTCATTTGAAAATTCTCGCCGAAATGGGAGTGAGACCACGTAACGGCCATCGGGGTTTCTATAAGTGGTGGTCCGGTAAAGTGTTTTTACAATATTCATCGTCTTCAAATATCTGTGTCGCTTGTGGAACTTCTTCAAGTTCCCAAAAACGCGTTTAACTCGAGATGGGTACAAAACGATGCTATAGAGTGTAAGGGTTGGGGCTGTAAAACTTCACCTGTGACTATACACCCGAACACGGTTCTCTGGGCGACCAGGTTGCCATTTGGATGTATTCGAACATCCGTAGTTAGCATTTTAGGATACACATTTCCTCCAAAAAGTATATCCATACGGGTACACATGACGTCGGTCAGTATAATGTCGGGGAATGTTGAGGTTACAATATCAGAGATATTACACGTGGGCAACCGACCGGTAATTTTCTCAACAACGTGCACATTAATTTCAAGTTTAAAGCCGGGGTCGAGCGGCGAACCGACCGTAAGAGCACGGAAAATGTGGGAATAGCAAGCTTCCTTTGTAACCTCCTTGAAATAAAGGTACCTTGCGAACCGGGGTCAACGTAGGTTCAGGCCGCACATCTTATGTCGTTTAAGTGTACTATGCAAACTGCAGAGCCTAAAAGGACTGCTGAATGGGGGTTAGACTTGAGATGTGCGGAATAAGTATGCAAATTATGAGCCGCGGTAGAAGTTGAAGGGGCAAAATTAATCGGGGGTTAAGAGTGACTTCTAGCTGAATTAGGGTTTGAATGAACGGGGGGTTGAGATGAAGACACAGTCACGCCAGTTGCTATAGGGAACTGGGGTGAATTACTGACAGACATATTTGACTTTACATCTCTATGAAGCAGGGAGTGGTGCTTCTGTTTACAAAGTGAACACACATTAATACTCCTACAATTCTTGTACTCATGGGAGGTTGCCAAACAGATGGAACAACACTTTAGTCGCTTCACTGTTGACATTCTCTGATCAACATTCTGACTCAAAAAACTAGGGCAAAGTCTAATGGGGTGAGAACCTTGACAAAGGAAACAGCGACAAACCGTTGGGCTGGGACCAGTTTTGGTCGGAAAACTTTGAATCCTTCTACTATCATTTGACGATTTTTTGGCAGCGTTTATATTAGGGGCATTTCCGGTATTGGCAGTTGTGGGGTATTTGTTCGGGTTTTGAAAGGGATTTAAATGAGACTGCCTTATGTCAGAAATTGACTCGAGAGTTTTAAAATGCGCTGTCAAAAAAGTATCCATATCATCCCATTTAGGGGAAACTTTAGAATGTTTTTTGGATTGTTCCCAGAGACTCAGAGTGTTTTCGGGTAGCTTTGTAGCACAAATATACACTAGCGTTACGTGGTAAAATATTTCGGGGGTTACTTCGAGTAACGACAAATTCGTAATGCAATCATTTATCGTTCTTTGCAAATTTTTAATACTTCCTCCTGACTCTTGTGAAAGCGGTTTAATATTTAATAGGGCTCGAAGCTGTTCGTTTATGAGGGCATCTTTGTTCTCGTATGTGTCTACCAAATTTTTCATGCGACCTCATAACCATCGTTGGTAAGTGGCACAGTTTGTATGGAATCATGGAATCAATTTTTGTACTGGGGTCAAACGGGGGTTATTACCATAAAAGCTGAGAGCATGTCTCGAAATGAGGGCCAACTCTTATAGTCACCATAGAATATTGGGGTGTCACAACGGGGTAAGTTCATCATTGGCGCGGATTGCGCAACTGACCTCTCGACCTGCATCGCTAATTGAAGTCGTTCTAGGTGACCTGTAATAAGAGATATCTCCCGGGTAAAGGTGCCGCAAGACTGGAAGTACTTGGCTTTCAGTTCTCTAATCTGGGGATCTTTTAACTTTTCGGCTTCAATTAACAAGGAGTCATATGTTAATCGAACAGCTTCCTATAATCGATTGAGCTCTTTTTCATGACTACTTAAAGAACCGAGTTGGTGTTCAGCTACGGGTATAGTGGCAATATACGCCTCAAAATCTGCAATACGGTCGGCATTGCGGATAAATGTAGTCATATCCATCTTTGATCTCAATCGATATGAAGAAATTTTTACAGAAATTTATAGAAACTCGAGTGAAAAACAATTTAAGCTCAAAGTCGGGGGCAAAACCGATAAAAATTGCTCTAAGAATAGGAAAAAGAACGATCACTAAACTTTCAAGCTAATTAAATATATTTGATATTCAACAAAAAAAAAATAAAAATAAAAAGATGTTGCAAAAAGGGGTATTTATATATATATAAATATAAATTTATTGAATAAAAATATATAAACTAATGAGTAAAAAAAAATATATTTATAACCAAAGTCAATTTTCTACACTCGGATTCCTTGTTTAATAAAATGGGTAAATAGCACGAGTAAAACTATTAAAAACCGGGTTGAACTTTACTAAATAAGGAATTCTAAGGAAATAAGGAAGAATAAAAAAGGTAAAGAATAGTTAAAAAACACTTGTGCCGCTACGAAATATTAACGGGTACCCACTTTGGGTTATTCGAATATTTTATGTTTACTAAAAAATTAGTTGTCAATTGCGATTATCAATTAATTTTATTAATAAATTAATTTTTCAGGGCAAATTCCATAAAAAAGAGTCAAAATAATACATTCAATTTATAAAGTATCACTATCCAGTGTGACACAAAGAATGCTGACGAAGGCCGTAGCGGGCCAGAAAATGCATTACATTCTGCTGGTGTCTAATAATTGTAAATTTCTGTACATAAATATACTTCATTGCTATCCAACGGAAAGCTAAGGTAAAATGTAACAAAAAAATACAATATAATAGTCTGGTAGTGTATAAAGTAATTTCTTAAAATTAAATGAATAGAGCTATTACAAAAAGCTTTATAAAATACATAACTGAAATTCAACTCATAGAATAAATTCGAAAAAATAAAAAATGTTGAAAATAAAATAATAATATTTACTTATTTCACTCACTTATTGTGCACAGGGTCATTATATTTTTAATTAGGTATTTAATATAATTTATTTATAATAAATTATTAAAATAAATTATTAAAAAAATTCACGAATGTCCGTCCTCTTTCGTTGGCAAAATTAACGAGTAAAAGTAGTGAGTATTTATTCTCTTTAGAGCACGATCGGGGGAAAAAATAAAAGCTTTTGTTAACAGAGTAGTTAACAGAGAATAAAACCGCGGGTTAACAATAACACAAACACTTTATTTGTAATAATTATCACTAATTAACACAAACACTTTATTTGTAATAATTATCACTTTTAAATAAATGGAGTAAAAATGGATGAAGAAATTATTAGAATTTCTTTTATTTAAAAACGAGTTAATTACATATTTAACAAATGTTATTTATTCGAACTCAAAACACACGCAAATTTAGGGATAAGAAACTGGGGTTGAAATAAAGCACAAATGCAAATTCCACTGTGGTGTTTTGCCGACGGCAAATTGAATCGCGTACTTGTTGGTTTTGTTGTTTCTATATTATCACTTGTTATTGTCACTTTTTTATTGTTGAACTTCTAACTATAGATGAATTTATACTCATGTATTTAGAATTAAAATAAAACTCCTTTGATATTTCAATTTGTAATAATCAATGGTAAATAATTTATTTTATTTAATATGAAATTCAATAGTTGAAAATTTATTTATGAAAATTAAAATCTTAATGAACAAAAAATATTGAAAACTTAAATGATTAAAAAAACTTATAATAAAAAAAATAAAACTTAAATTTTTGTATAATATAACAAAGTATTTTCATACCCCTACAACTAAATAAAAATCCTTTAAAATTCAATTTGTAATAATCAATGGTAAATAATTTATTTTATTTAATATGAAATTCAATAGTTGAAAATTTATTTATAAAAATTAAAATCTTAATGAACAAAAAATATTGAAAACTTAAATGATTAAAAAAACATAATAAAAAAAATAAAAATTAAATTTTTGTATAATATAACAAAGTATTTTCATACCCCTACACTAACAATAAATAAAAACACACAACTTACCTTTTTTCAAAGTTTAAAAAATGGGGGTTGAAATTAAAAATTAATTTTATATAAGTGGCTATATGCTCTGGCGCCGGCAGCATGCTGAAAAATATAACTGGAAATATCTGGCCATCTTCAATTAACGTTGCCAGAAAAAAATCATTTTGCGGACCTGCCCGTCCGTAAAAATTTTGCACATTGCGTCCACGATTGCATTCGCCTTGGCCAAGTAATAATTACAGCTCTTTGACTTCTGTCTCCAAGCTTTGAATTTTTTTCGTAAAATATTCAATGTAACTGGGAATTTCTGGACTGTAATAAAAATATTATTGTTTACAAAAGAAATTTAGGGGGTTATTTTCTAAAACACTTCACCTCTCTTGAAAAATATTTTCATACAAATTTTTAGAAATTAAAAAAAAAAATTATATGAAAAATTTCTCAACGCAAGATAAAGTGATTTAGAAAATTACCCCCTTAATATCTGTGGCATTAAAAAAAAGTGCTAAAGTTAATTTTTTTGGTTTTGTAGGAGAGACATTTTTAACTTTAACGGCAAGGATCGACACTTTTCTGCGGTTAGTTTTTTTAAGCTTATATTTCTAAATATTCACCATGTGCAAAAGTTATTGTACTTTGAAAGAAGGCAACCAACAAGTCATGTTGCCATAACTCCAAAAAAAAATCGTACATAATAATTAAAACTTTGCCAATGTGTACTTTTAATCGTGAAGATGTTAAAGGTAATATTCGCCCTTATTGTGTTTGGCGTGGTCGAAAAACGACAGATGTCATAGTTGCTGTCGTATTTTCAATTTTATGTTACCGCCGAAAATTTTCGAAAAGCAAAATTTTGTAAAAGATTCACAATGTAAAAGAATACGCTTAATTAAATGATTTTGAAACATCCTGTTAAAAATCTGTCAAAAAAGTGTTTAAAATAAAAATAAAGGAAATATAGTAAAATGTTAAAATTTTTGGTGAAATTTTTTACTTGTCAAAATGTTAAGTGTAGGTTTATATTCATCGTCATCGTCTGAAGATGAAGAGGCAGTCAGCATTAATGAAATAAACCCTGTAAGGAAACAGTTAAGACAGCAAACAAATATTTTTACACTTCCAAACATAAAGTGAGTTTAAAATAATTAACATACTAAAAATATATTGGTGTACATACAATGTATGTATGTATTAGAGTTTGTTCCCGGGATTTCCCGTCCCGGGAATTCCCGGGATTTTCAATTGTATTCTATTCCCGCTTTCCCGGGAATTAATTGCGGGATTCCCGGGAAATTTTGAAGAAAATCTTTTTCTTAAACTTTAGTAAATCTATGTCGGACTACTGTCTTAAGTAGATTAATCCAACTTAATATCACCACAATATTTACATTTGCTACAGTTAAAGGCTTATTAATCGTTTGAGAATGGGCTTTATATAGGGCCAATGATAAATTATAGACCTATTTTCACGAAATTTTATTTCTTGCCTTATCAAACTGAAGGGTACATTTTACAATAATACTATGTATAAGTTTTTGCGGTTAAGGGCGTAGTAAAGTGTTTTCCAAGATTGTGCTTTGTATGCGGCATTTCAAGTAATTTTGAGTCTTATGAAAGTAGATTATGCTAAATTGCACCACAAAAGCATTATTCGTTAAGCTTAAAGCGATACTAACATGATTAACGAGATTAATCTAAACATGGAACCGTAGGTAAATTATGGACCGATATTTACGAAATTTGGTGCCTTATAAAACGAACTTGTTGAAATTTAATGACAAAAGGTGCATTCGCCACAAATTTATGTTAGTTTTTGTTGATATTTTGGGAGGTAGTTCCACATTTGGGTGCATAACTTTTTTCCTACTGAAGCGATTCTGCACGAATTCAATCCCAAACAGCCTAGAAGATCTAGATAAAATTTGACACCCATATGGCTAAATCGGCTAAGAACGAATGAAAAACTGACAATACAAATCCTTTATCGGACCTTAGATGAATATTAAAAAAATATTCACATCGAATGACAAACTTAGTATACCTTCATCATACACAAATGCTGATTAAGGGCTATAAAATTGTAAAAAAATATGTTATTAAATATATGTAGTAAATAAAACATCTCCTTTCTGCTGAATTTGTTAAACCATAAAATTATTTCAGAATTCCTACTTCGTAATGTTGTGGTTTCAGTTCCTAATCGCCCTTCCGAAAACTGTATTCCACTAAGACTTCAAAACTTTCATTCCAATTATGCAAATGCTATTGGCATTAAAATTACCCCTTAAGTGTCCTAAAATTACTTTAATCTTGAATTATTTACGTTTTTGGTATATAAAAGATACTAGATTTAATTATTTTAAGCGTAATAGCCAGTAAGAAATATTAGTTTCATTAGAGAAATAAGTAAATAAATAAACAAAAAAATTTGGGCGGGAATCCCGGGATCCCGGGAATTCGATTTTTATTTCCCGCTTTCCCGGGAATCCAAAAAGTGCGGGAATAAAAAAACTCTAGTATGTATATATTTGTTTCAGATTTATTAGTTATTTTAGATTTAATAAAGACGCTTTAAAATACGTTTTAAATAAAATTTCACACAAAACGAAAGGCCCAAAAAGAAACTCAGCTGTATCAAAGCTAATCAAGCTAACTGCAAGAATGAGAATACTTGCGGAAGGCAGTTACCAAAAAGGTGCTGAGTATGATCATTATGTGAACCTCTGCCAAACAACAGTAAGCGAGTCTTTTAATGAGTGCATAGAAGCGATGTACAGTGAACTGTGTCCAAGGTGGATTTCATTTGAAGTGGATGACGCAGAACAAAATGAAACAAAATGACACATTTATCGCAAAACAGGATTCCCTGGTGTAATCGGTTGCATAGATGGGATACACGTTTCAATTATACCACCCTCTATTGAAGATCGATTCAAATACCTGAACCGAAAAGGATTTTATTCGCTTAACGTCATGCTGTAAGTTCAACAATTATTTATTTTAAAACATTTTTAAAGGCATTAAACATTTTAGGTTTTTGATCATAGACTTCGTATTAGGTACCTTTCGACACATTCTCCTGGGCTACATTTTAAACAAAAATATGAAAATGGAAAAAGAAACACATGGCTGTTAGGTTCGTAAAACATTTGTGCATATATGTATATACGTATTTATTTTTGTTATGACACAAGAGCAAATCACATTTGCATTAATTTCCAGGAGATAGATGCAGGGTATCCGTTGGAACCCTATCTTATAACACCATTTCGTTTGGCACAAGAAGGAACACCGGAAAGTAATTTCAACAACATTCATTCCCGAACTAGAAATGTAGTAGAGCGGTGCATAGGGGTTTTAAAAAACAGATTTCGGAGCTTACTTTGAGCCAGGCAGCTACATTATAGACCCGAGTTCACTGGTAAAATTACAGCCGTTTGTGCTGCTCTACACAATATTTGTGTTAATTTTAATATAGAATGGCCTGAAGTTAATACAAACCATGCTGTCACACAAGATTATATTGATGAAGACAACTTAAGCGCTTTAAATATCCGTTCAAGAATTATGCAACAACTTGTTTGATTTTTATTAAATTGAGTTTTTTATTAATTATGTAAATAAAATATAAATTTAACTTTTTTGATGTGAAACTAAAAATAATTCATATTCATACATATGACATAAGTCATTCCACTTTTTAGTTCTTCGAGTTAAATTTTTTTTAATTTCAAGTTGAGCTTTCCGTATTTCTAAAATAGCTTTTCTGTGTTCATCTTAATTTTTAGTTCTGCTTTATATAATTTTAATTTCTCTTCTTTAGCTTTACAAGTTCTTCTGATGTATCGTTCTATTTCGGACAGTTTATTTTTCAGCTCTAAGCATAATTCTCTTTGCAGTTTTACCTGTTCTTCTAGTAGCGTTGCTTTTTCTCGGTTTTCTTAACTTTTTTGCGGAGTTGGAATACATGCTTCTTCAATTTCATCAATACTGTTGGTAGTAGTCGCTAAGATTTGCTCGGGCTCTGGGGAAACATTTCGCGGTCTTTTAAGTCCAAACGCGTCCTTATGTTGGACAACCATACGCTTGTCTAATAAATTAATTGCTGCTTCTTCAACAGCAGAAAAATCAAATTTTTTGAAAGGTCCGCCACCTGTAGCATAACTTTCTGCTTTATTGTGAGCTAGTTTTTTTTAATTTAAATTTAAAATCGGCCCACACCTTCATCCAACCCTCTCCGGAACGGGATGGGGGACCAAGGCTATTAAAATCTTCGGAAATGGCGTTCCACTCTTCTTTTATATTTATGGTCTTTACACTTTTATTAAAGCCTTTTGCCAAAAAAGATTTTTGCTTCATTATTTCTACTAATTTGGCAAATTGTGCTGCAGTTGTAATTTTATCGCTAAAATACATACATGCATTAGAACAAAATCACGTTGTATTGAAGTTAAATTTGTTTTTATGAATTTCTGATTTACTATTAAGTTAGTAGATTGCTACTACAGTTTCCACTTTAACGTGAAATAAATGTTCGCTAAAAATGGATAAATGTAACGGCAAACTACTGCAGGAAAACAAAAGTAAAAAGCTGAAAAGTAGACTTAATTTACTTTTATTTATCTTTAGTATGTCTGGTTAAATATTTTTTTGCATACTTACATTTTATTTCCTTCCATTGAACTTATTTTTAATAACTTTTAGTAACGTCGTGAGCAAATATTTTAACGGCAGTTATTTACACTTTTGACAGACAAATACGCCAAACACAGTACTGTTTTAACGTCGTTTTTGTAATAGATTTAAAAAGTGTCGTATTCATTGACGTTTTTCGCCAAACACGGTAATATTTTAAAAAAACGACTACTTTTCACCGCAAAAACGCCAAACACAATAAGGGTGATTAACTCAATTTAGCCTAAGTCAAGATAAGCACTTTTTACTTTTTGTCACAGATATATAAAAAAATATTAAATTTGTTAGGATATCATATTTTAGAATTCTATAAGAAACTTATATAGTTTGTGTTTCTTTATCAAAGAACATATTTTCTTGTTATTTTCTATTAGTAGCAAACACTACAAAAGACTGATCCATTGCATGCTCTTCACAGAATGCAACTGGATGGTTGTACACTGGCATGGGGGCTATGTTGGTTACAGGATTGTAAAATAACGGCTATACAAAGTTTTGTATTTCGGGCAATCTATAATTATTATGATAATACACAACACATATTTTTTAAAGCCATATAAATTCTAATTTTTAAAACTTACTCTGGAACAGCAACCGGCAATAATGCAATGTTTTTTTGGTCGGGCATTCTATATTTATTATAGAATTTTACATAATAATAATACCCAATATATATTTATAACAATCTATTAAAAACGTAACTTATAAAAATATTTACTTACACTGGCACAGCATCCGGCAACAATTAGGCACTTTTTTGTAACCTAATAATGTTTGTTGGCGCAAAATGGTCAGCGCAAACATTTGCATGTCGGCAGAAGTCCAGACTACGAATTTTGCTCCACTTGAGCCTACGGTTATCATTGGCCAAACTGAAGAAGCTACCATTTCCAGGTTTTTGCTTCTTTTTTGCATATACAACAACTTTTCATGTTTTTATTTTTTAAATGTTTAAATGTATTTGAATGTATATTTTAACTTTTTTTCTTAATAAACACCTTTTATGTTTGTTTGTTTAGTTAACACTTTTTAATATTTTATTCACTTTACACTTTTATTATTTGCAATAAATAATTTTTCACTTTGAAGCATTTTTTTAAATTGTATTTGAAAAACGTCCACTTACAATGTAAACATAAGCATCTTTTGACATTTTTCTACATAATTATGAAAAAAATTTAAATAACTTTTGACATTTCTATACCCAATTATGCAAGAAAAAATAGCACAGCTGTGTTTTCAATGCCACCTGAAAGTAAATTCGCCTTGGAATACACTTAAGCAAGGCGAATTTATAAAGGTAAGTGCAGCTCGTCAGCCGATCATCAGTTGTGTCCACGGTGAATTCAAAATATAATTCCCAAACGTCAAAAAGCCTTGTTTATGTTTTGCGTCATAGTAACCAAAAAAATTTCAGAGAAAAATTTCTGCCTTGGTCAGCTGTTTTTGACAACAACCAATTAAATTGCAAAAACAAAATACATGTGGCTTTTTGTAGTTGTAGAGTTGCACTTACCATTTTAAATTCGCCTTGTCACTCTATACTTATATTTTAATGAATCAGGGCTGTCAGATTTTTTACCTTCGTCGCCAATTTATACACCGAAAAATCGCCACATTTAATTTTCTAACGATTTTTGTTAGTCATCGTCCAGACTTGCAATTTTTGTTGCAGCAGTTCTTGAGTTGGGTGAGATGGGTAAAAAGATTGGGGAGAGGTACTCCGATTCATGTACTCTGCAATTCCATTTTGTTTTGTTATTCTCACACTTTTAACTTGAAATTATCTGTAGGTCTATTTGCCTTTATATATAAAATATAAAAAGGAGAAGAGGAAAGACAAGGTAACACAAAAATTGCAGAACTATAATTTAATAATCTGGACACTAATGCAATTGAAAAGCAAATTTTTTTAAAAATTACAAGTCTGGACGATAACTTAAGAAGAATTAGACAAAAATCGCAAAAGTTTATTTATTATATGCTGCATTTACACATGAAAGTACTAACATGGCATTTCTGTATACGTATTATAAATTATAAATTAAAATTTCAATAAGTTGTGAATCAAAATAAAAATTAGTCAACCGAATTTCATGGTTTGTGGCTTTTACAAAATTTATTATTAATAAGATAATAAAATAAATTTGTGCAGGCGCAAAAAAACTGAACTGGCAAGTTACTTTATTAAGCAATTTGTTTTTTAAAAACTTTGCTTAGGCCACCTAGTCGGGAAACTTTTTCCAAGGATTTTAATTGCATCGAAATCGGACAAATTGTTCGCAAGTCATGAGGAAATTTATTAACATATTCGCCTTATTTCGGTCGATATATTAGTCATGCCGACACTATTAAACACATTAAATTAACATTTTTCTAACGATTTTCATGATATACGTCGTTTTTTTATTCGTAATATACCTGGCTTCCAGATTAATGATAAAAATTTAAAATTTTGCCCCTTTAATTTTGTATGAATTTTGCAAAACAAAAATGGTACTCGTTTTGCAAAAATCTAGTTATTAGTTACTAAATAACTCTTTAACGGTTGAAAGTACATATAACAAATTTGGATGACCCAGTAGTGGCGAATGTTAGAAAAGACAAACTCACTGTTTTATGGTTGATATTTAGTTAAAGCCTTGATGTCGTTGCAAATAAGACTTTTGAGAATATGTAATTCTCATTCCCTCTGTAGTCTTGCTTGCAGATAGCTTTGGCTTTTCTAAATTTATTTAGGAGAACGTTTCCTGATGATCTGGCCTAAGCAACCAGTGAAATGCGCATAGGAACAGCTTATCCTCCAACAATAAATTTCAGTATTTTTATCAATTATAAAATTAGGGAATTAAGCACAACAAACAAAATATTTTAATTTTCATTTAATTTTACATACAGAATACTTTTACTGAATCAACGGACAATATTAAATGCAACCGAAAATACGTATGAATGTGCACTTAGTGTTTTGAATAAATGTTAGAATCAGTTCAAAATAATTTTACTTGGAATTTATTTATATATTTGCTTGGAAATATAAATGACTAAACGGAATATTTCTTAAATAACCTACAGTCCGTTACTTCAATAATATTGTGCTAAGAGAAATCTTAGAATATTTCGCATTCTAAGTGAAGGAACTTAGAAAAGAAATATCTCAAACAAATTTTTAAAAACACAGTTTGTTAAAAATAAAATTTAGGGGCAACAAACTTTTCATTTGATTCAATGTAAAAATGTACCCTGCAATATAGCACTCAATAAAACATATTTAGTAATATTCAATATTTTTTATTTTTTTAATTTATTCTATGAGCTAAATTTCAGTTATGTATGCACTATTAAAAAAAATATAAAACTATTGCATAAAGAAAACATTTATAAAATACATATGTAACTGAAATTTAGCTCATAGAATAAATTCGAAAAATAAAAAATGTTGAATAGAATAAAGTAGCTTATGAAAAGACATAATTCCCAGATTCATATTTAATAATGTTATAAATAAATAAATATTTCGTCATATTCAATACATAAAATATTTGAATTAACGTAAAGACAGTATATTTACAACACTTGTCCATTTTTTAAAAGTTTTAATATCGTTGCAATTAAGACTTGAGCGTTTGTAATTCTCATTTGCATTAAAATTGTATTCGCATAATATCTTTAGTTTTTCCAAAAATGGTTTCCTGATGATTTGGCCTACGCAACCAGCGAAATGCGCAGATAAACTAGCTTATCCCCCAACAATAAATTTTTGTGTATTTATCAATGAATAAAAATTGGGAATTTAGCACATCATAATTAATGACTAAATAAATAAAGATTCGATAAATATTTTGATTGATTTATTCAACATTTTCAACAAATCACGTAAATCTTTTGTAAAAAAGATTATTTCGGGCAACAACTTTTTTTATTGACCCAATAAACCTATTGTTGAGTAAAAATTAAATAAATATACCTACATACTTTTTTATTAATACCGCAAAAACAATCATCGCTGAAAATTAAAATTTGTATACCCTCCACCACCGCTAGTGGTGAATGAGGGTATACTTAGTTTGTCATGCCGTGTGAAACTTTATTATTATACATCTAAGAGCCAATAAAGTATATCAATTCTGGCTCCTTGAATAATTCTAAGTCGATTAAGCCATGTCAGTCCGTCGGTTGAAAACACGCTCACTTTCGAAAAACGCAAAATTGCCTGTTGTTATCCTAAGCAGTTTGGGATTGAAATCCAGCAACATCGGTTCAGTAGGATCAGAACTATGAATCAAATTGTGGAACAACCACCCTAAAAAAATGATAACTTGGATACAAAAACTAACATAAATGGTGGAATAATGCACGGAATAATGTTAAATATTGCACGAATTTGCTTTATACGACTGCAAATCACATTGTTATATTTCGCGAAGTTCGGTCCATAATTTATAGGTGCCATATAAACCCTACTCCCGGAAAAGAGTTTAGTACGCATAAACCCGTAATAAAAAATGCGATCATAATAAAATTTGGTATATCACAGTTTTATAGGACTTGAAGCCGCATAAAGACCGGTCCGTTATTTACCATAGGCCCCATATAAACCCTACTCCCGGCAAACAGCTTAGTACCCCTAAAACCGTAATAAATAATGCTATCATAATCAAATTCGGACCGTCAGAGTTTTAGAGGACGAGAAATTATACTGCCAAATTTCGGGAAGATCGGTCCATAATATACCCTAGACCCCATATATACCCCTCTCTCGGAAAACAGTTACTTGCGCTTAAAACCAAATAAAGCCCACTTTGGGAAAATAATTAAATTTTTCTAAAACCTTAACAGATATAGATATTGCGCAGAAATTTCTTCCAACGTAGATTCATATGGCCAGAAAAAATATCATGCAATTATGTGAAATTCACTGTAAACGCTAAAACTAATTACACTGATGTATTGAAATTTATTCTAATTTATTTTTTGTAATACCAGAAATCAATCTTCAGAATTTTGGGATGATTGGTCCATAATGTGCCATAAGTCCAATACAAATGACCCTCCTAGAAATCATTTTAGTTCGGCTAAAACTGTTACGAATCATGACATTTTACTCAAGCCAGTTCAAAGTTCTAACAAGAAATTACTAAAACTTTCTTATTGTCGGTCAATAATTTAATATATGTAGGTCTAACCCGCAACCAATTTTAATGCTGACGTTCGTTTTTGTGAAGCTTAGTTAATCATATATATGTATTCATCATATAGAGCCCACTCCTGTCGGTGGAGGGTATCAAAGATTCGGCAGAGCCGAATATAGCACTCTAACTTGCTTTTAATGAAATATTCGATTTTGTTATTCAAGTATGAAAAAAAAATTTTCTGTGAAGTCATTATTCCAATATTGTAAAATATGCCATATGTATGTATATCACTTATTTAGAAAAAAATATGTTTGTCTTTCAGGAAAACCTATACCAGAAATTAGCTGGTATCGAGATGAGAGTGTCATTGACTCTCGAATAAATTTTGTTCCTGGAGAAAGATTTGTACAGAGCGAAATAACAATAGGACCACTAAGTAGGTCAGATCTAAATTCAAGAATAACATGTAAAGCAAATAATCACCCACGTGCAGCTCCTGTGGAATCCGTAGTACAAATTGACATGAATTGTAAGTATATAATTAAAAGATAAACAAATTTGTTTATCATAACAAAACCATAATTAAATTATTATTTTTCTTTCTAACAGCCGTACCTAAACAAGAGCGGAACGCGTATTCTAGCTGTCATAAATCCCCATCCACATAGAAAATATATGTAGCATACTGAAAAAACGCGGCAGCCACGCAGCGGAGGAGCTTTGCAATTGGAAAATCCGATTTTAACAGCGCGTTAAAATAAGCAGCGTTGCTATATTTGCCGTTTTGGCAACCCTGTTTGTATCGTTTGGTAATAAATAATGGCAAATAAGCTATTTTAGGTCAATCTAGCGGTTTTGATTCCATTTCTTATTTCTATTATGAGGCTTTTAGTAAACACGAAAGTTAACATTACTGGATGTGACACAACGCTGAAGCTCTTGTTATAAGCGTAAAGGCTAAGCGGAAGAAAGCATTCCGCTCTTGTTTAGGTACGGCTATAATGGTGTATCTGAAACGGTAGCAAAGTTCTATGGTGAATTAAAATTGTCAAAAACTGATACGCTAATGTAAAAATATACCAGCCCCTAGGCATAGATTACATAGATATGGAACTCCCATTAAATTAAAAAAAATATATACCTCTTCACACATATAGGAACTATGGTGAATTATATGGAGTTTTATAGGACTATAAATCACACCGCCAGATTTCTAAAAAAAAAACATAAAACCCCGGTTATACTGTCATTGAAAACGAAAGAAAAATAAAACTGTTATTCTTTTTAAGAGCGTCCAACAATTATAAAGAAATTTTAAAATGAGAAGTGTTTCAAATAATCCAAGAAGAAAATTAATTTTAGAAAACAATGTCTTTGGAAATGCACAAAACAAACAGTCAAAAAAACCAAAGTTCCATATGGTTTTTATAGCCTCTACCACTAGAGGTGAATGAGAATTTACTAAGTTTGTAATTCTGTGTGTTACTTCTTTTAATTCATCTAAGACCCCATTATGTATATGAGACATATATGTATATTAAGAAACAGGTTAGAGTGTTATATTCGGCTGCGCTGAATCTTTGATAGCTTCACTGTTCGATTATATCAAGAGTTTTTTTTTTTTGAATACTTTAAAAGACAATAAACATTTATTTAAATTAAATTTGTTTAATTAAAATTATTGTTGAGAACTACTATCTTCGGGAACTTTACACATACACTAAAGAACATAACAAGTAACCAAAAAACAATTAGAATATATATTAATAAAAAGCAAAGACAATCAAGATGGAAAATTTGCGTTATGTTATAACAGGGTTACGTTAAAACACAGTTGGTGACTAAACTATATATTAAATAAAATGCCATACAATGGGGCATATAGTAGATTATGAACCAATCTTCACGTAATTTGACAGTGTGATTTCTAGTTCTATTAAACTGTGACTGTGATTAAACGGTCTTAGGCGTACTAAACTGTTTTCCGGAAGTAGGGTTTATATGAGGCCCACGGTAAGTTATGAACCGATTTTCTCGAAATTTAACAGTCTGATTTCCAGACTGTTAAATTTGTGTAAATTCTTATATGTATCATTCTGTGCATTATTTCATTTATGTAATTTTTTGTAACGAAGTTTTTTATGGTGGTGTTCCACATTTTGATTCATAGCTCTGATCATACTAAACCGATTTTGCTGGATTTCAATCACAAGCTGTAACTGTAACTGTGTTAGGGTACCTACAATCAATTTTAAACCAAGTTCAGTTCAGACGATTGTAAGAAAACCATACAATTTCATTGGCAGACAACTGTCTGAAAATAAATTATTCTGCCTGTTGTGAGATAATTCTATGGCAAGAACTACCAGATCTGTTTTTAGACATTTTCAGAAAATGGAAACTGCGTACACTTTTATAATTCGTTCGGTCGTGCTCGTTGTCAACAGACGAGTTTTTTTTAACTCCGCATACGATTCTTTTTTTTAACATAAATTTGTTAATAATATTTAACAAGCGAATTTGGACGCTCAAAATTAAAGTGAACAATAGAACAAGTAAAAAACAAACAAAAAAATAATAAGTAAAAAAATACATGAAAAAAAAGTATACGTATGAACGTACATACATATACAATACAAATAATCTGTGCAAAAAATTATTTATTCTTTTGGTGTTACAAAAACATAATACATAATAAGAAGACCACAGTCAACAAAAATAAAAAAATAAAAACAACGGTGAAAAAAAACCAAAAACAACTCTCTATATGAGTAATAACAATGAATCAATAACAAAAATAAATAATATTCATGCTAGCGAAAGCAATGTGGAAATAAACATAACAACAGAAAACAATAACAACAACCTAACGGCAAAACCATCAAGTGTTACCATTTCAAAGACATTCCTAGTAGGAAATGATACCATGAACTCAAACACAGACGCAACGGAAAACACACAAGTAAAAAATTTTCAAAAACCACAAGTGCAAGTTGGTATGGACAGGTATATAACAGTTCTCAAACGGGGTCGCAGCCCAGCCTCTTCAGCTGTAGCCTCGGCCTCTAAAGTTCCATCTTTTGATAGAATAAATTCGCAAAATCGTTTTGCAATTCTGGAGGATGAATCTTCTGAAGCACCTAACGTCATTAAATCGTCGAAGCCACCCCCGATATATCTTAGAGAGCAAAACTCAAGTGAGCTTATAAAAAGATTAATCTCGGTGATAGGTGAAAATTCGTTTTACGTTGCTGGAATCAAGCGTGGAAATATAAACGAGACAAAAATACAGATTAATCATGAGAATGATTTTCGTAAAATAATTAATAAGTTTGAAGCGCTTAAAAAAAGCTTCTATACGTACCAACTGAAAAGCAGTAAAGGTCTTCAAGTTGTGATTAAGGGCATTGACTCATGCGTGGACCCCGACGAAATAAAAACATTTTTAGAAAAAAAAGGCTTCAAAATAAAAAATGTTACAAATATTAAAAATAGGGAAAAAAATCCCCAACCCCTATTTCGTTCAGTGTTTAAACTGCCAAGAATTTGGTCATACTAGGGCATACTGCCATTTACCCCCTGTTTGCGTCGTATGTTGAGAATTACATGGTACCGTCCGGTGCGACAAGTCCAAAAATGATCCTAATGTAAAAAAATGTAGCAACTGCGGTGGTAATCACACTGCCAACTATAGAGGGTGCCCGATATATTCGATTGTCAAGCGTTCTGTTGGACAGAAACTTAACCCCCCTCAAACGCAGGCAACTAATCAAGGAAACACGTACGGTGTCCAGATACCACAGCCAAATACTAACAGAACCTCGTACGCTAATGTCTTAAAATCTAATCCTATGCCACTGCAAGGTGATGTACCAAATAATGACGAAATTCCCACTTCTAATTTAACCCGGCTAGAAAAAACCATGGAAACATTAGTGCAAATTTCACTAACACAATGGGTAACATGATGCAAGAAATGTTAAGAATGCAATCGATGTTATTGCAAGATGTACTAAACAAGCCATGAACTGTTTAAAAATTTGCTTTTGGAACGCAAACGGCATCCGCCAACACAAAAATGAACTAAAATACTTCCTTAAAAATTAACAAATTGATGTTATGATAGTTTCTGAAACTCATCTGACCTCAAGAAATACGTTTAAAATCAATGGTTATATATTATATGATACAAAGGACCCTCGAGACAGAGCTTGCGGAGGTTCTGCCATTTTGATAAAGAACCGAGTAAAACACTACTTAATGAGTGATCATCGTGAAGATTATCTCCAAGCAACAAACATTTGCGTTGAGGAATTAAATCGAAACATAGTAATTTCATCATTATACTCCCTACCTAGATTTTCTATATCAGAAAGCCAACATAATAAATATTTCAAATCATTAGGACCCTGCTTCCTGGCTGCTGGCGATTATAACGCTAAACACACTTTCTGGGGGTCACGACTTATTACACCTAAGGGTCGTGTTTTGTTTAACACAATTTTTAAAATGGATCTAAATGTGGTCGCGAGCGGACAACCAACATATTGGCCTACTGATCAGCAAAAAGTTTCAGATGTCATCGATTTTGGAGTGGTTAAAAACATCCCCGCAGAAACGATTTATGTTGAAGCTTCCTTAGAATTATCTTCTGATCACACACTTACAATTCTTACTATATTAAATCCTAATAGAATTGTATCTCCGTCTGATAACTTAGTGACGTCAGCCACTCAAATAAATTGGTTAATATATAAAAAATATCTCAGTACCCACTGCACTGAAAATATTCCGCTTAGTACACCGGAGAATGTGGATATTTCTATTGTAAATTTTGACAGTTATCTAAAACTAGCTGTTCGACATTCTAGTATAACCCTCAAAAAAACCAAAAATAGTAAAATATATTCTGCAGATGTCGAGCGTCTCTTGACTGAAAAAAGGAGAGCTCGAAGAGAATGGCAATTGCATAGATCCCCTCAACTTAAGAATTTACTAAAAGAGTGCACAAAAAGGCTAAGAAAGTTACTGCAGTCTCAGAAAACGGCTTCCCTGGAAAAATATCTTAAGGAACTTGATGCAACTTCTCAATCAGTCTACTCTTTACTTGGAGGCCACACGATCAATTTTTGTCTTTCAATTCCTTTCAATTTGCTCTCACTCTCATTTTTTTCACTAACACACTCACACTTTTTAAATTGATCTCGAGATTGCTCTCAATTTTAACTATCCATTTGTTTGGAAATTTTACGTTCAATTTAACAGCTGATTAGAAGTTTAGTGAGCAAATTTTTCGTTTGTCCGTATAAATTCTTTTCTTGATGACATATTGAAAGTAAATTGCTTAAAAATTGTGTGCAGCCTACGTCACAGCTTTCAATTTATGTAAATTTTGACAAACAGTATATGTAAAAGACTATCAACAAAAAGTTGATCGTGTGGCCGCAAGGTTATGGCGTGCAGCTAGAAATCTTAATAGACCAGTTATCACTAAACCACTATTAAGAAACTTAAATGGAAGTTGGGCACGAAATGATGAAGAAAAAGGAAATCTTTTTGTTAATCATTTGAAAAAAGTATTTACCCCGCATACACCTCCCGATATTGCAGTCGAGTTGCCACCTGTTGCTGTTAGAGCTGCTGTTCCACTTAGATTTGAGATAAAAGAAATCGAAAAGGCTATTCATGATTTAAACCCCAAGAAAGCCCCTGGGTTTGATAAGATCAGCAACAAAATGCTTTTAGAGCTACCCAGCATAGCAAAGACAATTATTCTCTTGATTTTTAATGCTATTTTACGCCTTGAATACTACCAACAAGAATGGAAAGTATCCTTAGTTACAATGATACCTAAGCCAGGGAAGGATCCTACAAAAGTTGAGTCATATAGACCTATAAGCTTATTGTCTAATATATCAAAGCTGTTTGAAAAGCTGTTAGTGTCAAAATTAGCCCCAATTTTAAATGTAAATAGATGTATTCCTAACCATCAATTCGGCTTTAGAAGAGAACATAGCACAATTGAACAAACCCATCGTATAGTAAACGCCATAAGAAAAGCCTTTGAAGAAAAAAAATATTGTTCCGCCCTCTTTATCGATGTTTCTCAAGCTTTTGATAAAGTCTGGCATGAAGGGTTATTACATAAATTGAAGTTAAACTTACCAGTAAACACACACAAGCTGTTAGAAAACTACTTCATCGGTCGAAGGTTTATAATTAAAGAAGGTGATTTTATAAGTTCTCCTCAGCCAATTGACGCTGGAGTCAATTGCCAACAAATTACCACACCCTAACTTCAACATTTGCTGATGATTCTGCTTTTTTAATCGTACACGAAAACTGTCATGAAGCATCTCGCTACTTGCAGAATCATATATTTGAATTGGAAAAGTGGTTAAAACAATGGAGGATAAAGGTCAATGAGCAAAAATGCGTACATATAACATTCACCTTGCGTCGGGAGTCATGTCCCCCTATTAAAATCAATAATCAATTAGTGCCCCAACAATCGCATGTAAAATATCTTGGTATTCATCTAGATCGGCGCTTAACATGGAAATGCCATATAGAAGCAAAACTAACACAAATGAAACTAAAAGCAATTCAAATTAATTGGCTTATTGGAAGAAATTCGGTTCTTAGCCTCGATTGGAAACTCCTACTCTACAACTCTATATTAAAGCCAATCTGGTGCTACGGTATTCAGCTATGGGGCACTGCCTCGGCCTCAAATATCGAAAAAATTCAAAGGTGCCAAAATAAACTCCTTCGAATAATCACAGTCGCTCCCTGGTATGTTAAAAACTCAAATATTCACAAGGATCTTAATGTGCCATTATTAAACACTATTATTACGAAGTACGCAGCAAAATATTTAAAAAGGCTTGAGTCGCACCCAAATCCACTAGCTCGAAATATTTTAAATGACAGCGGCCACTCTAGATTAAGGAGAAGAGATACTGCAGGACTCATCCCACGAGAAGACCGCTAAAAATCAACATATGTGAATAGAAACCGTGGAGAGAAAAATTTTCGTCTAGCATTGGCAGGACAAAAATAAAGTATTAGTATAAGATTTGATTAATTATTGTTAGTTCATATTTAATATATGAAGATTCAATAAATAAATAATGAAAAAGAAAAAAAAAAACCTTTAAAATTTGAAGGGGAATAGCAATAGCAAGAATTTAATTTTTTTTATGTCGTTTAAAACAGGTTTCATTAAAATTAATAAAAATTTTGCAAATTTAAACTTGTTGATATTTTTTTACTCCACGAAGAGTGCTCACACGATTTTCATATATCTAACAATATTGTTGTCTTTCAATGAACTGACGATGCTTTTTCTGACATAATTGACAAACATAAATTGCCCGTTCACACGGTTATAAATAATTTTAGCACATTTTGCTGACAATATTGTTAGATCTGACCACCGTATGTACGAAGCTTAACAGCTTCTATAATTCCGAAAATTGTTTGCTGTCTGTGCAAAGAGAGAGAAATTGTGTGACTATATTAAAAAAATAATATTTAAATAATAAAAGAGGAACAAAAACTTTGAGTTGTCTTTTTCTTGTGTTATTGTAGCTACCTACCAAATACCTACTTTGTATATTTTTTTAAATATTATTTAATTATAAAAAAGTTATTACTGCAGTAACTTTATTTACTGAAATACTTTAAAACTGAAACTAAAGTATTAGGCTTGCCAGACGGCCTGGATTTGTCTTGA
Source organism: Pollenia amentaria (assembly GCA_943735925.1). Taxonomy (NCBI): domain Eukaryota; kingdom Metazoa; phylum Arthropoda; class Insecta; order Diptera; family Polleniidae; genus Pollenia; species Pollenia amentaria. The sequence goes on along the minus strand of OX031006.1, from coordinate 113,688,866 downwards.
CTTACAAGAATTTTCAGTGCTCGTCATGAATCAAGAAAAAATATGTTTTGTCAAGATTTATTAACCATTATGTGATTGACAAAAAAACTACTTGTTTTGAACGACAAGGTACCCGGGTACCTTCATACAATTATTATGAAATATAAACCATTTTGCAATTTTGGATCATGCTTAATGCTAATTTACGACAAAGTTACAAGGTTAGTGTATAACTGTAGATAAGCAGTTATACGGATATCGTGGACGTACTTGTTTTACACAATATATGCCGGCAAAGCCTGAAAAGTATGGGATACAAATATTTTGGGCTTGTGATGCTTCCAACTCCTTCCCCGTACATGGCCAATTGTACTGGTAAACCAACAGAAAGTGAGCGCCAGACACATGTGAGATAGAGGACTATCTTATATCTTGTTAGTCCATATAAGAACTCAGGAAGGAATGTCACAACCGATAATTTTTTACATCTCTTGACCTGACAAAAGCATTCAGTTCGTAGAATCTTAAGCTCGCAAAGAGGCGTCGTTGTGCTCTTACGTGCCAAAAAATCTTACTTTGACTGCTAAGCCCGAAATTATAAAATATTACAATAAAACCATAGGGGGTGTCAATTACATGGATAACTTGTTGGGCGAGTAGAACAAGTCGGTGGCCTCTATCCTTATTTTTTAATGCTATAGATGTAGCAGCATTGGCTTCATATATTACACAATACACACTTCACTTCTACTGACCGCCGTAGATAATTTTTAAAAGATATCAGTGTACAATTGTCTATTGAAAACATAAAGTGGCGTGCTAAAAATCCTAAGGTGATGGCAAAAGCACACACACGAACATCAATAGATATTATACTTGGAAAAGATTTTGATACTTCTGAACATCCATTTACCTCAAATGTGCAAAGAGATAAAAGTGGCCGTATCGCAGTAGCAGGAAGTTTTCAAATTTGTTCGAAACCTTGTCTGAAGCAAAGGAAAACACGCAAAACTTGAAGCAATTGCTCTATATCAATTTGCAACTCGCATTCGGTAAATCGTTCAGTATGCACAAACTGTTTACAGGACGACCAACCGAAATAAATTAATAATCATACATTAATGTGTACATGATCCATATATTCACATGAATATAAATATGAACATATGTATGTACATATAAATTTTTTTTCTTTTTGTTTTTGTAAACATGTAAATATGTAGCTGAATTTGAATTACTTTATGTCAATATAATTTACAATAAAAAGAGAAAAAAAATTTACAGAGCATTTTTTCATAGAATCGCAAAAAGGTACCTGGGTACCTTGTCGAACAGTTAAGGGTGTATGAAGAATGTTGGCATGCTACGCCTATATGAATTTATTAATTTTTTTCAAAGCTCTGAAAATTAATAAAATATCGAAAGTTAGGAGCTCTCAAGAAGTCTCAAGTACTATGGTTGCAAATTTCTACGAAAAAAATTTATTTCAAAACGCAAAAGGTACCCGGGTACCTTGTCAGTCACATAAGGGTTAATGCTTAACCAATAAACACATTATTTTTTTAATTTGTTTACAGTTTTCATTAAAGCTGGGGAAAAAGCAAATGAATACCCAGCCAGAAAAATACTCCTAGGTTGTCTGAATCTTTCAAGTGTCTGACTTCATTCTTAAAGACTTCGATTAGATTTCTGTCAGACATTGAATATACGTACTATATACCGATTTGTCTAATAGATTTCTGCCTGAATTCATATGTACGTACTTGTAAAAATTTTAATTGTATGCTTCTATTTTGCAATAAAATCAATTAAAAATAACTCACTCAGCTGTCAGAAAACAATAAGAATGTCGGCTTACACATCAGTAGCCCGTTTCTGTATTTCTCGCATCGTAAAATTTCCCGCATGAAACAAGTGAATTATAACAAAAACAGTGCAATATGAAACAAAAAATGGTTTTTCTCACATAAGTGTTTCTGTATATTTACTTTGGGAGAATTATCTGTCATTTAAATAATTTTCCAGCGTTTATTGGAAGGATGTGAGAAAAAGTGTTTCTGTATTAAAATTTTGCTAAAAGTTTCTCACAAGAACTGTCAAAATAAGTTACATTTAAAATTGATGCGAGAAAAATAAAATTTTAATAAATGGAGCACAAATTATGTATGTATGTACGCAAGTATGTGTATTATTTTTTTTTTATTTGAAGGGAAAGAATTTTAATGATATAAAAAAATAAAACACAATTGTTAAATATTTTTATTTTAATTTTTTTAAGCCCTTCATTGCTTTCGTTTTATGCAGGGCTGCCAGATAAATTTTTGAAAAAATCGTTAATTTCCTAAGAAAGAATAAAAAAAATCGGACAATTTAAAATTAATTTTGACAAATTTTTTTCGATTTTTATTAAAACATAATCAAAAAAATTGGTAAAGTTCATGGGTAAAATACATACTATATATATACTTAAACTTGAGGTCTATTTAAATAAAATTATTTATTTTATTTTTCTCTTTAATCCGATAACAATTTAAAATTTCAGACTGTTTTTTGTCCTGGAAATATCGCTTAAAGGCGTAACAAAATATCATATTGAACTTGCCAAAAAAAAGGCCAAAATTTCCTATAGGTCATTGATTAAAATGGTGTAATAGTTTAAACAAATGTATTAAATAATCTAAGGAAATAAAAATTTAGCAGTTTTCCTTCGAAATTTTAATTTTGCCCATATATTTTTAAGCTGCCATGTTTTTAAAGATATCGTTTTTCTGTGGTGCAGAATATATAATCATACTAAACTAATTAAAGTTATTTTATTTCGAAGACTGAATAATATGTTCACCAGAAGAAATCAGCAAATCGGCACTTTGCCAATTTTGGAACAAAAAATCGTCAAAATGACGATAAATCGACAAATCTGGCAGCGCTATTTTTATTATATCTATTTCTTTCGTTGACGTTTCGCTTGCATTTGACATTTAATTACTGGAAGTATTCCAGTTAAAACAGAATCTGTGTTGTCTGTTCTCGCATTCAAATACAGAAACACTTTTTTCTCACAAATCGAGAAACGATGGAATTTTTTGTTTCACACTTAATGTGAGAAATTTTGCAATGCGAGAAATACAGAAACGAGCTACAGAATTATTAAGGCTTTTTCATTAGATTTCTGTCAATAATCTATCAGAAATGCCGGCAAAAAAAACGCAGAATTTCTCACGACATGTCTACCAGAAATCATGTCAACCTCTTCATAAATTTTGGGGTCTGAACCCTGACATAATTCGTATACGATTCCGACCCTTTTGTCGACGTTTCTATCAGATATATGGAAGTCGTCGGACTTTATTGATGGATGGATACTTTATAGTTTTGTTTTAGTGTATTTGATTAAAAATATATTAAAACTACGTTTTCTTATTCAACACTAATAATTTGATAACACTGGGATGCCGATTTGAAAAAGGAAGCCGTATCAACACCTGTATGTATTTCCCTCTCTACTCAACACTAATAACACTGATTGGCAAGAAAAAAGTCGGGAGCAAGAACTTTGGTCTGTGATTTTAATTTAGTTTAGCGTCCTAAGGCCAAATCTTTTTTTTCAGTATTTATTTATTGAATCTTCATATATTAAATATGAACTAATATTAACACTATGCTAGTTGAAAAAACAGACAAGCCGGGCACATGGCGTTTAAACATAATTCGGGTACGTTGAATCCAGTGGTGCCCACGGTTTTTTAAGATTGGCTCTGGTTTTCGAGATATACCGTTATTTCGAAAATGGAGGAGGTTGCACAACATATATTCGCGTAACTCAAAAACGGTTTAGTTTATTGAAATTACTAAAAAAAAACCCGAAGTTCAGCAATAAAATTTCATTTAAGAAAAGTAAAACTTTTTCTAATATGAGTAGTCGTTATTGAAATATAATTTTTTTTTAACAAAATTTCGAAATTTTTGTTTTTTAAAAATTCATAAAAAATTCAAAAATGCAGCTAGGCTTCTAATTTTTTGCAGACATATAAACGAAGCTGCAAACAAAGAAAGCCATAAATTATTAAAATCTTTTAGCAACTTTTGATTTTATTCACAAAAGTCGACAAATTTTAATTAATTTAAGAATTTCATAAAACGCAATATTTGTATGGGAGCACCCCTAAGAAGTGGTGATAAGGGGCAAGTATGTCTCGAGAAAATGTTAAGGACAAAAAATTAATTGAGGTCGGTCATACATTATATACCACTTGCGGCGACTTCTGGGAATTTATGGGACTTTTTCTTCAATATATATGAAGAATATAATTTATATGGAGCATTTCATAGATTTTTTTTAATTATTAAATTCTTTATTCAACATTATGTATATATGAAGAATGTGCCAATGCAGAAAATTTATTTTCAATGACATTTTGACGTAAAATTTTTTAAATGTGGTTTATATGCCATTTACAATACAAAACAAAAGAACAAATATGCAAATTCATGCTATTCCAAAGAAATATGCATGTATTATTACCACTTTTTCTCTTTGCGGTAGGAATTTTGGAAACTCCACAGTTACCGATTAAAAAATTCTTAGTATTAAGAAATAAAGTCATAAATGCTTACATCTTTGTTTTTTATTGCGCTTAAAAAACCACAAAAATCGGTATTTTCAGCCATGTCTCAGAGTAAAATTCCGTTCGGAACTGAAGAAAACATATATGTATATTGATAGAAAGTATATTTTGATAGTTTTTTGGCCTTAAGATACAGAAAACTCCCATTCCGTTCATGAAAATAAAAATTGTTTCATTCCGAAAAGTTTTTTCGTAATTTTCTGAAGCACAAAAATACGGTATGAATTCCGTTTCCGAACGGAGTTGTACTCTGTGACATGGCTGTTTATTATGCAGTCAAAACCGCACTAATCGGTTTTGTAAAAAACCTAAATAACATATTCTATTTTTATACCTGGAAAAGGTAGAAAAATTAATCGTCCTGGCTTTGTTTTTTTTTTTTACAAAACATGGTCATGAAGATCACGACAGGTACTTTAATTAAAACAATTACAGTATAAATAAGAGTTCCTCAACCCCTTCACTTTCATATGGAAAGTGCTTGCGAAAGTGATTAGTGAAGTTTAAAGCCTTTGACAGTCTTGTATCTAATCAGTTATATTGAAATATCTAAGATGGAGGCGTGTAAAAAGTTTAATTACTTTTGTTATGTGTGTGGGAAATATAAAAATATGTCAAGTCACCGTAAAATCAATATTGAAACAAGTACCTTGTATGAATCTTATTTTTCTTTAAGTGTTATATATGGTAAGAGTTGGACACCATCAACACTGCATTTACCATTTAAATAAGCGGGGGAAAAATGAGTGTAATGCGTGCATATATTATACAGCGGGTATAAACAGAAGAAAAATAACTTATATATCTTATACTGAAGCAGCATATGCTCGATTTACGCTAGCACTTTCTAATGAAATTCCTGTTCCGGATAGCCAAATGACAACAGAACATATTCCTTCAATAAATCATTCTGTTGAAGCGGGTGGACCAGCTACTTCAATGTGTCAACCGTCATGCATCGCGGTTCCATGCAGTCACAATGAAATCACGCAAGATCGTCTGGATATAATGGTACCGCGTCTAAAATTATCTCAAAGACAGAGCGTTCTCTTGACAAAAGAGTTAAAACGAGCTAATATTTTAGCACCAGGTGTACAAATATACGGGGCTATCAATCGCCATAGACGATTTACGACTTTTTTTAAATCTATTGAGATAATTCTATCGCGTATTGTACTAACATCCGCGGCTTGGTTTTAACAATACAAAATGAATATAATCCTGGAGATTGGCGCTTATTCATTGATTCTTCCAACAGTAGCTTAAAAGCAGTTTTGCTACATGTCACTAATTTAAAAAGTCCTATTCCGCTAGCACTAAGGATAAATACTAAAGAGACATACGCATCAATGAAAAAAATAATACAGTTAATTAAATATGAAGACCACAATTGGAAAATATGCGCAGATTTAAAAGTGGTAGCTCTTTTAAGAGGCATGCAGTTGGGCTATACCAAAAATATGTGCTTATGGAATACGCGTTTCGATGGCGGCCAGTACAATACACTGGATTGGGCTTTACGTGAGGAAAGCAGATTGCATAGAAATAATGTTATTGAATTACCACTTGTGCCGCTGGAAAAGATTTTGTTTTCTCCACTCCACATCAAACTGGGTATTGTAAAAAATGTTATAAAAGTATTGAGCTCAGATGGTGTTGCTTTTACCGAATTTCGCCGAATTTTTCAACGACTAAGCGGCATGAAAGTAAAATAAGTTATGAACTCTAACTACTTTATTAAATTAGAATTATATTTCATATCATAATGTTTTTATTTTACAGGAATTCTTAATGGACCGGACGGACATTCGTCGTCTTATGAAGGACCATCAATTTGAGGTTGCATTGAATGATATCGAGCTATTGGCCTGGAATTGTGTGAAACCAGTAATATAAAATGTATTAGGAAATCATCGGTCTGAAAACTGGCGAATTTTAATCAAAAATATGCTAACCGCATTTAAAAACTTAAACGTTAGAATGTCATTGAAAATACATTTTTTGCATTACCAGGCCGAAAAATTTAATGAACAATCACCAGCCGAGTCTGATGAACATGGCGACAGATTTTACCAAGTAGCAGCCAGGCTCGAACACTGGTATAGCGGCAAAGAACTTGATTCGCTATTAGGGGATATTTGTTGGAATCTGCAGGGGGAAGAAGAATAAATTTCTAAATAAAAACTTTAACTTTAACTAATTAACAACAAAAATAAATGTGTTAAGATTTTTAAGTTTGGTTATTATAAATAATAAAAAAATTTCATCTTTTCTGAAAACATCAAAAGTCGTAAACAGACTTTAATCACTTATAAATTATTTTGTTTGGAACTTTGGTTTATATACGCGTAGAACTCTAGCCTTAAATTTTGCACCTGCAGCGCCTGAGATACCCCTAGACGGGCTAAATGTATGACCAGCGCAACTTTATTTTTTATTCCTATCATTTGTTTCTAAGGCCTAAGATTCACTCCTAGGGGGATCAAATGAATGGCCGACCTCCAATGTTTTTTGTTGTTAAGATTTTCTTAAAACATAGTTGCCATATATCTCCACCGCTTAGGGAGGCTCCCCGTTTAATGAAATTCTTAAATTTGGCCCCTACGGCGCCTAGGATGCCCCTAGATGGGTCAAATGTATGACCAACCCCACTTTATTTTTCATCTCAATCATTTACTTGTAACATACCCACCCGCTTTAGACCGGTTGGTGAAGCGAAGTGCGCGGCGAGACAAGCGAGCTTGGATAGAAGACATGACCACAAAGGCCCAGGCAGCCGCCGATACACATCGAAGTAGGGATCTGTACAAAATTGCAAAGCAGATATCGGGGAACGCCCGTTCAACCATATATCCCCTTAAAGATCCAATGGGCGGCACCGCTTCGTCCGTAGAGCGGCAACTGGCAATATGGTCCGACTATTATGCCGGCATACTGTCAATTCCGCAACCCACAACTGTGTGGTAATGTCACTGTACCTCACATGAGGTCAGATCGGACATAAGTAAAACCTGTCCAGACAAAGTCGAGATCGCTAATGCTATACGTGCACTGAAGAATGGCAAGGCACCAGGCGTGGACAACATCAATCCTGAACTGCTTAAGGCTGATCCGGTTCTAAGTGCTGCAATAATCGGACCTATTATCAGGGACTTTTGGACATCCCACTGTCTTCCTGCTGAACTGAGTGAGGGGGTGATAATCAAACTACCTAAGAAAGGTGACCTAACAGAAAGCAAAAACTGGAGGGGTATTACTCTTCTGACTATGATTAATAAGGTGTTAGCTAATATAATCCATGCTAGATTGTGATCATAAATTCCAACAGATCTTCGAAAGGAACAAGCCGGTTTCAGATCACATCGATCTTGCATTGATCACATAAATACCCTACGAATTAAGCAATCAGTGGAATGGCGTTCTCCTCTATATTTTATATTTATCGACTTTGCCAGGGCCTTCGATACAATCCACCATCAGGCAATTTGGCATGCACTTCGATGCAAGGGAGTTCCACCTGAGCTTATCGACATTATTAAAGCTTTGTATAGAATCTCAACAAGCCGGGTACTGCATGAACGCGTGTTAGGCAACCCGATTGGTGTAAGTACTGGTGTACGACAGGGATGTATCCTTTCCCCGCTGTTATTCAATATTGTACTGGACTCAATAATGCAGCAATCAACTCGCACTAGAAGAGGCATCACATGGGGTATGAATAGTCGATTAGAAGATCTGGACTATGCTGATGATATCTGCTTACTCGCGCATAACTTTACCGACATATCAGCCAAATTGGAACAGATACACCAGCTAGCATCGAATGTTGGACTTCATATTAACAACGACAAAACAAAGGTTATACGCATCAACACAACTAATCTCTCTAAGCTCAGGGTCAACAACATAGAGCTCGAGGACGTGCAATCGTTTTGCTACTTAGGAAGCATAATTTCCTCCACGGGCGGCTCCCGTGAAGATATTGCATATCGCATAAAAAAGGCAAAGCAGTCATTTGGAGCACTACAAAGAATATGGATATCACCACAAATACATACAGGTAATAAGCTGCGTCTTTTCTCCTCAAATATTCGCTCTACCTTGCTATATGGATGTGAATCCTGGAAGAAGGCTACTAGAATCCGAAATTAGCAAAACAGGAAAAACCTGGTCTGAAATAAGACTAATGGCACAGGATAGATCCGGATGGAAGGATTTCGTAACGGCCCTTTGTTTTAACTTGGAACCATAGGAATCAATACATACCCACCCGCTATCTCCATTCCTTAAGGGGGCTTCTATACAAAATGTTCAATGCAGACTAAAAATATATTGAAGAAAAAGTCCCATAAATGCCCAGGAGTCGCCCCTAGGGGGATTAAATGTATGAATGACCTCCATTAGTTTTTTGTTCTTAACATTTTCTCAAATTATACTTTCCCTTTATCACCATCCCTTAGGGGGACTCCCATACAAATATTGCGTTTTATGAAATTCTTAAATTAATTAAAATTTGTCGACTTTTGTAAATTAAATCAAAAGTTGCAAGCAGATTTTAATCATTTATGGCTTGTTTTGTTTGGAATTTTTTATACGTCTGCAAAAAATTAGAAGCATAGCTGCATTTTCCTATTTTTTATGAATTTTTAACAAACAAAAATTTCGAAATTTTGTTAAAAATTATGTTTCTAAAACGACTGCGGATATTAGAAAGAAGTTTTACTTTTCTTAAAGTTAATTTTATTGCAGAATTTTTTCAATAAGCTAAAGCGTTTTTTAGTTACGCGAACATATGTTGTGCAACCTCCTCCATTTTCGAAATAACGGTATATCTCGAAAACCAGAGGCAATTTAAAAAAACCGCGGGCACCACTCGTCACGAAAAAAGTATCAATTTCTTGCACAGTGTAATTAATCAAACCTTATCCTAATATTTGCTTTATGTCCTGCCAGTGCTAGACAAAAAAGATTTCGTCATTACGGTTTCTGTTCACATATGTAGGGGTTTATCGCTCATCTGATTAGGTGAGTGCTGCAGTGTCTCTTCTCCTTAAGCGAGTGTGGCCGCCATAATTTAAAATATTTCGAGCTAATGGATTTGGGTGCAGTTCCAGCCTTTTTAAATATTTTACTGCATATTTCGTTATCATAGTTTTTACTAATGGCACATTGAGATCCTTGTGGATATTTGAGTTTTTGACGTACCAGGGGGCTGCTGTGATTATTCGAAGAAGTTTATTTTGGCGCCTTTGAATTTTTTCTATGCTAGAAGCCGAGGCAGTGCCCCATAACTGAATACCGTAGTACCAGATTGGATTTAATATAGAGTTGTAAAGTAGAAGTTTGCAATCGAGACTCAGAACAGAATTTCTTCCAATAAGCCAATTAATTTGAATTGCTTTTAGTTTAATTTGAGCTAATTTAGCTTCTATATGCCATTTCCATGATAAACGGCGATCTAGATGTATACCGAGATATTTTACATGCGAGTGTTGGGGTACAATTTGATTATTGATTTCAATAGGGGGGCATGTTTCCCGACGCAATGTGAATGTTATATGTGCGCATTTTTGCTCATTAATCTTTATCCTCCATTTTTTCAACCACCTTTCCAGTTCAATTATATGATCCTGTAAGTAAAGAGATGCTTCTTGACAGTTTGCGTGTACGCTAAGAAAAGCTGTATCGTCCGCAAATGGTGAGGTATGGGTGTAGTTCTTTGCTGGCATGTCCGAAGTATAAAAGAGGGCCCAGGATGCTGCCTTGTGGGACTCCAGCGTTAATTGGCTGAGGAGAACTTAAAAAATCGCCTTCTTTAATAATAAATTGACGACCGAGTAAGTAGCTTTCTTACAGCTTGTGTATGTTTGCTTGTATCAAAAGCTTGAGACACATCGTTGAAGAGTGATGAACAATATTTTTTTTCTTCAAAGGCTATTCTTATGACATTTACTATTCGATGAATTTGTTCAATTGTGCTGTGCTTTCTTCTAAAACCGAATTGATGCCTTCTTGTTGTTTAAATCACAAATAGCCTTTTCGATGTCTCTAAACTCGAATCTTAGGGGAATAGCTGCTCTAACATTTACAGGCGGTAACTCAACTGATATATCGTTAAAGACCTTCCATTCAAGTTTGTTAATGGTGGCTTATATATAACTGGTATATTGAGACTTCTACCTTTACACCATAATGAGTAGTCTGATTTTGGAGTTGCATCCAGTTCCTTTAGATATTTTGCCAGGGCAGCCGTTTTATGAGACTGCAGTAACTTTCTTAGCCTTTTTGTGCACTCTTTTAATAAAGTCTAAAGTTTGGTGTGATATGTGCAATTGCCACTCTCTTCAAACTCTCCTTTCAGTTAAGAGACGCTCTGTACAATATATGTTATTATTTTTGGTTTTTTGAGGGTTATGCTGGAATGTTGAACAGCTAGTTTGATATAACTGTCAAAATTAACAATAGCGAGATCCACGTTCTCCGGTGTACTAAGCGGAATATTTTCTGTGCAGTGGGCACTAAGATACTTCATTCATTCATTCATTTATTTATTATTAGTATTTATAATACTTTAAGTTCTCTCTAATATTCAACATATTTAATACTTAAAATCATATTAATTATATATTATTATTTTTTATAAAATTTACACATTTTCGTTTAAATACATTATAATTTTGTTCTGTCTTAATGTCATTTGTAAGTGTGTTAAATAATTGAAGTCCTTTATAAAATAATGATCTTTGCATTGTTGTCGTATTTGCCCTTTTTAACCTGAAGTCTTCAGCATTTCGCAGTTGATATGGTTGTACTTCACCGACATATTTGATTTGCTCGCATAGATATTCTGGAGCGTTACCATGTTTAATATTATATATAAAACTCAGAGTATTGAATTCAAGTCGCTGTTCGATATTTAACCATTTAAGTGTGTTAAGCATAGCTCTTATTGAAGTATATCTGTTGCATTTTAAAATAGTTCGCATTGCTTTATTTTGTAACTTTTGTAATCTATTTAATTGATATTCATTGCAGCATGTATATATTATTGTTGATCCGAACTCCAAATGCGGTTTCATTATCGTATTGTAAATATTTATTGCCGTCATTATTGACACTTTGTTTCTAATTCTTTTGAAAAATCCAATTTTTTTACCAATTTTTTTGCATATGTACTCAATATGATCTTTAAATTTCATATCTCGGTCTATTAAAAATCCAAGATATTTAATATTTTCAACTTTCTCTATAACTTCTTCGTTAATTTTGAAGGTTGTTTCACTATTCATATTTATTTGGAGCATTTTTGTCTTTTTTTCATTTAATTTTAATTTGTTCATTTTTAACCATGTGTTGACATTATTTATATCATTTAACATATTTTCTTGACATTCTTCATTTGTGGACCCTTCTGTGTATATGAGCGTATCGTCAGCGTATAAAACAACTTCACATTTATGTAGTACATTTGGCATATCATTTATGTATATAATAAATAGTAAGGCACCCAATATTGATCCCTGTGGGACACCGAAATCATTAATAATTGCGTCAGATTTTATTCCATTAACTCTAGTAATTTGCTTTCTGTCCTTCATATATGATTCAAACCATTTGAGCTCTTTGCCTTGGATGCCGTACATATATAATTTCTGAATTAATATTTTTCTGTCAATAGTTTCGAACGCTCTTTTAAAGTCTAAAAATATAGCCATGATTTTCCCAGCTTTTTTGATGTTTTTCCATCGATTTATATATATTTTTCCAGCTGTTCCTTTACAATTTTTTCTAATACTTTTTCACATGTTCTTAACGTATTTATAGGCCGATATTCTTCACATTTTTTTGTCTTTGCAACTTTTTCAACCGGGGTAACCATTGTTTCCTTCCAGTTTTCAGGGAACTGTCCTGTTTCTAATGATTTATTCACAATTTCAAGTAAAATTTTTCCTATTATATGCCAATTATCTAGTATAATTTTTGTTGATATTTTACAGTAGTCAGGTTTGTTTTTTAGTTTCATTACTTTATTTTTAAGATCTAATATTGTTATTGCACTGAATTTGAATCGTTGGTTAGTCATATTTATTTGATTGGTATACTGCACATCTTCAATTGAGTCCGTTATTACCTTAATACTTTGCACAAAATATTTGTTGAAATTACTAGCTATGTCAATATTTTCCTTAAACTCTACGTTGTTATATATCACAGATTTTATCACATTTTTATTTTTCCTTATTACTAAATCTTTAATCTCTCTCCACATTTGTTTTTGATCCTTTGCGTTATTTATTTTATTGTCAATGTATTTAAATTTTTCCTTTTCAATTTTAACCTTGTACATATTTCTAGCTGATTTGTAATCTGCCCACGCTTCAATAGTGTTTTCAATTTTAGCGATTTGGTATTTATTTATTTTGTGTCTTTTTAAATCCCGTAATTCGTTACTAAGCCATTTATTTACATTATTTTGTTCATTTACTGTTTTGTTGAAAGTAAATTTTTGTATTGCCTCCTCCAAGCATTTATCAAACATTCGTACATTTTCATTAACATTTATATTTTCGTGATAGCACATTTTTCCATTTATTTTAACCGATTTTTTTGTGTGGCTGACGTCGCTAAGTAAACAGACGTAGATACTATTCTATTTGGGTTCATTAAAGTAACAATTGTAGTTGTGTGATCGCAAGATTGTTCTAAGGAAACTTCAAAATGAATCGTTCCTGCGGAGATGTTTTTAACCACGCCAAAATCGATGATATCTGGAATTTTTTGCTGATCAGCAGGCCAATAAGTTGGTTGACCGCTCGCGACCACATTTTAATCCACTTTAAAGATTTCATTATACAAAACACGACACTTTGGTGTTATGAGCCGTGACCCCCCGAAGGTATGTTTAGCGTTGTAATCGCCAGCTGCTAGGAAACAGGGTCCTAATGATTTAAAATATTGGCTTTCTGATATTGAAAATCTAGATGGAGAGTATAAAGATGAAAGTACTAAGTTTCGATTAAGCTCTTCAACACAAATGTTCGTTGCTTGTAGATAATCTCTACGATGATCACACATTAAGTAGTGTTTGATTCGGGCTTTTATCAAAATAGCAGAACCTTGACAAGCTCTATCTCGAGGGTCCTTGGTAGCATATAATATATAACCATTGATTTTAAACGTGTTTTTTGAGGTCAAATGAATTTCAGAAACCATCATTACATCAATTTGTTTACTTTTAAGAAAGTATTCTAGATCATTTTTATGTTGGCGAATGCCGTTTGCGTTCCAAAAACAAATTTTTAAGCAACTCATGGCTCGTTAAGTACAACTTGCAATAACATCGATTGCATTCTTAACATTTCCTGCGTCATATTACCCATTGTGTTCGTAAAGTTAGTTACTGGCTTTTTCTGGACGACTTAAATTAGAAACTGGAGTCTCATCATTATTTGGCAAATAACCTTGCATTGGCATATGGTTTGATTTTAGGAGGTTAGCGTAGGATGTTCTGTTATTATTAGGCTGCGGTACCTGAATGTCATTAGTGTTAACTTGATTTGTTACCTGCATTTGAGGGGGATTAGGTTTCGGTCCAACCGAGCGCTTGACTATAGAGTATACAGGGCATCCTCTATAGTTGGCAGTGTAATTACCACCACAGTTGCTGCATTTTTACATTGGGGTCGTTTTTAGACTTATCGCAGAGAGCTGTACCATCCAATTCTCCACATACAACGCAAACATGGGCTAAATGGCATTATGCCTTAGTGTGACCAAATTCCTGACAGTTTAAGCAATTCATGGGACCATTCCTTTTATGTGGCTCCTATATCGTTATTTTCCTATACAGGATATATTTCAGACTGTAAATGGGATACGTTTCGTTTTTTGAAGCTTAACGTCGCCGGTTTCTAACTCCACTCGAAATAGTGGCTGGGATTTTTTATTTTTAATATTTATTACATTTTTTATTTTGAAGCCCTTCTCTTCTAAAAACGTTTTTATCTCACCTGGGTCTACGCATGAGTCAATGCCCTTTAATACTACCTGGAGACCTTTACTGCTCTTCAGTTGGTATGTATTTATTTAGTGCTTCCAATTTAGTTTTTTTTTATTTAGTGATTCCAATTTAGTTATTATTGCCACGGTTTATTGCAGCTACATAAAAAGAATTTTCACCTGTTACCGAGATCAAATTCTTTATTAATTCGCTTGAGTTTTGCTCTCTAAGATATATCGGGGTTGGCTTAGAAGATTTTATAACGGCTTGTGCTTCCGAGGATTCCTCGTCCATAATTGCAAAACGATTTTGTGAACTTATTCTATCAGCTGTACCATCTTTTAAAACTTAAGGGACCGAAGCAACTGCTGAAGAGGTGGGGCTGCGACCCCGTTTAAGCACTGCTATGTACCTATCAATACCAACTTGTACTTGAGGCGTTCGACCACTTTTTGCCTGTGATACTGAGTTTTCCATTATGCCTGCTTTTGGGGTAAACTTTTTATCACTTATTGTTTTTGCCGCTGAGCCAACGCTTGCAGGTTTAATATTTTTTATTGTATTGAAATCAACCGTATTATTAAACACAGAAGGTGATACTGAGTTTTCTATTGTGCCTGATTTGGGGTTAATATTTTCATCACTTATTAAAATTGTTTTTGCCGCTAAGGCAACGCTTGCAGGTTAAATATTTTTTATTGTATTGTAATCAACCATATTATTAGACACAGAAGGTGATACTGAGTTTTCTATTGTGCCTGATTTGGGGTTAATATTTTCATCACTTATTAAAATTGTTTTTGCTGCTAAGGCAACGCTTGCAGGTTAAATATTTTTTATTGTATTGTAATCAACCGTATTATTAGACACAGAAGGTGATACTAAGTTTTCTATTATGCCTGATTCGGGGTTAAGAGGGATCGCGTTCGAATAATAGGCTTAGCCGTTAGGTATTTGCAATCATCGATTCTTTTTTTATTTCCGCATTTGTTTCGTTAACACTTACAGTGATATATGCGTTTCTATCATTCTGTTTTATTTTTTTGAATTATTTGCACTCATAATCGTTTTTTTTTACTTTATTGTTTATAGTTGTGCTCTTCTTATTATTTATTGTTTATCAAGACCGAGAATAAACACAAAAAAATATTTTTGCTCAAAATGTGTATGTTTATGTATGTATGTATGTACATACATATATATTTTTTTTTTTTGCTTATATTTTCTTTTATTTAAATTTATTAAAAATAAAACGTATGCCGAGCTTGTAGAACACGTCTATCTTCAACGAGCGCGACCGACGCACAGTGGCGCCCGTAGAGCAAGCGAGGTTGCAAAAATCAAAATTTTCATGAGTGCCGACGAAGTTTTGAATAAACCCATGTTATAGGAAACTTTTCAACGATTTCAAATATGCCACTCTTAATAATATCACATTTTTAGTTTAGAAGATATAACCGTTCAAAGTTGACCGACTTTCGGTTTTCAAAAAAACACACAATTTTTAGTCAATTTGTTGCGATTTCAGGTGTAATATCACGAAAAATAGGTAACGAATCGCCTTATTTTTTGTTTGTATTGATTGATGTATTTATTAAATGTATAATGATAAAAAAAAAATTAACTGTTTGCTCTGTGTTTCTCCTGGTAAATCACTATTTAAAAACTATCCGTTTTTTCACTATTTTTCAACTTTGACGGAAAATAAAAAAAAACTATATTTTTCTATATTTGCCATATTTGAAAAACCTGTTCTTTGATTAGTTCTTTACATAATTCAAAATTTTTATCTGCCCGTACGTGCCCGTTTGGCTTCTAGAGGTAAAAAAGTTTAAAAAGACATGGTTGCAGAAATTGTATGGCGTCCATCCCTTATATGTTTTGACTGACAGTAGTTTGATCTAATAGTTTGAAAAAAACTACTCATTGAAATTAGCAGGTATGTACCTCACATAAACAATACTTTGGCGTACAAATGGTCAGGAACAATATTGACTTATGGTCCCTACAGGTAGGCACAAATCTTATTTGGACAGGTGCATAATATCAAAATTGCATTATTCAGCCTAAATCCATATGTATGCAGGGAACAGATAAATTTTTAGGCATGGTAGCATAAGCCTATATATTGCAAAATAAGCATAATGCCTGGATTAGTCTACGCCTGAAAGTTGGCGCAACAATTACTGAAACCATTAAACAATTTAAGTACTGAAAACATGGCGTTGAACAATTTAAAATTATTTGAACTGTTTAGAAAGTCAACCACACCAAAGTTTTTCACGGAAGTGAAAATTCTTCCTGAGAAGTTGACATTGATCAGCAAATGGGGCTGCGATGGATCATCCGGACAAAGCGTTTATAAGCAAAGGATATCTTCCGATGACGCTACAATATCGGATGGAAATATGTTTATGGCATCTGTTGTTCCTTTGCGGCTAAAATCGGATGATTACCTACACTGGAAAAATCCATGACCGTCATCAGTGCATTATTGCCGACCAATAATGTTTCAGTTTGCAAGGGAATCGACAGAACTCATAAGGACTACGGTGAAGGACATTGAAGAACAAATAAGCAAGATTAAGCCTACAAAGCTGCAAATTGGAGAAGGAAAATATATTGAATGCAATTACGAGTTCCACCTGACCATGGTTGACGAAAAAGTCGTAAACGAACTGACAGGAACAACCTCAACAATGTCATGCCCGATTTGCAAAAAGAGTCAGAAGAACTTTTTTCAATTCAATTCAATTTATTTCATATATAATATGTTACATCTCAATTTTATATAATTAGTTGTAAAGAATTTAAGATAAGTATCTTTTTCTGCTTAATTATAACATATTTCAATTAGTTATCATATACATATATATAGACAGAATTATTTTGGAGGTAAAAATTTAGCAAAAACCTATTTAAACCCCTTTTTTCGTTTTATTTTTATATTTTTTTTTATCGATTTTTTACTATTATTTGTCAGAAGAACTTTGGTAATTTAAACGATTCTACAAATGAGGAGAATTACGAATATGGAATGTCACCAATGCACGCAAGGATAAGGTGTATGGAATTCTTGCTAAAACTGGCATATACCCTACCACAAGAGGAGGAAAACTTCGATGAAAATACATCAAGAAAGGATAAGGAGAAGATCAGAAAGAAGCAAATACAGGAGGCTTTTTTTAAACAAGTTGGACTAAAAGTAGACTGTCCCAAGCACGGATACGGTAACTCAAACGATGGAAACACTTCTAGGAGATTTTTTGAAAATGATGAGGCAGTAACTAGAATCATTGGAATTGACAATCAAATCGTGAAAAGATTGGGAACGATCTTGGATGTTTTAAACTGCAAAGAAAATGTCAATTCTACAAAATATGGAGAATATGCGTCGAAAACTGCATCTCTTTTAGCAGAAATGTATCCACAGAAGAAGTTGACCCCGACCGTCCATAAAATATTGGCGCATGGCAAAGATATAATTGAGTACCAGTCTTTGCCAATTGGAGAGCTTTCTGAAGAAGCACAGGAGTCTCTTAACAAATTTTATAAAATATATATATTGCACAACACATTCAAAGCATCAAGGGTAAGGCAAAATAAGGACCTCTTCAACATGTTGGCAGCATCTTCCGATCCACTTATTTCTTCCCTGCGGCATGTGAAGTCACAAATAGAGTTACAAAATAATTATAGTTTAGAAATGGTTAGTCTTTTAGATATACCTTCTCTTACGAATTGTGATGAATATTTTACAGAAAATTTAAAAAATAAATTTAAAAAAAAAATAATTTTTTTTTTAATTTGTTGGGTAATAATTTAAAACATAAAACCCTTAAGAAAAAAAATAAAAACAATCTAAAAATGTAAAAATAATTTTTTTTAGTTACCATAAAATTGATTTTTCTACTAATTTTAACTTTGATAACCCATAAGTAGACCCCTACAAAGCGTAGCACCCTTTCCAAACGCTCATTTCATAGGCTGAACAGTTATCTAGCATATGCTGTTTAAACTGTTCAATTATCTTATTCTGTTCAAAAGATATGATTTTTGCAACGAAAAAACTCAAATGGCGCCACTGTGCGACGTAAAGCCAAATCTGTTCACAGATTAAGGCGGGATTTTTGAAATGTGGATTAAGTTTAAGCATAGTTTAACATACTCTGAAACTTAGATGTGATTTTTATTTTGTTATTTCATGATAGGCCCACACTTTAAGCAAAACTAAGCTGTTACGTCAAAATTTTGTATGCAAACTTTCAAATCTGTTTTAAGATTAGCTAAACTATTTTGGCCAAACAGCTGTTCTTTTCATCGATGTAACTTATTACCTATTTTTGTTAGCAAAATTTGTCCCAAACAAAGAAAACATACGAATATCTAATAATGATAATAATAATAAAAATAAAAAAGTAAATAATATACTTAAATTTAATCTTAATCATATTATATCCTTTTACATCATAACTATTTTTATTCTTAGTTTATTGTAGCTGATGAAGTGTTTAAGTTTTGCAAATTTTCAAATACAAAGTCTTTCATCGTTCGTAGTTATCGCTTTTATTTTCTGCTATTTTTGCCAATCCTTTCTTGGCTTTACTAGGTTCAGCTGTTGATTTCGCTGCTGGCTTATTTTTTGGCTTTGGAAAGAAATCGCATTGAGTAGAGGCAGAAAACTTTTTTAACTTGAGTCTTCCATCGACAAGCGGTATAAAAGCATGGTATTGAGCGGTGCCATCGATTGCTTCCTCAACATCGAATCTGCTCTACAGTGTTTTGAATAATCCTCTTTGCTACTAAAAAATATTTCAGTGCAATAATTCTTTGACCAATGGAACAAAGCAGTCGCATCTAAAATGCGATCTTGATGAGAGAACTGGAGGCTATACTTCGCTGCATTTCTTTGGAAGTTTGCTCCGATACCATGGATGGAGCAACCGTTAGAAGTTGAACCCTTTCACCTCTACTCTGTGACGTATTATATTTTTATTTTATTTGTTCAAGAACATCCTTATTCCTTATTATTCTAAGAATTACTTTTGTCTTCATCTGGAATAACTTCAATGCAATGCTCATTACTATTCAAATTCTTTAATTCGTTCAACTTACCGAGTCTTTCCTGCGTGGCCCACAAATTTGCAGCCGTTTTGACAGCGTTGGTATTTTTTTTATTAAGCCTTCGGAAATATGTCGCATATCTGATGAGCTGTGAATTTTTTTTTGTAAATGGATTAAAACAAAAAGAAGCAAATACATATATCACTTTGAAGCTTGAGCTTTTTAGGAGCATTTGGAGAATGTGTCTTAAATCTTTTATTAGGGTCCAGAAGGTCTTAGCGTGGGTTAACCGCATGTTACATAATAAAAATAATAAAGAACCTTTATTAACCATATATTACTAATAATAATAAAATAATCCACCTATTACTTTTTACCTTTTAAACAGAATATTAAAAAAACTACTCTATTTCTATTTCTCCACCCACTTTTGAAAGACAAGTATCATAAAACAATAACTAAATTGGTATTTCGGAGAATGGCCATAAAATATTTCCACCTGATTCAAAAACTTGTCTCTAGGAAACCTGATATTTTGACAATAAAGACCACATTTAGTATTACGTGCGGTCAAAACTTCATATAGGATTGACCAAAATGCTGAAATGAAAGGCAGATAAAAGACTTAGGGAAAATGTTGGCGTTAGAAAATTAATGGGGATCGGCCTGGCATTGCACCCCTCCAGAAACCAGCAGCGAAATCAAAAGCTGAATCTATAAACGCCAAGAAAGTATTGGCAAAAATAGCAGAAAATAAAAGCGATAAATAGGTGGTTGAAAGACATTGTATTTGAAAATTTGCAAAACTTAAACACTTTATCAGATATAATAAATAAAGTGTAAAAATAGTTATGATGTAAAAGGATCTAATGTGATTAAGATTACTTTTTATTAAATTATTCATCTTCTTATTTTTATTGTTATTTTTAGATATAATAATGTATTAATTTAATTATTATTACAAATAAATAAAAAAAATTAAATTTGTCAACATTTCTATAGAAACAAGTGATTTTATTCCTGGGAGTAACATATTGTGGGTATTACAGTATCGAAGGTATATAATGCTAGTTAGGTATAGTACATACCGTCGGAAAGGGTAATTGTCAAGTTTCTCAGCATACGTTTACTTTTAAGGTTTTGGAAACACCTACACACAAAAAGGAAAACATTCAAAATAGTGCATATGCGAAAAATTTAAAAACCCTCTTCTTGAGTAAGAAACTATTTTTTTCTAAACATATATGTATATATCCCACTCACAGCCCACTAACCGACCAAAACTACCTTAAAGGAAAAGACATAAGCTTTCGTTTGAGCAAAAAAAAAAAAAAAAATAATCACCCGCTTAAGAACAAATAAAAAAAATTTAAAATCTAAAAAAAAAGACATTTAAAAAAAATTTTTTTTTAAAAGATTGAAGAAATAGCTATCTGATTTGCTTGGGACAGATTTGCTAACACCAATAGGTAATAAGTAAAATCGATGAGAGAGAATACCTGTTTGGCCAAAATGTCAAATTTTGACCCTCTCAACTCAAAAACTTTGTTACCGATTTTGTTGAAAATTTGTGTCCAAACTACTATCCAATAGGAAGACATCGACTTAAAAAGTTGGATCAATTGACATGAAATCCCTCATATGTAAAATTTTTGAACTTATAATTTGTTTAATGAACTTTTAAAAACAAAAAATTGCGTTCATTTTGCTTTAAAAAAGTTAAAATTACACTTTTTCTGAATATCTCCGAAACGATTGAATCTGTATAAAACTATTGATTTTAAGACTTAAAAGGAATTCTTTCCCAAATTTGATGGTAATTTCATACAAATCAAATAAAAAGTTCTCAAGGCATGTTGAAATGTATTAGCATAACCCCCTTATTTCGGTCGAAACATTAGTCACGCCAACAGTATCGAAAAAAATTAATATTTGTCCACCGGTTTTCATGATATTGTTACGTTACTGCCTTTTCAATAACGTTTTTGTTTTATTTCCTTTATAATAAGCCTCTTGGGTTCTTTTATTGCAACTTTAATAAAATCAATAACACAATTTAAAAACTTTAACCACTTTACTAATATTTGGTACTATAAACTATTCACACGACTTTATTTAGAACTTAGTCACTTATACCACTTATACTTGCGAGCTACACACTTAATTGTTCGTACTAATACTGATTTTTAGTGCAATCTGAGAGTAGTATTTATACAATAACAAAAACGTCTAGATGGCTCTAGAGTTTTCAAATTGTTTCCGGAATGCTCTCTAAACTAATAAAATTACTAACAAATACAAAATAGCTAAAAAATACAAGATAACTAATAAATTAAACTAATTCACTGACGCCTGTTTGTCCCGAATAGGCTTAGAATCACCTCTTCCATAAGGGGCTAATAGTTCCAAATGAACAACTTTCATTTTTTCCCTTAGACTTTGGAATTTTTGTATACGATATACAACGCCATTTTATTTATTTATCACCTTATATGGCCCATCCCGATGTGTCTGTAGTATAGCAAGCAATCCTTCATACTGTTGTGGATTCCTTAGCAAAACCAATTCAATCTTCTTGAATCCTTCAGAATACACCACCCGATCATATCTGGTTTAATTTGTACTCACACTTTCGTACTTACGAAGCTCGTAAGGACTTCCCCGCTCCAAGGAAGATACCTCATTATCTTCCTGTACATTAAGTGCACAAGAGATGCACTGCTGGAGCGGCGCACAACTTCTATTTGCTGTACCCCTGGCCGCAACACACTTTTTTTAATATCCAGTCCGTCACGGCTTTTTACATCCCAGCCAGTAAAAGCGTTTCAACCTTTCTACGGTTTTCTTCACACTTAGATAATCACTTACAGTACTGTTATGAATTGTCCGCACCAATTTACTAAGCCGTCTTACATGAGCAACCGCTTCTTCACATTTGTCAACTTCTCTGCGAGCTGACGATTTAGGACGAGTACAAGCGAGAAGCTTTCCCACACGAGCCTCGCTTCCATACCCAATATCAAGGGGTATTTCAACATCACCCAAATACATGATGTGTTTTTCCATATCCAGACTTATGTTTTGATGAATCATATAATCTGCGCAATCAGTACTTCGTCTACAATGTCAATTATATATACTACTTAAAATTACCTAAAATTTACTTAAAATTTACTTGAGGTTACTCAGTGCTGTTGCAGCGATAAAGTGTGACCCAAATATATGTCACCCAATGGTGCCAAGTGCATTCCGTTTGGTCAGTGTGTCAAGTACACAGACATATTTTCTTCATTCTCGAATACCGACTTTGCACCGCAACCAATTGTATTTACTATGCGGAACAATTGAAACAACAACCCTTCAATCCGAATTTTATTTTAATTGTTTTGCCGCACACATCGCAACACTTGTTTTGTTTATTTTTGTGTACCAAATACAAAACATGCATACTTAATGTTACCATGTAAGGTTTCCAATTACCTTAGTAAAACACTTTATGCTTAGTATTCATGCACTGTATGAATACCCTACAGTAAGTACACACTACATTACCCTCAAGAGGAATCATATTATTTATTTTAAACTCAAGAAATTGGATGATTCCTGTAAGTATGCACACTGTATGCCTGGTTATTCAATTTTTTTTTTGCTTAACTTGTAATATTAATACTAAGAAAAAAAATTGTTCTTGGTTATCATTAAAAAAAATAAAAAAAACTTTGTTATTATTATTTACCATTTTTTTGATATATTATATTTTTTTAATGTGTTCTTATAAAAAGCCTCAATGTTATTCTTAATTTTTACTAGAAGGTCATCAATATCTACTACCTCGTACGGACCATGCTAAGATGGTTCGTTCTTTTTTCTGCTTTCTATCCTGATTAACACTAAGTCGCCTACTTCTAAGTTTATGCTATTTGCCTTTCCATATGAATCTAATTTCCTCTTATTCTTAACTACCTCTATGAATTTTCTTGCCCTTTCTAATGAATTCTTAAGCCTCAGCTTCAGTTCATTTGTATAATTGTCTAGATTATATACCATGTCGCAATTTGTGAGCTGTTCACCTGGTAAACTAGGTATCTTCCCAAATTCTAATTCAAAAGGGGAATATTCTGTATCGATGTGTGGTGTGGTGTTATACGCTAAACAGTAATATGGTATCCATGAATGCCAATTACTATCATTCACGAACGATAAGAAATACTCATGCAGATAGTAGTTTATTCACGATATTATCGAAATAATAAGAATTATCGCTACACTTTCTTTCTTACCTAGGTTTTTTTCCAATAAAACTTTTATTTTCTTCGCGCGCTTGATGTCGTTAATGGAACTGCATTCCCCCATATTGAGTTCATCAGGCTCATGTTGAGATTTGCAGCTCTCCTCGGTTCCATCCCTTTCTGTAACCTTTTCTTGTTCTTTCCCACAAGTTTTTCCGTATTATTAATTTCCTTCTTTATCTTGCACCATCTTCTTCATTCCTCTTGTTATCATCAGCGTTTTCTTTACCGTTTCATAAATTTCGTGAGGTATCATTTCCTTTAATGTGTCAGAGTTTAATTGAATCCTAGATAATGCGTCCGCATTTGTATTGATTTTTCTTTTTTTGTAAGTTATTTCGAAATCATAGTCCGAGAGTTTGAGTCGGATTCTAGTTAACTTTGAACTTGGATTTTTATGAGAAAATAGAGATACTAAGGGTCGATGGTCTGTGACTACCGTAAATTTCCTTTTTTTTTTTTTTTTTTTTGTTTTTTTTTTTGTTAGGACCAGCACTCAGGGGATGACCCCTACTAATGCAATGCATTGTGTTGGAACTAGGAAAATAGGTTATGGGGAGGAGGAAAGAGGGAGTAGTGCTTGTATACATTCGACTTGAACTTATTCATGTTGTAAGTGAGAGGGAAGACTTCAGCAGGAAGATTATTCCACATACGAACAGTCCGGCCAAAAAACGAATTTTCCCTGTAATGCGTTTTACGATTCACCGGCCAATCGACCACAAAAGGATGGGCTCTTGAGGAAAAACGTGTATTACGAACAAAGCTATGGGTTTCGGGAACCAAATCCCTAATTTCATCAGAACACATCCCGTTGTAGTAACGATAAAATAGGCAAGTACAACCCACATTGCGACGGTGCTAAAGGGAGTCAATAGAATTGGATACCCTACTGTCGCCAATGAGAACCTTCGCCCTCTCCTGCACGCGGTCGAGAAGCTCCAAAATAGACTTTGAAGCACCGGCCCACACATGAGAGTTGTATTCCATTCGCGGTCGGATATAGGTGGTATAAATAGTAAGGAGATCAGATGGAGTGAAGTATATCTGACACCGTTTCAAAAAACCGAGGCACTTGAATGCTTCTTTCGACACCTTAAATATATGTTCTGTCCATCGGACATCACATTGTATCCTCATGCCCAGAACATCAAGAGATTCTGTTTCCTCAATATTTATACCACCCATACATACAGATGAGGCACCTTGATCCGTCGCGCGTTTATGCGTCAGTACGCAACATTGGGTCTTTCGGGCATTAAATTCGACCCTATTCGCACGACCCCATTCTGAGATTATGTCTAGGTCACGGCCAAGCGTATCATTCATGTTCTGTCTCATAGCACAAACATCGGACATGCCTGGTCTGTAACCAAATGAATACGAATGGCAAAGGTTGCTGTCATCTGCAAAAGAATAGATAGGGTTGGAAGTTTGACATAAGAGGTCATTTAGAAAAATAAGAAATAGAGTAGGAGAACGAACGGAGCCTTGCGGTACCCCTGAATGAATCTTGAACTCGTTTGATGAAACCCCATCTTTAACAACCCGTATAGTGCGATCTCTGAGAAAGCTCGATATAAATCGAGAGAAATTATCACCGACACCAAATGCAACAAGTTTAGACACCATGCCAGACTCTGGGTGAATGGAACGACACCATTTTTCTAATAACAGGGCCAGTAGGTCTCCAGTAGAACGACCTCTACGAAAGCCATACTGGCGGTCGCTTAGTAGGTAATTTGACTCTAAAAATTTTACAAGATGGTGATTTACCATACTCTCCATAACTTTGGAAAGTGCCGAACAAATTGCAATTGGGCGGTAATTTTCAGGGTTATTAGCCATTCCTTTTTTAGGAATTGGCGTTACATTAGCAACTTTCCAGCAGACGGGAAATTCACCAGCATGGTATAAAGTGCTGAAAAGATTTGCTAAGGGACGAGCTAGCGTCGAAGAGCACTGCTTCAATACCAGTGCATGTATACCATCCGGGCCAGGAGACTTGTTTATGTCGAGATCCGCAAGAACCTTTTTAACAGCTCGAGCCCGAAAAATATTTTAGGCATAGTTACGGATACTTTTCCGAGTTCGGTTGACTGCTATCTGGTAAGTTAGAATTATTTGCAAATAATTCGGCAAAACAATTAGCCTTATCAACCAGGTTCGTGAATGTTTGGCCATCCTTCAAAAGAGTTGGTATTGAAGAACTAACATTAACCCTTACTCTTTTTACGAATGACCAGAAGCTTTTACTGCCCCGGGGAGCAGTAAGAACTTCAGCACGAAGACGTTGCTCGTGAAGAGTTTTTTCCCGTCTTAGCACTTTGACACACGAAGACCTTGCCATTTTGCGTAGCAATTCAGTATCAGCGGTTTTATTGTCACGCCAATTTCTGAATGCTTCCTCTCTGGATCTGACTGCTAATTTGCACGTCTGCTTAAACCAAGATTTGGACCTAGGTTTATTCGAAGCATTTATAACTGGAATGAACATTTTCATTCCTAGCATAATAATATTTTCAACCATTTTCGCCATGGCATTTACGTCATTGTCAAGGAAACAAAGTTTCCAATTAAAATGCCGAATAAAGTCGTTGAGTTCAACCCAACGTGCTTTTCCGTAAATAAATTTTGATCGTTTCATAGCCTGTCGTGAAACGTTCCGAAGTTCGGAGAACGGAAAAGAGGCAGAATGGTGCAATGATCCGAGTTACCGAGAGGTGCTAGAACTTCAAATTCGTACTTTTGAGGGTGCGAAGAGAGGAAGAGGTCAAGGGTATTGTGTTGGTGCCCATCAACACATGGAATATGTGTTGGTTCATTCACCAGTTGCACGAGGTGATTATGTGCAGCAAATAGCTCAACATATTGGCCTTTATAGGTTGTACGGCCCGAGTGGTGAAGCCAAGAAGAATTGTGGACATTGAAATCACCAGCAACAACGATTTCACTGTCCGAACAATTCTCAAGAATCTTCGATATTGAGTCGGAAAGGGAGTCGAAACGCGATAAAGTGATATCCCTTCCCGCGTTTGGACTTCTGTTAAGAAACCCGAAATGCAAAAAGTGCGTATTGATTTTGAATTTAACCCAAAGGCAGTTAAATTCCGCATCAAAAATGCCCACTGGTTGCTGGCATCGATACACAACTTCATTGCGTATATATATAGCAAGACCCCGATGAAGATAAAATAGGGATAGAAGGTGATACCCAGGAATCTGAAAATCCAGTGGATCAGAATTTTCAGATACCTGTGTTGCACATAAGGCGAAAACATCCGGCCGATGGAGACAAACGTGAGCGTATACAGAAACGTATGTTACAGAAGTCGATTCGAAACCGACCTCTCATCACAACACAAAAAAAATTCAAATAAAACGCAAAGTACGGATATCTCTATGCTAATTGCCGTTTAGAAACTGTTTGGTGATCAGTGTTATACCTTCATCACCAAAACAATTCAACAACGATTAACACAAAGAAATCCGTACTAACACGAATATAATGGACGGTTATAGGGGGTACACAATGGACAATGCCGAAAAAGGACCATAAAAGCCCTGATCTGGTCAACGCCGAAAAAGACCATCACTGTCAGATTATTATTATTTAGTCAATTCACAAGGTATCCTAACATGTCATATTGTCAAAATGTCCTAATATTTCACAATGGTTTAAAAATATTGTTGTTGGTTTGTTAACAAAAAGTGTCTTAAATAAATAGAACGTTGCTTGCTGTGTTTATTGTGCTGTCGTAATTAATCAGAAAAGTCCAGCGCTGAGCGGCTGAGCCGTACAACAATATTTTTAAACCATTGTGAAATATTAGGACATTTTGACAATATGACATGTGAATTGACTAAATGTTGTTTGTTTATTTTGTTATTTCGTTTGTTTTTTTTATATTGTTATTGTTTTTCTTTTCTGTATGTTGCAACGGTTGTTTATTTTTTTTTCCATATATTTATTTTTATATTTCATTTGTGTTGTATGTTTGTTATTTTG
The DNA here is from genome assembly GCA_943735925.1 of Pollenia amentaria. NCBI lineage: Eukaryota > Metazoa > Arthropoda > Insecta > Diptera > Polleniidae > Pollenia > Pollenia amentaria. The sequence goes on along the minus strand of OX031006.1, from coordinate 113,660,900 downwards.
TTTGACTTTTGTATTTAGTGCTCTTGGTTTTTGTTTGTTTAATAAATTATTTTTCCTTATTGTTATTTAGATTATTTTTTTGTATTTATTTATTTATATTCGGTTGCGGTTTTTTTTTTTTTTTTTTTTTTTTGCCGAATAAATAGGGCCTAAATAATTGTATCCCCCAATGTATGGCTAATAATTCCTTCTATATGACTGGCTTATTTCTCTCATACCTACTTAGACTTACTCGCGTAAGATATGGGTAGGGGTTCGCTTATTGGGCTTTAAGATAGTATGGCTCCAAGCGAAAAATCAGATGAGTCTGTTGTTAATACAAAAGGTTTTTCGAAATCTGGATATTGAAGTATCGGTGGCCTAATCAAATTCGTTCTAAGTGTATCAAAAGCTGATTGACGTTCCGTTGTCCATTCAAATTTAGTGTACTTTTTCAGGTGATTATTTAGACAATTCGCTATCACTGCAAAAATTTTTATGAATCTTCTGTAGTAGTTACAGAAGGCTACAAAGCGTCTTATTTCATCTGTGTTCCTAGGGGTTGGATATTTGGTGATAGCTTCGAATTTACTTGGATCCGGTCTTATACCGTTTGAAGTTATCAGATGACCCAAGTATACCACCTCTGTTTTTAAAAAAACATTTTTTAGCGTTAAGCTTAAGATTATATCTTCAGAGTCTATCAAATACATCAATTAGATTTTGAGTACGGTGTTTCAGGCTACATCCAAAAATTATTATATCGTCCACATATAAGAATGGTTCTGATTCTAATCCGGATAAGGCTATGGTTAACATCCGTTGAAAACTATTAGAAGACATTTTCAGACCAAAAGGTAAACGTGTAAACTTATAATGACCGTTTGGGGTCAAAAATGCCATATAAGGTCTTGATTTGGTGTTGAGCTCAATTTGATGAAAAGAACTTGTCATGTTTAAGGTTGAAAAATATTTTGCTCTTCCTAATTTATCTATAATGTCGTCCAGGCTAGTTAATGGAAATTTATAGTTGACTATTTTATCAATTAATTTCCTGTAATCTAAAACTAGTCGCCATTTCTTTAAATCAGTTTGTCTACTATTGTTTTTTTTTTTTTTGATAATTTCTGTTTCTATTGAAGTTGTAGCTATTATTCCTTGCAATATTACCGTTCCGCAGTTGCTGCATTTCTTCCCTTGTGCCGGGCAATCCTGTCCGTGTGATTGTCCGCATCTAGTGCATAGATTGTTGCCTCCCGTATCACGATTATCACGTCTTAGTGTCGTCTGGTAAAGAAAACTTCTTTGTGACGTACGAGTCGCATCTCTTTCGTCAATTTCTACTGCTGCAGTTGACATCGATTGAGGGTCTTCTAATCCGTTTACGAAGGTGTTAAATGCTATCTTCATTAGAGTATCCACTCAATTAATCGTTGTTCGATTAATCGAAGAAAATGTTCGCCATTATTTGACCGAATAATTAAAATAGCCGATTTCAAATAACGAATAACTCGAAGAGTTTATGTCAATTAATCGATTAAAATAAATTTTTGAGAAAATTCTACTTTTTGAATACAAAAATATTTTGTTTTTTTAGATTTCTAACTAATAAAATATAAAACAACTAAATAACATGTTGTTATATTCTGTATTTACAATGAAAATATTTTAGTCCCTTTTTAAATGTGGGTGTGTGTGAGACAAATCATGTAACAAGCGATTAACTACTAATTCCATAAGAAATTCCGTACTAAAATAGCGCTTTTTCTTATTGAGTTTGACGTGCATTGTAAAAAAAAATCATAAGCATTTATAAATGTGTAAACCATGCACTGTAAGATTATGGGTTAGCTGTTTTACCCGACCTTCAATTTCTTTATTACCATTGTTAGATTCGTCTTAAAAACCGAAGTGTCCTTAGATGGGTAGTTGACAACAAAATCACGGATTGTTGGCCAAAATAGTAATACGTTTAAGAAACAAATTACCTAAAACTATAGAATAGAGCTTTAAAATTAAGAAAAATTAAGTAATCAGCCATGTTCGGTTTATCGAATACATATGAGTAAAATTAAAATCGAGCAAACTTTGAAAGCCATCCAGTTTAAAAAGTTTCTTCATACTTTGAGTTCTTATCTTAACCAAAACTTCTCTTAAAATCAGAAAAAACACGGCTTAAAAAAAAATCTCAATTTTACTTGCTTTTTGGACCCCGATAGCTCCTTAACCTACTGCATGTTTTAAACTTTGGCTTTCAGATCATTTTATAGCCTCTTCTACCGAAGTGGTGGTTACTTTGTTTATAGTTAACTTTTATTTTATTTCCTTAATATTGTATCGGTCTCTTTAGCGCCTTAAAAACTGTATGTTTTGCATACAGTTTTTTAATTACACAGAAAAAATTAAAAATTGCCTCTAATCACAAAATTTGTACCAAATTCATAATATCAAGCAAACAAGTTGTTGATTTTGCACCTATTACCAAAATGATTATATTGATCACTAAAAACTGTAAAATTGTGAATATTTTTTTTTTCAATAAATTATGTTTTTAATTTTAATTAAAATAATGATCAAAAACCTTGCCTTTTCAAACAATGTGTTAATTTATTCAATTAAATATTGACAATTCCCAACAACAAGTTTAAATTATTTTATTTTAAACGAAAAAATCAATTAATATTTTTGGATATTTAATTAATATGTTAACTAAAAATGTATTTCAAAACAACTTTTTATTCATACAAATCAAATAAAAAGTTCTCAAGGCATGTTGAAATGTATTAGCATAACCCCCTTATTTCGGTCGAAACATTAGTCACGCCAACAGTATCGAAAAAAATTAATATTTGTCCACCGGTTTTCATGATATTGTTACGTTACTGCCTTTTCAATAACGTTTTTGTTTTATTTCCTTTATAATAAGCCTCTTGGGTTCTTTTATTGCAACTTTAATAAAATCAATAACACAATTTAAAAACTTTAACCACTTTACTAATATTTGGTACTATAAACTATTCACACGACTTTATTTAGAACTTAGTCACTTATACCACTTATACTTGCGAGCTACACACTTAATTGTTCGTACTAATACTGATTTTTAGTGCAATCTGAGAGTAGTATTTATACAATAACAAAAACGTCTAGATGGCTCTAGAGTTTTCAAATTGTTTCCGGAATGCTCTCTAAACTAATAAAATTACTAACAAATACAAAATAGCTAAAAAATACAAGATAACTAATAAATTAAACTAATTCACTGACGCCTGTTTGTCCCGAATAGGCTTAGAATCACCTCTTCCATAAGGGGCTAATAGTTCCAAATGAACAACTTTCATTTTTTCCCTTAGACTTTGGAATTTTTGTATACGATATACAACGCCATTTTATTTATTTATCACCTTATATGGCCCATCCCGATGTGTCTGTAGTATAGCAAGCAATCCTTCATACTGTTGTGGATTCCTTAGCAAAACCAATTCAATCTTCTTGAATCCTTCAGAATACACCACCCGATCATATCTGGTTTAATTTGTACTCACACTTTCGTACTTACGAAGCTCGTAAGGACTTCCCCGCTCCAAGGAAGATACCTCATTATCTTCCTGTACATTAAGTGCACAAGAGATGCACTGCTGGAGCGGCGCACAACTTCTATTTGCTGTACCCCTGGCCGCAACACACTTTTTTTAATATCCAGTCCGTCACGGCTTTTTACATCCCAGCCAGTAAAAGCGTTTCAACCTTTCTACGGTTTTCTTCACACTTAGATAATCACTTACAGTACTGTTATGAATTGTCCGCACCAATTTACTAAGCCGTCTTACATGAGCAACCGCTTCTTCACATTTGTCAACTTCTCTGCGAGCTGACGATTTAGGACGAGTACAAGCGAGAAGCTTTCCCACACGAGCCTCGCTTCCATACCCAATATCAAGGGGTATTTCAACATCACCCAAATACATGATGTGTTTTTCCATATCCAGACTTATGTTTTGATGAATCATATAATCTGCGCAATCAGTACTTCGTCTACAATGTCAATTATATATACTACTTAAAATTACCTAAAATTTACTTAAAATTTACTTGAGGTTACTCAGTGCTGTTGCAGCGATAAAGTGTGACCCAAATATATGTCACCCAATGGTGCCAAGTGCATTCCGTTTGGTCAGTGTGTCAAGTACACAGACATATTTTCTTCATTCTCGAATACCGACTTTGCACCGCAACCAATTGTATTTACTATGCGGAACAATTGAAACAACAACCCTTCAATCCGAATTTTATTTTAATTGTTTTGCCGCACACATCGCAACACTTGTTTTGTTTATTTTTGTGTACCAAATACAAAACATGCATACTTAATGTTACCATGTAAGGTTTCCAATTACCTTAGTAAAACACTTTATGCTTAGTATTCATGCACTGTATGAATACCCTACAGTAAGTACACACTACATTACCCTCAAGAGGAATCATATTATTTATTTTAAACTCAAGAAATTGGATGATTCCTGTAAGTATGCACACTGTATGCCTGGTTATTCAATTTTTTTTTTGCTTAACTTGTAATATTAATACTAAGAAAAAAAATTGTTCTTGGTTATCATTAAAAAAAATAAAAAAAACTTTGTTATTATTATTTACCATTTTTTTGATATATTATATTTTTTTAATGTGTTCTTATAAAAAGCCTCAATGTTATTCTTAATTTTTACTAGAAGGTCATCAATATCTACTACCTCGTACGGACCATGCTAAGATGGTTCGTTCTTTTTTCTGCTTTCTATCCTGATTAACACTAAGTCGCCTACTTCTAAGTTTATGCTATTTGCCTTTCCATATGAATCTAATTTCCTCTTATTCTTAACTACCTCTATGAATTTTCTTGCCCTTTCTAATGAATTCTTAAGCCTCAGCTTCAGTTCATTTGTATAATTGTCTAGATTATATACCATGTCGCAATTTGTGAGCTGTTCACCTGGTAAACTAGGTATCTTCCCAAATTCTAATTCAAAAGGGGAATATTCTGTATCGATGTGTGGTGTGGTGTTATACGCTAAACAGTAATATGGTATCCATGAATGCCAATTACTATCATTCACGAACGATAAGAAATACTCATGCAGATAGTAGTTTATTCACGATATTATCGAAATAATAAGAATTATCGCTACACTTTCTTTCTTACCTAGGTTTTTTTCCAATAAAACTTTTATTTTCTTCGCGCGCTTGATGTCGTTAATGGAACTGCATTCCCCATATTGAGTTCATCAGGCTCATGTTGAGATTTGCAGCTCTCCTCGGTTCCATCCCTTTCTGTAACCTTTTCTTGTTCTTTCCCACAAGTTTTTCCGTATTATTAATTTCCTTCTTTATCTTGCACCATCTTCTTCATTCCTCTTGTTATCATCAGCGTTTTCTTTACCGTTTCATAAATTTCGTGAGGTATCATTTCCTTTAATGTGTCAGAGTTTAATTGAATCCTAGATAATGCGTCCGCATTTGTATTGATTTTTCTTTTTTTGTAAGTTATTTCGAAATCATAGTCCGAGAGTTTGAGTCGGATTCTAGTTAACTTTGAACTTGGATTTTTATGAGAAAATAGAGATACTAAGGGTCGATGGTCTGTGACTACCGTAAATTTCCTTTTTTTTTTTTTTTTTTTTGTTTTTTTTTTTGTTAGGACCAGCACTCAGGGGATGACCCCTACTAATGCAATGCATTGTGTTGGAACTAGGAAAATAGGTTATGGGGAGGAGGAAAGAGGGAGTAGTGCTTGTATACATTCGACTTGAACTTATTCATGTTGTAAGTGAGAGGGAAGACTTCAGCAGGAAGATTATTCCACATACGAACAGTCCGGCCAAAAAACGAATTTTCCCTGTAATGCGTTTTACGATTCACCGGCCAATCGACCACAAAAGGATGGGCTCTTGAGGAAAAACGTGTATTACGAACAAAGCTATGGGTTTCGGGAACCAAATCCCTAATTTCATCAGAACACATCCCGTTGTAGTAACGATAAAATAGGCAAGTACAACCCACATTGCGACGGTGCTAAAGGGAGTCAATAGAATTGGATACCCTACTGTCGCCAATGAGAACCTTCGCCCTCTCCTGCACGCGGTCGAGAAGCTCCAAAATAGACTTTGAAGCACCGGCCCACACATGAGAGTTGTATTCCATTCGCGGTCGGATATAGGTGGTATAAATAGTAAGGAGATCGGATGGAGTGAAGTATATCTTACACCGTTTCAAAAAACCGAGGCACTTGAATGCTTCTTTCGACACCTTAAATATATGTTCTGTCCATCGGACATCACATTGTATCCTCATGCCCAGAACATCAAGAGATTCTGTTTCCTCAATATTTATACCACCCATACATACAGATGAGGCACCTTGATCCGTCGCGCGTTTATGCGTCAGTACGCAACATTGGGTCTTTCGGGCATTAAATTCGACCCTATTCGCACGACCCCATTCTGAGATTATGTCTAGGTCACGGCCAAGCGTATCATTCATGTTCTGTCTCATAGCACAAACATCGGACATGCCTGGTCTGTAACCAAATGAATACGAATGGCAAAGGTTGCTGTCATCTGCAAAAGAATAGATAGGGTTGGAAGTTTGACATAAGAGGTCATTTAGAAAAATAAGAAATAGAGTAGGAGAACGAACGGAGCCTTGCGGTATCCCTGAATGAATCTTGAACTCGTTTGATGAAACCCCATCTTTAACAACCCGTATAGTGCGATCTCTGAGAAAGCTCGATATAAATCGAGAGAAATTATCACCGACACCAAATGCAACAAGTTTAGACACCATGCCAGACTCTGGGTGAATGGAACGACACCATTTTTCTAATAACAGGGCCAGTAGGTCTCCAGTAGAACGACCTCTACGAAAGCCATACTGGCGGTCGCTTAGTAGGTAATTTGACTCTAAAAATTTTACAAGATGGTGATTTACCATACTCTCCATAACTTTGGAAAGTGCCGAACAAATTGCAATTGGGCGGTAATTTTCAGGGTTATTAGCCATTCCTTTTTTAGGAATTGGCGTTACATTAGCAACTTTCCAGCAGACGGGAAATTCACCAGCATGGTATAAAGTGCTGAAAAGATTTGCTAAGGGACGAGCTAGCGTCGAAGAGCACTGCTTCAATACCAGTGCATGTATACCATCCGGGCCAGGAGACTTGTTTATGTCGAGATCCGCAAGAACCTTTTTAACAGCTCGAGCCCGAAAAATATTTTAGGCATAGTTACGGATACTTTTCCGAGTTCGGTTGACTGCTATCTGGTAAGTTAGAATTATTTGCAAATAATTCGGCAAAACAATTAGCCTTATCAACCAGGTTCGTGAATGTTTGGCCATCCTTCAAAAGAGTTGGTATTGAAGAACTAGCATTAACCCTTACTCTTTTTACGAATGACCAGAAGCTTTTACTGCCCCGGGGAGCAGTAAGAACTTCAGCACGAAGACGTTGCTCGTGAAGAGTTTTTTCCCGTCTTAGCACTTTGACACACGAAGACCTTGCCATTTTGCGTAGCAATTCAGTATCAGCGGTTTTATTGTCACGCCAATTTCTGAATGCTTCCTCTCTGGATCTGACTGCTATATTGCACGTCTGCTTAAACCAAGATTTGGACCTAGGTTTATTCGAAGCATTTATAACTGGAATGAACATTTTCATTCCTAGCATAATAATATTTTCAACCATTTTCGCCATGGCATTTACGTCATTGTCAAGGAAACAAAGTTTCCAATTAAAATGCCGAATAAAGTCGTTGAGTTCAACCCAACGTGCTTTTCCGTAAATAAATTTTGATCGTTTCATAGCCTGTCGTGAAACGTTCCGAAGTTCGGAGAACGGAAAAGAGGCAGAATGGTGCAATGATCCGAGTTACCGAGAGGTGCTAGAACTTCAAATTCGTACTTTTGAGGGTGCGAAGAGAGGAAGAGGTCAAGGGTATTGTGTTGGTGCCCATCAACACATGGAATATGTGTTGGTTCATTCACCAGTTGCACGAGGTGATTATGTGCAGCAAATAGCTCAACATATTGGCCTTTATAGGTTGTACGGCCCGAGTGGTGAAGCCAAGAAGAATTGTGGACATTGAAATCACCAGCAACAACGATTTCACTGTCCGAACAATTCTCAAGAATCTTCGATATTGAGTCGGAAAGGGAGTCGAAACGCGATAAAGTGATATCCCTTCCCGCGTTTGGACTTCTGTTAAGAAACCCGAAATGCAAAAAGTGCGTATTGATTTTGAATTTAACCCAAAGGCAGTTAAATTCCGCATCAAAAATGCCCACTGGTTGCTGGCATCGATACACAACTTCATTGCGTATATATATAGCAAGACCCCGATGAAGATAAAATAGGGATAGAAGGTGATACCCAGGAATCTGAAAATCCAGTGGATCAGAATTTTCAGATACCTGTGTTGCACATAAGGCGAAAACATCCGGCCGATGGAGACAAACGTGAGCGTATACAGAAACGTATGTTACAGAAGTCGATTCGAAACCGACCTCTCATCACAACACAAAAAAAATTCAAATAAAACGCAAAGTACGGATATCTCTATGCTAATTGCCGTTTAGAAACTGTTTGGTGATCAGTGTTATACCTTCATCACCAAAACAATTCAACAACGATTAACACAAAGAAATCCGTACTAACACGAATATAATGGACGGTTATAGGGGGTACACAATGGACAATGCCAAAAAAGGACCATAAAAGCCCTGATCTGGTCAACGCCGAAAAAGACCATCACTGTCAGATTATTATTATTTAGTCAATTCACAAGGTATCCTAACATGTCATATTGTCAAAATGTCCTAATATTTCACAATGGTTTAAAAATATTGTTGTTGGTTTGTTAACAAAAAGTGTCTTAAATAAATAGAACGTTGCTTGCTGTGTTTATTGTGCTGTCGTAATTAATCAGAAAAGTCCAGCGCTGAGCGGCTGAGCCGTACAACAATATTTTTAAACCATTGTGAAATATTAGGACATTTTGACAATATGACATGTGAATTGACTAAATGTTGTTTGTTTATTTTGTTATTTCGTTTGTTTTTTTTATATTGTTATTGTTTTTCTTTTCTGTATGTTGCAACGGTTGTTTATTTTTTTTTCCATATATTTATTTTTATATTTCATTTGTGTTGTATGTTTGTTATTTTGTTTGACTTTTGTATTTAGTGCTCTTGGTTTTTGTTTGTTTAATAAATTATTTTTCCTTATTGTTATTTAGATTATTTTTTTGTATTTATTTATTTATATTCGGTTGCGGTTTTTTTTTTTTTTTTTTTTTTTGCCGAATAAATAGGGCCTAAATAATTGTATCCCCCAATGTATGGCTAATAATTCCTTCTATATGACTGGCTTATTTCTCTCATACCTACTTAGACTTACTCGCGTAAGATATGGGTAGGGGTTCGCTTATTGGGCTTTAAGATAGTATGGCTCCAAGCGAAAAATCAGATGAGTCTGTTGTTAATACAAAAGGTTTTTCGAAATCTGGATATTGAAGTATCGGTGGCCTAATCAAATTCGTTCCAAGTGTATCAAAAGCTGATTGACGTTCCGTTGTCCATTCAAATTTAGTGTACTTTTTCAGGTGATTATTTAGACAATTCGCTATCACTGCAAAAATTTTTATGAATCTTCTGTAGTAGTTACAGAAGGCTACAAAGCGTCTTATTTCATCTGTGTTCCTAGGGGTTGGATATTTGGTGATAGCTTCGAATTTACTTGGATCCGGTCTTATACCGTTTGAAGTTATCAGATGACCCAAGTATACCACCTCTGTTTTTAAAAAAACATTTTTTAGCGTTAAGCTTAAGATTATATCTTCAGAGTCTATCAAATACATCAATTAGATTTTGAGTACGGTGTTTCAGGCTACATCCAAAAATTATTATATCGTCCACATATAAGAATGGTTCTGATTCTAATCCGGATAAGGCTATGGTTAACATCCGTTGAAAACTATTAGAAGACATTTTCAGACCAAAAGGTAAACGTGTAAACTTATAATGACCGTTTGGGGTCAAAAATGCCATATAAGGTCTTGATTTGGTGTTGAGCTCAATTTGATGAAAAGAACTTGTCATGTTTAAGGTTGAAAAATATTTTGCTCTTCCTAATTTATCTATAATGTCGTCCAGGCTAGTTAATGGAAATTTATAGTTGACTATTTTATCAATTAATTTCCTGTAATCTAAAACTAGTCGCCATTTCTTTAAATCAGTTTGTCTACTATTGTTTTTTTTTTTTTTTGATAATTTCTGTTTCTATTGAAGTTGTAGCTATTATTCCTTGCAATATTACCGTTCCGCAGTTGCTGCATTTCTTCCCTTGTGCCGGGCAATCCTGTCCGTGTGATTGTCCGCATCTGGTGCATAGATTGTTGCCTCCCGTATCACGATTATCACGTCTTAGTGTCGTCTGGTAAAGAAAACTTCTTTGTGACGTACGAGTCGCATCTCTTTCGTCAATTTCTACTGCTGCAGTTGACATCGATTGAGGGTCTTCTAATCCGTTTACGAAGGTGTTAAATGCTATCTTCATTAGAGTATCCACTCAATTAATCGTTGTTCGATTAATCGAAGAAAATGTTCGCCATTATTTGACCGAATAATTAAAATAGCCGATTTCAAATAACGAATAACTCGAAGAGTTTATGTCAATTAATCGATTAAAATAAATTTTTGAGAAAATTCTACTTTTTGAATACAAAAATATTTTGTTTTTTTAGATTTCTAACTAATAAAATATAAAACAACTAAATAACATGTTGTTATATTCTGTATTTACAATGAAAATATTTTAGTCCCTTTTTAAATGTGGGTGTGTGTGAGACAAATCATGTAACAAGCGATTAACTACTAATTCCATAAGAAATTCCGTACTAAAATAGCGCTTTTTCTTATTGAGTTTGACGTGCATTGTAAAAAAAAATCATAAGCATTTATAAATGTGTAAACCATGCACTGTAAGATTATGGGTTAGCTGTTTTACCCGACCTTCAATTTCTTTATTACCATTGTTAGATTCGTCTTAAAAACCGAAGTGTCCTTAGATGGGTAGTTGACAACAAAATCACGGATTGTTGGCCAAAATAGTAATACGTTTAAGAAACAAATTACCTAAAACTATAGAATAGAGCTTTAAAATTAAGAAAAATTAAGTAATCAGACATGTTCGGTTTATCGAATACATATGAGTAAAATTAAAATCGAGCAAACTTTGAAAGCCATCCAGTTTAAAAAGTTTCTTCATACTTTGAGTTCTTATCTTAACCAAAACTTCTCTTAAAATCAGAAAAAACACGGCTTAAAAAAAAATCTCAATTTTACTTGCTTTTTGGACCCCGATAGCTCCTTAACCTACTGCATGTTTTAAACTTTGGCTTTCAGATCATTTTATAGCCTCTTCTACCGAAGTGGTGGTTACTTTGTTTATAGTTAACTTTTATTTTATTTCCTTAATATTGTATCGGTCTCTTTAGCGCCTTAAAAACTGTATGTTTTGCATACAGTTTTTTAATTACACAGAAAAAATTAAAAATTGCCTCTAATCACAAAATTTGTACCAAATTCATAATATCAAGCAAACAAGTTGTTGATTTTGCACCTATTACCAAAATGATTATATTGATCACTAAAAACTGTAAAATTGTGAATATTTTTTTTTTCAATAAATTATGTTTTTAATTTTAATTAAAATAATGATCAAAAACCTTGCCTTTTCAAACAATGTGTTAATTTATTCAATTAAATATTGACAATTCCCAACAACAAGTTTAAATTATTTTATTTTAAACGAAAAAATCAATTAATATTTTTGGATATTTAATTAATATGTTAACTAAAAATGTATTTCAAAACAACTAAAAAAACATGTTTCTTAAATCAAAATTATATTTTTTTATTTTATTTCAACTAAATAAATAATTGATTCAATTACCACAACACTTTTTAAACCATTTTTTTAATTGATAAAAAACTTTTTTCTGTGTGTTTTTTTTATTTAAAAGTTTTAAAATTGTATACGCGATATAAATGACATGTTATTTTATTGTTTAGCTACATTTTTACTTTTATTAAAGTTTATAATATAATAAAAGTAACAATTCAAATTGATATGTATATTATTTCCTGTGGATAAAATTATTTAAATTATTCGAGTTATTCGCATAGATTAAAACTTTTATTCGATTAATCGAGCAAAATTAAAATTTTAAAACCGATTAATTCCTTACTCGAAAAAAACCAAAAGTCAAATAATTGGATACTCTAATCCAATCCTTATATTAGCTTTCATTATGGATGCACGGTGATCCTCCCCTTCCTCAGCTACTTTTATCTCATTCAATTCTGTGACGAGATTTTCGATTTTGTTTGCGAATCCAATAACGTTTCCACCTTTCTGTGACATATGTGTTAGCTCGCTTAGTATCCTATTCGAGGTTTTTTGAGGCTTGTATGCCAATTTCAATGCGTTTACTAGTTCACCAATGTTTGCTTAACTCTTTTTTGGACGCTTATATCAATTCGGGACTATATATAAAATTGAAAAACGAATTTTGTTTTTCAGTGGGGATGGTTTCAAAAATTAAGCCTAGGTTTGTGATGAAGCTTTGTAGTTCATCTTTCTTACCCGAAAAAAATTGAGCTAATTTGACGATGGTCGCCAATTCGTTCATGTCTAAAATGGCAGACATCCTGTTTCTATTTGTTATACCTGACTTATTGGATTGCGCGTGAATATTGAGCAATGCTCGAGTTTCGTCTATTAGTTTGTTTAGTCTCTTAGTGTGTCTACTCCTAACTTCTTCAGTGATACTATCATCTTTTAATATTTTGCTAGCCTCTGTAATTATGTTCTCTACTTCTTGTTTTTTGTTTCTTATAGTTTTTAAAGAATATGGCCTATTCGTGCATTTTTTGCGTTGATTATGATTGTATCTAATTTCGCATACAGATGATCCATATGTTCCAAACATTTACAATTATATGTATATTAGTGTTTGATTTTTTTTTTTTTTTTTTGTTAATTTCTTTATATTAATAAGAAATATTTAATATTTAGAAAAACATATGTATTGTTTTTGAACATAATCCCGTAGGTATTTAATTAACATATGTAGTGTAAATAGGATGCACATGAAAATCACTATTTCTACGCTGACGCTTATTGCTGGAGGTGCATTAGCGGTTGCCGCTATTACCTCTTTAATTTAATTTTGGGTGTTTCCCATTTTTTATAAGAAGTATGTATATATATATATTTTTTTTCTGTAACACAGAGAAAGAAGCTTTTTGTAATATATTTTGTTCGTATTCTATTAGACACTTACGGAAATTGTGATACCAATAAAAATTTGTCATATATGTATATATGTATTGTGTTCAGCTTTTGCTTTTATTTTTGTATTTTTGATTTATCTTATTAAAAAAATTTTTTGGTTTTACTTGCCGGTTGTTGTTAACCTTTGTTTGTTTCTGTTGTCCTTGTTGCCGTTATTCTTTGTTGTTTTTTTTTGGTTCCCTTGGTGTCCCAGTTGTTTTGTTGTCTTTCTTATTTTTTGGTATTGTGAAACTTTTTTATAATACATCTAAGACCCCATAAAGTATATATATTCTGGCTCCTTGAGTAATTCTAAGTCGATTTAGCCATGTCCGTCTGTCTGTCCGTCTGTTGAAAACACGCTCACTTTCGAAAAACGCAAAAGAAAATAACAAACTTGGTCTCAAATTGCTTGTAGGTATCCTAAGCAGTTTGGGATTGAAGTCCAGCAACATCGGCTTAGTAGGATCAGAACTAGATATCAAAATGTGGAACCACTATCAAAAAAAAATTAATAATTTTGATACAAAAACTAACATAATGCACGGAATGACATACAATTTTGCACGAATTCGCAGTTAAATTTCGTGAACATCGGTCCATAATTTACACTAGGCCCCATATAAACCCTTCTCGCGGAAAACAGTTTAGTACGCCTAAAACCGCAATAAATAACGCAAGAATACTTAAATTTGGTACGTCACAGTTTCATAGGACCAGAAATCAAACTGTAAAATTTTTTGGAGATCGGCCCATAATTTACACTAGGCCCCATATAAACCCTTCTCGCGGAAAACAGTTAAGTACGCCTAAAACCGCAATAAATAACGCAAGAATACTTAAATTTGGTACGTCACAGTTTCATAGGAACACAAATCGCACTGTAAAATTTTTTGAAGATCGGTCCATAATTTACACTAGGCCCCATATAAACCCTTCTCCCGGAAAACAGTTTAGTACGCCTAAAACCGTAATAAATAATGCTATCAAATTGAAATTCGGTACGTCACAGTTTTATAGGACGAGGAATCACACTGCCAAATTTCGTGAAGATTTTTCCATAATTTACCATAGGCCCCATATAAACCCTACTCTCAGAAAACAGTTTATTGCGCCTAAAACCAAATAAATCCCACTTTGGGAAAATAATAAAATTCACCTAAAACCATCACAGATATAGGTATTGCGGTGAAATTTTTTACTTAAATTCATATGGCCAGAAAAAATATCATGCAAATTTGTGAAATTTACTGTTAACGCTAAAACTACTTACACTGCTGTATTGAAATTTATTCTAATTTATTTTTTGTAATACCAGAAATCAGTCTTCAGAATTTTGGGATGATTGGTCCATAATTTACCATAGGTCCAGTACAAATAACGCTCCTAAAAATTATTTTAGTTCGGCTAAAACTTATACGAATCATGATATTTTACTCAAGCCAGTTCAAAGTTCTAACAAGAAATGCATAAAATTTTCTTATTGTCGGTCAATAATTTAATTCAGGTCTAAACCGCAACCAATTTTAGTGCTGACGTTCGTTTTTGTGAAGCTTAGTTAATAATATATATGTATTTATCATATAGAGCCCACTCCTGTCGGTGGAGGGTATCAAAGATTCGGCACAGCCGAATATATCACTCTAACTTGTTTTATATTCTTTTATTTTTTCTTTTGCATTTGAATACTACACTGGTTTTGTACTATTTTGTGTGTGTGTGTGTTTTTTTTGACACTGATTTCACGTTTAACTTTCAACTTTTTTTTTTTGTATTTTGGGAGGATCGCCATATGGTGTGTTTGGAGTTCATCCTTCTATTATTTTTTCTAATCAAACAGAATTATTATTTATTCTTTTTTTTTCGTCCTTGGCTCAACCGTTAAGACGTCCGCTTATTCTTATCTCCAAAAATTATCTGCCCTTGCTGAAACATATTTACAATTATATATACTACTTAAAATTACCTTAAATTTACTTGAAATTTACTTGAGGTTACTCAGTGCTGTTGCAGCGATAAAGTGTGACCCAAATATATGTCACCCAATGGTGCCAAGTGCATTCTGTTTGGTCAGTGTGTCAAGTACACAGACATTTTTTCTTCATTCTCGAATACCGACTTTGCACCGCAACCAATTGTATTTACTATGGGGAACAATTGAAACAAGAACCCTTCAATCCGAATTTTATTTCAATTGTTTTGCCACACACATCGCAACACTTGGTCCCCTAGGATGATTCTATGGACAATTCTAAGCAACTTTGGTGATGGAACCATAGGTCTATCTCGATTTTTGAGTCTCCCACTTTTCAAAAAATGATTTTTTTAAGTCAATTAAAAACATTTTTTTTTTGTTTTTCGTTTCAAATCAAAATTTGATATTTGAATATAAATAAAATTCTCAATTTGTAGGTGGAAGAAATATATTCGAACCAAATGTTTTAAAATATACTAATTTCAGTTATTTTTTAATTCTTTTAGTAAAAGTATACAATGGATCCAAATGCATTGTCGTCTACATCGCAAACCGCAACAACATCAACGAGTACCGAAATATAACAACTTAATTATATAAAAAAAAGTAAATATTGGTATTTCAGTAATTTGGTCATAACTCGGGCATTTTTGAATCGATTGGATAGATTTATAAACTGACGTCTTTAGGAAGAAATTTACCATTTACTTAGATTATAAAACTTGGACTTGGGAAGATATATTGTTCCCGAAAATGGGTATGTTATTTTGGGTATTACTCTTCCATTTTTGGAAGAAAAGTTTCAGGCTTTTCGGGAAATATATGCTGCTAAAAATTTCTGATATTTTGGTATATAAAACGTGTTCATATGTCATACTAGAGCCCTAAAATTTAATAATGTCTTTGTACGGGAGGTACCACGCCCACTTTTCCGATCGCGCCCGTATTTTGTGGGATACAGTGTATTGATAACCGATATGTTTGTACCTAATTTAGCTCGTTTCGTTCTCCAGATATACAGAAATGTATAACGTCTTTGTATGGGAAGTGCCACACCCACTTCTCCAATCCCGCCCATTTTTTTTATAGAGAGTTTATAGAGAGATATGCAGAAAAAATAATTTAAAAAACAACAACAACATGGGATTTATGGAAAAAATTAGAGCTAGTCGATTTATGGACCGATCTTCCTGAATTTCAATAGCAAAAAAATTCCGGACTATATGTGACATAAATGTATAACAACAAAATATTTTGTTAGCGATGTTATTTGAGGATAAAAAAGAGACACGAAACATCGCAATCAAGAAAATTTTACACTACCGAAGAAATCAGTACGACCCGGCACATCTTAGATGATATCTTGTTCGAACCACCGTTTACGCATACCATTCCGTATGGTAATTTCGAACAATATTTAGAATACGATGATCCACCATTGCCTGATCCAAGAATTCCGGTACACATACAAGCAACGGAAAGACATGTTTAATTGCTGGCTAGCGTTTCTAAACGTATTTTAGAAAAAAGTCGACACAGTGTTATGACAGTTACATCAGAAAGCCGTGCAAAATACCCCAGACTTTAAAGCAAAATAACTTCTTTCGCTTTTCTTCCACTAAATTCATTTTTTTTTACACATGTTCTTATTTTTTAGGTTGAATTTCTGTTGAAAAAAATAAAATAACAATCAATTTTACCGAAAAATTTTTCTCGGAAAAAAGACGAAAAATAGTTAAAATATGCATGAAACGCCCTCTGGTGGTGGTCATAGGTAAAAATAAAGATCAAAAATGAATTTCTCGACCCCAAAACCCCCCATATACACATAAAAAAGATAATATAACAATGATTAAAAAATCGAATTTTTAATCAAAATGATGTTATAGGGAAAAAATCATTTTTTGAAAAGTGGGAGACTCGAAAATCGAGATAGACCTATGGTTCCTTCACCAAAGTTGCTTAGAATTGTCCATAGAATCATCCTAGGGGGCGGCTCTAATCGAATTTTTCGGCTCCATACAAATTGGCCCGCCCTAATGTACACACTACACCAGCTTTTCAATTAAAACCCGCAAAACTGCCTCTTTCAAGCTCTTAAATTCTTTCATGACATCTCTATCATAATCAGCAGTTACATCAAGCCTTCTCACAGTGAACGTCTAAGGCTTCGCAATTATCCTTGCAGTTTCCTGGGCCGGGACAAATGAAACAGTTTCTGCAAATATAGACTTTTGTGATGTACATATCACAATTTGCTATATATGAGTTTTTAGCATACCAGGAAGCAGCAGTGATTATTCGAAGTAGTTTATATTGGCGCCTTTGGATTTTTTTCGATATAAGAGGCAGAGGCAGTGCACCATAACTTAATACCGTAGCACTAGATTGCCTTTTAGAAAGAGTTGTAAAGTATAACTGCCGTATTCATAAAAAATAAAATAGAATTCAAACGTATTTTAAAACTAAATTTCCATACAAATTTTCCTTAAAATAGATTTCATATCCAATTTAGTTTTTTATGAATACGGCAGTAAGTATTTGTATTTGTTTTTATTTCTTGCTTTTATAATACAACAAGATACAAAATCTTCTGAATTACAGTATTAGAATTAGAAACGTTATAGGGTACGGTTTTGCAGAAATAATAATTTACTTATATCTAGGTCCTAGATGTTCTAGTTATTATGAAAGTGACTCATTAATAATTTTTTGAATTTAATTGCGTTGCTAGTGAGTTGTAAATCAGTTGGAAGATGGTTCCAGAGATAAATTGTAGATATATAAAATTGGTTATTAGAAGCACTTTTGCGAAATCTAAAGGTGCGGATACTATTTTTATGTAATGATGAGGTGAATGTCAACTTGTTGTAGAGATATTTAGGCTATTTTGTTACTATAATTTTATGCAAAAAAATTAAACTTTTAAACTTGAGGTAATCATCAAAGCCATGCCAAAAAAACGTTTGGTGTATGGAGATACATGATCAAATACGTTTAAATCGAAAACGTAACGCGTAATGTTATTAGATGTTGTAACAAGCTTACGTTTGTCAGTGACATTGCAAGCAGCAAAGATTTTACAGCAATATAAAAGTGTTGGTATTAAATACGATTTGGCTAGCATCATTCTTATCCACAGTGGAGTAAAATGCTGGCTACACCAAAGGCTTCTTAGCATAGCATATGTACTGCCACATACTTGGTTGATATGATCCGACCAAGTAAGGATACGATTAAAAGTAACACCTAAGTTTTTTACTGTGTGCACTAGTTCGATTCGGGTACCATCAAGATTGATATTTATATCACTGCTAGACCTCGCACCCATTACTAGACATTTTGACTTTTCTGGATTTAGTTGTAATCCATTTGCAGAAGCCCATTGATGAATCATATACAGATCGTGATTAAGTTTATTAACTTCAGTACGAATTGATGTTCTGGTACAGCTCATATAAAGTTGGACATCTTCCATATACATTTGTATGAATGAGCATTTTATTTGCAAAGGTAGATCATTAGCAAATAACGAGTATAAAAGTGGACCGAGAATAGACCCCTGGGGAACACCTCTTAATGTACTCAGGCCTAGAAAAGGTACCATTGTTCGCAACTAAATTTGTAGCAATTTCTAAAATGTTAAACATTTTTACAAGTTTCATAACCAACATCTGGTGTTCAACAGTGTCAAAGGCCTTTCAGTCGTCGAGTAAAATCAAGAATGCTATATTGTTATCATCTAAACTACCTCGGATGTTTTCAACAACTTCGGTTAAGGCTGTAGTACAGCTATGCTGATGTCTAAATCCAGATTGGCGGTCCGTTAAGAGCTTATTATCAAAGATGTGTTTAGCGATCTGCTTATGTAGGAGGAGTTCGAGAACCTTAGACAGGTAGGGAAGAATGGAAATTGGCCTGTATTCCTTATCATCTTTAGGTACAGGAATAATTTTTGCACACTTCCACCCAGACGGAAAAGTTCTTGTGGTGACAGCGGTATTAAAAATGTAGTAAACATGACGAATTATCCATGTTCGGTCATCTAGACCGACAGCATTGGACTTAACAGCTAAATATCCTTCAGCAGTGTCATCTAAGTTAAAACATTGAAAGCTAAACTGGTTCACAGGATCAATTAGAACATAATCGTCATAGTCATTAGAACATAATCGAAGTTTGCCATCAAGACTAAGAACAGAGTTTCTTCCAATTAGCCAATTAATTAGAATTGCTTTTAGTTTCATTTGAGTAAATGTAGTTTCTATATGCCATTTCCACGTTAGAAGTATACCGAGGTTTAACATGCGAGTATTGAGGTATTATTTGTTTATTGATTATAATAGGGGGCCATGTTTGCCGACGCAATGTGAAAGTGTACGAATTTTTGCTCGTTTACCTTTATCCTCCATTGTTTCTACCACATTTCCAGTTCAAATATATGATCTTGTAAGTAACGAGACGCTTATTAAAGCTGTATGATCCTTAAATGTTGTACTTTGGGTGTAGTTGTTTGTTGGAATGTGGGAAGTATAAATTAAGTATAATAGAGGGCTGCCTTGTGGGACTCCAGCGTCAATTGGCTGAGGAGAAATTAAAAAATTGCCTTCATTACTAATAAATTTACGACCGACTTAGTAGCTCTCTAATAGCTTTTTTTTTGTTTGTTGCTAAGTTTTGTTTCAATTTATGTAATAAGCCTTCATGCCAGACTTTATCAAAAGCTTTCGAGACATCGATGAAGAGTGCAGAGCAATATTTTTTTTCTTCAAAGGCTTCTCTTATGACAGTAACTATTCGATGAGTTTTGTGCTGTGTTTTCTTCTAAAACCGAATTGATGGTTTGGAATACATCTATTTTCATTTAAAATCTGTGTTGATTTCGACACTAAAAGTTTCTCAAATAGCTTTGAAATATTAGATAATAAGCTAATAGGCCTGTATGACTCAACCTTTGGGTGATACTTTCATGGCTTTGGTGTCATGGTTACTAATGAAACCTTCCATTCTTGAGGGTAGTATTCACGGCGTAAAAAAGCATTAAAAATAAAAGAATAATTTTCTGTAGCTATGCGAGGTAGCTTCAAAAGCATTTTGTTACTGATCTTATCAATAGCGTATGTCTTTTTGGTGTTCAAATCACAAATAGCCTTTTCTATTTCGCTTAACTCAAATCTTAGGGGAATATCTGCTCTAAAATTAACAGGCGCTAACTCGACTGCTATATATTGAGATACATTTGGGGTAAATACGCTTTTCAAATTATTAACAAACATATTTCCTTTTTAATATCATTTCTTGCCCAGCTTCCATTGAGGTTTCTTAATGGTGGCTTAGATATAACTAGTCTATTGAGACTTCTAGCTGCACGCCATAATGAGTAGTCTGATTGTGGAGTTGCATCGTGTTCCCTAAGATATTTTTCCAGGGAAGCCGTTTTCTGAGACTGCAGTAAATTTCTTCGCAGTTTTGTGCATTCTTTTAAAAAATTCTGAAGTTGAAGTGCAGTTGTCACTGTCTTCAAACTCTCCTTTTTCGACATCTGTAGAATATATTGCAACAAAATTTTAGAATTTGTTTTTGTTTTAAATGTTAAATTCTATGCGAACGTTAACATTCGAAATCGTTGAACAGGCAGTAAGTGTTTAAAACTTAGGTATAACTTGCCGAAAATCATCATCATGAATAACACGTTTTTTTTGTCCCATTTATACTACGACGCTTTATTGCAGACACAAAAGGAATTTTCACCTATTACTTAGATGAAGTATTTTATTAATGCATTTGAGTTTTGCTCTCTAACATATACCTTAGGTGGCTAAGACGATTTCATAATATTTTGTGCTTTAGAGGATTCCTTATTCAGAATTGCCAAGCTATTTTGGGAACTTGTTCTATCAGTTATTTCATCTTTTAATACTTTGGTACCGATGCAACTGCGGAAGGGGTAGGGATGCTACCCCCTTTAAGCACTGTTATATACCTAACAATACCAACTTGTACTTAAGGCTTTTGAGTATTTCTTACTTGTGTTACTGAGTTTTTCATTGCTGTTTTCCGGTTAACCGTATCATGACATATTAAAGTTGTTTTTTCCGGTGAGGCTGCAAGTGTGGTGGTAGAATATTTGTTAGTGTATTGCTATGATCACGTTTTTTATTGTTTTCTGCATTGCTAACATTCATTGTAACATATGCATTTCCTTCGTTTTGCTTTATTGTCATTTTATTATTCATATACTTAACTGTTTACTGTCGTTTTCTTATTATTTATAATGTTGTTTTAACACCGAAATTAAAAAATTTTTTTATATGATTTTATATTATTTTATACAGATTATATATATGTTTTGTATGTACGTACTTTGAAGTGTCCATGTGTGGAGTAGTAAGGTTTTGAGTATATTTTTGCTTATTATTATGGCGAGCAATGCCAAATTTATTATGGCTAAAGAGCCGCAATTTTGAAAATTAGTAGTAAACTTACAGCTACAGAGCCATTTTAGTTAAGATTCATTCTGTTTAATTAATCATAAATTTTGTTCTTAAATACAAATTTTTAAACTGGAAGCCCCCTTCAAACTAGGCAAGTTACTAGCGCAAGTCTCTTGAGCAACTGTTGATTGGTTTATATCATGGGTAAGGACGTGGTAAGGGGAAAAAATTGAGTACAGACTTTGTTGTACTCGGCAAGCTACTTGCGCAACTAACTTGCCGAGTCTGAAAGGGAGCTTGTGCTAAAACTATGAAATTTGTCATACTGATTGTTGACCAATCAGATTGTTGCTTTCATTTCTCCGCTTTGGATTTCTTCTTTCACTTGCATTATAGTGCAAGTGTCAAGTGTCGTATGAAATTTTATGCTATTGATAACAGTGGTATGCAGGTGTAAATTGTTGTGTGGAATTTATTAGGACTGAATACTGTGTTATGTAAGGTAAAGTGAAGTGGTAAATTACAGTGGTATGCATATATACTACACCTTTTTCCTTAAGCCTAGTACTCTATTCAAATCTGTGCAAAATGTTGAGCAACATATATTACCTATCTCGAGAGTTTGCATAATTTGAAGTTTTTAATATTTCAAAGTATGCGACATTGTTTTGCGTATATAAACAAATCCTACATGTATTTTACTAAAAAGTGTTTTTTTTTTTTTAATAAAAAAGTAAATAAAATAGCAAGTAATTTTCAAAATACATTGCTGGTTGCGGATAATCTTTTTAATAAATTTTGTGCTTTATTTCACAGTTGTAAAAAATGTTGACCGACACATTTCGCAACTTTTTTACAAAATGAACAGAGTACTACTCTATCAACATTATTTAATAGATATTCCATGCAAGTTTGGGTACGTTCGTAAATGCAAAAAAACTGTGCATCACTGCGGTAGTGATGCAAAATTTTGTTGCTGATGCGTGATCACCAGTTGCAGTTGTGATGCTGATGATTTTTTTCTGCACAACAACTGTGCAAAGCTTGCATTTTTAAGCACGAGCTAAATATTAAAAGTTTCATAAACGAACATAAAATAATAATAAAAATGTTATCAACAATAGTGATGACAAATTTTATTGACTATATTGAAACAAAATTGGACAGTTTTCTTATAAATAACAAGAAAAACCATAAAAAAAGAAAAATAAAACGATTTCTTTTATATCCAAAGTTATTGCAGCAGAAAATTAACTGATTCAAAAATTTGCTGCAGAGCTGCGGCATCACTGCATAAAACAATTTTTGACCTATTAGAGTGATGCCAACTTTCTTACAAGCGATGCTTTTACGAACATTAAACTTTAATGATGCGCAAGTGATGCGCAACAACTACATTTACGAACGTACCGTTTTTTTTCATATGAGTTTTGACAGCATTTCACGTGAAATGTTGAACAGAGTATCAGGCTTTAAGAGAAAATTTTGGGGTTTATTTTGTTTTGTTAAAAGAAAATGAAGCAACAAATTTGACAGTGTTAATTGTTCTTAGGATTATAAACTTAATTATTGGAATGTAATAAGAAATATTTTATGACAAAATGGTATGATATAAATAAATTTTTGTTTACTTTTTTCTCTTTATGTCTATTTTCATAATGTTTTTGGTATTATTGCTAAATCAATAACAAAAAGCGTTAGGTAATGTCATTTTAAGTTCGTAGGCATAGTTGTCGTAGTTATAAATTGGTTGTGTAATATCGAGTTTGTCAGTAGGTAGGGTATATAAAATACTTGTTGAAACTTGTGAAATTCATCAATTGGTTTTTATTTTAAAATTTCATATGTAATACTTTTTTGGGGCATTGTATGTTTGCATTTTTATTTGAGGACTATTGTTATTTATTCTTATCTTTGCATATGCTGCTTTAAAATCTTCAATTGTATATATTTAAAATATGTCTTCATTCTTTGCTGGCGCTAATTCTCTTATATTTTTTTTCTTCATCTTCGATGCCAGTTTTATCAGAATCGAATCTAGTTTCGCTGAGTTATCGCTGAATATTGTCCGCATACTATTTTGTATATCCTTGGCATGTAACTTCTTCATAATCTTATCTTGTTTCGATGAATTATCATCACGTTCTATGTGCACAATATTATTTTCAATTCTTATGTCAACTTCTTTTATATTTTCAAATTGATTAAATTGCAATTTATTCATATTTTTACTATAATTTATGAATGTACATTCCCATTTTTCAAGTTGATCAGTCTCCTGAGAGATGAAGTTTTTCATATTACCTCCATTCGCGCGCTCTTTATTCATATCTCTTTCTTCATTTTTATTTAGCTTATTTGCCTCTTTATTTGGAATTTTATTTGTCTCTTTTAAGTTCATATAATCTTCATTTTTCTTCTTCATTGCCCTTGCTTTAGTATATCCATTTTGTCCTACCTAATTTGTCCAAAATATCTCCGAATCTAGTTAGAGGAAGTTTTTTATTAACAATTTTATCATTACGTGTTCTAAAATCTACAACAAGTCTCCATTTCCTATTTACCTTACAGGTTTTTCTTTGATACAAAAGGAGTGGAGTTAGGGTTGCCAGACGGGCTTGATTGTCAAGCTTTTCCAATGCGTGTCAAAAATCAAGAAAAAATGTCATATGTCAAGCTAAAACGGAATTGTAGAAATATTTCCATCAAATTGTCAAAAAAAAAAAAAAATAAAGAACAAAATTAATTAGCAAAAAAAAAATTATTTTTTCTATAGGTAACCGTTACATTGCCAATTTTAACCCTCCTAAGCTCAACACTATTGCATGTTTTAGCCCAACTCTAACAAAATGGTTGAAAACAATACGTCATTAATCAGTTCCGCACTTAAAAAAAGACTCGAAAGTGATTTCCAGAAATGCTTAGAAAATGGCTCGCTTAAAAACAAAATGTACACAACGTGCGCAATTTTATATTGATCATGTATATGATCGAAATGTGACTGTTTAAAGCATTATTTTGCAGTCATATTTAGCACAGCCAAACCATGAAAAAATGTTTCTTTTGGTGGTGTTAGTGTTTTTAACGGGACAATTTCTTTGCAGATTTTGTAGCAAGTGAGTTTTGTTAGCTCGTGCTGTAAGGAATAGAAATAAAATAAAACTGTGTTTGATTTAGGGCTGCTTTTATATAAAAATTTTAAATAAAAAAGTAATATTCAACATTTTTTATTTTTCGAATTTATTCTATGAGTTAAATTTCAGTTATGTATTTTATAAAGCTACCAGACTATTATATTGTATTTTCTTGTTACATTTTACCTTAGCTTTCCGTTGGATAGCAATGAAGTATATTTATGTACAGAAAATTTACAATTATTAGACATCAGCAGAATGTAATGCATTTTCTGGCCCGCTACGGCCTTCGTCAGCATTCTTTATGTTACTTATGATAAAAAAAATAATTCCCAATATCTATTTGTTAAAATAGTTGAGTTAAATACATTCAATTTATAAAGTATCACTATCCAGTGTGACACAAAGAATGCTGACGAAGGCCGTAGCGGACCAGAAAATGCATTACATTACAACTGTAAACAGTAAAAAAAAAAAAATAAAAAAAAAACTCATGAGTTCAAACAGTAGAAATGCATATATCACAGTGAGTGTTAACGAAACAAATGCAGAAATAAAAAAAAGAATCGATGATAGAAAATACCTAACTTCTAAACCTATTACTCGCACGCGATCCCTCTCACCTTTACTATTTAATAATACGGTAGATACACTAACAAATATAAAACCTTCAACCGTTGCCTCAACGGCAAAAACAATTTTAAGAAGTGATAAAAATATTAACCCTCAATCAGGCATAATTGAAAACTCAGTATCACCTTCGGTGTCTAATAATATGGTTGATTCTAATACAATAAAAAATATAGAACCTGCAAGCGGTGCCTCAGCGGCTAAAACGATTTCAATAAGTGATGAAAATATTACCCCCAAATCAGGCATGATGGAAAACTTAGCTCCACAAGTAAAAAGTGGTCAAAAGCCCCCAGTACAAGTAGGTATTGATAGGTACATAACAGTGCTTAAACGGGGTCGCAGCCCAACCTCTTCAGCAGTTGCTTCGGTCTCAAAAGTCTTAAAAGATGGTACAGCTGATAGAACAAGTTCACAAAATCGTTTTGCAATTCTGGATGAGGAATCCCCGGAAGCACAAAACGTTATCAAAACTTCTAAGCCACCGCCGATATATCTTAGAGAGCAAAACTCAAATGAATTAATAAAGAATTTGATCTCGGTAATAGGTGAAAATTCTTTTTATGTAGCTGCAATAAAACGGGGTTGTTTTAATGAGACAAAAATACAAGTTAATCGTGAAGATGATTTTCGTAAGGTAATAACAAAATTTGAAGCACTTAATAAGAATTTTTATACATATCAACTGAAGAGCAGTAAAGGTCTTCAGGTAGTGATTAAGGGCATTGACTCATGCGTGGACCCAGGTGAGATAAAAACGTTTTTAGAAGAGAAGGGCTTCAAAATAAAAAATGTAATAAACATTAAAAATAGAGAAAAAAATCCCCAGCCACTATTTAGAGTGGAGCTAAAACCCGGCGACATTAAGCTTAAAAAGAACGAAACGCACCCCATTTACAATCTGAAATATATCCTGTATAGAAAAATACAATAGAGGAGCCGCACAAAAGGAATGTTAAAAGGAAGTTTAAACTGCCAAGAATTTGGACACACTAAGGCATACTGTCATCTAACCCCTGTTTGCGTCGTATGTGGAGAATAACACGGTACAGCTCTCTGCGATAAGTCTAAAAACGACCCCAATGTAAAAAAATGTAGCAACTGTGGTGGTAATCACACTGCCAACTATGGAGGATGCCCTGTATACTCTATCGTCAAGCGCTCGGTTGGACCGAAACCTAATCCCCCTCAAATGCAGGCAACAAATCAAGTTTACATTAATGACGTTCAGGTACCGCAGCCTAGTAATAACAGAACATCCTGCGCTAATGTCTTAAAATCAAATCATATGCCAATGCAAGGTGAGTTGCCAAATAATAATGAAACTCCAGTTTCTAATTTAAGTCGTCTAGAGAAAACCATGGAAACATTAGTACAAACAGTAAATAACTTTACCAACACAATGGGTAATATGAAGCAGGAAATTTTAAGAATGCAATCGATGTTATTGCAAGCTGTACTAAACAAGTCATGAACTGTTTAAAAATTTGCTTTTGGAACGCAAACGGCATCCGCCAACATAAAAAGGGAATAGAATACTTTCTGAAACTCATCTGACCTCAAGAAACACGTTATGTGATACCAAGGACCCTCGAGGTAGAGCTTGTGGAGGTTCTGCTATTTTGATAAAAAACCGAGTAAAACACTACTTAATGTGTGATCATCGTGAATATTATCTCCAAGCAACGAGCATTTGCGTTGAGGAATTATCTCGAAACCTAGTAATTTCATCATTATACTCCCCACCTAGATTTTCAATATCAGAAAGCCAATATAATAAATATAAATAAATATAATAAACATACTTTCTGGCGGTCACGACTTATTACACCTTAGGGTCGTGTTTTGTTTAACACAATTTGTAAAATGGACCTAAATGTGGTCGCGAGCGGACATCCAACATATTGGCCTACTGATCAGCAAAATGTTCCAGATGTCATAGATTTTGGCGTGGTTAATAACATCCCCATAGATATATCTTAATGCCCATTGCACAGAAAATATTCCGCTTAGCACACCGGAGAACGTGGATCTCGCTATTGTTAATTTTGACAGTTATCTCAAACTAGCTCTTCAACATTCCAGCATAACCCTCAAAAAAACCAAAAACAAGTGGCAATTGCACAGATCCCCCCAACTTAAAACTTTATTGAAAGAGTGCACAAAAAGGCTGAGAAAGTTACTGCAGTCTCAGAAAACGGCTTCACTGGAAAAATATCTTAAGGGACTTGATGCAACTCCACAATCAGACTACTCATTATGGCGTGCAGCTAGAAGCCTCAATAGACCAGTTATCTCTAAGCCACCATTGAGAAACTTGAATGGAAGCTGGGCAAGAAATGATATTAATACATATATCGTGAAATAATACATTTCACGATATAGCAGTCGAGTTACCGCCTGTAAATGTTAGAGCAGCTATTCCCCTAAGATTCGAATTTAAAGAAATCGGAAAGGCTATTCGGGATTTAAACACCAAGAAGGCACCCGGTATTGATAAGATCAGTAATAAAATGCTTTTGGAGCTACCAAGTATAGCGAAGAAAATTATTCTTTTTGTTTTTAATGCTATTTTACGCCTTCAATACTACCCTCAGGAATGGAAGGTTTCCTTAATAACCATGATACCAAAGCCAGGAAAGGATCACACAAAAGTTGAGTCATACAGGCCTATTAGCTTATTATCTAATATTTCAAAGCTATTTGAGAAACTAATAGTGTTAAAATTAACGCCGATTTTAAATGAAAATAGATGTATTCCTAATCATCAATTCGGGTTTAGAAGAAAGCACAGCACAATTGAACAAACTCATCGAATAGTTAATGTAATAAGAAAAGCATTTGAAGAAAAAAAATATTGCTCAGCACTCTTCATCGATGTGTCTCAAGCTTTTGATAAATTCTGGCATGAAGGTTTACTACTGAAATTGCAGCAAATATACACAAGCTGTTAGAAAGCTACTTAGTCGGTCGTCAATTTATTATAAAAGAAGGCGATTTTTTAAGTTCTCCTCAGCCAGTTAACGCTTGAGCCCCACAAGGCAGCATCCTGGGCCCTCTATTATACTTAATTTATACTTCGGACATGCCAACAAACAGCTACACACAAACCTCAACATTTGTAGATGACACAGCTTTCCTAAGCGTACATGAAAACGGTCAAGAAGCATCTCGTTACTTACAGGATAACATATTTGAACTGGAAAGGTGGTTAAAACAATGGAGGATAAAGATCAATGAGCAAAAATGCGCACATATAACATTCACATTGCGTCGGGAAACATGCCTCCATATTAAAATCAATAATCAAATAATACCCCAACACTCGCATGTAAAATATCTCGGTATACATCTAGATCGGCGTTTAACGTGGAAATGGCACATAGAAGCAAAATTAACTCAAATGAAACTTAAAGCAATTCAAATTAATTGGCTCATTGGAAGAAATTCTGTTCTTAGTCTCGATTGCAAACTTCTACTTTACAACTCTATCTTAAAGCCAATTTGGTGCTACGGTATTCAGTTATGGGGCACTGCCTCTGCTTCTAATATCGAAAAAATTCAAAGGCGCCAAAATAAACTTCTTTGAATAATCACAGCCGCTCCCTGGTATGTCAAAAACTCAAATATCCACAAGGATCTCAATGTGCCATTGGTAAAAAATATGATAACGAAATATGCAATAAAATATTTAAAAAGGCTGGATGGAACTGCACCCAAATCCATTAGCTCGAAATATTTTAAATTATGGTGGCCACACTCGCTTAAGAAGAAGAGACACTGCAGCACTCACCCAATCAGATGAGCGATAAGCACCTACATATGTAAACAGAAACCGTGATGACTAAATCTTTTTTGTCTGGCACTGGCAGGACATAAAGTAAATATTAGGATAATATTTGATTAATTATTGTTAGTTCATATTTAATATATGAAGATTCAATAAATAAATACTGATAAAAAAAAATAAATAAAAGAGTCTTTCAAATGAGTCGCGGGTGGCTCAAAAATTACTCGAAAAAGTCTCGCATTTGATTGTTGGTACTAGCACAAACTGTCTCGAAAATGAGTCGTAATTGATCAGAAACGCCAATCATAAAAGAATCTTTCAGAAGAGTCGCGGGTGGGGTACAATTTTCTCCCGAATGAATAGTAATTTTCGACTCCAAAACGAGCGCATAAATGATTATTTTAATCGCGCAGTGGAGTCAAAAATGACTCGAAAATGATCAATAATTTCAAAAAATGTTGACCGTTTATGTTGCAGTGACCCGGCAGCCAGCACAATCTCAACACATACTCTCCAAAGGCTCCCTCCAGAGCCCTTCAACAACCATCAATCAACAAGCTTGGAGTTCACATAACAGCCCCTTACGGCCATAAGGGCCGCCTGGCTGTCGACGTATATAGTGACCTCCGAGCCCCTATCAATGTTGTCCCTCATCAGTTCCATGGCACTCAAGACATCTTTGAGCATTAGGCAGCAGGTTCCTTCGACTAGCCTCTCTCAATGACTCGCACCAAACACAGCATCCATACGTAAGAATGGGTCTAACCACCGAAGTGTACAGCCATCCCACTACTAACGGCCGGAGTCCCAGGCTCCTACCTATCGATGCTATGCAAGCATAGTAGGCATTGAGACCTCTCTTAAGTCTCTCCTGAGTATTCCTTCCCAACGACAGCTCGCTGTGCAGAATAACTCCTAGATACTTAGCACTATCAGATAGTCTAAGCTCTACTCCTCCTAGTACCGGCAGCCTAAAATTCTCTACTCTGTGCCTCCTAGTAAAAACAACCAACTCGGCCTTCTCCGGATTAACTCCCAATCCCTTATCACACGCCCATGCTGATCGTTCGCCCAGCGCCCCTTGCATGACTTCCATAATTGTCAGCAGAAACTTGCACGATACCAATATCACCACATCTTCCGCGTAGGCCACAATTTTCTGACCCATTCTGTCAAAAAGTGAATAACTCTACTGCTAAGCATCAGAGTTATCCATTCGACCAGGAACAGTGGAACGCCTAGATCCACCTCTATGTCCAGGAATGCCGCCAAGGTGTATTCCTTGCTTCGCAATCCCCGCTCTACATAACTACACACATCATGAAGCGCACTTTCAAAAGATCTACCCTTAAGATAGGCGTGTTGAGCGCCGCTGCTGATGCCGGCGTCAATCTTCGGCCTCAGATGTAGATCAATCAGTCTTTCCAACGTCTTCAAAAGAAGAGGCGATAAGCTGATTGGTCTAAAATCCGTGGGCTTAGAGTGACCGGTTCTTCCCGCCTTGGGTATAAAAACCACCCTGACCCTGAGCTACCACCCTTTAGGAATGTGCCCGTTCAGCACACAGACCCTAAGCAGTTCTAACAACACCAGGAGTGACGATCTCCAGATATTCTGTAACATCGGCGGAAAGATACCACCTGGTCCTGCCGATTTGTAAGACCCAAAGTTATTAACCGCCCATGTTACTTTATCCAAGGTGATCATGTCCCCCACCGTCTCTCTCTCCTCACCACCCGAGTCAGATCCACAGAACGAGTCACCACATTCAATCTGTTCCCCCACCCCAGGATCCACACATCTCGGAAAATGAGTCTCCATTAGCAGACAAAGAGATTCAGAGCTAGATTCCGTCCATAAGTTGTCCGGTCTCTGAATAAATCCCGGGACTACAGGTTGCTTGGATAAAATTCTCTTGAACCTGGACATCTCATTTACAGATTCCACTGACTCGCTAAACTTGACCCACGAGTCCCTTTTCGCTCTCCTAATATCTCCCTTATATCTATTGTAACTCAATCTGAAGTTACTCCAATCCTCTCCCCTACGCGTATACTTCGCTCTATTGAACAACCTTCTGACAGTGAACCTTTGAGTCCTCAACTCGTCTGTCCACCTTCTTGGTTGTGTGCGCTTGGCCGGAAAGTTCATTGGACAGGATCGCTTATAGCTTCTTGTCAATACCTCCGTGAAGGTGCTCACCAGATGCTCCACACCGGTCGAAGTCGAACTCCAGCCGTGTGTAACTAAGGTTACTGTGCACCAATCTCGAAAAGTAATCCCAATCCGTCCTTCTTGGATTCCTGTAGGGCCACCTTTTCTACCTCTCAAACATTAGATTAAAGGACAGGCGACTATGGTCAGATAAGGAAAAACCCAGGTCCACCCTCCAATCCTCCATTAACTCCCTGCAGTTCGTCAATGTCATATCTATCACTGCCTCCCTATCCCTAGTTCTGAACGTAGGTGTATTCCACCTGTTCCAGATAAGAAGATTGCTGGCAATAATAAAATCAAACCTAGACTTACCTCTTTTGTTGATGTCGGCACTTCCCCATTGTGTATGGTGTGCATTGGCGTCACACCCTAGTACCAGCCTCCAGCCACTTCTGCCTGAGTACTCCACCAACTCTTGCACTTTTTCACCAGTTGGATCGGTAGCCTCGTATGACAAGTATACCGATGCAAGTGCCAGGACCGTTTTGTCCTTGGCTTCTCCTGTCACAACCGTGAGTCCTCCATTACTGTCAGAATGAGAAATCATAAATTTATACCCAGTTCTCGCCAAAATACAAGTTCGTACCTTCTCTTCTGTGTGGGGTACGAACAATGTATACCCCCTGACCCTTAATCCAACTACCAGGTTTTTGTTAATCCAGGGCTCTTCAATTAAGGCCACGTCCACATTGTTAGCAATGGGGTGCGTTACTAATTCGGTTGAGGCTGCTTCACTTTCAACCTCTTAGGGTCTATTATTTTTAGGAAACCTAAATCTGATAGACTCCAACCCGAATACCGGAATCCCTCCAATCGATTTCAGCTTTTTAAGAGACTCCCAATCCACTGCGAACCTGAAGTCTCTTCCCTGGTTCTCTTTCCAACCCAGTGAAGCTATTAACTTCCACTGGCTTGTAATGAGTCCATTGTTTTGGTTGGCCAGTACCCCCAGTATGACCTCCACCGGTTTTATAGGTGGAGGTATCCATACCGTGACTACTGGCATTAATGGCAACTCAGACGCGAGTATAACGTCCACACTAGCTTCTGGACAGGAGCTCCAACAATTGACAGTTTTGCCGCAATTGACAGTTTTGACACCTCTTGCCCAGTCAACCCCTTTGAACGATACTTCGTCCGGCCTTCCGTTAACACTAAACATTTCGTCGAGTAGTTTGTTCTCTAGCACCTGCCATCTCTAGACACTGATCCCTCCATCTGGATCCATACGATCAATGACAGCCGCCAGAATACCGTCCTTACTCGACGACTCCTTTTGTTTCTTAGACGTGGAGGGGTGCTCCTCTCTGGAGTCAGTCCTCTGATTGATCTCCTTATGGGGATCTTTAAAAGAGCTGACCACAGTCTGACCAGTCCTCTTAGCCGCGGGGGATTTCTGGTCATCACCAGACCTCACTCTCTTAACTACGCCTTTATTGGGGTCCTTAGCAGAGCTCTGTTGGTGATCATCCGATTTCCTTGCAAATGTTGACTGGTTTGTCCCGGTAACCCTTCCTTTAGTGACTCCTTTTTGGGAGTGACTATCGGAAATTATCAAGACATTTCCAGTCCTCGTCGTCGAATAGTAGTGGGTATATAGTTTACAGGCCTAGCTCCTTTAATTGTCACGATTAAGAGGGCCAGGTGTTGAACTTTTACCCTCCTTTTGGTTATCCGCTGTTTTATTAGAGGATTCATCAGCAGGGGGTGCTTGAGATTTGTTGTCTTTACTGACAACATTTGCTTCCCCAGCAGCCCTTGCTGTGTATCCCGCAGGATAGGGAAGCCCTAGGATAGCACCGACAGAACCGTGGATTCGTTCGAATCTAGCAACGTTCTTTCGGTGCTTTCACAGCAAATGCCTATTCCGCCCATCGTGCAGTGAGGAGTCTTGCTTAGCTATCTTTTCTAGAAAGGCTAAGGAGGCTCTCACACCACTCTTGGCTTTTTCGTAGCTCGTTCGACTACCTGATGTGACCTGTCCTGTCGCATCTTGCCGAATACCGAGTTTTGATTTAAAATGCCAAACCGCTCTCCATCCCGAGTGTGACTCCAGATGTCGATCAGTGCTATTTCGTGCTCATCATCACAGCCCAGAGTTAGGTCACCGAGTCTTTCCGATGCCCCTGTACGAGACGAAGAGTCGATTGGGGAGTCCATCCTGTCCGTCTCTGTCATAAATGCCAGTTCTGCCACTAACTGACTCTCTTGCATCAGAATATCCCTGTGAATACCCAGCAAGTCGGAGTCCGAATCTGACACCGAACCTGCTGAGCTGTCAGTGATATTCCCTGCACCAACTCCTTCAATTCGTTTTTTAAAATTGTCCAGTTTTTGGTCCCACGAGTGTGCACGTATATAAAAGGACCATCTCGTGCAGTGACGGCATGCGCGGACTAGGCTAGAATTACAACTGACCATTGCCATCGGCGTCAGAGGGAAGCTGATCGCCACTAACTAGCCATTCAGGTCCTCGGCACTGCTGTCAACCACTTGGATCTTAAAAGTGGGGGATGTGGGAAAACAAAGGGGAGTAGATAGGATTATAGGTAATGGGGGTGGGACAGGGGATTTATGGATAACCCTTGGTCATGCTGGCCTTTAAGCTTATGCCTTAAAACTTGTTTCGGTTAGACTACACCGATTCAAGTTTAAGCCACCACATCGCGGCAAGATAGTTATCCAGGTGAGCTCGTAAGTGTATTCCAAACTGTTGTTCATGGTCTTAGCTACAAGAGTTTGAATTGCCAATTAAAATTATGCTCAGCCATCTATTGCGATAGCAACATTGCGAGCAAAATTTCATGTGTGAGAACAAAAGCAGCAGCTACAACGCTAAATGTTTTATTTAGCTCCGTATGCGCACCAAAAAGTTGCAAAAGCTTTAAAAGAGAGTTGGTACTACTCAGTTAGCAGCGACGCGTCGAATATTCTTACGCTGGACAGTATTTTGTAGTGTACCTCATAAGTTGCCACCGAATGCCCTTGAGCTACTCTGAAATCTATACATACCAACCTATATAGAGTTGGGTAATTGAGCAAGATCAAATAACGGCATTTACCAATACACACATGGATTAGAATGCAAGTTAATTGGGGCATGAGTACGATAAACCTAAATAATAAATTCTACTCAATAAGAATTGTAAATTGAGTGACAAATAGGAATGAGTGTAAGTACAAACATTCCTGTTGGTCCAAATAATTGTAATTATGGATATCTCAATAAGACCGACAGAGAAGAACTGAATTATGTAAATAAGTAGAATAAGTAAGAAGAGTTAGCTAATAATTTCAAACATAGTATATAAGGCAATGCAACTTTAAATAAAGACAGACTTGAAATTATCAATCAATATCGGCAATAACTTGCCTTGCATTTTTAATTACAAGCTCTCCTATCTTTCTGAAGTTCCTTTGAACGACTATCCAAGCAGCTGAAACGCTGACAGCTAGTTAAACTAACCAAGGACTATAGGGAATAAAAGATCCTATACACAAGGACATACTTTACACTAGTAACTGCACCTCTGACACCACATGGCGATCCTGCCCACTCGAACCACAACAAATTAATTATCCTGCCAGGCTAAACTTTTTAGATCCTTCCAAACTAATAAGTAGTTGAAGATCCTGCTAACCAAAATTTTTAAATTTCAAAAAAAAAGATTTGCCTTTGTAATAAGACTAGAGAAAATTTTTCGATGTCCTTAGAGGCAGAAATAGACGAAATTGTTGCACGCTGGGAGCTATATCTGGACAACAGCAAGGAAGAAGAATATGATCCAGAACCAGTAGAAGAATCGGCACCCTGCTATGTACTTCTACCACTAAACGCAGGTCCAAAGGCTATTACCATTGAAACATACAAGAAGCGGCAAGTAAAACCAATAAGCGAGAAGACCATTGAGAAGCAAAAAAAAAAGTACAGGCAAGGCATAACAACGGAGAAGCCAGCACAAAGACTTATAAAAACACAAATAAGAGCACTCCAAAGGGAGAGAATAAATAAATAAAGAAATAAATAAAAAAAAGAAAATTTTTATAAATTCTAAAAAAAAAATTATTTTTATGGACTTAAATTTATGTGAATAGCATTAATTGTTTTTTAGCGTATAAGATAAATCAATATTTAATAAAAAAAAAAATATGCCTTAAAATACAGTAAACAACACTAACACTAATATATAAATTAGCAAGAAATAACAATATAAAAACTTTTTCAAAGACAACAAGTAAAACTGTATAAGAAAACAAAAATTGTTAAACCAAAAAATCCTATAAACTTCACACTGAAAGAAGATAAAGAATGGAGTTTAGAGCCAAGAATTGAATGGTTAGCTGACTGGTGGAAAACATTAGGCATTGAAGGTAGACCCACTGCAGAAGATGTATTGAAAAAAAGGAATATAGAATTAGAAACAATCCTAATGATAAGGAAATTTTGCAAGGATTAGACAAACAGAAATTTGATATTAATAAGAAAAGTTATTAGAATAGGAGGTTAGTTACTATATAAATGGAGAAGAATCTCCCGAAATTAACCGATATTTTGAAAAATTTAAAGAAAAGTCCACGAAGGACATATATTGAAAAGACAATTAACCTTAAGTTAGAAGAAATAAAAACCATAACAAGAGAGTTTGAAATAGCACAAATTGAAGAGACAAACGAAGAAAAAGCATCAGTACTTAAATTAGAATTTAAAAATATAGTAAAGAAAATTAAAGAATTGTTACTCCAGAATATTACTAAGATAGAAAACAAAGATATCAAAATTACAGCATTTAGTTTAGAAACAGTCTCTAAAGCACTCCCACTTTTTGCTGGAAGCCATGAAGAACTGAAAAGTTTCGTAATAACAGCGGAACTCATTGAGAAAACTCAAGCTGAAACAGCTAAAAAAGATTTCTTATAGCCAATTTACACTACAACGAAATCAAGTACTTTCGAGATTTCGAGCCAAATCTAGTTGTTTTTGGCTAGATTTAGCGTACAAAACAAAATCTACTCCGTAACTAGATTTTGACGAAATCTAGTAGTACTTATTTATGCAACTATGTTTTCCCCATATAGCACTAAAAACTACTTCCCTGCACAAGAAAAAAATGACATTTTAACAAAAAACAAAACAAAAACAAAAATAGCTGCTTGTTAAAATTGTTAAAAAAAATTCAAAAATTTTGTAAAATAGTAAAAAAAAATGCAAATGACAAATAATAATATTGATAAAATATATGAAGTTGATTATAAAGAAAATGTAATGCAAATTTTTAAATGCCTATTTCTTTATATGTAAGTATGTGTTACACAAAAAACTTTCAGTCGGCGGTTTTTGTTGTGAAAACCAAATCTCGCTAATGTCAAACAAGTATAATGTAAACGAACTAGATTTGGAGGAAGATTTCAAATGAAATCTACTAGATTTCGATGTAATGTAAATGCTTATTACAGTACGTATACCATGCAAAATTGACTTCAGGAGTAAGAACGGCAATAGGTAGTTATGCAAAGCCAGAAAATTTAAATGCATTAAAAACATTATTAGAACAGATGTACAAAAGAAAAAAGACCATTCCAGAGTTATAATCAAAATTAAGCACTATTTACCAAGGGAAAATGTCTGTTAATACATTCAAAGAAAGAACAATGACGACAATAGACAACCTGAACAAGTTAGGAGTAGAAGAACTTGGTAATGATGCCACAGAAGCTGAGAAAAATGTTATTATTAAAATTAACTCAAAGCTTTCTCTAGATACTTTTAAAATAGGTATTAATGATAGTTTAAAGACAGCCATTTTCGCAGCTCGTCCAAAGACTTTACAAGACGCGGTAGAACTTGCACTAGAACTAGAAAGTGATAATAAACTAAACAATAATGCGGTAATGCACAATCAAAAGCAACAACATAATAATAATCAAACCAGGCATTACAATAGCAATTTTCGCGAAAGCATTAATTTTAGAAATAACAACAACAACAATTTTAGCAATAATAGAAACAACAATTTTCCTAATAGATATAATGGCAACAATACAAGTTTCAACAGAGGCAACAGTTACACTAGGAATGACAACTTCAACAACAATAATTCTCCTAGGAACAACAATCATTTTAGAAACAACAGTCGTATTAATAATACACCTAGAAGCAATAAGAACAATAGAGACTACAGAAATGACAACAATAAAAATAGAAATAATAATTCCAATAGAACCAACAACAACTACGGAAATACTAACAATAACAGCAGAAGAAATATACATGTAGTACAAGACGAGGGAAACGAGGAAGGCTCGGAATACAGGGATATTCTGGACAGCCAAAATTAAGAGTATTTAAAGTTTCAAATAATAACACAAATTACATAATCGCTAAATACAAAGATAAAGAATTAACATTTCTTGTCGACACAGGAGCCGACATATCGTTATGTCGCAATAAAACATTTTTTGATTAAAAATTACTATACCCCCACGAACAGAAATTATACAACCATTGAAATTAAACCTTACTGAAGATTGCGTAATACTTAATAATGAATTAAAAAGCGGTATTTTTTTAAGTAATTCAATAGACCTAAAAAACGTAATGACACACATTAAAATTCTAAACACAACAAATTAGACACAAATTTTACAGGGCATTAAACTGCACACTGACCCACTTAAAAACTACGACATATTAAGTTACACAAATAGAAACAATGACGAACGTTTTGAACAAATTCTAAATGACTTGCAATTAAATAATACTGATGAGTATGCAAAATCAGAATTAATAAATATATTCAAAAGATACCAAAATGTATTTCATTTAGAGAACGAGAAATTAACTGCAAACAATTTTTATAAACAAAACATTACAACTTCAGATAACACTCCGGTGTATATAAAAATCTACAGACTACCCCACTCACACGCGGACATAATAAATGAACAAGTACATAAAATGTTACATGACGATATAATAGAACCATCAATTAGCCCCTACAATGCTCCACTTCTTTTGGTACCCAAAAAGAATACGGAAGACAAACGAAAATGGAGACTTGTAGTAGACTTTAGAAAGTTAAATGACAAAATAGTTAATGACAAACTTCCACTAACTAGATTAGAGGATATTTTGGATAAACTAGGAAGAGTTAAATGGTTTTCGACTCTTGACATGACTAGTTCATTTCACCAAATTCAGTTGGAAAAAGACTCAAGACCACTTACAGCTTTCTCTACACAACAGGGACACTACCAATTTGAAAGACTACCATTTGGACTTAAAATTTCATCAAATAGTTTTCAGAGAATGCTTACGATAGCACTTTAGGGACTTGATTCAGAAGCTTTTCTTTATGTCGATGACATAATTGTATATGGATGTGACTTACAGCTTTCTCTACACAACAGGGACACTACCAATTTGAAAGACTACCATTTGGACTTAAAATTTCATCAAATAGTTTTCAGAGAATGCTTACGATAGCACTTTAGGGACTTGATTCAGAAGCGTTTCTTTATGTCGATGACATAATTGTATATGGATGTAGCCATCACAATGAAAATCTTGTCAAAGTTTTAGATAGACTTCAGCGATACAACTTAAAACTGAATCCAAAAATATGTTGTTTTTTAAGACCAGAAGTAGTTTACTTAGGACACTTAATAACAAAGGACGGTATGAAAACCGATCCAGCTAAATATGAAGTTATTAAAAATTACCCAACACCCAAAAAAGCAGACAAAGTTAGACGTTTCGTTGCATTCTGCAACTATTACAGAATATTCATACCGAATTTTGCGGACATTGCAAAACATTTAAATATGCTATTGAGAAATTCATTAAAATTCTTATGGACAAATGAATGCCAAATTGCTTTTGACACGCTAAAAGAAAAATTAATGAACCCACCAATTTTGCAGTACCCAAATTTTGACAAACCTTTTATTTTGACGACTGACGCCTCAAACTACGCACTAGGAGCGGTCTTATCACAAGGTGAAGTTGGAAAAGATTTACCTATTTCTTACGCAAGTAAATCA
Source organism: Pollenia amentaria (assembly GCA_943735925.1). Lineage (NCBI taxonomy): Eukaryota > Metazoa > Arthropoda > Insecta > Diptera > Polleniidae > Pollenia > Pollenia amentaria. The sequence continues at coordinate 113,621,317 of OX031006.1, read as the reverse complement.
CTTCAAAAACATGATATGAACAAGGCCATCATTGAAAAATAATTGCTCGCAATTCAATGGGGAATAAATTTCTTCAAACCATATTTATACGGTCAAAAATTCATAGTGGTAACAGACCATAGACCATTGATATCACTATTTTCACATAAGAATCCTTCATCAAAAATGACAAGAATTACACTAAATTTAAGCGATTATGACTTCACGATAATTTATAAGAATCAGAACTGATTTGTATTTTTTTCTTTCTTTTTCGTGTGCGGTTAGGGTTATGTTAAAGTTGTAATACATCCCGCTAAACCACTTAAGATATGGCATATCTCTTGGCGAATATTGCCCGAGGTTTTCCGAGATAAATGGACGAATGGAGCCATGGAAGCCACTAGCGTTCAGTCGGTTGGGGGGCGTTCTTGTCCTAAATATCTCGCGAACCACAAGAAAAAAAATGGCTACATAAATGATATTATAGACTCCAACAAAGGAAATGACTGAGCCAGGAAGTGATCTCTATACAAAAAGCTGGAAAATTATTCTTCGATTAGACCAATATTCGATTTGGGGGAAAAAATATAAACACCAAAAAAAATTTCGCTATATTCACTAAAGCTTCGATCGTCTCTTCCTTGAGGGCATTAGGAAGATACTCGCCTCATAACCCTCCCTGCCAGTTATCTCAATGGCGAATGTACTCTTACTAAGATCCCCATTCTTTTGTGCCCCTTTCTAACACATCACATAGTAAGAAAACTATTTGCCTCTTAGTTTGCCATAATGGTATTCAATTTATTATCAGGCAAACTCACTCACACGCCAGCCAGCCTGGCTTCGAATCCCAGGTCTGTCAAGAATGAAAAATTATCAATAACAATTTTAATTAATCTTCCATGTTGTAAAAATTCCTTTCTTCATAAAAATAATTTAATGAAAATTAAATTTAATGAACTTAAGCCTAATTAAAATAGTAAAAATTTGGATTAAAAACCATGAATAGTTCAACAAAATAACCACAATACTAATTATTGTTAAAGCTAAGGCACAAGCTCTATGTGTTCATTTGTCCTTCAAGTTGTGCTGAAAAATGTCAACAAGAAAAAAGAAAGACAAAAAACATGATAAACAAAAAAATGTACTTTGGACTTCAAGAAGAATTCTTGACAAAAGTACGGGAAAAACAGAAGTAAAGGAAAAACATGTGAGATCAATTAAAAATGGATAATCATTCAATAAGCAAATTTCGATCTACCAAAGGTTAAAATACAATTTGGTTTAAGGATTGATGTTTGACTACTGACGTCAGCAGTCATCGATGGCTGCGAGTGTAAGACGGCAAATCCCTTTGAGAAGACCTAGTGGTTGAGGTCGAAACATGTCAGGGTAACCAGTCGCCTGGGTTCGAATCACACGCCAGCCAGCCTGGCTTCGAATCCCAGGTCAGTCAAGAATGAAAAATTATCAATAACAATTTTAATTAATCTTCCATGTTGTAAAAATTCCTTTCTTCATAAAAATAATTTAATGAAAATTAAATTTAATGAACTTAAGCCTAATTAAAATAGTAAAAATTTGGATTAAAAACCATGAATAGTTCAACAAAATAACCACAATACTAATTATTGATATTATTCAATGTTTCCTTAACCGCTTATACAAAATAAACTTACATAGCTAATTTTATTCTAACTTCAATTCAAGGAACCTACAGAGAGAAAAAAAATTAATGGAGTTTTTTTTTCTTTTGTAAAAAAAAACCCTTAAGGGACACAAAAATATTATAATCAAAAGTTTTTTTTTCTACGAGTTAGATAATGTTTTAACAAACCAATAACCAGATCAACTTAATGTAAATGAAAGCTTAATTAAAATCAATACCTTTCAATGTCGCTAACTTCCAAAACAAAAAAATGTTTCCCAACCTGACAATAAATGTTGCTAATAAATGTTGTTAATAATTATTGCTTCCATCAATCTGAATGTTGATGTGATAAAACTAATCGATATACATACATAAATAGACATATTATTTATTATCACTAACCAAGTTCATAACTGTAGGTATGTCGATGTGTTAAGCTTTTGTAGAGGCTGCTGGAGAATAAGAATGTATGCATGAAGGTATGATTATTAGGTAATAAATGATAATAGGTCTATTTCATGCATATCGTTGACAAATTATGTAATGTACGCTAAATTAAAATTATGGAAACAAAATTTAATAATATAACTTATCTATGTAACCAAAACATAAACATTAACGTGCAATATTAGATTTTTAGTTAGTTAAATTAGTGTTAAGAACGGGTTTTATTTCTTGCCCCTTTTCCAAATTTAAAAGCATTGACTTAGGTAGTTGTAATGCGTTTCTTCTATTTGTGGTTTCAACTGTTTTTTTTTTTTGTTTAATTTACTATGCACGAGCAAAATTTATGTTGAGGTATTTATTAAATGACTTAAATGCACTATAGTTACAAGCACGGCTACAAGTCTCCACTACATTCGGGATATGTTAAAGGTTGGTTTCCTTTTCTGGGATACATTCTTTCCGGGATTCAAATGAAAACCATGCCCATAGGGATGATAAATGTTCGTTGCACACTTTTCTTCGTATTTAGTAGCGTTTTTTCTTTTTTTTTTCTTATTTTATCGATGAAATTTTAATTTTGAACTTAAACAATTATATTTTCGTGGAGCTTCAATTGGTTATGATTTGCTGTAAATTTCTTTCTTTACATTTAGTTCTGTTTTTTTCCTCTTCTATCCCTCGCAATTCTGACTGCTCTTGGAATGTGTTAATTCCCTAAGCACACATTCCTTCAAACATATCTAAGCTCAGCTTTTGGATGATCGCGCTCACAACACACAATACTACGTACATCGGTATCAATAAAAGCACAGTGGTGGCTTGTAATATGAGTCCACAACAACGAAAATATTTAGATATGCCTGGAGATTAAGTGTGAGCAATTTAAGGTGTTGATTTCCCAGAGAGTCCGGATAAAAAAATGGATGTAAAAGTACGTATACTGGGAGGCAAATACACAATAGTTTTCTATGGAAATTAATGTTAACTACTTATTTTCATCACCAATGTAACAAAAAATATTTTACCTTGAATATGTCAAGCTCAATGCAGAATTCTTAAAAAAATGTACTATGGTAGTGATGTTATCTATACAACATCAATTAAATTAAATTCTTACAACCGAAGGTACTTAAATAACTTTTTTTTCTGTTAAAAGACTAAATAAAATGTTGCAAGCGTAATGATGTTAGGTGTTGGAAGTTAACCAGAAAAAAATTTTGTCCTACGAAGCTGGCTATTATAACACCTCTGTTTTAGTGCTCCTGACATATTATTGCCAGATCTTAAATGAATAATTTGTCAAATTTATTAAACTTCAAGGAAATTATTTTATCAGAATGTTAAATTTGGGTACACTTTTTTTTTAGTGGCAACAAAAATTTAAGTATGCACATGTTATTTATTTCGAAGTACATCTGTTGAAATTATAATTCTCCATAATTCAATAGTAATTTTAGTATAACTAATTATTTGTCCGTCTTCTCTAAAGCACTGCAAAATCCTTGCAACACCAAGCGATCACGTTATAGGATTTCATGGTGTCCTAACGATTTCCCATTATTGCCCCATAAGCTTCCAAATGTCCTTAATATACAGTTATTGATCAGAATATATTCTCCCTTCAACCATTTATAACCGAATAACCGTCAGATGACCAAATCAAAGGCAATCTACTTGGCAGAAATATTACAGGGACTGGATGCAATAAATAGGCAATATTTAGATATTGGTATGTATATGTATAGCAACATGAATATCTTATGATTAACAGGTAAGCGCGGACGAGAATCAACGGTATAATTACAACATATATTAACATGCAGTTTGACCAGCTGTGTTAATGCAACTCAATGACCGACGCAACCCCTAGAAATTATTTTTCCATATCAGGTACACAGAAAAAAGGTTTTTATCAATTAAAAAAATTGTTTAAAAAGTATTTAAATTTAATTAATTTGGTAATTGAATCAATTATTTTTTTGTTGAAAGAAAATTAAAAAATATAATTTTGATTAATTTAACATTTTAGTGGTTTTGAAATAAATTTTCAATTAAGATATTCATTAAATATCATAAAATAGTAATTGATTTTTTCCGTTACAATAAAATAATTTTAACTTGTAGAATTGTTGTTGGGAATTGTCAATATTTAATTAAATTAACCAACACAATGTTTGAAATAACAAAGTTTTCTGAAATTGTTTAATTAAAATTAAAATATCATTTATTGAAAAAAAAAAAAAAATTTCAAAATTTTAAAATTTTTAGTAATTAATATAATTATTGTGGAAATAGGTGCAAAATCAGCAACTTGCTTGCTAGATATTATGAATTTGGCATATATTTGGTAATTAGATTTTATTTTTTTTTTTTTGTGTACTTGTTTTATAGTTTATGAAATTAAAAGTGAAGATAAAATTTATGAAAAGAGAAGAAAGAAAAATCCTACATTACAAATGGGAAAATTAACACTAATGCGGACGGATTATCAAGGATAGAAATAAACTCAGACGTTCTAAAACAAATGATACCGTTGGAAAATGATGAAAAAAGAAAAAAAATACTAATAACTACGAGGGCAATGAAAATAAAATAACAAATAAAGAGGCAAATAAAGTTGATGGTAAAGAAGAATTAGATATGAATAAAGCGCGCGGGAATAGAAATAATGCGGATAGAAATAACGCAAATAGAAATAATACAAATAGAAATAATGTGGAAAAATGCATCTCTCAGGAGTCCGATCAACTTCTAATATGAGAATGCACATCCATAAATGGCGTCAAGAATATGAAGAAATTACAGTTTCATAACATTGAAAATACAGAGGAAGTCGACATAACAATTGAAAATAATACTGTGCACATAGGGCGTGATGATAATTCATCGAAACAAGATTCGATTATGAAGAAATCACGTACCCAGAATAATAATTATATAAATGAAGGATGTAACGATAATTGATCGAAACAAGATTCGATTATGAAGAAGTTACATGCCAAGAATACACAAAATATTATGCATACAAGATTCAACGATAACTCAGCGAAACTAGATTCGATTCTGAGGAAACTGATATCTAAGATAAAGAAAGAAAATATAAAAGAATTAGCGCTAGCAAAGAATGATAAAATATTTAAAATGTATACAATGAAAGATTTAAAAGAAGCATATGCAAAGATAAGAATAAACAACAAAAGTCCTCATGTTAAAATATTAATTAACAATGTCCCAACAATAATAACAGATGATGTACTAAAATATAAACTCATCGATGAATTCCACAATTCCACACACGCAGGCCACTTAGGAATAAGAAAAACAGTAATTAAATTGAAATACATTTGGAAAAACATGAATAAGATGGTAAAGCAATTCGTAAAATACTGTGACAAGTGTAATATAAACAAGCAAACCAAACACATTAAAGAACCACTTACATTGACGGACACCCCAAGCAACAGCTTTGAGACAATATCAATTGATACTGTAGGACCTCTTCGTATTTCAAACGGATACCGTTACATATTGACAATGCAATGCGAGCCAACGAAATTCATTATTGCTCACCCAATGTCAACAAAAGACGTACTTACAACTGCCAAAACACTAGTAGAACAATTAATTTTAAAATATGGTAAATTTAAAGTGCTCAAATCAGACAACGGGACAAAATTCAAAAACCAACTTATGCATAACATATGTTCACTACTCGATATCAAACAAACATTTTCAACCCCTTACCACCATGAAACAATGGGTGCGGTAGAAATAAATCACAGGGTTCTCAATGAATTCTTGCTGACAACAGCAAATGATTACGAATGGGATAAGTGGATAAATTACTTTACTTTCGCCTACAACACGGCACCACATATAGACGCTGGTTACACACCATTTGAATTAGTATATGGTAAATTACCATGCTTACCATTAGAATTGCATAACAATGAAGGAGGTAAAATATACAATTATGAAGATTATACAAAAGAACTAAAGCAAAAGTGACAATATTCATTAAATAGAGCTAAGGAGCTTACAACTAAGATAAAAGCAAAAAGAATTTTAGAAGATAGATATAGTAATAGGTTAAATCTAAATATAGGAGATTTAGTTTTAATAAAAGTAGAAAATAGGAAAAAGAATCAAAGCCCGTACAAAGGCCCATATAAAAAAGTTAGACATAACGGTGTAAATACTATAAAAGACTACCACGGATTTGAAAAAGAATTCCATAATAATCAATTAAAACCATATATAGGCTTAAAAAACAATAATTAAGTACACAATAAACATTAAAAATTATAAGAATACTATTTTTTTTAAATCATAAAAATATTAAATACTACATTAAGAATTACTATAACGTATGTAAATAAGAATTATAGAAAATATTAAATACTATGTTAAGAATTACTTTATAAAATTATAAAAATAACATATGTAAATAGAAATTAAGAATTATTTTATAAAAAAAAAAAAAACATTGTCGGGTTTATGAATATATCAAGAATAACACTGTGCATGAAATTTACACTTTTTTTTCGTGACAAGCTGGGCACCTGGCGTTTTAACATAATTCGGGTACGCTGAATCCAGTGGTGTCCGCGGTTTTTTAAGATTGGCTCTGGTTTTCGAGATATACCGTTATTTCCAAAATGGAGGAGGTTGCACAACATATGCTCGCGTAACTCAAAAACTCTTAAGCTAATTGAAAAAACTTAAAAAACCGAAATTCCGCAATAAAATTTTAAGAAAAGTAAAACTTCTTTCTAATATCCGTAGTCGTTTTAGAAACATAATTTTTTTTTTTTTTGGAAAAAAAATAATTTTTTTTATCAACATTTCGAAATTTTTGTTTTTTAAAAATTCATGCAGACATATAAAAAACGAAGTTGCAAACAAAACAAGCCATAAATGATTAAAATCTGTTAGCAACTTTTGATTTTATTCACAAAAGTCGGCAAATTTTAATTAATTTAAGAATTTCATAAAACGCCCCCCTAAGGGATGATGATAAACGGAAAGTATAATTTGAGAAAATGTTAAGACCAAAAAAATAATGGAGGTAATTCATACATTTTATCCCCCTAGGGGCGACTCCTGGGCATTTATTGTACTTTTTCTCCAATATATTTCTAGTCTGCATTGAACATTTTGTATGGAAGCCCCCTTAAGGAATGGAGATAGCGGGTGGGTATGTTAGAAATAAATGATTGAGATGAAAAATAAATTGGAGTTGATCATACATTTGACCCATCTAGGGGCATCCTAGGCGCTGCAGGGGCCAAATTTAAGAATTTCATTAAACGGCCATATTTGTATGGGAGCCCCCTAAGGGGTGGAGATATATGGCAACTATGTTTTAAGAAAATGTTAAGAACAAAAAACATTGGAGGTCGGTCATACATTTTAGCCCCCTAGGAGTGAATCCTAGGCGTTAGAAACAAATGATGGGAATGAAAAAAAGGCAAATCTACTTGGCAGAAATATTACAGGGACTGGATGCAATAAATAGGCAATATTTAGATATTGGTATGTATATGTATAGCAACATGAATATCTTATGATTAACAGGTAAGCGCGGACGAGAATCAACGGTATAATTACAACATATATTAACATGCAGTTTGACCAGCTGTGTTAATGCAACTCAATGACCGACGCAACCCCTAGAAATTATTTTTCCATATCAGGTACACAGAAAAAAGGTTTTTATCAATTAAAAAAATTGTTTAAAAAGTATTTAAATTTAAATAATTTGGTAATTGAATCAATTATTTTTTTGTTGAAAGAAAATTAAAAAATATAATTTTGATTAATTTAACATTTTAGTGGTTTTGAAATAAATTTTCAATTAAGATATTCATTAAATATCATAAAATAGTAATTGATTTTTTCCGTTACAATAAAATAATTTTAACTTGTAGAATTGTTGTTGGGAATTGTCAATATTTAATTAAATTAACCAACACAATGTTTGAAATAACAAAGTTTTCTGAAATTGTTTAATTAAAATTAAAATATCATTTATTGAAAAAAAAAAAAATTTCAAAATCTTAAAATTTTTAGTAATTAATATAATTATTGTGGAAATAGGTGCAAAATCAGCAACTTGCTTGCTAGATATTATGAATTTGGCATATATTTGGTAATTAGATTTTTTTTTTTTTTTTTTTGTGTACTTGTTTTATAGTTTATGAAATTAAAAGTGAAGATAAAATTTATGAAAAGAGAAGAAAGAAAAATCCTACATTACAAATGGGAAAATTAACACTAATGCGGACGGATTATCAAGGATAGAAATAAACTCAGACGTTCTAAAACAAATGATACCGTTGGAAAATGATGAAAAAAGAAAAAAAATACTAATAACTACGAGGGCAATGAAAATAAAATAACAAATAAAGAGGCAAATAAAGTTGATGGTAAAGAAGAATTAGATATGAATAAAGCGCGCGGGAATAGAAATAATGCGGATAGAAATAACGCAAATAGAAATAATACAAATAGAAATAATGTGGAAAAATGCATCTCTCAGGAGTCCGATCAACTTCTAATATGAGAATGCACATCCATAAATGGCGTCAAGAATATGAAGAAATTACAGTTTCATAACATTTAAAATACAGAGGAAGTCGACATAACAATTGAAAATAATACTGTCCACATAGGGCGTGATGATAATTCATCGAAACAAGATTCGATTATGAAGAAATCACGTACCCAGAATAATAATTATATAAATGAAGGATGTAACGATAATTCATCGAAACAAGATTCGATTATGAAGAAGTTACATGCCAAGAATACACAAAATATTATGCATACAAGATTCAACGATAACTCAGCGAAACTAGATTCGATTCTGAGGAAACTGATATCTAAGATAAAGAAAGAAAATATAAAAGAATTAGCGCTAGCAAAGAATGATAAAATATTTAAAATGTATACAATGAAAGATTTAAAAGAAGCATATGCAAAGATAAGAATAAACAACAAAAGTCCTCATGTTAAAATATTAATTAACAATGTCCCAACAATAATAACAGATGATGTACTAAAATATAAACTCATCGATGAATTCCACAATTCCACACACGCAGGCCACTTAGGAATAAGAAAAACAGTAATTAAATTGAAATACATTTGGAAAAACATGAATAAGATGGTAAAGCAATTCGTAAAATACTGTGACAAGTGTAATATAAACAAGCAAACCAAACACATTAAAGAACCACTTACATTGACGGACACCGCAAGCAACAGCTTTGAGACAATATCAATTGATACTGTAGGACCTCTTCGTATTTCAAACGGATACCGTTACATATTGACAATGCAATGCGAGCCAACGAAATTCATTATTGCTCACCCAATGTCAACAAAAGACGTACTTACAACTGCCAAAACACTAGTAGAACAATTAATTTTAAAATATGGTAAATTTAAAGTGCTCAAATCAGACAACGGGACAAAATTCAAAAACCAACTTATGCATAACATATGTTCACTACTCGATATCAAACAAACATTTTCAACCCCTTACCACCATGAAACAATGGGTGCGGTAGAAATAAATCACAGGGTTCTCAATGAATTCTTGCTGACAACAGCAAATGATTACGAATGGGATAAGTGGATAAATTACTTTACTTTCGCCTACAACACGGCACCACATATAGACACTGGTTACACACCATTTGAATTAGTATATGGTAAATTACCATGCTTACCATTAGAATTGCATAACAATGAAGGAGGTAAAATATACAATTATGAAGATTATACAAAAGAACTAAAGCAAAAGTGACAATATTCATTAAATAGAGCTAAGGAGCTTACAACTAAGATAAAAGCAAAAAGAATTTTAGAAGATAGATATAGTAATAGGTTAAATCTAAATATAGGAGATTTAGTTTTAATAAAAGTAGAAAATAGGAAAAAGAATCAAAGCCCGTACAAAGGCCCATATAAAAAAGTTAGACATAACGGTGTAAATACTATAAAAGACTACCACGGATTTGAAAAAGAATTCCATAATAATCAATTAAAAGTACACAATAAACATTAAAAATTATAAGAATACTATTTTTTTTAAATCATAAAAATATTAAATACTACATTAAGAATTACTATAACGTATGTAAATAAAAATTATAGAAAATATTAAATACTATGTTAAGAATTACTTTATAAAATTATAAAAATAACATATGTAAATAGAAATTAAGAATTATTTTATAAAAAAAAAAAAAAACATTGTCGGGTTTATGAATATATCAAGAATAACACTGTGCATGAAATTTACACTTTTTTTTCGTGACAAGCTGGGCACCTGGCGTTTTAACATAATTCGGGTACGCTGAATCCAGTGGTGTCCGCGGTTTTTTAAGATTGGCTCTGGTTTTCGAGATATACCGTTATTTCCAAAATGGAGGAGGTTGCACAACATATGCTCGCGTAACTCAAAAACTCTTAAGCTAATTGAAAAAACTTAAAAAACCGAAATTCCGCAATAAAATTTTAAGAAAAGTAAAACTTCTTTCTAATATCCGTAGTCGTTTTAGAAACATAATTTTTTTTTTTTTGGAAAAAAAATAATTTTTTTTATCAACATTTCGAAATTTTTGTTTTTTAAAAATTCATGCAGACATATAAAAAACGAAGTTGCAAACAAAACAAGCCATAAATGATTAAAATCTGTTAGCAACTTTTGATTTTATTCACAAAAGTCGGCAAATTTTAATTAATTTAAGAATTTCATAAAACGCCCCCCTAAGGGATGATGATAAACGGAAAGTATAATTTGAGAAAATGTTAAGACCAAAAAAATAATGGAGGTAATTCATACATTTTATCCCCCTAGGGGCGACTCCTGGGCATTTATTGTACTTTTTCTCCAATATATTTCTAGTCTGCATTGAACATTTTGTATGGAAGCCCCCTTAAGGAATGGAGATAGCGGGTGGGTATGTTAGAAATAAATGATTGAGATGAAAAATAAATTGGAGTTGATCATACATTTGACCCATCTAGGGGCATCCTAGGCGCTGCAGGGGCCAAATTTAAGAATTTCATTAAACGGCCATATTTGTATGGGAGCCCCCTAAGGGGTGGAGATATATGGCAACTATGTTTTAAGAAAATGTTAAGAACAAAAAACATTGGAGGTCGGTCATACATTTTAGCCCCCTAGGAGTGAATCCTAGGCGTTAGAAACAAATGATGGGAATGAAAAATAAAGTTGCGCTGGTCATACATTTGACCCGTCTAGGGGCATCTCAGGCGCTGCAGGTATAAGTGATTAAAGTCTGTCTACAACTTTTGATTTTTTCAGAAAAGATGAAATTTTTTTATTTTTTATAATAACCAAACTTAAAAATTTTAAAAAATTTATTTTTGTTGTTAATTAGTTAAAGTTTTTATTTAGAAATTTTTTCTTCTTCCTCCTGAAGATTCCAACAAATATCCCCTAATAGCGAATCAAGTTCTTTGCCGCTATACCAGTGTTCGAGCCTGGCTGTTACTTGGTGAAATCTCTCGCAATGTTCATCAGACTCGGCTGGTGATTGTTCATTAAATTTTTCGGCATGGTAATGCAAAAAATGTATTTTCAATGACATTCTAACGTTTAAGTTTTTAAATGCGGTTAGCATATTTTTGATTTTCAATGACATTCTAACGTTTAAGTTTTTAAATGCGGTTAGAATATTTTTGATTAAAATTCGCCAGTTTTCAGGCCGGTGATTTCCTTATACATTTTCTATTACTGGTTTCACACAATTCCAGGTCAATAGCTCGATATAATTCAATGCAACCTCAAATTGATGGTCCTTCATAAGACGACGAATGTCCGGTCCATTAAGAATTCCTGTAAAATAAAAACATTATGATATGAAATATAAATCTTATTTAATATAGTTAGAGTTCATACTTTCTTTTACTTTCATGCCGCTTAATCGTGGAAAAAATCGGCGTAATTCGGTAAAAGCAACACCATCTGGGCTAAATGCTTTTATTAAATTTTTTACAATACCCAGTTTGATGTGGAGTGGAGGAAGCAAAATCTTTTCCATCGGTACAGGTGTAATTCAATAATATTATTTCTATGCAATCTGCTTTCCTCACGTAAAGCCCAATCCCGTGTATTGTACTGGTCGCCATCGAAACGCGTATTCCATACGCACATGAAGCACATATTTTTAGTATAGTATAGATTGCATGACTCTTAAAAGATCTACCACTTTTAAATCTTCGCATATTTTCCACTTGTGGTCTTCATATTTAATTAACTGTATTATTTCTTTCATGGATGCGTATGTCTCTTTAGTATTTGTGCTTAGTGCTATGGGAATAGGACTTTGTAAATTAGTGACATGTGGCAAAACTGCTTTTAAGCTACTTTTGGAATAATCAATGAATAAGCGCCATGTCAGTACAATACGCGATAGAATTATTCTCAATAGATTTAAAAAAAAGTGTTTAATCGTCTATGGCGACTGATAGCCCCGTATATTTGTACACCTGGTGCTAAAATATTAGCTCTTTTTAACTCTTTTGTCAAGAGAATGCTCTGTGTTTGAGATAATTTTAGACGCCGTACCTAGTGGTATATAATGTATGACCGACCTCAATTAATTTTTTTACCTTAACATTTTCTCGAGACATACTTGCCCTATATCTCCACTTCTTAGGGGGGCTCCCATACAAATATTGCGTTTTATGAAATTTTTAAATTAATTAAAATTTGTCGACTTTTGTGAATAAAATCAAAAGTTGCTAATAGATTTTAATCATTTATGGCTTGTTTTGTTTCCAACTTCGTTTTTTATATGTCTGCAAAAAATTAGAAGCCTAGCTCCATTTTTTAATTTTTTATGAATTTTTATGAAAAAAAAAAAAAAAATTATGTTTCTAAAACGACTACGGATATTAGTTTTTGAGTTACGCGAACTTATGTTGTGCAACCTCCTCCATTTTCGAAATAACGGTATATCTCGAAAACCAGAGCCAATCTTAAAAAACCGCGGGCACCACTGGATTCAGCGTACCCGAATTATGTTAAAACTCCATGTGCCCGGCTTGTCTGTTTTTCAACTAGCATAGTGTAATCAATCCCCTAATTTTTCTCTTAGCGGTGAGGGTGTAGTGTACCTCATAAGTTGCCACCGCATACCCTTGACTACTCTGAAATCTATACATACCAACCTATATAGAGTAGGGTAATTAAGCAAGATCAAATAACGGCATTTACCAATAGACACATGGATTGGAATGCAAGTTAATTGGGGCATGAGTACCTAAATAATAAATTCTACTCAATAAGAATTGTAAATTGAGTGACAAATAGGAATGAGTGTAAGTTCAAAAATTCCTGTTGGTCCAAATAATTGTAATTATGGATATCTCAATAAGACCGACAGAGAAGAACTGAATTATGTAAATAAGTAGAATAAGTAGGAAGGGTTAGCTAATAATTTCAAACATAGTATATAAGGCAATGCAATTTTAAATAAAGACAGACTTGCAATTATCAATCTATATCGGCAATAACTTGCCTTGCATTTTTAATTACAAGCTCTCCTATCTTTCTGCAGTTCCTTTGAACGCCTATCCAAGCAGCTGAAACCCTGACAGCTAGTTAAACTAACCAAGGACTATAGGGAATAAAAGATCCTATACACAAGGACATGCTTTACACTAGTAACTGCACCTCTGACACCACATGGCGATCCTGCCCATTCGAACCACAACAAATTAATTATCCTGCCAGGCTAAACTTTTTAGATCCTTCCAAACTAATAAGTAGTTGAAGATCCTGCTAACCAAAATTTTTAAATTTCAAAAAAAAAGATTTGCCTTTGTAATAAGACTAGAGAAAATTTTTCGATGTCCTTAGAGGCAGAAATAGACGAATAGACGCTGGGAGCTATATCTGGACAACAGCAAGGAAGAAGAATATGATCCAGAACCAGTAGAAGAATCGGCACCCTGCTATGTACTTCTACCACTAAACGCAGGTCCAAAGGCTATTACCATTGAAACATACAAGAAGCGGCAAGTAAAACCAATAAGCGAGAAGACCATTGAGAAGCAAAAAAAAAGTGCAGGCAAGGCATAACAACGGAGAAGCCAGCACAAAGACTTATAAAAACACAAATAAGAGCACTCCAAAGGGAGAGAATAAATAAATAAAGAAATAAATAAAAAAAAAGAAAATTTTTATAAATTCTAAAAAAAAAATTATTTTTATGGACTTAAATTTATGTGAATATAATTAATTGTTTTTTAGCGTATAAGATAAATCAATATTTAATAAAAAAAAAATATGCCTTAAAATACAGTAAACAACACTAACACTAATATATAAATTAGCAAGAAATAACAATATAAAAACTTTTTCAAAGACAACAAGTAAAACTGTATAAGAAAACAAAAATTGTTAAACCAAAAAATCCTATAAACTTCACACTGAAAGAAGATAAAGAATGGAGTTTAGAGCCAAGAATTGAATGGTTAGCTGACTGGTGGAAAATATTAGGCATTGAAGGTAGACCCACTGCAGAAGATGTATTGAAAAAAAGGAATATAGAATTAGAAACAATCCTAATGATAAGGAAATTTTGCAAGGATTAGACAAACAGAAATTTTGATATTAATAAGAAAAGTTATTAGAATAGGAGGTTAGTTACTATATAAATGGAGAAGAATCTCCCGAAATTAACAGATATTTTGAAAAATTTAAAGAAAAGTCCATGAAGGACATATATTGAAAAGACAATTAACCTTAAGTTAGAAGAAATAAAAACCATAACAAGAGAGTTTGAAATAGCACAAATTGAAGAGACAAACGAAGAAAAAGCATCAGTACTTAAATTAGAATTTAAAAATATAGTAAAGAAAATTAAAGAATTGTTACTCCAGAATATTACTAAGATAGAAAACAAAGATATCAAAATGACAGCATTTAGTTTAGAAACAGTCTCTTAAGCACTCCCACTTTTTGCTGGAAGCCATGAAGAACTGAAAAGTTTCGTAATAACAGCGGAACTCATTGAGAAAACTCAAGCTGAAACAGCTAAAAAAGATTTCTTATAGCCAATTTACACTACAACGAAATCAAGTACTTTCGAGATTTCGAGCCAAATCTAGTTGTTTTTGGCTAGATTTAGCGTACAAAACAAAATCTACTCCGTAACTAGATTTTGACGAAATCTAGTAGTACTTATTTATGCAACTATGTTTTCCCCATATAGCACTAAAAACTACTTCCCTGCACAAGAAAAAAATGACATTTTAACAAAAAACAAAACAAAAACAAAAATAGCTGCTTGTTAAAATTGTTAAAAAAAATTCAAAAATTTTGTAAAATAGTAAAAAAAAATGCAAATGACAAATAATAATATTGATAAAATATATGAAGTTGATTATAAAGAAAATGTAATGCAAATTTTTAAATGCCTATTTCTTTATATGTAAGTATGTGTTACACAAAAAACTTTCAGTCGGCGGTTTTTGTTGTGAAAACCAAATCTCGCTAATGTCAAACAAGTATAATGTAAACGAACTAGATTTGGAGGAAGATTTCAAATGAAATCTACTAGATTTCGATGTAATGTAAATGCCCTATTACAGTACGTATACCATGCAAAATTGACTTCAGGAGTAAGAACGGCAATAGGTAGTTATGCAAAGCCAGAAAATTTAAATGCATTAAAAACATTATTAGAACAGATGTACAAAAGAAAAAAGACCATTCCAGAGTTATAATCAAAATTAAGCACTATTTACCAAGGGAAAATGTCTGTTAATACATTCAAAGAAAGAACAATGACGACAATAGACAACCTGAACAAGTTAGGAGTAGAAGAACTTGGTAATGATGCCACAGAAGCTGAGAAAAATGTTATTATTAAAATTAACTCAAAGCTTTCTCTAGATACTTTTAAAATAGGTATTAATGATAGTTTAAAGACAGCCATTTTCGCAGCTCGTCCAAAGACTTTACAAGACGCGGTAGAACTTGCACTAGAACTAGAAAGTGATAATAAACTAAACAATAATGCGGTAATGCACAATCAAAAGCAACAACATAATAATAATCAAACCAGGCATTACAATAGCAATTTTCGCGAAAGCATTAATTTTAGAAATAACAACAACAACAATTTTAGCAATAATAGAAACAACAATTTTCCTAATAGATATAATGGCAACAATACAAGTTTCAACAGAGGCAACAGTTACACTAGGAATGACAACTTCAACAACAATAATTCTCCTAGGAACAACAATCATTTTAGAAACAACAGTCGTATTAATAATACACCTAGAAGCAATAAGAACAATAGAGACTACAGAAATGACAACAATAAAAATAGGAATAATAATTCCAATAGAACCAACAACAACTACGGAAATACTAACAATAACAGCAGAAGAAATATACATGTAGTACAAGACGAGGGAAACGAGGAAGGCTCGGAATACAGGGATATTCTGGACAGCCAAAATTAAGAGTATTTAAAGTTTCAAATAATAACACAAATTACATAATCGCTAAATACAAAGATAAAGAATTAACATTTCTTGTCGACACAGGAGCCGACATATCGTTATGTCGCAATAAAACATTTTTTGATTAAAAATTACTATACCCCCACGAACAGAAATTATACAACCATTGAAATTAAGGCCCTAATCATGTACAACGCAGCGCAACGCCACAGAACTAACGCAACGCCAAAGAATAACATTGAAAGCACAAACAATGTCATAAATATTTTGTAATTTTGTTGTTGCTTTCTACAGAAATTCACATTGCGTCTTAAAATTTCAAACGCTCCATTGCTTGTGTCGTTGAAAATTTTAAAACGGTACATGAATTTCTGTTGAAAGCAACAACAAAATTACAAAATATTTATGACATTGTTTGTGCTTTCAATGTTATTCTTTGGCGTTGCGCTGCGTTGTACATGATTAGGGCCTAAACCTTACTGAAGATTGCGTAATACTTAATAATGAATTAAAAAGCGGTATTTTTTTAAGTAATTCAATAGACCCAAAAAACGTAATGACACACATTAAAATTCTAAACACAACAAATTAGACACAAATTTTACAGGGCATTAAACTGCACACTGACCCACTTAAAAACTACGACATATTAAGTTACACAAATATAAACAATGACGAACGTTTTGAACAAATTCTAAATGACTTGCAATTAAATAATACTGATGAGTATGCAAAATCAGAATTAATAAATATATTCAAAAGATACCAAAATGTATTTCATTTAGAGAACGAGAAATTAACTGCAAACAATTTTTATAAACAAAACATTACAACTTCAGATAACACTCCGGTGTATATAAAAATCTACAGACTACCCCACTCACACGCGGACATAATAAATGAACAAGTACATAAAATGTTACATGACGATATAATAGAACCATCAATTAGCCCCTACAATGCTCCACTTCTTTTGGTACCCAAAAAGAATACGGAAGACAAACGAAAATGGAGACTTGTAGTAGACTTTAGAAAGTTAAATGACAAAATAGTTAATGACAAACTTCCACTAACTAGATTAGAGGATATTTTGGATAAACTAGGAAGAGTTAAATGGTTTTCGACTCTTGACATGACTAGTTCATTTCACCAACTTCAGTTGGAAAAAGACTCAAGACCACTTACAGCTTTCTCTACACAACAGGGACACTACCAATTTGAATGACTACCATTTGGACTTAAAATTTCATCAAATAGTTTTCAGAGAATGCTTACGATAGCACTTTAGGGACTTGATTCAGAAGCTTTTCTTTATGTCGATGACATAATTGTATATGGATGTGACTTACAGCTTTCTCTACACAACAGGGACACTACCAATTTGAAAGACTACCATTTGGACTTAAAATTTCATCAAATAGTTTTCAGAGAATGCTTACGATAGCACTTTAGGGACTTGATTCAGAAGCTTTTCTTTATGTCGATGACATAATTGTATATGGATGTAGCCATCACAATGAAAATCTTGTCAAAGTTTTAGATAGACTTCAGCGATACAACTTAAAACTGAATCCAAAAAAATGTTGTTTTTTAAGACCAGAAGTAGTTTACTTAGGACACTTAATAACAAAGGACGGTATGAAAACCGATCCAGCTAAATATGAAGTTATTAAAAATTACCCAACACCCAAAAAAGCAGACAAAGTTAGACGTTTCGTTGCATTCTGCAACTATTACAGAATATTCATACCGAATTTTGCGGACATTGCAAAACATTTAAATATGCTATTGAGAAATTCAGTAAAATTCTTATGGACAAATGAATGCCAAATTGCTTTTGACACGCTAAAAGAAAAATTAATGAACCCACCAATTTTGCAGTACCCAAATTTTGACAAACCTTTTATTTTGACGACTGACGCCTCAAACTACGCACTAGGAGCGGTCTTATCACAAGGTGAAGTTGGAAAAGATTTACCTATTTCTTACGCAAGTAAATCACTTCAAAAACATGATATGAACAAGGCCATCATTGAAAAATAATTGCTCGCAATTCAATGGGGAATAAATTTCTTCAAACCATATTTATACGGTCAAAAATTCATAGTGGTAACAGACCATAGACCATTGATATCACTATTTTCACATAAGAATCCTTCATCAAAAATGACAAGAATTAGACTAAATTTAAGCGATTATGACTTCACGATAATTTATAAGAATGTGTAATGTACAAATACAGAACTGATTTGTATTTTTTTCTTTCTTTTTCGTGTGCGGTTAGGGTTATGTTAAAGTTGTAATACATCCCGCTAAACCACTTAAGATATGGCATATCTCTTGGCGAATATTGCCCGAGGTTTTCCGAGATAAATGGACGAATGGAGCCATGGAAGCCACTAGCGTTCAGTCGGTTGGGGGGCGTTCTTGTCCTAAATATCTCGCGACCCACAAGAAAAAAAATGGCTACATAAATGATATTATAGACTCCAATAAAGGAAATGACTGGGCCAGGAAGTGATCTCTATACAAAAAGCTGGAAAATTATTCTTCGATTAGACCAATATTCGATTTGGGGGAAAAAATATAAACACCAAAAAAAATTTCGCTATATTCACTAAAGCTTCGATCGTCTCTTCCTTGAGGGCATTAGGAAGATACTCGCCTCATAACCCTCCCTGCCAGTTATCTCAATGGCGAATGTATTCTTACTAAGATCCCCATTCTTTTGTGCCCCTTTCTAACACATCACATAGTAAGAAAACTATTTGCCTCTTAGTTTGCCATAATGGTATTCAATTTATTATCAGGCAAACTCATGAAGATATTATTCAATGTTTCCTTAACCGCTTATACAAAATAAACTTACATAGCTAATTTTATTCTAACTTCAATTCAAGGAACCTACAGAGAGAAAAAAAATTAATGGAGTTTTTTTTTCTTTTGTAAAAAAAAAAACCCTTAAGGGACACAAAAATATTATAATCAAAAGTTTTTTTTTCTACGAGTTAGATAATGTTTTAACAAACCAATAACCAGATCAACTTAATGTAAATGAAAGCTTAATTAAAATCAATACCTTTCAATGTCGCTAACTCCCAAAACAAAAAAATGTTTCCCAACCTGACAATAAATGTTGCTAATAAATGTTGTTAATAATTATTGCTTCCATCAATCTGAATTTTGATGTGATAAAACTGTAGGTATGTCGATGTGTTAAGCTTTTGTAGAGGCTGCTGGAGAATAAGAATGTATGCATGAAGGTATGATTATTAGGTAATAAATGATAAGAGGTCTATTTCATGCATATCGTTGACAAATTATGTAATGTACGCTAAATTAAAATTATGGAAACAAAATTTAATAATATAACTTATCTATGTAACCAAAACATAAACATTAACGTGCAATATTAGATTTTTAGTTAGTTAAATTAGTGTTAAGAACGGGTTTTATTTCTTGCCCCTTTTCCAAATTTAAAAGCATTGACTTAGGTAGTTGTAATGCGTTTCTTCTATTTGTGGTTTCAACTGTTTTTTTTTTTTTTTGTTTAATTTACTATGCACGAGCAAAATTTATGTTGAGGTATTTATTAAATGACTTAAATGCACTATAGTTACAAGCACGGCTACAAGTCTCCACTACATTCGGGATATGTTAAAGGTTGGTTTCCTTTTCTGGGATACATTCTTTCCGGGATTCAAATGAAAACCATGCCCATAGGGATGATAAATGTTCGTTGCACACTTTTCTTCGTATTTAGTAGCGTTTTTTCTTTTATTTTTCTTATTTTATCGTTGAAATTTTAATTTTGAACTTAAACAATTATATTTTCGTGGAGCTTCAATTGGTTATGATTTGCTGTAAATTTCTTTCTTTACATTTAGTTCTGTTTTTTTTCCTCTTCTATCCCTCGCAATTCTGACTGCTCTTGGAATGTGTTAATTCCCTAAGCACACATTCCTTCAAACATATCTAAGCTCAGCTTTTGGATGATCGCGCTCACAACACACAATACTACGTACATCGGTATCAATAAAAGCACAGTGGTGGCTTGTAATATGAGTCCACAACAACGAAAATATTTAGATATGCCTGGAGATTAAGTGTGAGCAATTTAAGGTGTTGATTTCCCAGAGAGTCCGGATAAAAAAATGGATGTAAAAGTACGTATACTGGGAGGCAAATACACAATAGTTTTCTATGGAAATTAATGTTAACTACTTATTTTCATCACCAATGTAACAAAAAATATTTTACCTTGAATATGTCAAGCTCAATGCAGAATTCTTAAAAAAATGTACTATGGTAGTGATGTTATCTATACAACATCAATTAAATTAAATTCTTACAACCGAAGGTACTTAAATAACTTTTTTTTCTGTTAAAAGACTAAATAAAATGTTGCAAGCGTAATGATGTTAGGTGTTGGAAGTTAACCAGAAAAAAATTTTGTCCTACGAAGCTGGCTATTATAACACCTCTGTTTTAGTGCTCCTGACATATTATTGCCAGATCTTAAATGAATAATTTGTCAAATTTATTAAACTTCAAGGAAATTATTTTATCAGAATGTTAAATTTGGGTACACTTTTTTTTTAGTGGCAACAAAAATTTAAGTATGCACATGTTATTTATTTCGAAGTACATCTGTTGAAATTATAATTCTCCATAATTCAATAGTAATTTTAGTATAACTAATTATTTGTCCGTCTTCTCTAAAGCACTGCAAAATCCTTGCAACACCAAGCGATCACGTTATAGGATTTCATGGTGTCCTAACGATTTCCCATTATTGCCCCATAAGCTTCCAAATGTCCTTAATATACAGTTATTGATCAGAATATATTCTCCCTTCAACCATTTATAACCGAATAACCGTCAGATGACCAAATCAAAGGCAATCTACTTGGCAGAAATATTACAGGGACTGGATGCAATAAATAGGCAATATTTAGATATTGGTATGTATATGTATAGCAACATGAATATCTTATGATTAACAGGTAAGCGCGGACGAGAATCAACGGTATAATTACAACATATATTAACATGCAGTTTGACCAGCTGTGTTAATGCAACTCAATGACCGACGCAACCCCTAGAAATTATTTTTCCATATCAGGTACACCGAAAAAAGGTTTTTATAATTTAAAAAAATTGTTTAAAAAGTATTTAAATTTAATTAATTTGGTAATTGAATCAATTATTTTTTTGTTGAAAGAAAATTAAAAAATATAATTTTGATTAATTTAACATTTTAGTGGTTTTGAAATAAATTTTCAATTAAGATATTCATTAAATATCATAAAATAGTAATTGATTTTTTCCGTTACAATAAAATAATTTTAACTTGTAGAATTGTTGTTGGGAATTGTCAATATTTAATTAAATTAACCAACACAATGTTTGAAATAACAAAGTTTTCTGAAATTGTTTAATTAAAATTAAAATATCATTTATTGAAAAAAAAAAATTTCAAAATTTTAAAATTTTTAGTAATTAATATAATTATTGTGGAAATAGGTGCAAAATCAGCAACTTGCTTGCTAGATATTATGAATTTGGCATATATTTGGTAATTAGATTTTATTTTTTTTTTTTTGTGTACTTGTTTTATAGTTTATGAAATTAAAAGTGAAGATAAAATTTATGAAAAGAGAAGAAAGAAAAATCCTACATTACAAATGGGAAAATTAACACTAATGCGGACGGATTATCAAGGATAGAAATAAACTCAGACGTTCTAAAACAAATGATACCGTTGGAAAATGATGAAAAAAGAAAAAAAAATACTAATAACTACGAGGGCAATGAAAATAAAATAACAAATAAAGAGGCAAATAAAGTTGATGGTAAAGAAGAATTAGATATGAATAAAGCGCGCGGGAATAGAAATAATGCGGATAGAAATAACGCAAATAGAAATAATACAAATAGAAATAATGTGGAAAAATGCATCTCTCAGGAGTCCGATCAACTTCTAATATGAGAATGCACATCCATAAATGGCGTCAAGAATATGAAGAAATTACAGTTTCATAACATTGAAAATACAGAGGAAGTCGACATAACAATTGAAAATAATACTGTGCACATAGGGCGTGATGATAATTCATCGAAACAAGATTCGATTATGAAGAAATCACGTACCCAGAATAATAATTATATAAATGAAGGATGTAACGATAATTCATCGAAACAAGATTCGATTATGAAGAAGTTACATGCCAAGAATACACAAAATATTATGCATACAAGATTCAACGATAACTCAGCGAAACTAGATTCGATTCTGAGGAAACTGATATCTAAGATAAAGAAAGAAAATATAAAAGAATTAGCGCTAGCAAAGAATGATAAAATATTTAAAATGTATACAATGAAAGATTTAAAAGAAGCATATGCAAAGATAAGAATAAACAACAAAAGTCCTCATGTTAAAATATTAATTAACAATGTCCCAACAATAATAACAGATGATGTACTAAAATATAAACTCATCGATGAATTCCACAATTCCACACACGCAGGCCACTTAGGAATAAGAAAAACAGTAATTAAATTGAAATACATTTGGAAAAACATGAATAAGATGGTAAAGCAATTCGTAAAATACTGTGACAAGTGTAATATAAACAAGCAAACCAAACACATTAAAGAACCACTTACATTGACGGACACCCCAAGCAACAGCTTTGAGACAATATCAATTGATACTGTAGGACCTCTTCGTATTTCAAACGGATACCGTTACATATTGACAATGCAATGCGAGCCAACGAAATTCATTATTGCTCACCCAATGTCAACAAAAGACGTACTTACAACTGCCAAAACACTAGTAGAACAATTAATTTTAAAATATGGTAAATTTAAAGTGCTCAAATCAGACAACGGGACAAAATTCAAAAACCAACTTATGCATAACATATGTTCACTACTCGATATCAAACAAACATTTTCAACCCCTTACCACCATGAAACAATGGGTGCGGTAGAAATAAATCACAGGGTTCTCAATGAATTCTTGCTGACAACAGCAAATGATTACGAATGGGATAAGTGGATAAATTACTTTACTTTCGCCTACAACACGGCACCACATATAGACACTGGTTACACACCATTTGAATTAGTATATGGTAAATTACCATGCTTACCATTAGAATTGCATAACAATGAAGGAGGTAAAATATACAATTATGAAGATTATACAAAAGAACTAAAGCAAAAGTGACAATATTCATTAAATAGAGCTAAGGAGCTTACAACTAAGATAAAAGCAAAAAGAATTTTAGAAGATAGATATAGTAATAGGTTAAATCTAAATATAGGAGATTTAGTTTTAATAAAAGTAGAAAATAGGAAAAAGAATCAAAGCCCGTACAAAGGCCCATATAAAAAAGTTAGACATAACGGTGTAAATACTATAAAAGACTACCACGGATTTGAAAAAGAATTCCATAATAATCAATTAAAACCATACATATATAGGCTTAAAAAACAATAATTAAGTACACAATAAACATTAAAAATTATAAGAATACTATTTTTTTTAAATCATAAAAATATTAAATACTACATTAAGAATTACTATAACGTATGTAAATAAAAATTATAGAAAATATTAAATACTATGTTAAGAATTACTTTATAAAATTATAAAAATAACATATGTAAATAGAAATTAAGAATTATTTTATAAAAAAAAAAAAAACATTGTCGGTTTTATGAATATATCAAGAATAACACTGTGCATGAAATTTACACTTTTTTTTCGTGACAAGCTGGGCACCTGGCGTTTTAACATAATTCGGGTACGCTGAATCCAGTGGTGTCCGCGGTTTTTTAAGATTGGCTCTGGTTTTCGAGATATACCGTTATTTCCAAAATGGAGGAGGTTGCACAACATATGCTCGCGTAACTCAAAAACTCTTAAGCTAATTGAAAAAACTTAAAAAACTTAAAAATTCCGCAATAAAATTTTAAGAAAAGTAAAACTTCTTTCTAATATCCGTAGTCGTTTTAGAAACATAATTTTTTTTTTTTTGGAAAAAAAATAATTTTTTTTATCAACATTTCGAAATTTTTGTTTTTTAAAAATTCATGCAGACATATAAAAAACGAAGTTGCAAACAAAACAAGCCATAAATGATTAAAATCTGTTAGCAACTTTTGATTTTATTCACAAAAGTCGGCAAATTTTAATTAATTTAAGAATTTCATAAAACGCCCCCCTAAGGGATGATGATAAACGGAAAGTATAATTTGAGAAAATGTTAAGACCAAAAAAATAATGGAGGTAATTCATACATTTTATCCCCCTAGGGGCGACTCCTGGGCATTTATTGTACTTTTTCTCCAATATATTTCTAGTCTGCATTGAACATTTTGTATGGAAGCCCCCTTAAGGAATGGAGATAGCGGGTGGGTATGTTAGAAATAAATGATTGAGATGAAAAATAAATTGGAGTTGATCATACATTTGACCCATCTAGGGGCATCCTAGGCGCTGCAGGGGCCAAATTTATAAGTGATTAAAGTCTGTCTACAACTTTTGATTTTTTAGAAAAGATGAAATTTTTTTATTTTTTATAATAACCAAACTTAAAAATTTTAAAAAATTTATTTTTGTTGTTAATTAGTTAAAGTTTTTATTTAGAAATTTTTTCTTCTTCCTCCTGAAGATTCCAACAAATATCCCCTAATAGCGAATCAAGTTCTTTGCCGCTATACCAGTGTTCGAGCCTGGCTGTTACTTGGTGAAATCTCTCGCAATGTTCATCAGACTCGGCTGGCATGGTAATGCAAAAAATGTATTTTCAATGACATTCTAACGTTTAAGTTTTTAAATGCGGTTAGCATATTTTTGATTTTCAATGACATTCTAACGTTTAAGTTTTTAAATGCGGTTAGAATATTTTTGATTAAAATTCGCCAGTTTTCAGGCCGGTGATTTCCTTATACATTTTCTATTACTGGTTTCACACAATTCCAGGTCAATAGCTCGATATAATTCAATGCAACCTCAAATTGATGGTCCTTCATAAGACGACGAATGTCCGGTCCATTAAGAATTCCTGTAAAATAAAAACATTATGATATGAAATATAAATCTTATTTAATATAGTTAGAGTTCATACCTTCTTTTACTTTCATGCCGCTTAATCGTGGAAAAAATCGGCGTAATTCGGTAAAAGCAACACCATCTGGGCTAAATGCTTTTATTAAATTTTTTACAATACCCAGTTTGATGTGGAGTGGAGGAAGCAAAATCTTTTCCATCGGTACAGGTGTAATTCAATAACATTATTTCTATGCAATCTGCTTTCCTCACGTAAAGCCCAATCCCGTGTATTGTACTGGTCGCCGTCGAAACGCGTATTCCATACGCACATGAAGCACATATTTTTAGTATAGTATAGATTGCATGACTCTTAAAAGATCTACCACTTTTAAATCTTCGCATATTTTCCACTTGTGGTCTTCATATTTAATTAACTGTATTATTTTTTCATGGATGCGTATGTCTCTTTAGTATTTGTGCTTAGTGCTATGGGAATAGGACTTTGTAAATTAGTGACATGTGGCAAAACTGCTTTTAAGCTACTTTTGGAATAATCAATGAATAAGCGCCATGTCAGTACAATACGCGATAGAATTATTCTCAATAGATTTAAAAAAAAGTGTTTAATCGTCTATGGCGACTGATAGCCCCGTATATTTTTACACCTGGTGCTAAAATATTAGCTCTTTTTAACTCTTTTGTCAAGAGAATGCTCTGTGTTTGAGATAATTTTAGACGCCGTAACTAGTGGTATATAATGTATGACCGACCTCAATTAATTTTTTTACCTTAACATTTTCTCGAGACATACTTGCCCTATATCTCCACTTCTTAGGGGGCTCCCATACAAATATTGCGTTTTATGAAATTTTTAAATTAATTAAAATTTGTCGACTTTTGTGAATAAAATCAAAAGTTGCTAACAGATTTTAATCATTTATGGCTTGTTTTGTTTCCAACTTCGTTTTTTATATGTCTGCAAAAAATTAGAAGCCTAGCTGCATTTTTTAATTTTTTATGAATTTTTATGAAAAAAAAAAAAAAAATTATGTTTCTAAAACGACTACGGATATTAGTTTTTGAGTTACGCGAACTTATGTTGTGCAACCTCCTCCATTTTCGAAATAACGGTATATCTCGAAAACCAGAGCCAATCTTAAAAAACCGCGGGCACCACTGGATTCAGCGTACCCGAATTATGTTAAAACTCCATGTGCCCGGCTTGTCTGTTTTTCAACTAGCATAGTGTAATCAATCCCCTAATTTTTCTCTAAGCGGTGAGGGTGTAGTGTACCTCATAAGTTGCCACCGCATACCCTTGACTACTCTGAAATCTATACATACCAACCTATATAGAGTAGGGTAATTAAGCAAGATCAAATAACGGCATTTACCAATAGACACATGGATTGGAATGCAAGTTAATTGGGGCATGAGTACGATAAACCTAAATAATAAATTCTACTCAATAAGAATTGTAAATTGAGTGACAAATAGGAATGAGTGTAAGTTCAAACATTCCTGTTGGTCCAAATAATTGTAATTATGGATATCTCAATAAGACCGACAGAGAAGAACTGAATTATGTAAATAAGTAGAATAAGTAGGAAGGGTTAGCTAATAATTTCAAACATAGTATATAAGGCAATGCAATTTTAAATAAAGACAGACTTGCAATTATCAATCTATATCGGCAATAACTTGCCTTGCATTTTTAATTACAAGCTCTCCTATCTTTCTGCAGTTCCTTTGAACGCCTATCCAAGCAGCTGAAACCCTGACAGCTAGTTAAACTAACCAAGGGCTATAGGGAATAAAAGATCCTATACACAAGGACATACTTTACACTAGTAACTACACCTCTGACACCACAATTTTAATGTCGATCATGGAATATGTAAAAAGATATGGTATTTTTATGAGGATTCAACATAAGCATCGAAAGGTATTTTCGCCAAAATAATACGAATCACTAAAGAAATTTATTTAAAAATTCAACAAATCTCTTCCCATAGTGCTGACAATGCAGCCGTTAATTACGGAGTTCGCAATTCCGTTTTTCTTTTATTTTTCCAAAATTTAAAAATGAAAATGAGCAAATTGTTAAAGCGAATTGCAATTGTCATATCATAAATAACTGTATAATATACGCCTTGAATGTTTTATCCGTTGATATAAAAAACATTGTAATAGCAACTTTTAATGAATTTAGCTCATCTGCTCTGACAACCGAAAAGTTGAAGCAATGTTTTGAATTCGCTTCTATTGAGTACAAAAATATTCTCCGGCACGTACCTTGGCCTGCAGTTAAAATTAATTTTGTAAAAACGAGGAAAAAGAATTGTCGTAAGGAGCTATGAGAATTTGTATCCCAAGGAATATCAGATTTTGAATTGGCAAATTAAGATGATGAATGTATAGCAGAAGGACTATCGGACCCTTATTTGTTTTTGATTCATAAATAATGCATGATTTTAATGCATCCTTATTGGCTTTAGCAAATTGCTGTTTTAAATATTAGAAATTCGATGTTGTCATGGAATAATATAGCAGAGCTGCCAAATATTTTAAAAACATCAAATTCAATTGATACTGATATGTTGTATACAGATTACTGCTGCCTTCGGGAAGTTTTTGAAGAATTACCAAAAGACATATCCATTGACAACGTATGGGCCCATTTCTTTAAAAAATGTGACAGAAACAATGTAGAAAATCTGTATAAATTAATATCATTTGAATTTTCAATTCCAAGAAGCAATGCTTATTGCGAGAGAACATTAAGAATTCCAAATAATTTGTACACCAACGACAGAAAAAGAATGTAGTTTGATCTCATAAAGGCAGAATTAATAATCAGACAAAATTTTGATGAAAA
The DNA here is from genome assembly GCA_943735925.1 of Pollenia amentaria. Lineage (NCBI taxonomy): Eukaryota > Metazoa > Arthropoda > Insecta > Diptera > Polleniidae > Pollenia > Pollenia amentaria. Next base: position 113,592,769 of record OX031006.1, on the reverse strand, counting down.
TTGTAGAAACTTTCAGCATATACCAGAGCACCTTAGCGCTCGCTAATTTTTCAGTCATGAGCGAGCGTAAAAATTTCAAAATTTTTCTGCTGATTCATACTCATGAGGGTGAGGAAAAAAAGTATTTTGAATTTCCTCACTCATGAGTGAGCAAAAAAAAATTCACATGTGGATTTTTCAGATATAAAATATGTATTTGAAATAATTCAAGTTAAAATTCTTCATAAGGAAAAAAAACTCGGATTGCCCATTCCAACTTTATTACTAATTAACAAGGTGTGTCTTTGGATACCAACGCCTTGTCCTCTTGCATCTACTTTAAAGACTTCTGGAAGAGGCAAGAATAAAGCTTTATCCCTGTTTAATTGTTGTTGCTAATAAAGCGAAGTGAGTAAATTAATATAATGCAGCCATGGACCATTTCATTTTAGCAACAATTTTTTAACGACGTTAGGTAACAATTAAAATGCTTGGTGTTAAATTACAGCTCTGGTAGCCCTTATGTCATTTGCTTATAAAATTTGGTTAGAAATAAATATGCGGGTAAAAAAATTATTTAAATTAAAGCACAAAATAAAAGTGATATACAATATAAAAAGTTAAAAAAATCTTAAATAAAAAAAACTGACATAATTGGTAAGATCATTTATCTTATTTAATTACAGTGGAATAATTATAGTGGAATAGAGTAGCTTCGAAACTAACCCCTATGAGTACTCCATGGGGAAGTGAAGTAGTGTACTTTCGAAACTAACCCCTAAGAGTACCCCATAGGGTAGTGAAATAGAGTACTTTCAAAACTAGTATTTGTGGGTGCTCTATGGTGTACCGACATAGAGTAGTTTTGGGGGTACCCCAATGTAATGCATAGCTGGGTTACGTGGTCCATCCTTAGGACGTCGCAATGTAAATTGGAGTATGTTTTTACATACATTTAGGTTAGGTATTGGAGTAGTCCATACACGTATGTATAGAGTAGTCTCGTTTTTTGTAGGGTAACTAGTAATAAAACGATTGCGACAGGGCTTAACTTAGAATAGAAAATTTGAATTTGTAAAATATTTAATAAAAACCTTTCTAAAAGACCTTTTTAAAGAAGGTAGAGTGGAATAAGGAAAAGTTTACTAAAGATTCAATAGAAAACCTTTTTACAGGCCTATAAAGTGAATCGCTTGCAATTTTTCCCGCTGGATTAGCCTGTGAGTGTGTGTTTTTTTTTTGTTTTTGTAAAATTATTTCTTGGCTGGTGAACCAAAATGTAGGTATGTGATGTTTTTTTTTTTTTTGGAGGCAAATATTATTAAAAAAAAAAATAATAATAAAAGAACTCCACACACATCGTTATCTAAACACAGGGTCTCCACCTGAGATAAGATATAGGATTTTTTTATATCAAAAAAAGTCAAATTCTATCGCAGAAAGTATTATCTTACGTGTGGACTCTCAAATAGTGTTGTTATTAATATTATAATAAATGTTATGCGACAGTTGTTATAAAAAATCTTATAACAACTATCTTATGAGATGAGCTGTCAAAAATACATATCCATACACACATATAAAACAATAATAAGCCACCATTATTAAAATGTGTAATACAAATGGTGCCAATATTGTGAAAAGTGTATAAAAACAAACATTATTTTAAACTAAAAAAAAGAATAAAAACGATACAAGCTTATGAAATTTTATAAGATACGTGTTCCCCTTGTTTAATATTAAGATTAACATTACGAAATGTATTTCCTCATTCTGTCGACGTTCTCTCAGATATTATATCAGATATTATCTCAGGTGTAGACCTGAGAGGCAAAAAACGTTGTAAAATGGAAATTAATTGAGATATAAAAGCAATTTTAAATATTTAGGATAAGAATGCGAGAGCCGATTTATTTTTGAGGGACAAATATTATTTTTATTATTATATATTTAGTCACGACCCATCATCAACGAAAATTTGTTAGTATTAAGTAAAACAAACATTTAAAATATTAACTAACTAATATTTTTGTTAAATTACATGTATAATAGAATATAAAGATAAAGTACATGGTTATAAATGCAATACTGCGTTTAAACAATAAGTTTAAATGTGGTTAAATCACCTATAAAAATGATAATCACACCATTAAATGTAGAATCATTAGGTTTGCGTGAACATGGTGAAACGAGTTTACCTTTCTGGTGCAGCGCATTTGAGAACGTAAGGAAATTATATTATTATAGATCTTATGACATATTATGTATAATTTTTTATTGATTTAAATTTCTAATTAGAAGTGGAATAAACTTAAAAATTTACTTAATTAAATTTACCTACTATAAAGTGTATTTTGATCTCCTTATAATGAATTTTCTCATATTGAATCGAAGTCAATAAAAAGTTAATTACAAATAGTTCAATGATAAGTGGGTTTACGTAAATTTTGCTATTGTAACAAATTTTTCATTGATGATGAGGCGTTTTGTTGCAGAAAATTACAAATTAAAATAACGTAACACACATACCTAACTAAATAAATAACAATAAAAATAATATTTTTCCCTCAAAAATAAATCGATTATCGCATTTTTATCCTAAATATTTAAAATAGCTTTTATATCTCCATTAATTTCCATTTTACAAAGTTTTTTGATTCTCATATAAACTGTGATGATATATTATTCTGCATTTAAGATGACGATATTCGCAGTTCTGTTAATTTTTTTTTGTCAATAAAATTGCCTACAAAAATCCAACACACACCTTGGCTGGTTGCCTTTACCAAAAATATTTTACGAAAACAAAATACACACACAGGCATTTCGCGCTGTGGTTATGCATTCTGTCGAGCAACAACAACATTACTAGTGAGGAGCGTTATGAAAATTTTTTGTTTCCTCGCTCTTCACGACTGAAGAAAGTCAAAAATTTATTTTTCTTCACGCTTATAAATGAATTGGCGAAAAATTCACAATATGAACGATTAATACATGAATTTTTCTGAACTCTGCTAAAAACTAGAAATTTGGACCAGGGATTAGTCTCTCCCCAAATCGATCTACTTAGACGGGATTTTAGGAAATTCGAATGATAAGGGGGTAAAAACGGGTAAATTCGGTAACCTTGTATCTCCAAAACTAAAATAGATAAAAAAAAATATAATACTTATCGTTGTTATTTAAAAAAATAAGCGGACACGTGTCTGGTACTTTTTGAAAATTAAGCCCTTTAACGGAGTAAACGGGTAAAACCTGTATTTTGGTACTTTTTTGTCACCCGATCTATCTTTTAATCCCATAAACATAGAAATAAGGGTAATATCACATTTTAAACTTATCTAAAAAATTCGAATTTGGTACTTTTTCGAAATTTGGACGTTGAAGCGGTAAGAACCGTAACTACTTTTGGTACTTTTTTACAAAACATTTTTTTTATTCATTGACATCTTATTGACTGACTTATCTGCTAAATTAAAAGAGATACAAAAAAATTCAATACCTATTATTGTTCATTAAAAAATAAGTGGGCAGGTGTCTAGCACTTTCTTGAAGTAAGGAGTAAACGGGTAAAACCTGTATTTTGAAACTTTTTTGTTACGCCATCTATCTTTTAAACCAATAAGCATAGAAATAAAGATTATATCACATTCTTAACTCATCTAAAAAATACAAATACGAATTTGGTACTTTTTTGGAATTCGATCCCTAAAGGCGGCAAAACCGTTCCTAATTTTGTTACTTTTTTTAAAATATTTTTCTTCGTCTATCTATATAATATAAAATTGTGACGTTACTGACTGCTTCATTATCACTTATCCTAAGCTCCAGAAGCTTAAAAGTTGACATTTGGACCGGAATCTCGGCTCTCGCTAAATCGATCCCTCTTACTTCATATGCCGCTAAAAAAGACACCAAGAAACATATTGTTGTTCAATAAAAAAATAAACGGACGGTGCCTGGTACAAAACGGGAAGTAAACGGGCAAAACATGTATTGTAAAACTTTTTTGCTGTGCCATCTATTTTTAAAACCAATAAACATTAAAATAAAAAATATATCACATCCGTAACTTATTCAAAAAATACAAATAAAAATTTGGTACATTTTCGAAATTCGAACGCTTAATAGGTTAAAATCGTAACTATTACAAACTAGCGGGTTAAAACCTAGAAACAGAGTAATAATTTAAAATTCTACCTGACGAGGTTGGTTTTTGATACAAATCTATCAATAATCTATCTCCTTTCCTTATCACCAATGTATTTAAATATGGAATTGAATAATTAATTTCCCTTTCAATGGTGAAGTTAATAGTCTGATCAAATGAATTAAACGTTGATACCAGGATATCTACCTCATTCTCATTTACTATAACAATTAAGTCGACTATATATTTTGTTATTATTTTCGGTTTAATTGTCTATTTTTCTAAACATGTATCTAATAATTTCTCCATCGCAATATCAGCAATGCGTATATTTTCCTATAAAATTGAAAATATGTATATACTATACAGAACTTTATAATTCTTAAAAATAAATCCTTATTAATATATCGTGACGTGAGAACCAGAGGGTTCTATCTGGCATTTTTTCACTTTTGCGTTTTTTGATTGGAATTTATTCTTTGTAATGGTTTTTATCTTTTAATGAAACCCTTTTTGTAGTTTCACTTATAATTTTAGTAATAATAACAGAGCCATTTAGTTCTATATGCACTTAGTTCCAAAAGGTTCTATCTGCAATAAATTTTAATGGTGTTCCAAATATATAATAAAATAATCTTTTACGTATTCTTTCCAAGTCAACGATGAACTTGTAAGTGTGTGCAAACAATATTTCCTTATTTAATAATTCAGAAAACGTTATAAAATATACCTACACTTAAAAAAAGATAAAACGACAGGCGTACCTAAAAGCGATGTACGAGGTACAAAAACCAGAGAACGCATTGACAAAAATGACAAGGACATCGTTAGAAAACATATATAATCATTTCAAACATTGAAAAAAAACTTAAATTGACAGAAGTTTGGTCACCTGTGTCTTTGTAACGAGTTTTACTGGTAGCCAACAGAAAACAACCTTACCGTATCATAGAGATGAGCTCCAGTGACTTTTTTGATTTTCAATTGTCAGCAAAAACATTAAGCTACAGTAATGTACCATTTACCAAAGTTTCTCAGCTTACTTTAAAGAGATGTGACATATTCGATGTAGGTTATAAGCTCAGCCATGGTTCCAAAGAATGGGAAAATGTTTCAATACAAAAAAAAAAGGCACACGCCACACTTCGAATCCTACATTCCCAGCTGTAAACAAATCAAAATGTGTGCCAAAACTTACTAAAGACAAAGAAAATGATTTAAAGAGTATGTTTAAGTGGATGCCTTCCATAGACGTAGATTTTTATAACACACTTTTTAATTAGATAAACTCATTTGAAAAAAAAAAATTTTAATTTTTAAGAACCAGAAGGTTCTATGTGCAGGGTCACATTAAAGAATATTAATTTGTTGTTTTTTTTTCACATGTTCTTTTATATTGCATTAAGGAAATGAATAATTCTTATGTAACTTATATTTATTTTAAAATTTTTTAATCGCATAAAAAAAATTTATATATGAATAATTATTGCAAAAGTTTTTAGTTTGAGTTCCGAAAGGTTCTATCTGAAATCTGTAATTAAAAAAGTTAATTTTTCTTGTGTTTTATTTTATCTTTTGATGAAACAAATTTTATATCCCAATAAATAACTGAACTAGTTTCTGGTTTCTTGTGTTCTCTTCTTCATATTTATTATTTAAATAGTATAGAAATAACTCCGAACTTTAAAAATGCTTTCCTGAACATTTTTGAAAAAGCCAGATAGAACCCTCTGGTTCTCACGTCGCGATATGTTAATCCTGAAATTTTTTTGTAATTCTAATTGCCAACTCAACTGGAATACCAGGAAATAATGAAACAACATCAAGTGATATTAGTTTTTCATTATTCTAAATTGTTACATTTTCCAATTTATGTTTAAATTGTATAGAATTAATAAAATTATACTTAGAATTCTCCGTTATCTTTTTAAGTAAATGCGTAATATATTTACATAGATTATGTGAAAGTGAAGTTATAGACGGATAAATAGGTCTTAGGGGAACATTGTCCCTATGAATTTTCGGTAATCCATATAATTTTGGTGCTGCAGACATGGAAGTTTTTAGTTTGTGTCTTTCCACTAATGTTTTTTATTTTCAATTTAAAAAGTTCTTCAATAAAATTATTGTTAATTTTCTCAAATCTGCTTGTTGGATCTGTTTCTAATGTTTTAAATTTTAGATATATAATCTCGTTTATCAATACAGTACTTGTCGTTTATAGCCCATTCCGCTTAAAGGCCAAAAACGGATTAAAGCCAAAACTGTCATATTTACTTGCATATTGTTGTCAAATAAAATAACAGCTTATTTTGCTATCATGCCGCTATTAGCATATTTTTGCGAATTTCCGCTAATTTAGCAATTTTTATAGAATTTTTGCCATTCCTTATAGTTTTAGGCACTTTTACTAAATTTTATGGCTGGTTTAAAATATGAAAATTGTTCGCGAATTCTCTATTTTTGCAAAATTTTTTTTGGTTTTTTCCTGACATTTTGGTTTTTTTTTCAACTGAATTAGCGAATTCGAATATATTTTAGGGTTTGTTTCCAAATTTGCAATTTTTCGCAAAGTTTAGCCATGTTCCCGGTACCCATTGTCTTCCAGTTTTTTTTTCTTTTACATTCTCCTGTTCTAACACTATAATATATGCTGCTCCACAAAATAAAACAAATAAATTAGCTTTTGCGCTCATTTTTACCATTTGTGAAGTATATTTTTAATTTTGAACACTTTCATTAAAAAACACTATGGAAAATTTTTGGGATTATTGTCTGGGGGGTGAGAAATTCCATGTCAGGGTGATGGTACTAGGTCAGTATAGTAAAACCCTCAAAGGGTTTGGCGTTCGTATGGGTCAGTTTTTTTTATGACATTTTAAATTGTTTCCTTATCTTGATGTTTTTTCGCTTAGTTGTAACATTTTGGCAAAAACGTAGTTTAACATAACTCGAGAACCACTTGTCCGATTTTGATTAAACAAATTTAGAAAAATTAAGAATTACAATTTCTCTAATCTGTTTCTTTACCGTTTTCCTATATGTGCAACACTTTCGATGTTAAAAATGAATGTATGAAGGGAAAAAAGTATTTTTTGCCTAAAAATTTAAATATTTTTTTTTTAAAATTCATAAAAAATCCAAAATGGAAAAAAGTGCCAAAACTAATTACTTTCGCGTAAAGTCACAAATCATGAGCAAAAAAAGGCATAGATCATGAAAATCGATGCACGCGTTTCTCATTTATTCACAATTAGGTAAATGTATGAATTTCAAAAATTTGCTCCAGATATGCACAACATTATTTGGAGAAAACATTGACACTCACAAGCCGAACTCTCTCATATTTTTCTACTGTACTAAAAGAGAAATATTGATGTGGCAACACTGGTTCTGTAATGTTCACATAAAACATGCATTGTCATTATACTTCTTCTCTTTCTCACACTGGTTCTGTGATTTTTGTCATTCAAAAAGTGCCGACGAACGCGAACAGTAAAAGTGATTTTTCTCCAGTTTTTTAAAAGTGAACAAAAGAGAACAGAATATGGAACTGTGCAAGCCAGATATAAATAGCTTTTGCTACTGCTGTGGTCAATATGTCTCAACACATAAAAAAAGGGGAAATTTCAGTACTGATTTTGTTCAAACATACGAGATGTACTTCAACCAAAATGTTATAGTGAACGAAAATTGGGTACCAAATATAGTGTGTAAAAGCTGCTACAACCGTCTAATGGATTGGAAAAATAGAAGACGTGAAAGTATGCCATTCGGTATCCCAATGACTTGGACTAATCCTGGCGAAGGTCACAATCCATTGAATTGCTATGCATGTGCGAATAAAGGAGCCGCAAAAAGGATAAGAAAATCGTATAATTACGTTGGTGTTGCAAGTGCCGCCACACCATTGCCTAATTCGGACCACATTCCTGTGCCAAAAGCTTCTAGCCCAGATATTTTCTCTTCTACGACTGCTCCGACATATCATGCACGTGATGATCCCCCATATGAGCCATCAGTATCCAATGAGCCAATTTTAATAAATCAAAATAAGCTTGATTCAATTGTTGCCAAGTTGGAATTAACACAGCATAAATCCGAAGAGCTGGCTTCCATTTTGAAATCAAACTATTTGTTGGCACCCGGTGTGAAAGTCACAGCTTATCGAAGTCATCAGGCAACACTCCAGAGTTTATTCCTTGTGAATGATGAAAAAACTTCTGCATATTGCCCGGATGTAGGAAAATTGATGGACGCAATGGAAATAAAATGTGAAGCAGTTGACTGGAGATTATTTATTGACAGTTCAAAACTCACCTTCGAAAAACCTTCAGTTCCAATCGCCTATAGTACAGAAACCAAAGAAACATATGATGCACTGGAAAATATTTTAAAAATGGTTAACTACGCCAAACATATGTTGCGCATATGCTGCGATTTAAAAGTTGTAGCAATGCTTTGCGGTCTTCAAAGCGGCTATATAAAATATATGTGCTTTTTGTGCGATTGGGACACACGATTTTCCGGTGACCAATATGCATGCCACGGATGGAAACTCAGAGAGCACAGCAGGTTACAAACGGCCGATATTATTCGTGAGCCTCTAGTGCCGAAGGAGAAGATATTGCTGCCTCCACTGCATATTAAACTTGGAATTGTTAAGAATTTTATCAAAACTGTCGCCAAAAGAGATGAAGTTTTCTTGTTTTTGAAACTAATTTACCCGAGACTCAGCGAAAGTAAAATTAAAGAAGGTAAGTTATAATATCACATTCATTTCCCATGATTTTCCATCTTAACAAATTAATTTTTTCCAATCAGGCGTACTAAATGGTCCAGATATACGAAAGCTGATTAAAAAAGACGCATTCAACAATATTTTGATTGACGCTGAATTGAATGCATGGCAGGCAATCAAAGAAGTAATAGAAGGCTTGTTGGGAAAGCATCGTTCTAACAACTACGATGTTTCTGTCGCAAGGATGTTAAGAGCATTCTCGGAAATTGGTGTCCACATGTCCTTGAAAATCCATTATTTACATCATCATCTGGACTACTTCAGCAAACAATTGGCTACCGAATCTGATGAACAAGGTGAACGCTATCATCAAGTTGCTATGCCATTTGAAATGAGGTAATACTGATTTTTTATTTTTTCAAACTCATTTTAATAAAACAAAAACTTACAGATATAGAGGCAAAAAGTCGCTGAGTGCAATAATTGCGGAAATTTGCTGGTGGTGTAAGCTTGTGGTTCAGAAACTGATGATAGCGATGAATGCGATGCCACTAGTCCCGAACAACCACCATCGAAAAAGTCTAGGCAATATTTATTAAAATAAATAAAAATAAATAAATAAAATAAAAATAAAAAATTATAAAAATGTTTACTTAATTTTTTTAGTAGTTTATGGCCAGAAGTCTGGAGTTATTGGGGAAAATTTATAAAAAAGGCGATAAATGACACTTTTTTGAATAGAAACAAATATCAATATTCTTGTCAAAATGGGATACCTTCACTTAATTGTAAATAAAAGCAGAACGCGTTAATCGATTTCTATGATCTATGTCGCATTTTGTTTATAGGTTATGTGAAATTTACATGAAATTAATAACACTTGATCCTTTTTTCCGTTTTGGATTTTTTATGAATTTAAAAAAAAAAAATTTTAATTTTTAGGCAAAAAAATATTTTTTTTTCTCCACAAATTTATTTTTACCGCAAAACTGTTGATTATAAAGAAAAACGTTATATACCTAAACGGATTAAGGAAATTGTAATTCTTTATTTTTCTAAATTTGTTTCATCAAAATCGGACAAGTGGTTCTCGAGTTATGTTAAACTACGTTTTTGCCAAAATGTTACAACTAAGCGAAAAAAACATCAAGATGAGGAAAAAATTTAAAATGTCATAAAAAAAAACTGACACATACGAACGCCAAACCCTTTGAGGGTTTTACTATACTGACCTAGTACCATCACCCTGACTTGGAATTTCTCACCCCCAGATTGGCTGTTGTACTGTGTAATTATTTGATGCAAATATTTCATTTTGCCGATTTTTTTCCTTAAAATTAGCCAAGTGCCGATTTGCCGATTTTTGCTCCAAAGATGCCGATTTTTGATAAATACTTATACCACGGTAACTTTGCTTGTTAACGTGTAATTTATTAATTTTGGGTTACTTTGGAGCATTTATCATAACCTATACAACCAAATGGAAAGTGTTTTTAAAACTGTATTAACTAATTTTATAAAAAACAATTAAAAAATTAAGTTTTTTATCAACACAAAGAATTTTTCGAACTTTGATGAGGAGCATTTGGGCTTACTGGCTAATGAGCAAAATTAACAAAATTGTTAATAACTGTATTAATTTTAATATAGAACTTTCAAATCAAATATTAAAACGTTTTTATTTTGAACAAAAATCTTATAAATCTTTATATATGATTAACCCTAACAAAATTTTGAAAAAGGAAAATATTTCTTTTATGGAAATTCTTAAAGAGTTTCCCAGCTTTATTTCTGAAGACAAAAATAAATTAAGAACTTAAAATTTTTAAAAATTTTTGGCAAAGAATGTGGAAAGAATTTTTAGCCGAGTCAACCATAATACAACCAAATTTCGATGTTCCCTGGAGAATGAATCCTTTCAAGGAATTCTTTTTTCTTAAGATTACTTAAAATTTAATAATGCAAAATGTTTTGATGTTGATATTAAAATGGATTTAATTAAACTATTAAACTCATATCGCCGCTGTTTTTACTAACTGACCTAACTGAAATTTTTTTGAAAATTGAGTTAAGTACAGAAAATAAAAATATTTGTCTTTTTCTTTATTTAACACACAACAAAATATGTTATACTAAATAACAAATAATGCATAAACCCAATTTCATTCATTTTTTGGCTAGGAAATGACCACGTTTAAGACAAAAAACATTAAAACTGCTCTCCTGTAAAATTTGTTAGGTCGGTTAGTTAAAACAGCGACGATATACCTATGGGGGATTTCATGTCAAGTGACCCAACTTTTGAAATCGATATCTTCTTATTTGGATGAAATTTGCACCAAGGTTAGTCCTATTAGATAGTAGTTTAGACACAACAAGATCGGTCAAAAAGTTCCTGAGCTAGAGAAGGTCAAAATTTGAAATTTTGGCCAAACATGTGTTCTTTCTCATCCATGTAACTTTTTATCTATTGGTGTTAGCAAAATTTGTCCCAAACCAATTATATAGCTATTTCTTCAAGCTTTCGAAAACAATTTTTTTTGTTTTTTTTTAAAATTTTTTTTAATTTTTTTTTTTAATTTAAAACTTATTTTTTATTATTTTTTTTGCTCAAAAGAAATCTAAGATCTTTTCCTTTAAGGTATTTCCAGTCGCTTTTTTGGCCGCGAGTGGTTTATGTATAATTTCTAAGTCAAGACGAGGATTTTTCAATTTTTAGCATATGCACTATTTTGAATTTTTTCCTATTTTATGTAAGTGAGAAACAAGACAAGTCAACCTTTCCGAAGGTATATAACATGCCTAACTAGAATTTCATACCCTCGATACTGTAATACCCACAATATGCTAATCCCAGGAATAAAATCACTTTTTTTCTATAGAGATGTTGACAAATTAAATTTTTTTTATTTATTTGTAATAATAATTAAATTAATATAAAATAATAATAATAAAAACAAAAAGATAAATAACACTATGCAACAAATGGGAAGTTTTTTTTTTCCTTGAATAACCACTATATTTTTTTGATCCGCTATAGTCACCTAACAGCAAAAATCATCATTATTTCAAATTTTTTTTTCTAAAAATTGAGATATTTGAAAAGGCATCTCCTTACATCTTATCGTAACTTTGGAACGACGTACCCTATTTTGGCATAAAATCGGTCAAAACATTTTAAATTACACTAGGTTTAAGTTTCTCTAATATCGTTTTTTAATTTAGCCATTATTTTTGGAGTTATTGAGGCCAAAGTGGCAAAAAAAATATTTATTTTTTGTTTTTTTTGTATAATTTTTGAATTCAAAAAATTCATAAAAACTTGAAATCAAAAAATACTTACCAGTTTTAGTACTTAAGCTCAAAGCTGCATGTATTAGAAGTAAAATAAATTTTATTTCATGAAAATCCATGGATAAATTCTTGTTTTATTCCCGATAAAGTGAAATTACCTACTTTGACATTTTTTATCGCAAATTTGTGTAGAGCTAAAAGTTTTGTGATTTTTTAACGGGTTTACCCTGTTTATTGAACAGTATTTTGTTTAATCCTTTATTTTTATAATTTATTCATAAAGCTGTATATATAAGAAAAAAAATAAATTTTTTTTTCATGAAAATCCATGTTTAAGTTCCTGTTTTATTCCCGATAAAGTGAAAGTACAAACAAAGTTATCAAGTACTTATTTTACAAAGCAACAAGATTTACAAAGCATAATCTAAAAATAATTTCGACTTTGTTTTAAGAAACCAAATAAAATCTCCTATCATATTTTCATTTCATAGCCAATGATAACGTTGATCGATGGTCTTAAGTTGTTGATGAAATCACAAATGTTTTCCGGAAAACAGTCCAGATATGAGTGCAACAAATGTATTGTTAGTGACATATTTACACCTTAAATAAGAAATTAGGAAAAATAAACAAATATTAATAAGAAAATTCATTTAATATACATATACCGATTTTTGAATAGTTTTCAAGCAAATCACGGACGATTTCTTTGTAATTTGGACTCCTGATATTTCCTAGAAAGCTAGAAAGGTTTTGTCGAAATGAATTCCACGCAGATTTCTCATTTGCTGATAATAACTTTTCAAAGTTAGAACTTAGAAGCAATTTTCGAATTTTAAGGCTTTCGCCAATTTTTGTACATGAAAGGTTTGGAAATATGGTTTTCAAATAAACAAAGGCTCTACTCTCCTTGTCTAGTGCTTTCACAAAATTGTTAACTAAGCCGAGCTTTATATGTAGTGGTGGTTAAATTTCATTGTCATTTTTAATCAACGCAGGGTACCTTACATTATGTAGGCCTAAGGTGCTTATGGCTCTTATTTTCCAATCCTTTTTTATGTAGTGATTTTTGCGATCTCGGCTATCCCAAAGGCAGAGAAAACAGCAATACTTTGTATAGCCACCTTGAATGTCTGTTAAAATACCAAAAACTTTTAAGTCGCAATACACTTTCCAATTGTGATTTTCATACTTCAAATTTCTTAATATAGTGGCCATAGTTTCATATGTTTCTTTCATTTCATTGCATGTGGAATAGGTATAGATGGCTTCTCGTTACCAATATGTAATAAAACAGCCTTAAGGCTCTCTCTGCTACTATCAACAAATAACCGCCCGTCACTTGGAATATATTTTTGGCCGAGCATCTCAAAAATACCTTTTATGTCATAACAAAAACACAAATTGTCTTTTGTTATATAAAAATTGGCATATGGCTTATGTCGGTTCCAGTACGCATTGAACTTGACGTCATTTTTTAAGAAATTTCGCTCTCTTGAGCGTGATGCTAAAAGCACCGATTTCTCTTTTTTTCGCTCGAGGTCTCTTATAAGATCATCAAGCTCAAGTTGATTGTTAAGCTTCGGTGTTAGATTATCTATGTACTACACATGCTCGAAGATGATTTGGAGGGGTGATAAAAGGTAAGTACATGGTATATCACACGGATCTTCAAGAAGTGACTTTCTATCTTGATGTAAAACGGGAAGTGTAAATCCACCTGCAGAAATGGTGGGGTTGGACCATTGCATATGTTTTCCAAAACCGCTTTTACTATACAATTGAGAAATTGCGCCGTTTATTTTTGGTCATAAATTTGCCGCACACATAACAAATCCTGTCTCTCGCGCTCGTTGAAGATAGACGTGTTTTCTAAGCTCGGCATACGGTTTATTTTTTAATTTTTAAAACGTGATTATTGATTTGTGTATTTAAAAAGTAAATACAAGAAAAAGAAAAAAAAAATACATGTATGTACATACATACATAAACACACATTTTTTTATTCTCGGTGTTGATAAACAATAACAACATAATAATAAGAGCACAACTGTAAACAGTAAAAAAAAAAAAAAAAAACTCTTATGAGTGCAAACAGTAGAAATGCATATATCACAGTGAGTGTTAATGAAACAAATGCAGAAATAAAAAAAAGAATCGATGATAGCAAATACCTAACGGCTAAACCTATTACTCGTACGCGATCCCTCTCGCCGTCTGTATTTGGTAACACGGTTGATACAATAACAAATATAAAACCTGCTAGCGTTGCCTCAACAACAAAAACAATTTTAATAAGTGATGTAAATATTAACCCCCAATCAGGCATAATAGAAAACTCAGTATCACCTTCGGTGTCTAATAATACGGTTGATATTAATACAATAAAAAATATAAAACCTGCAAGCGGTGCCTCAGCGGCAAAAACGATTGTAATAAGTGATGAAAATATTACCCCCAAATCAGGCATGATGGAAAACTCAGCTCCACAAGTAAAAAGTGGTCAAAAGCCTCCAGTACAAGTAGGTATTGATAGGTACATAACAGTGCTTAAACGGGGTCGCAGCCCAACCTCTTCAGCAGTTGCTTCGGTCTCAAAAGTCTTAAAAGATGGTACAGCTGATAAAACAAGTTCTCAAAATCGTTTTGCTATTCTGGATGAGGAATCTCCGGAAGCACAAAACGTTATCAAATCTTCTAAGCCACCGCCGATATATCTTAGAGAGCAAAACTCAAATGACCTAATAAAGAATTTGATCTCGGTAATAGGTGAAAATTCTTTTTATGTAGTTGCAATTAAGCGGGGTAGTATAAATGAGACAAAAATACAAGTTAATCGTGAAGATGACTTTCGTAAGGTAATTACGAAATTAGAGGCACTAAAAAAAAACTTTTATACATACCAACTGAAGAGCAGTAAAGGTCTCCAGGTAGTGATAAAGGGCATTGATTCATGCGTAGACCCAAGTGAGATAAAAACGTTTTTAGAAGAGAAGGGCTTCAAAATAAAAAACGTAATAAATATTAAAAATAGGGAAAAAAATCCCCAGCCACTATTTCGAGTGGAGTTAGAACCCGGCGACGTTAAGCTTAAAAAAAACGAAACGCATCCCATTTACAGTCTTAAATATATCCTGTATAGGAAAATAACGATAGAGGAGCCGCACAAAAGGAACGGTCCCGTGCAATGTTTAAACTGCCAAGAATTTGGTCACACTAAGGCATACTGCCATTTAACCCCTGTTTGCGTTATATGTGGAGAGTTGCATGGTACAGCTCTCTGCGATAAGTCTAAAAACGACCCCAATGTAAAAAAATGCAGCAACTGTGGTGGTAATCACACTGCCAACTATAGAGGATGCCCTGTATACTCTATAGTCAAGCGCTCGGTTGGACCGAAACCTAATCCCCCTCAAATGCAGGTATCACATCAAGTTAACACTAATGACATTCAAGTGCCGCAGCCTAGTAATAACAGAACATCCTACGCAAACGTCCTAAAATCAAACCATATTCCAATTCAAGGTGATTTGCCAAATAATGATGAGACTCCAGTTTCTAATTTAAGTCGTCTAGAAAAAACCATGGAAACACTAGTGCAAACAGTAACTAACTTTACGAACACAATGGGTAATATGATGCAGGAAATGTTAAGAATGCAATCGATGTTATTGCAGGCTGTACTAAACAAGCCATGAATTGTTTAAAAATTTGTTTTTGGAACGCAAACGGCATTCGCCAACATAAAAATGAACTAGAATACTTTCTTAAAAGTAAACAAATTGATGTAATGATGGTTTCTGAAACTCATTTGACCTCAAGAAATACGTTTAAAATTAATGGTTATATATTATATGATACCAAGGACCCTCGAGATAGAGCTTGTGGAGGCTCTGCTATTTTGATAAAAGCCCGAATCAAACACTACTTAATGTGTGATTATCGTGAAGATTATCTGCAGGCAACGAACATTTGTGTTGAAGAGCTAAATCGAAACTTAGTACTTTCATCATTATACTCTCCACCTAGATTTTCAATATCAGAAAGCCAATATTATAAATATTTTAAATCATTAGGACCCTGTTTCCTAGCCGCTGGCGATTACAACGCTAAACATACCTTCTGGGGGTCACGGCTCATAACACCAAAGGGTCGTGTTTTGTACAATACAATGTCTAAAATGGATTTAAATGTGGTCGCGAGTGGTCAACCAACTTATTGGCCTACTGATCAGCAAAAAATTCCAGATGTCATCGATTTTGGCGTGGTTAAAAACATCCCCGCAGAAACGATTCATGTTGAAGCTTCTTTAGAATTATCTTCTGATCACACACCTACACTTCTAACTATAGCAAACCCTAATAGAATTGTATCTCCGTGTGGATACTTAGTGACGTCAGCAACACAAATAAATTGGTTAAAATATAAAAAATATCTCAGTACCCACTGCACTGAAAATATTCCGCTTAGAACACCGGAGAATGTGAATCTTTCTATTGTAAATTTTGACAATTATCTCAAACTAGCTGTTCAACATTCTAGCATAGCCCGCAAAAACATCAAAAATAGTAAAATATATTCTACAGATGTCGAGCGTCTCTTGACTGAAAAAAGGAGAGCTCGAAGGGAGTGGCAATTGCACAGATCCCCTCAACTTAAAAATTTACTAAAAGAGTGCACAAAAAGGCTAAGAATCTTACTGCAGTCTCAAAAAACGGCTTCTCTGGAAAAATATCTTAAGGAACTTGATGCAACTCCTCAATCTGACTACTCATTATGGCGTGCAGCTAGAAATCTAAAAAGACCAGTTATCACTAAACCGCCATTAAGAAACTTAAATGGAAGTTGGGCACGAAATGATATAGAAAAAGGAAATATTTTTGTTAATCATTTGAAAACCGTATTTACCCCTCATACATCTTTCGATACTGCGGTCGAGTTACCACCTGTTGTTGTTAGATCAGCTGTTCCACTAAGATTTGAGATAAGAGAAATCGAAAAGGCTATTCATGATTTAAACCCCAAGAAAGCCCCTGGTTTTGATAACATCAGTAACAAAATGCTTTTGGAGCTACCCCGCATAGCAAAGATAATTATTTTACTAATTTTTAATGCTATTTTACGCCTTGAATACTACCCACAAGAGTGGAAAGTATCTTTAGTTACCATGATACCTAAACCAGGAAAGGATCCCACAAAAGTTGAGTCATATAGACCTATAAGCCTATTGTCTAATATATCAAAGCTATTTGAGAAACTACTAGTGTCAAAATTAACGCCGATTTTAAATGAAAACAGATGTATTCCCAATCATCAATTCGGTTTTAGAAGAAAACACAGCACAATTGAACAAACTCATCGAATAGTAAATGTCATAAGAAAAGCATTTGAAGAAAAAAAATATTGCTCTGCACTCTTCATCGATGTGTCTCAAGCTTTTGATAAAGTCTGGCATAAAGGGTTACTACTGAAGTTGCAGCAAAACTTACCAGCAAACATACACAAGCTGTTAGAAAGCTACTTAGTCGGGCGTCATTTTATTATTAAAGAAGGCGATTTTTTAAGTTCTCCTCAGCCAATTAACGCCGGAGTCCCACAAGGCAGCATCCTGGGCCCTCTATTATACTTAATTTATACATCGGACTTGCCAACAAACAGCTACACCCATACCTCAACATTTGCGGACGATACAGCTTTTCTAAGCGTACACGCAAATTGTCAAGAAGCATCTCGTTACTTACAGGATCACATATTTGAACTGGAAAGGTGGTTAAAACAATGGAGAATAAAGATCAATGAGCAAAAATGCGCACATATAACATTCACATTGCGTCGGGAAACATGCCCCCCTATTAAAATCAATAATCAAATAATACCCCAACACTCGCATGTAAAATACCTCGGTATACATCTAGATCGGCGTTTAACGTGGAAATGGCATATAGAAGCTAAATTAACTCAAATGAAACTAAAAGCAATTCAAATAAATTGGCTTATTGGAAGAAATTCTGTTCTCAGCCTCGATTGCAAACTTCTACTTTACAACTCTATCTTAAAGCCAATTTGGTGCTACGGTATTCAGTTATGGGGCACTGCCTCGGCTTCTAACATCGAAAAAATTCAAAGGCGCCAAAATAAACTTCTTCGAATAATCACAGCCGCCCCCTGGTACGTCAAAAACTCAAATATCCACAAGGATCTCAATGTGCCATTAGTAAAAACTATGATAACGAAATATGCAGTAAAATATTTAAAAAGGCTGGAACTGCACCCAAACCCATTAGCACGAAATATTTTAAATTATGGCGGCCACACTCGATTAAGAAGAAGAGACACTGCAGCACTCACCCAATCAGATGAGCGGTAAACACCTACATATGTGAACAGAAACCGTGATGACGAAATCTTTTTTGTCTGGCACTGGCAGGACATAAATCAAATATTAGGTTAAGATTTGATTAATTATTGTTAGTTCATATTTAATATATGAAGATTCAATAAATAAATACTGAGAAAAAAAAAAAAAAAAAAAAAAAAAAACATAACAAAATACATCCGGCTCATTTTTACACGACATTATTCTAAGTTTTTTGCTCATTTTTTATTTTATATTAATACTTGTCTTTTCTACAATCACTTGTTGAGTAATGCAAATTGTGCAAGGTTTTTCCTTTATATACCTTTTTAAAATAACGAAATTTTTGGCTTTACTCAAATTTTACAAATATGTAGGAACTTTTACTTTATCGATCATAAAATAATTAAAGACCCATCGATTTTCATGTAGCGTTAAGAAAAAATAATAAAACTAGTATATACCTGATTTCCATTATTCCAATCAAAATGAAAATAAAATAGGCATACTCACATGTAGTCACAACTAGAACATGATATACCGATAGTCTCAAATAGGACGCATATAAATAAATTATATAAAGACAACACAATAAAAAGAATTAAAAAATGTTGTGTAATAAATAATGTTAAACCGTTAAAAAATTACAAAATTTTTAGCTCTACACAAATTTGCGATAACAAATGTCAAAAGTCAAAAGAAATAAAAGAGCAATTTATCCATGGATTTTCATGAAATAAAATTTATTTTACTTCTAATACATGCAGCTTTGAGCTTAAGTACTAAAACTGGTAAGTATTTTTTGATTTCAAGTTTTTATGAATTAAAAAATTTTACAAAAAAAAAACAAAAAATAAATATTTTTTTTTGCCACTTTGGCCTCAATAACTCCAAAAATAATGGCTAAATTAAAAAATGATATTAGAGAAACTAAAATCTAGCGTAATTTAAAATGTTTTGACCGATTTTATGCCAAAATCGGGTACGTCGTTCCAAAGTTACGATAAGATGTAAGGAGATGCCTTTTCAAAAATCTCAATTTTTAGAAAAAAATTTTTCAAAAAAAACCTTGCCATAGAATTTGAAATAATGATGATTTTTGTAGTTAGGTGACTATAGCGGATCAAAAAAATATAGTGGTTATTCAAGGAATTTTTGCTTGCTGCATAGTGTAATCTAAAAAATTTAATCTTAATCACATAAGATCCTTTAATAAATTATGTCTTTTCGAATCTGCTCTTCAGTGTTTTTAATGTTTACTCATGATCCTCTTTGCTACTAAAAACTATTTTAGTTTCTTTACAATAATTCTTTGCCCAATGGAATAAAGCAGCCGTATCTAAGATGCGATCTTGATGAGAGCACTGTAGGCTATACTTCGCTGCATTTCTTTTGAGGTTTGCTCTAACACCATCACATACTCCTTTACCATGAGCAGCAGGATGAAAAGTGGAATGACTGCATGGCAACCTGAAGAACATATTTATAGTTCTCTGTGAAATCAAACGAAATAAGGAATTCCCCAGACTTCAAATGTATCTTCAAATCCTTAAAGAATGACCAATGCTCTTTGACTAAAAATTCGCGGGTTCTTAAATTTAGCATTCCTCTACACATTTCTTCCACAAAATCATGCACATTTGAAATGATTGTTTTCAATGTGCATTTTTCAGTCTGAAAATTGAAAAATCCTCGTCTTGACTTAGAAATTATTTTTTTTTATACACAACCCACTCGCGGCCCAAAAAGCGACCAGTACCCATGTTCTGTAATTTTGGTGAGAACTTCTCGCATCGAAAAGATGTGAAACAAAATATTCCATCGTTTCTCGAAAAGTGAGAAAAAGTTGTGTCTACAACTCATGTCGAAAACTATCAAAAGTTATTACGTCGTTACGTTATACATATCATAATATTCCACTCGAAGCCGATGTAAACTTGCAGACGCTGAGAACGCCAGTAACACATATCGTTGACGGCGGCCAAAATTACTAAAATTGAAAAATTGTCAATGACGGCGGCGAAAATACAACCGTCGACTATACCAAAAAATGTAAAGTGCGACTTCAATGTTTGTTGATTACAAAATTGCTTTAAAAACATTCGTATATTTTTCAAAAATTTTAAAAGCAAGATAATTAAACAATGAAAAAATCAGTCAAAAACAAAATATGTTCTTCCATGTTATTATTCATTGCATTTTGCCTATTTAATATATTTTTTTAGTGGTAATATTTTTTCACACCCCGATTTTATGCGTGAGTTTATTTGACAGTCCAAAGCGAGAACTTTCTCACAAAAATTTTACAGACACACTTTTTCTGTTAATTGGCGAGTCATTTCCTTACGTGACAACTATTACTCGCCAAAAATGTTACAGACGCAGTTAAGTGAGTAAAACAGTTGTTTGTTTCAATTTATGGCATTTTTGTTTCATTTCTCGCATTTCAATCGAAAAGTTTCTCGAAGCGAGAGTTACAGAACATGGGCACTGAACTACCTTAAAGGAAAAGACCTAAGCTTTCTTTTGAGCAAAAAAAAAAAAATCCCCGCCTTAAAAAATATTTAAAAAAAAGTTTTAAATTAAAAAAAAAATTAATATAAAAAAAATTAAAAAAAAAAAAAAAAAAATTGATTAAAGGATCCTATGTGATTAAGATTAAATTTTTTAGAGTATTTATTTTTTATACCCTCCACCACCACTGTGGTGAATGAGGGTATACTAAGTTTGTCATTCCGTGTGAAATTTTTTTTTAATACATCTAAGACCCCATTAAGTATATATATTCTGGCTCCTTGGGTAATTCTAAGTCGATTAAGACATGTCCGTCTGTCTGTCCGTTTGTTGAAAACATGCTCACTTTCGAAAAACGCAAAACAAAAGAACAAACTTGGTCTCAAATTGTTTGTAGTTATCCTAAGCAGTTTGGGATTGAAATCCAGCAACATCGGCTTAGTAGGATCAGAACTATGAATCAAAATGTGGAACCACTACCCAAAAAAAATTGATAATTTTGACACAAAAACTAACATAAATGGTGGAATAATGCACGGAATGACATAACATTTTGCACGAATTCGCTTTATACGACTGCAAATCATACTAAAGCCGTAATAAATAATGCTATCAAATTGAAATTCGGTATGTCACAGTTATATAGGACGAGAAATCACACTGCCAAATTTCGTGAAGAGTGGTCCATAAATTACCCTAGGCCCCATATAAACCCTACTCCCGAAAACCGTTTAGTACGCCTAAAACCGTAATAAATAATGCTATCAAATTGAAGTTCGGTACGTCACAGTTTTATAGGACGACAAATCACACTGCCAAATTTCGTGAAGATTGGTCCATAATTTACCATAGGCCCCATATAAACCCTACTCTCGGAAAACAGTTTATTGCGCCTAAAACCAAATAAATCCCAATTTGGGAAAATAATTAAATTCACCTAAAACGATCACAGATATAGATATTGCGGTGAAATTTTTTTACTTAAATTCATATGGCCAGAAAAAATATCATGCAAATTTGTGAAATTTACTGTTAACGCTAAAACTTATTACACTGCTGTATTGAAATTGATTCTAATTTATTTTATCTAATACCAGAAATCAGTCTTCAGAATTTTAGGATGATTGGTCCATAATTTACCATAGGTCCAAACATATAACGCTCCTAAGAATTATTTTAGTTCGGCTAAAACTTTTACGAATCATGAAATTTTACTCAAGCCAATTCAAAGTTCTAACAGGAAACGCATAAAATTTTCTTATTGTTGGTCAATAATTTAATTCAGGTCTAAACCGCAAACAATTTTAATGCTGACGTTCGTTTTTGTGAAGCTTAGTTAATAATATATAGAGCAATTCCATATGAAAACGATCAAAATTGGCAAATTTTTGGACGACCCCTCTCCGATTTTAAAATAAATAGTCTCAATCGATTGCCCAGCAAAAAATAATGTACCTACATATTTTTTTTTTTTTTATAGTGACTGGTTTAGTGGTGGTGTACACCACTGTCATGTGACAAAATTGAAGAATTCTTCATAAGGGACCTCATTGAAAGTTGTTTAAAAAAAAACTACTAAAGCGATCGCAACGACTGATAGCTCGTTGGAAAGGCATTGAATCAGGCTTTAATTGAAAAATAAAATTTTCCTAATTTTTCTTAGAAATTTACCTTTAAATTTTCCCAAGAAAATTAAATTTTCCGATTTTCCACAGAAGCTCCTAAATTTTCCGGCTAATTTTTTTTTTTTGGATTCCTCATAATTTTTGCTTTAAGAATCAGCAATAAAAAAATGGGCCCCGACTCCTTGTTTGGACAGGAGAAGAGCATTTAAGAGACCACCTTGTTAAAAATACATTTTAAAAATTATTTTACAGTTAAAAATACATTTATGAAGAAAAAATCTTTCTTATTTTGCTGCTTATACTTAATTACAATATTTATTAAAAATTTCAATTGTCTTGGCATCATTATAAAATTAAAGTAACTTTAAATTTAGCACGTCGGCAGACGAAGAGTACCGCTTTACATTAATTGACATATCAGAAATATTTGGTATGAAGCAATGAAACTTTTGCGTTCCAGTTATAGTTTTGACATTATTATATCTGTTTTGAATTCGTCGCTCCATGGCATCGTGTTCTTTTTGAGTGCATAAAACTGTGTTAATGGCAACTTCCTTGCTTTGAATCCACGAAAACAAATGTTGTACATTTAAGATCTGGTCAGTATATGGCCTTTGCAAACTTGCCTTAGTCGCCATGCGTTTTAGGGTTCCCCCTAACGCATCGCATGGGCCCTTACCGTGGGACGTCGCGAAAAAGTGCCACTCGACCTTGCAGTTTTGTTCTTCTTCAATTATGCAAAGATTGTAAAAATTTTTTTTATTCTTGTACTGAGAAGCCGCGCCGTCTGAGAAAAACGTTACTTTGTCGATTGCATCGAATTTTGATCTTAAGAATTCAAACAGTTTCATTTGAAATAAATAAACGGACACATAATTATGAGCTAAACTCTCCGCGACAACAACAAGGCTTACGGTCTGTAGTTCGTTATCTTCGTTTTTGAAATAAATGCAAAAAGGATGCACCGTGCACTGGTCGTTTGCCCAGTGATAAGCCTGAATTTCATCCTGAACGAGAAAAGTGTAATTCTCGGCAAAGTCGCTTATCACAATGAATTAATTTTGGGCTAATTTCTCCTTACTTTCCTTTAGAAATTTCGATTGCATCTCGGATATGAAATGGTGCGCCTTCAGTTCATTCAACTTGAATCCGAATTCCTCGATGAATTCCGGAATCTGCTTTACCACGGTCTCAAGGGAACATCTGCCGCTGCTAATTATCCACTGTTTGAAATGCACCTCCTGAATTAACAGCTGTTGAAACTTTTCCGCCAAATATTGCTCTAGCTCGTCAATCTTCGGACAATTGTCGCATTTGGACAGATGACAATTTTCCGTGGGGAATGCGCACAACGACTTCGACAGGAGGTCCCTATATGTTTCAATTTCACCGTCAAATACTTTCAATTTCTTGCATGGAAAGAAAATTAATTTGATGTTTTGATGAAACATGCAAACGCAGACTGAATGCGTTCCGTGCCTGTCTAATGCCAGCACGCATTCTTTTGGTCGTAGGATGGCAAACTTAGAAAATCCCACTTTTTCTGCTGGGTATTTCTCATTGAACTGATGGTATGATTCGGATAGATTACATAATAATAATCTGCGCTGCTTGTGTACTTTTTCTCCATCTTCACGTGTGATAACATAGTCACGTGTACCTGGGCAGGCGCGGCTGTTGTCATCATTGCAGTAAAAATCTTGAATCAATTTCACCGTTGCTTCGCTGAGGGTCCTTGAGCCAAATTTCTTGGTGGGAGTCGCCAATATGCCCTTCTGTCGAACTAATTCTTTGCTTCTTCTCGCGATGTAAAAAGATGTTTGAAACTGTTCAGAAATCTTGCGTATAGACCATGATTGAGGCAGCACAGATAAAATGAGATATTTCTCCGGAAAAGTGGTCGCTAAATTGAATTTTCTTTTCAACTGCTCAATCATTTGTTTGCCGTCATCAACGTCATCTGCTTGACTGCATTCGTTATAAGAGCCTTCATCAAATATTGTCGCGATTGCACTCATAACCTTGCCTTTTTTCTCTTTCCTGTATGTTTCACTTCGCAACTTTCTTTTTCTAATAGGCGTTTCACCTAAAGTGGTAATAGCCTCATTCAAAGGACTCAAAGACATATTGACCATCGGAATGTCTGCCTCACTATCAGATGAAACATTTTGTTCACTTGTCATTTCACTCTCGGATTGTGGCTGCATTTGTTTCAATGCATTTGCTTGTTGAGACAAATCGATTTTACACTTGGGGCAAATGAATTCTGCTTCTTCACCGTATTGTATATTTAATTCATTCATGTATCGCTTCGAAACACCAGTTAATTTTAATACTTTTATCTTTTTCGAACGATGTCCACTCTTGTTAAACGGATTGCAGCAAAATTTATTCATTTTACTTTAAATTGTCTTTACAGCTTCACTCTTTACTTTACAAAAAAAAAAAAAAAACACTTTAACACTTTCACGTTTAGTATTCAACTGAAATTTTACTCAGAGTGTGTGAAGTATTTATATTTATTTTTTGGTAAAAAATAGGTAAAAAAAAATAAGCGATATTTGCTTTTCTTTAATAGGAAAATTTGCGTGAACTACTGGTCATAAAATGTTTTTTAAAAGGGACTTAATTGGTTACTGCCAATAAGCCGACCACAGGTCATAAAATGTTTTGCAAATTTTTTAAATTACCAGGTAATAAATATTTCGCCATATTTATGGAAAATCCGTGTTTTATGACTTGTTTCTGCACGTGTCATTTTAGGCGAAATATTTATTACCTGATAATTTAAAAAATTTACAAAACATTTTATGACCTGTAGCCTCAGTCGGGTTTGGTGTGCCATTACATGCTACTGCTGCTATTATCCATGGATTTATGGCCGATCTTGTGAAGGTAGGCAGACCATATTCACTACACACTCAACTTGGGGCTCTTAAAAAAAAAATTGATTTTTTCTTCATAAATGTATTTTTAACTGTAAAATAATTTTTAAAATGTATTTTTAACAAGGTGGTCTCTTAAATGCTCTTCTCCTGTCCAAACAAGGAGTCGGGGCCCATTTTTTTATTGCTGATTCTTAAAGCAAAAATTATGAGAAATCCAAAAAAAATTAGCCGGAAAATTTAGGAGCTTCTGTGGAAAATCGGAAAATTTAATTTTCTTGGGAAAATTTAAAGGTAAATTTCTAAGAAAAATTAGGAAAATTTTATTTTTTAATTAAAGCCTGATTCAATACCTTTCCAACGAGCTATCACTCGTTGCGATCGCTTTAGTAGTTTTTTAAAACAACTTTCAATGAGGTCCCTTATGAAGAATTCTTCAATTTTGTCACATGACAGTGGTGTACACCACCACTTAACCAGTCACTATAGAAAAAAAAAAAAAATATGTAGGTACATTATTTTTTGCTGGGCAATCGATTGAGACTATTTATTTTAAAATCGGAGAGGGGTCGTCCAAAAGGTGATCGCTTTCATATGGAATTGCTCTATATTAAAGACGTGCACAGATATATCTGTTTGTACAAGTTTCTGTGTGTTTGATAAAGTGAGTGTGTATGGATGAGTTGTCGTGTGTTTCTGATATAAGTTGATATGGATATTTTTTGTAACATAGTGGATATGAGTTGATAAAAAGAGAATGAGAGTAACATATCTGTTTATATCTGTTTTACAAAAGCAGATACTAGTTGATACTGATCAAATACAATGAGTTACTTATTGTACGATGCCGTTTTTTTCAATTGTCTTTCAACGAAAATATTTTGTATTTTGTTTTTGTAACAAATTCTTTGATGCCCTTAAAAGGATGGGGTCTTTTCGTTCAAGAGACATGTAGACAAAAATTATTGAAAAAAATTACCAAAAAAAAACCACATGTATTTTGTTTTTGTAACAAATTCTTTGATGCCCTTAAAAGGATGGGGTCTTTTCGTTCAGGAGACATGTAGACAAAAATTATTGAAAAAAAATTACCAAAAAAAAAACCACATGTATTTTGTTTTTGTAACAAATTCTTCGATGCCCTTAAAAGGATGGCGTTTATTCGTTCAAAAGACATGTAGACAAAAATTATTGGAAAATATAATAAAAAAAAATTACCAAAAAAACAACACATGTATTTTGTTTTTGTAACAAATTCATTGATGCCCTTAAAAGGATGGGTTTTTTTCGTGCTGTGGTAGTGAAAATTGCCGAGCAACAACAACAAAACTAGCAAGAGGCGTTGCAGGCCTGATCTGCCATATTTACCGATTTATCGGTATTTTGCCGATTTTTTTCTCTAAATTATCAAAGTGCCTATTTACCGATTTTTTGATAAAAACTCAAAACACGGTAGCTTTTGGTTTGTGTTACATAAATTTTTAATTTTTGGTAACTTTTGACGTTACAAAAAGACAACTGTTATTAATTCAGCGCTTATACTTAAGGAAAATGGGTTAGATTTTTTCCATATACATATGTATGTACATATGTAGTGTTTGTCTAACCCATCACACACACACATTTTGAAAAATATTCAACTAGGTATAAAGAATAAAAGAATTAACTCCAAATGAAAGAAAAAAACTTAACGATTTTTTGACCAAAGCTAAAAGAAGAGATAATTTATTTTTCTAAAGGAAAAAGGGGTTTTTACTTACAAAAGAGTAAAGTTAAGCTTAATTTATATTCACTGTCAATGTAAATATTTAATTTTATAGGATTATATGCTATTGAGGATAAGGCTTATACCTCCGGTAGCCAATTTAATTTAAGAAAGTAAAGTAAATATTCAAGTTTTTTTGCAAAAAGAAAATCAGATTTAAAATGCTACAATTCTTCAACCTACTGGTCATAAAATGTTTTTTAAAAGGGTCTTAATTGGTTACTGCCAATAAGCCGACCACAGGTCATAAAATGTTTTGCAAATTTTTTAAATTACCAGGTAATAAATATTTCGCCATATTTATGGAAAATCCGTGTTTTATGACTTGTTTCTGCACGTGTCATTTTAGGCGAAATATTTATTACCTGATAATTTAAAAAATTTACAAAACATTTTATGACCTGTAGCCTCAGTCGGGTTTGGTGTGCCATTACATGCTACTGCTGCTATTATCCATGGATTTATGGCCGATCTTGTGAAGGTAGGCAGACCATATTCACTACACACTCAACTTGGGGCTCTTAAAAAAAAAATTGATTTTTTCTTCATAAATGTATTTTTAACTGTAAAATAATTTTTAAAATGTATTTTTAACAAGGTGGTCTCTTAAATGCTCTTCTCCTGTCCAAACAAGGAGTCGGGGCCCATTTTTTTATTGCTGATTCTTAAAGCAAAAATTATGAGAAATCCAAAAAAAATTAGCCGGAAAATTTAGGAGCTTCTGTGGAAAATCGGAAAATTTAATTTTCTTGGGAAAATTTAAAGGTAAATTTCTAAGAAAAATTAGGAAAATTTTATTTTTTAATTAAAGCCTGATTCAATACCTTTCCAACGAGCTATCACTCGTTGCGATCGCTTTAGTAGTTTTTTAAAACAACTTTCAATGAGGTCCCTTATGAAGAATTCTTCAATTTTGTCACATGACAGTGGTGTACACCACCACTTAACCAGTCACTATAGAAAAAAAAAAAAAATATGTAGGTACATTATTTTTTGCTGGGCAATCGATTGAGACTATTTATTTTAAAATCGGAGAGGGGTCGTCCAAAAGGTGATCGCTTTCATATGGAATTGCTCTATATTAAAGACGTGCACAGATATATCTGTTTGTACAAGTTTCTGTGTGTTTGATAAAGTGAGTGTGTATGGATGAGTTGTCGTGTGTTTCTGATATAAGTTGATATGGATATTTTTTGTAACATAGTGGATATGAGTTGATAAAAAGAGAATGAGAGTAACATATCTGTTTATATCTGTTTTACAAAAGCATATACTAGTTGATACTGATCAAATACAATGAGTTACTTATTGTACGATGCCGTTTTTTTCAATTGTCTTTCAACGAAAATATTTTGTATTTTGTTTTTGTAACAAATTCTTTGATGCCCTTAAAAGGATGGGGTCTTTTCGTTCAAGAGACATGTAGACAAAAATTATTGAAAAAAATTACCAAAAAAAAAACCACATGTATTTTGTTTTTGTAACAAATTCTTTGATGCCCTTAAAAGGATGGGGTCTTTTCGTTCAGGAGACATGTAGACAAAAATTATTGAAGAAAAAAAATTACCAAAAAAAAACCACATGTATTTTGTTTTTGTAACAAATTCTTCGATGCCCTTAAAAGGATGGCGTTTATTCGTTCAAAAGACATGTAGACAAAAATTATTGGAAAATATAATAAAAAAAAATTACCAAAAAAACAACACATGTATTTTGTTTTTGTAACAAATTCATTGATGCCCTTAAAAGGATGGGTTTTTTTCGTGCTGTGGTAGTGAAAATTGCCGAGCAACAACAACAAAACTAGCAAGAGGCGTTGCAGGCCTGATCTGCCATATTTACCGATTTATCGGTATTTTGCCGATTTTTTTCTCTAAATTATCAAAGTGCCTATTTACCGATTTTTTGATAAAAACTCAAAACACGGTAGCTTTTGGTTTGTGTTACATAAATTTTAAATTTTTGGTAACTTTTGACGTTACAAAAAGACAACTGTTATTAATTCAGCGCTTATACTTAAGGAAAATGGGTTAGATTTTTTCCATATACATATGTATGTACATATGTAGTGTTTGTCTAACCCATCACACACACACATTTTGAAAAATATTCAACTAGGTATAAAGAATAAAAGAATTAACTCCAAATGAAAGAAAAAAACTTAACGATTTTTTGACCAAAGCTAAAAGAAGAGATAATTTATTTTTCTAAAGGAAAAAGGGGTTATTACTTACAAAAGAGTAAAGTTAAGCTTAATTTATATTCACTGTCAATGTAAATATTTAATTTTATAGGATTATATGCTATTGAGGATAAGGCTTATACCTCCGGTAGCCAATTTAATTTAAGAAAGTAAAGTAAATATTCAAGTTTTTTTGCAAAAAGAAAATCAGATTTAAAATGCTACAATTCTTCAACCTTAAAAATCAAATTTCGATATCCACTGAAAAATTAATCTTTGCAAGGAATTATTTTTTTTAAAGATTATTTCAAATTTAATAATTCGATTTTTATGCTTATATTTAAAGTTATTTAATAAAAGTGTCAAACTAATATATGTATAATAGACCTGGCGTTAAAAACTTTTTTTTAAACTTGAATGTGGGTAGCGATGAAAATATGCGATTTGATGCCAAAATTGATATAGCAAATTTTCAGGCTGATCGGATGGTGCCAACCCGTGCCACAATGAGGTCAAAGGTCAAAATTTTGAAAAACTACCAAAAAATAAAAAACTCCATATTAGCTGCGCCAGGTCTAATGTATAATAATAAAAAAATTTAAACAAAAACTTTTTATATCCATAAAAACAATTAACCAGGAACGGTGGCAGTTATAACTGGTATCAAAAAAGTTCTTTAATAACAGTTATTTCAAGGATCGTAACAGTTATCAAATAAGCGGCAAAAAAATCGTAGAAAAAATGTCTGTCTATGTAAACATTGTACGTAAAGTTCAGGTCGCAGTTTTGAAGATAAATTGCTGAAATTTGGTACAAAGTTTCGAATTGTCCTAAGGAACAAGCATATTGTCAATGGTGAGAACTTTGACATGAATCTTAACTTCATAAAATAATGGCGTGGTTCATGATTGCCCATGGGTCCCTAAGCTACACTCTTGAAAAGTTATCTCTAAATATTGTGGTGTGGAGCATCGTAGGGTCGGGCATGCAGACTTCTTTCTTATTTGCTTGTAATGGATAATTGCAACCAAAAAAAAAAAATTATTTGTTTATAATGGAAAAATAAATGCTTTTTTACAATACAACAATTTTTGAAATTTTGTTTTTGTTTTAAATGTTATTTACTATGCGAACGTTAACGTTCGCTATCGGCGAACGGGCAGATAAAGTTTATTACTAATATTCTCCAGATTCACGGTACAGAGTATTAAGACAAAGTTATGACAATAGATCCAATAATAAATTTAAGTTTTTAGGTTTTAATAAATAGCAAATTTTTTAGTGCAATTTACCATTTTAATTAATCTTGATTTAATTCAGCAAAATTTAAAAATATTATAGGCAATTTCACTTTATATTTAGATTTTTAGTTTAGGCAAATTTACACTCACTTTAGATTTTAGTTTAGGCAAATTTATATTTAGGTTAGAGTTTAGGAAAATTTTATATGCAAGTACAACAGGTTTTATTTTAGATAAATTTTATTTCCATTTTTTTCCTTTTAGATTTTATAGGCAAATTCACTGTATATTTAGATTTTTAGTTTAGGCAAATTTACACTCACTTTAGATGTTAGTTTAGGCAAATTTATATTTAGGTTAGAGGAAAATTTTATGCAAGGTACAATAGGTTTAATTTAAATAAATTTTAATTTAATTTTTAGCAACTTAGGTTAACTTTAATTAACTTTACTTTTTTTTGCACTTTAGCAACAATGTAAATTTTAACTTCACAACTTGGTGGTTGAAACATAAGTGCCAAAAGAGTAAAAAGCAAACAGCAAGAAGCCGCGCGTTGATTAAAAGGTTTCGTTAAGTTACAAAAAAAAAGCGAACAAAGTAAATGACATTTGACATCTGACCATAGGGTTTACATGCATATTGGTTTACAATTCAGGGTTTGCAATATATATGTAAACCGGAACGGTTTTTGTGTTAATATTAAATCATTCAGATGGAAATTAATAATTGTATGTACAATATAAATATAAAAGCGTAAAATTAATTTTAATATTAATGCTGTGTCCATACTACGTTTGGACATGCTCCCGGCCTCGATGTTAAGCTGTATAATTATTTGTGGCACTTAGTACGTTGGCCAGTGATTTGATGGCTTCCACAAGCACGTCGCTGTCTGGAACGTTGTTTGAAGCGGGTGGTTGAACACTGGTTCTTTGTTGGTGAGGGTGCATGGTCGCACGAGTTGGATTTGGGTGTAGAAGAGTGTGGTTGAGTCGATCGCACTCCTTGCAGGTGGCCAGAGAGGTGCACGACCGTAATTCGTGGCTTTTCGCCAAACAGTTTACGCAATATTTGTGCCTAATTACCACGGTTTTTCTCATTCGTGGGCTCATCCTGAGAAATTTGGGGCACAAACGTAAGGCGTGGTAGTTTTTGCAGACCATGCACCTGTATACATCTGCTGCACGAAGTGTAGAACGGTGTTCAATACGTTGCCTGCGACTGATGCTGTTGTGTTGGCTGCGACTATGACTGATGCGTTGGCTGCGACTTTGGCTACGACTGTAGTTACGACTATGGCTGATGTGCTGGTTTCTACCTTGGCTGTTACTCTGGCTTTGACTACGGCTGCTGCTGCGTGTGATGATCACTCTCCGGTTATTCCTAGGATAAATAATGCATGAATGAGTGAGTTAGATTTAGGGGGAATGGTTTATGGAACATGGTTAATTGATGTTAATAAGTGATGAAATGATGTATTAGAGTAGAGATTTAAAATAGAGTTCAAATATCAGAGAATTGTTTCAGGGTTTTAGTGTGAGTTTTCTTCAGTCAAGAAGGGGAGGTAGCAAAGTTTGACTATCGGTCGAGTTATAACTCCTGACGTGACACGAATATCTGCAATACGTACGTTTGCATCAGAACCTGGATAGGTTTTTACTATTCGACCTAGACGCCATTCGTGAGGGGGTTGTAGATCATCAATAACGACTACCAGATCTCCAATTTGAAGGTTTCGGGCTGAAATTTTCCATTTGTATCGCTTATGGAGGGATTTTAAGTAGTCCTCTTTCCACCGAATTGAAAATTGATGGTGAATAACTTTAAGCTTTTCCCATCTATTAATAATTGAAATTTTCTGGTAATATTGCTCTGGGAAAGCCATTAAGGGAGCTCCTCTAAGGAAGTGCCCAGGAGTTAAGGCGGTCAAATCTGCAGGATCCTCTGATAGTGCAGAGATGGGACGGGAGTTGAGTACCCCTTCTATACGAGCTAAAATAGTAGTGAACTCTTCGAAGCTGAATTTATGAGGGCCGGCTAATCTTTTAAAATGAAATTTAAAGCTTTTTACAGCGGCCTCCCATAAACCGCCCATGTGTGGTGCATGTGGTGGTATGAATTTCCACTCAAAGCCGTGAGCTATATATTTTTGTGAAATGTCTAGGGAAGTGGTTTTTATAAATTGCGAAAATTCACGCTTGAGGACTCTGCTGGCTCCTACAGCCCCCGCCTCCCAACAAATCGAGCGAATGCCGCCTGAAATGCGGAAGAGGACAAATCTGAGCAGGGTTCAAGGTGAATTGCTTATATGCTAAAGCAAACAAACACACTCACGTATCCCTTAACTATAACAGAATTGCGCAATGGTGATGTTTTAAGGTCAAATGGACCAGCGAAGTCAATGCCTGTTATTTGAAAGGGTAATGAGAGGTTGCATCTTTCGGGGGGTAAGGGAGCCATTATCTGTGCACATGGCTGTTTGTGGATTATACACGTTTTGCAGTGTCGTATGATATTTTTAACCTTAGGTTTTAGTTTAGAAATATAAAATTCGGTTTGTGTGAGTCTACACATTTGACTACATTCTGCATGTAAAAGAAAATTGTGCAGATGAGTGAGGTAAAGGTGGCAAAATCTAGAGTTACCGGGTAATATAATTGGGTAGCGTTCATTATAAGGGAGCGACGATTGGGCTAGTCGTCCATTTACCCGTAGGATAGAATTTGAGTCTATAAATGGATTAAGTGGTTTTAACGAGCTTTTATTAGATAAGGGTTGGGAGTCATACAAACTTTGATATTCTTCATGGTAAAAAGTTTTTTGAGCTAGCATTATGAGTCGAAATTTCACATATTTCATCTCGCTTTGCGCCAAGGGGTGCGCGACCGTTTTATTATGATCTGACTCACAATTTCCCTTGCATTTGTTAAAGAATCGAAATATATAGCATAAAATGCGTAAAGCTTTATTATACGAAGAAAAGTGGGTTAGAATATCATTTTCTTCAACTTTTATGTGTAAGGAAAGCGTTTGTTTTGGAGATTTAATTATTTTTAAGGGATTTCGACTAGGCCATTCTGACGGGGGCTTGGTTAACCAGTTAGGTCCATGCCACCAGAGCGAGTTTTGTGTGAGGTCCTGCGGCCTACAGCCGCGAGTTCCAATGTCTGCTGGGTTGTCATGAGTGGGGACGTGTCGCCAGGTTGCATTCGGAATTAAGCCGTGAATTTGTGACGTTCGATTTGCAACGTATGTTTCCCAGGCGGAAGGTGGTTTTGATAACCAGCCAAGCACAATGGATGAATCGGTCCATAAAAATATTTCTGTGGTATTGAAATTTAGTGATGAGCGAACATAACTTACTAAATTTGCTAGTAGTACAGCACCATTCAGTTCTAGGCGAGGTAGGCAGACTGTTTGAATGGGTGCTACCTTAGTTTTCGCTACTAAAAGGTTGGAGAATGTAGTGTTTTTATCAGTTAGACAACGAATATATACCGTAGCACAGTATGCTGCCTGTGAAGCGTCTGAGAATCCATGGATTTGAATACTATCCGAAGGCATATACTGTAGCCAGCGAGGTATAGAAATTGTGTCTACTTGTGAAAGGTCTTGAATAAGATTGTTCCATTTTGTAAGGGATTCTTGGGAGACTTCGTCGTCCCATTGTAGGCCCTCCAACCATAATTGTTGCATTAACAATTTTGCCCGGATGACGATTGGGGCTACCCATCCGGCGGGATCAAAAAGTTTGGCAACTGCCGAGAGAATCTGCCGCTTAGTGATTTGTGTGGCTTTATCAATTGGGGAAAAATTGTATGAAAATGAATCGTGTAGGGCATTCCACTTGATGCCAAGAGTTTTTGTTGAGCTTGTTTCATGAAAACGAAGGAAGTCTGAATCGTACAGATCTTCCTGTGGTAAATGAGAGAGTAGCTGTGGGTCGTTAGCTGTGATCTCTTTTAGAGGCAATCCCGCTGAGTTTAAGACTTCAATAAGTTGAGATTGGGCAATAAGTGATTCTTCAATTGAGTATCCCCCCGATAAAATATCATCGACATATGTTTCCTTGCGGAGGATTGATGATGCTTTAAGGTGGGTGGATTCAGAATCTGAGGCTAACTGAAGTAGGGTTCGTATCGCTAAATAAGGGGCGCAGTTTAATCCGAAAGTAACTGTTTTTAATTGGTAGTCTTGTGTAAAGAGTATCGTTTAGGGAAAACTTAGATTTCGTTTTTCTCGAGGCATTGAATACCACTCTGACTTTAGTGGTTTTGTGTTCTGGGCGAACAACTGCGTGATGTGGCAAGTAGTAGGAATTTACTTTGCCCTTAGATATGAGTTCCTGCGGGCTAGTTTCTTCCATATGATCGAGGGTAAGATATTCATTCAAAACTTCTTGATATGTAGATTGTATCTCGGGAATTTTGGCTAAAGTTTGCTCCATTCTAGCATATTGCGCTAAGGCTATAAACCGTGAAGAGCCGAGAAAGATTTGTTCGGGGAACTCAGGCCTAAAGGGTAATCTTACCATATATTTGCCATTTGTATGACGAGTGGTGGTATTCGTGTAAAAGTTTTCACAATAATCGTCTTCAGCAGAGTTAGAGTGGGTTTTTGGCAATTCTTATTGGGCCACTTAGAACCCATCCAAAGACGGTATTGTATGCTGAGGTTTGTCCACAAATATTCTTTTTTATGCCAGCAATATTGAGGAAGCGTTCGTGGTCATTGCCGAGGATTAAATCTATTTGAGATGATTGGTTAAACGTTGGGTCGGCAAGATCCAAGTCCGCAAGTTCTGGCGCGTGGGGTATTTTGAAAGTACAAGCTGGTAGCCTTTTAGTTACCTTTGGCAATACAATAGCCTTAATGGGGATTCTGAGATCATATCTTTTAGCGTATAATACTAGGGAACACTCTTTAGTAGCGGTTTGTTTGTGACCGCCGATGCCTACTACTTCGAAGTTGTTTTTCTGACAAGAAAGGTTGAGGCGATTTTGTATTTTTTCACTTAAAAATGTTCGTTGAGAACCAGGATCAATCAGCGCTCTGATAGTGAACAACTGACCTCTATTTTCAATCTGCATTAATGCCGTGCGTAGAAGAACGTTATCGTAACATGTTGAGTGATTAGCATGAACTTGGCTTGATGTTTGGGGATATTCATCTTGCCGATTGTCATTATGAGTTTGAGCTACATGAGACAGTGATTTGCGAGTTGCATTAAAGTTTGGATTTTCATTTGGTTTTGAAACTTCTGATTGGGGGGTGGGGAACCTTTGGCCCATATACAATAGTGTGTGGTGAGGTTTTTTGCAATTTAGACAAGTTTATTTACTAGGACAATTGGCTTTTAAGTGAGATGAAGCTAAGCAGTTGTTACAATATTTGTTTTTAAAAACGAAATCTACTCTTTGTTGAACTGTGAACGATCGAAATTTGGTACATTTTCTTAATGAGTGTTTTTCATTACAGAGTTTACATGACGTGTCGTTAAGACTTTCTTGTGAAACATACGTATGAATTTTAGAGTTATGTGTACTTGGAGAATTAAAAGTACCTTACGATGTCTTTATGTTGGTAAGACGCTCTACTGCCTCATATCTATCAATTAAAAATTGGGACATTTGTGACCATTTTGGAAGGTCTCGAGGGGATGACAAGGATTGTTCCCAAAGTGATAATGTAAATTCTGGCAGTTTAGTAGATATCAAACGAATTAGAATTAGGTCCCAGCTATCGACCTCAACGCCAAGTGTCCTAAGTGTTGCTAGGGAATCGTTTACTGACGATTGGATTTTGCGAATTGATTCGCTATCTTCTTTAGTTGCAGGGGTTATGTCAAAAAGAATTTTTATTTGGTTATCAACCAATACACGTTTATTTTCGTATCTGGCTTTTAATGCATTCCAAGCCAGTTCGAAATTATCATGGGATAGGGGGTACCGTTTAACTATAGCACCTGCTTCATCTCTCGTTTTATTTCTAAGGTGGTATAATTTTGTGACGGGAGACAGTTTGGAGTGATTAATATATACAGCAGTGAACATGTCACGGAATGAGGGCCACTGTTCATAACTGCCTTTGAATACTTCAGTGTCGCAGGGAGGGAGTTTTATGCAATTGGCAGAATTGTCAGACACGAAGTTTTGGGTTAGAGCTGGTTGTGGGAGAGAATAGCGGGCTGAAGCTTCAAAGCCTGGGATGTTGGCACCTAGACGAATTGCTTTCATGAGGTCAAGAATTTGTGAGGTACAAACATAATACGCGTCACACATTCCTCGAAATTTGCCTTTGCCTCCTCTTTGAATTGTGCTTTTACTAAATCTTCGTTGGCTAACATTACTTTTTCGTAAGAAGCATCTACTTTTTGCCATCTTGCATCTAAATCTTTTAGTTTGACTTCAAGGATTGACTCGTTTTGTTCTTCTACCGGGGTTCTGTTGAACATCTCGCAGAATTGAAGTAAATTATCGCAATAAAAGACGAACCGTTCTTTTGGCGAGTTGATTGATGCATTGTGTGAAGTGGAAGTCATTTTGAGAGATACATTTAGTACAAGTAAGTATGCGTTTGAAAATTTTGCAAGCACGTTTACTTCAGAGTTTGGGTTCTATTGTATAATCGTACTATGTTTATCAAGGCTCAATAGGAGTTAATTTAAACAATATTCTTATTTTGCATGCTTGGGGCTAATTGGGTATAGCAAAGATATCGTAATAACGTTTATTAACTTGAAAAATGTTCGAAATGTAGGGGCTATGAGGTATAGCACTAGATGTTTGTATCTAGTTTAATAATTGGAAAATTTTTTGAAAATGTAGGGGCTATGAGGTATAGCACTAGATGTTTGTATCTAGTTTATTAATTTGAAAAATTTTCGAAATGTAGGGGCTATGAGGTATAGCACTAGATGTTTGTATCTAGTTTAATAATTTGAGAAATTTTCGAAAATGTAGGGGCTATTTGAGTATAGCGTGAAATAATATTATCTAGCTTAATTATGAATTTTTAGAATTGAAAAATTTGTTTTAATTTTCGAAAATGTAGGGGCTATGAGGTTTAGCACTAGATGTTATTATCTAGTTTATTTATGAATTTTTTATAAATTCTTTTACTTTTCGAAAATTGAGGGGCTATATGAGTATAGCGCTAGATATTATCAAGTTTAATTATGAGTTTTAAAATTTACAAAATTCTTTTAATTTTCGACAATTTAGGGGCTATTTGAGTATAGCGCTAGACGTTAGTATCTAGTTTCAGTATGAATTTTAAAAATTCTTTCAATTTTCGAAAATTTAGGAGCTATATGAGTATAGCGCTAGACGTTAGTATCTAGTTTCAGTATGAATTTTTAAAAGTTCTTCTAATTTTCTAAAATTTAGGGGCTATATGAGTATAGCGTTAAATAATATTATCTAGCTTAATTATGAATTTTTAGAATTGAAAAAATTGTTTTAATTTTCAAAAATGTAGGGGCTATGAGATATAGCACTAGATGTTAGTATCTAGTTTAAGTATGAATTTTAAAAATTCTCTTAATTTTCGAAAATTTAGGGGCTATATGAGTATAGCGTTAAATAATATTATCTAGCTTAATTATGAATTTTTAGAATTGAAAAAATTGTTTTAATTTTCGAAAATGTAGGGGCTATGAGGTATAGCACTAGATGTTAGTATCTAGTTTAAGTATGAATTTTAAAAATTCTTTTAATTTTCGAAAATTTAGGGGCTATGAGTATATAGCGCTAGATAATATCTAGTTTAATAATTTTAATGGGTAAAATTGAAAATTAAATAATTATTATTTTGTTTTCCATATTCGATTGGGCCAAACGGAATTAGGCGATTAATTGAATTAATTGAATAGATTTTGCTAGAACTTAGATATTCGGGATGATATTATTATTAATGGTTAAGTTATTGAACTTTAATTTAATGGGATTTGCTTTAAAGAGACTTGATTTTGACCGATAGTATTCTTCAAAATGATTTTATAGTTATAAATTATTTTATAGTTATAAATAATATTAAATGGGATTAATGGGATAAATGGGATTCCAGCATCTTTTTTATGCGATATGGCAACACTGAGTAAAACACTATAATTTAATTGTCAATAAAATTTTATTTATTTATTAAATTAATTGTACATATTGGTTAAATTTTAATTTAAATTGTTAATTCAATTGATTTATTTTCCATAGAGTTACTATTTACAAAAATTTATTTTTTAACGATTTAAAATTCCAATACATGTGAGTTTAATTTGATTCCAATGTTCTATTAATTTTGGTGTACTTACTTCTTTGTATTGGACTGTATTAATCCTCAGTGTTTTTATATGAGTACAATCGTTGCATTAGTGACTTAAAGAGTTTTAATCACACAGCAATTGATTGTCTGTATCCTTTTTCTTTTTGCAGTGTACTGTATAATTTTTTCTTATTTTCTTTTCTTCTTTTAAATCACTTTATTAATACACTAC
This sequence comes from Pollenia amentaria, assembly GCA_943735925.1. NCBI lineage: Eukaryota > Metazoa > Arthropoda > Insecta > Diptera > Polleniidae > Pollenia > Pollenia amentaria. The sequence continues at coordinate 113,553,547 of OX031006.1, read as the reverse complement.
AGGGAAATATTTAAATTTGGGTTTTTTTTTGAATACCGTGTCGCGGTATTTTTGTTGCGGTACTTTTTATTGGGTTATTTGATTTTTAACGGTTTTTTGATTTAGATAGGTATGTAACTTGTAAAATTTTGTTTTTGTATTAATGAACATTACAAATTTTTACTATTTTGCCGCTTTTGGTTTTTGTATGTAGATATGTAGGGTACATTGGTATGAATAAATGAGTTGAATGGGTACTTACAGTTTTTAGTTTTTAGGAATCATTTGGCTTTACCTTGGTGTAACCATTGTTACCGTCTTCTGATTTTGGTTTTGTAGGTTGTTTTGGGCCCTGTAGTCCTTGCGTTTTGAATAGGGTATACGTACTTCTTATAGGCTCCACTAGACCGTGTAGTTATTGGAGGCTCGAATGGACCATGTAATAATTAGGTAGGGCTAATTATTATTAATGTAGTTTGCCAATGGGCTTGGGGTATCTGAGGGAATGATACTGGTTATTATAATTACTCGGGAAGTAATTATTAATGAAATAAGAAAAGAAAATTAATGAAATAAGAAAAGAGAAAAGTAGGGTATGAGTGCCGGTAGGGTTATAGAGCTAGGGTTATCTGGGCTTACCTTTTTTTATGGCCTTGTTAAATAAAAGCGGAGTGGATTTCAATTTTCACAGGTCGATATATAAAGTTTATTACTAATATTCTCCAGATTCACGGTACAGAGTATTAAGACAAAGTTATGACAATAGATCCAATAATAAATTTAAGTTTTTAGGTTTTAATAAATAGCAAATTTTTTAGTGCAATTTACCATTTTAATTAATCTTGATTTAATTCAGCAAAATTTAAAAATATTATAGGCAAATTCACTGTATATTTAGATTTTTAGTTTAGGCAAATTTACACTCACTTTAGATGTTAGTTTAGGCAAATTTATATTTAGGTTAGAGAAAAATTTTATGCAAGGTACAATAGGTTTAATTTAAATAAATTTTAATTTAATTTTTAGCAACTTAGGTTAACTTTAATTAACTTTACTTTTTTTTGCACTTTAGCAACAATGTAAATTTTAACTTCACAACTTGGTGGTTGAAACATAAGTGCCAAAAGAGTAAAAAGCAAACAGCAAGAAGCCGCGCGTTGATTAAAAGGTTTCGTTAAGTTACAAAAAAAAGAGAACAAAGTAAATGACATTTGACATCTGACCATAGGGTTTACATGCATATTGGTTTACAATTCATGGTTTGCAATATATATGTAAACCGGAACGGTTTTTGTGTTAATATTAAATCATTCAGATGGAAATTAATAATTGTATGTACAATATAAATATAAAAGCGTAAAATTAATTTTAATATTAATGTTGTGTCCATACTACGTTTGGACAGTCCTTTTTAAACAGTTACCTCTTTAATGTAAATATAAAAGGTCAAATTAAAGTCTTAAAAAGGGAGTTCGATTTAGCCGTCATTAATTAAAACTCAGTTGAGGAATAAAAGATCGACACTCAAAGCTTGCCGCTGGTCAGATCTTTACAATTTGTATATCAGTATTATCAAATCAGGTTGTACTGCAATTAAATTGTCATTAAAAAATAAGAAAAACAAAATGAGTGTTATTATCAGTGTTGCCAGTGAAATTTCGAGAAAGATACATTTTAGTTTCCAAAGAGATACGCTTTTTTTCCAAAAAATCCATTTTAATGTTATCAAAACAAATTCATTTTTGTAAAAATTAATATACGAGTTAAGGCGTTTATACTAAGGCGATTATATCAAAAAGTTCATATAAATTGTTCTTCTAAAATTTCATCTTAACACACATACACAAGAATAAGCAAGCTACAGAAGAACTTAGAAAACCTAACAACAAAATACATGTTATTTTTGTATTTAGTTGTCACTGTTTTTTTAGTATTCATAACGAAATGATAACTTAAATAAACTTTGTCAGAGTAGGAAAGTTTAAAATTTGATTTCTGTACATTTTGCGCACAGATTCAAAAGATACGAAAAATATCAGGATTATACATGGTACCTGAAGTCATCAAAAGGTACGAAAAATGTATCTTTCGTATCCTAATGGCATCAATGGTTATTAAAGACGTAAAAATATAAATCCTTAAAAGAGTTTTATTTGTTGACAGCCAAGTGAGTTTTATTTTAGGCTGAAAACTCCTCAAGTTTTATTTAATTTTTTTAGAGAGAAAACTCTACTTTTATTGTTTAATCCGAACTTTTATATTTTCGTTGAAAAATTAGTCTTAACTGTGGAGTTGAGATCGTTTTTTCTAGATCACCATATATTCTGAAAGAGCACTTTAATACGAATCTATTGTTATATGACAGTATGTCTCCGTTGGCTCTAATATGGAAAATTCATATAAATTTTTAATTAACTAATATTTATTTTTAAAACGTTTATTTGTATTGATTTTTATGTTAAAAGCATTAGGTAATGGTAAATTGTTGCTTTGTTATTTTTTGTCATTAAAATATGTTTTATTGTGTTTAAAAAAGGTATTTTTAATATGCCGATTTTTTTAAATTAAATTGCCGATTTGTTTTTGATGATATGCAGATTTCTTACCAAAATCATCTGGCACCCCTGGTTGAGATCGTATATATATTTTTATAAGCTCTGTTATTTGCATCAACTCTCCATCAATATTTGAAAATACAACAGATAACAATAAGTATTGTTAAAATACCATGGTGACAACAAATATTTGTGAGCAAAAAAAAAAAAGGTTATGATATACTCAATCCAATACCATAAGCAACTGTTTTTGTTTTTAAGATATGGTGAGTGGACAAAAGCAAAACCATACAATATCAGTTCCACTCATTCTCTCATTTATATCAATAGTAACAGATACATATCTGGTGTATCTGTTTTGACAATACTTTATGATACACTCGTGCAGGTCTTTAATATATATGTATTTATCATATAGAGCCCACTCCTGTCGGTGGAGGGTATCAGAGATTCGGCACAGCGCACTCTAACTTGTTGTTTTTAATTTTATTTTTTTTATTAATTTAATTATTATTACAAATAAGACGCCAGCAGAATGTAATGCATTTTCTGGCCCGCTACGGCCTTCGGCAATGTAGTAAAGTAGCTTTTGAAAAGAAATAATTCCCAGATTCTATTTGTTAAAATAGTTGAGTTAAATACATTCAATTTATAAAGTATCACTATCCAGTGGGACACAAAGAATGCTGGCGAAGGGCGTAGCAGGCCAGAAAATGCATTACATTCTGCTGGTGTCTAATAATTGTAAATTTTTTGTACATACAATAAACTCAATTGTTGGATAGCAATAAGATTGCTAAGGAAAAATTTAACAGAAAGATACAAGATAATAGTCTGGTAGTGTATAAAGTCATTCCTAAAAATTTAAGGAATAGAACTGTTACAAAAAGCTTTATAAAATACATAGCTAAAATTTAGCTCATAGAATAAATTTGAAAAAAAAAAATTTTGAATTAAGCAAAATATTTTTTTGTTTCACACGGTTTGAGGCAAATATCAGAACTAATATTTTCGTCAAATATTTCATTAGTCTGAACGTACCTTAAGAAATGTTTCACTTATTTTCACATTATTTATTGTTAATATGTCCCTACTATCTAATGACATTTTTTTTAAATGATTATCTATAACCGTTACAAAATTAGGCCTTTCAATTTCCTGTTGCTCCTTATTGTCTACAGTTACAATAAAATCTTCACCATCACATAAGACTTTCATCATTGGAAATTCGCCTCTATTTACTGGAAGCGCGTTTTAATAATTCTTTTCTCTGCAAATTAATAAGCCAATCAAACTTTTTCTTGTGTACCTGTTTTTCATTCTTCAGTAATTTATCTACAAAACTGTGGTCAGATTTCAAAAAATTGTCCATCTCAACAGTATTCAAAAACCTACTTATAAAACATTTCAAATATTGTAATTCATCTTGATTTTCCTTTAATTGGTGATGTTTTTGTTTGATAAATGAATTAAGAATCAGATTTTGTAATACTTGAACATATTTCCCGATTTAATAAGTTATTGAAGGAATTAATTTCTATGGAAGATTTTGAAAATATTTTTGGTGGAATCTTAGATGAATTTTGGTATAATCTTCTCATTTCGGCATATTGGAAAATGTATTTGTTGCCTCAAGTTTTGTTATCTTGTTCCTCAATATTTTTAACCTGTTAATCCATTTCTTATTACCCTCATATCTCTTGAAATCTTGATAATTCATTGTGCTCTTTTCTTTTTTATTAATTATATTCTTATTACTTCGACCTTTTTCTATTAAATATTATATTTTCATATATTTTTTCAAGCTTTAAGTCACTTTTTTTTATTAATTAAAATATTGTTTATATTTGAATATTTCGATTTCCGTTGGAAATCTTCTTTAGGAAATATTTTTTCAAAAAATATAAAATTACAAAATTGTTTTTGACAATAAATGGAAAAATAATAATACAATATAAGAAGATCTCGTCATATTGATGAAATTTGGGAAACAAAAATTTATAAAACATTAACTTATGTACCTGGGTTTTCGGAAAAATTAGAAAGCTCAAATATATATGACAAAGAGAAATACAGAATGGCACATTAGGTGAATAATAATGTAAGAATATTTACAAAAACTCAGGATAGATTACAAAAGTCGGATATGTCTAATTTAGTTTATCAAATCCATTGTGGTGGCAATGATAATGAACAATGTAGGAAAATATATGTAAGAACAACTGGGACAGAACTGAAAACTAGATTAGCAGGACATAAACAAGACCAAAAATATAGAAATTATAATTCATTCCATGGAATGGCATTATCAACACATTGTAAGGGTTTTAATCATTATCCTGATTTTGAGAACACATATATTTTGAACACAGCAAACTGTAAGAAGCGTTGATATATGCTAGAAATGTTACATTTATTCCATTAAAATCCCTCAAAAGCCATTAAAAAGCCATTAAAATCCCTCAAAAGCCATTAAAAAACCATTCAAATCCATCAAAAGCCAGTAAAATGAACACGTGTTAAAGTAGGTCAAATAAACACGTGTTAAAGTATGTCAAATTAAAAAAAAAAAAAAAAAAAAAAAAAAAAAAAACAAAGTAATAAAAAAAAAGTCGTTAAATATTATAGGATAGCAATAAAGCTGAGATTTAGAAAAATGTTGGGGGAGCAGTGCACAAGTGTTGGGTGCATTGTGTTGCATAAATTTTTTTGTAGGCGGATGATCGTACTTGGAATGCTTGAAAGGACTAAGCTCGTCGAAACGGGGAGGGTTCTTGATCATCCGAAATACCGCTTTGCAACACAACAGAAAATTAAATAAATTCATTCCAAGATTTACCTCATTTTTTTTTTTTTTTTTAAATAAGGACATGCTATTAAACAAAATTTATATTATGGCAATGAAGTGATCGATGTTTGCACCACCTTGAACACTATTAATATAAAACCCACCCATCTATCGCTCAAATACGTCAGTGTTCCATAAAATGTTAGTTTCGTATCTTCCCATAAGAAAAGAATTTTACTATCTAACCTACGATTCGGCTTATAAATACTATTGTCAACATTTCTAAATGATTCTCTTACTCAGACTTATTCATTTTCGCAATTTTTGTTTTTTTTTTTATTCTATCCAATTTTCATTACACATATACACAAATATAATTATTCGAAATTCACTAAAAGTGAGATATTAAAAAAAATTACTATCATTTATCGTTCTTCAGTTATAAAACTTCAAAAAATTTATGTTTAATTCAATTGAATATTTTAAATATTAAGTAAATCGATTGCATGTTTAAATAAAAGATTGTATATTATTGACTTACGGTTTTTTCTTTAACGTAGTTTTACCCATAACTCATATTTGCTTATCTAGTTAGCTGATATCGACGATTTGAGCTCAAATACATCCACCTTTATACAATCTGTAATTCAGAATTTTGATTAATAATTGCCAATAAGAAGAAAATAATATACAATAATTTAAACATGCTAAATTAAATCTATATTTTCTAGGTATTTATATAAATAACTTGAATAAATAATTTTAATATATTCAAAATATTTAAGTAAATAAAGTTACGTTAAATCACATTAAATATTGTAAAAGTATTTTACAGAAATTTAAAAAAAAACAATTTTCATGTAAATAGAGATTATCTTTTTTTTTCTTCTTTTTTTATGTCTGTAAAATACTCCTGTAACAAGACAGGGTTTAAATTTAAAGAGAATTAAAGTTCAAGAAATGTTTAGCAGAGCTAAGTTTTGAGTATTTAATGTTAATGGGTTCATCATCATCTGTTAAATACTAAATGTTAATTGTTAATATAAAAAAAGAATACTTAATGTTGAGTTTTCAATATCATTATTGGTTGATGACGTCACAGCTTAATAAATCCACGTTATTTTTTTTAACTACAGTGTGATGCCTTAGCAAACGTGCCAATACAATTTTTGTATAACAGTAGAATGCTAATTTTGTGATAATAGCATGATGATGTTGTCGACTAAATTAAAGTATTAATATTATTTTGTGAGTTATGACAGTCGAGTCTTGGCATATAACTTTGAAAATCTCCTGGTAAAGTTTGAAAACTAATTTTGTAATAGTCCAGGTAATTATAACCATCCACTATATGTAGGAATTTTTCTTCTCAATATGTGTGATGAAGTGTTATAAGTTGTAGTTGAGGTTATAATTAAGAAAGTTAAAATACACCTTCGTCTTAATGATCATTTGCATCGGACCACATTTTTAGGATGGTTTCGTAGTTTTCACACTACGCTTGCGGTTTTTTTTAAATACAAACGTTTTCCAATTAATTGACCATTATTAAAACCCAGATTACTACTGGGTTTTTCCCACCAATGATTTTCTTTTACTAAATTACAATTATTATTTAATAAGAGATCATGGATTTTAAAATAATTTAGGTTTATTTAAACACTTATTTTTTTTATTGATGTAAATACTTTTATCTTATTAGGTAATCTTGCTGGTATGAGAGTCAGATCACAAAAAAAAGGTCAAAATTACACGCCATTAAATCTTTACGACCTTTCTTTGCAGTTGTAATCTATAGTGCAGTTACTGAGATGTAATTGAATGAAACATATGTAGGTATACATATGTAACGATGTACCTTTATTGAATGAAACAGTTGTGTAATGCTGTCGTTTATCTTACAGTCGAGGCAATTAAATTATTGCCGTTAGATTTAAAAAAAAATTTTTGATGACACTATTTCTATGCTCATTTATGTAATTTTTCTTATTCCAACATAACGCTGGAAAATCTGGAATTATAGTTATTTTATGAATTAAGTTTTGGCAAAAAAAATTTTTTTTTTTTTTTTTTGGAAAGGTGAAAATGGGAAGAATTGGTTATATTCTCCTTTCTTGAATAAATTCTTTTAACTGCCTATGTAATTGTTTCCACAAAGAGTTAAACAAAACAACGTTAAATTATTTTATAATTAATAAAATAAAAGGTTTACTTTGCTAAGAACAATTTCATAATATTTTGTATGTAGCTAAAAAAAAATTATTTCCAAAATTAGTTGAATTATAACGTATGCATAGCAAATGCAAAATTTACAATGTTATAATGTTTGAATTATCGATAAGGCTGTAGATCTCCATTAAATTTAAAATGATAAGGGTTTTGCCATAATGTTCTTTTCCTGGGAAAATCTGCAACAAACCTTCTTTGTAGACTAAGACAACTAAGTCGGAAATAAGGAAAACAGATTTTCTTTGCCCTTTTGTGGGACTCGACCACACCCTGAGACAATATTAGCCGGGCAATAAAATAACATCAAAACGGTTTCAGGTCCTTGGCGTGATATAACCCTATATAATTTCCTTTGAGGTTTTCAAGCTCATAGCATGATGACCCCACTTTTCTTCTAATTCTACACTTTTCATAGCGTGGTAATAATTTGGCATTTATTCCCTTCTTAAAGTCAGATTGCTGGAAGTTTTTCCTAAAAATTTCCTGTCCAACTCTATACTGAACGTCCTTGCACCTCGTGTTATACATTTTTGTGGCTAAATTGTCCTTTACCTTGGCATGAATATTGGACATTCTTATGTCATGAGGTACAATACTTAATTGGCCTTCTGTCAAACAATCAAATTTTTCCAATAGTGCATAGGTTGACCCATGGTGAACCATATTGTACCCAAACAGATTGAAGTAAGGAGAGCTTTTCAAAACGTCGTGATAATCACTCCTAAGTATGCTGGCAATTTTGGACACATGTATATCCCACTTATCTTGTCTTTCCTTTAGTAAAATTCTTAACTTAATTAGGAATTCTCTGTTTGTCCTTTCCGAGGCATTTGCCTGCGGAGAGTATAATGCCGTTTTGATATGTTTAACTCCATAACTCGTTAGGAATTCCGACATTTGCGAGGACACAAATTGCTTTCCGTTGTCTGAATGTATAAACTGTGGTGTACCAAATTGGTGAAAGATATTTTCTTCTAAGTATTGTATTATGGCTGTGCTATTTGCCTTTTTAAGGGGTTTTAAAAAAATGTATTTTGTAAAGTGATCAATTGCCACGAATACCATTGAATTGCCTAATTTCGAGGGAGGGTATGGTCCTAAGAGATCCATATATATTCTTTGAAATGGCCGTTCGGTAATCATTGGCTTTCCCATAGGGGGGCGAAGAATTGGATTCGTTGGTTTGACGGCTTTACATACCTCACAACTTTTGATGAAATCCTTAACATTTTGTGACATTTTTGGCCAAAAATATTTCTCTCTTATACGATTTAGAGTTTTTGCAAACCCACCATGACATGAAATTAGAGAATGATTGTTAGCAATTATTTGTTCCCTCAAACCATCAGGTACCCATAGTCTCCACAGGGAATCTTCCTCCTGGTATTCTCCTTTTCTAAACTTGACTCTTTGATACACATACCCGTCAGACAGAATTGTATCTGGAAATTTATCGTTGTCTTTAGATATTTCGGATTTAAGGTTGAGATATTCCTCATCTTGAAAAAAATCTGAATTTAAGTCGACTTCTACTGCAATAGGGGGAACTGGAATAGAAATCTCATCAACATCAAACCTCGATAGGGCATCCGGCACAATATTGGCAGACCCTTTTTTATACTGTATGTCAAAGTCAAATGCTTGAAGTTTTAAACTCCATCGTCCTAAACGTCCTGTAATGTCTTTCTGATTCATTAACCCCTGTAAACTTGAATGATCAGTAATAATTTTAAATAGTAAACCTTCAACAAACGGACGGAATTTTTTCAAACAAACTATTGCAGCCAGACACTCAAGCTCAGTTACAGTATAGTTTTTTTGGTTTTTGTTCAATTTCTGAGAAACATAAGCTATCGGATGTTCATTTCCCTGTTCGTCGGTCTGTGTCAAAACCCCTCCTACACCTACTCTTGAGGCATCACACTGAATAGTAAAAGGTCTGTTGAAATTAGGTTGAACCAATACAGGAGCTGTCGTCAAGGCCTCCTTGAGTTTCTGAAATTATGTTTCGGCTTCTGGGGTGAGTTTAAATACCTTAGATTTCTTAAGACAATCAGTCAAGGGAGCCGCTAAGTCTGAAAAATTTGGGATAAATTGGCGATACCAGCCGGTCATTCCTATGTATCGTCTGACTTGCCTTGGACTCTTTGGTAAAAGAAAATTTTCTATAGCCTTTACTTTTGACATATCTGTTTTAAGGCAACCTTGCCCAACAATATAACCCAAGTACTTTATTTCCTTTTGACAAAACCGACTCTTCTCAACGTTAATGGTAAGATTTGCCGACCTTAAACACCCTGCAACTTCCCTTCAATATTTCCATATGGGCCTTAAAGTCCGATGTACATATCAGTAAGTCGTCCAAATAAACGAATACGTTTTCACGGAGACGGCTAGGTATTACCTTGTCCATTAAACGACTCATTCGCTGTGCAGCGTTGCAGAGCCCGAAAGGCATAACTGTAAAATGGTACAGTGGCCGACCAGGTACTGCAAATGCCGTCTTTTCAAAAGACTACTGGGCTGCAATATGGGCTTTCACTCTCCTCGATTACTCCTAAACGAATCATTCTATCAAGCTCACTGTATGCTTCTTGTTGCCTTGGTGGGGATAGAGGGTAATGCTTAATTTTAAATGGTAATGAGTCCCCAGTATCTATGGTGTGAGTTACCAACGTAGTTTTATTTTATTTATTTATTTATTTATTTATTTATTTAAGTCTATGGATATATGTAAATCCTTACAGACTAGAATTTAATTACAAATAATATTATCTATTAGGTAAAGTATTCAAAAACAAAATAATACTACGTTTAATGACATTAACATTCAAAGAAAAGTCAATAAAATTATACATTTCATTAAAATCCTTGCATATTCTCAGAAAAGGATCAGAATTAGCGTAGTTTGTGCGGAAAGTCTGAAGATACAATGGTATGAAATTGCGAGTTGATCGTTGAGGAACGTTGACATTAACATTATTAAGCAGGAATTCAGAACAAACATTACCATTAAGCAAATTAACTAAGAACGTAATGTTAAGCATTTTTCTTCGGCTTAACAGTGAAGGTAGTTTAACTTGTTCAAGTCTTTCGAAGTAGGATGGAAGAACTTCAGAAGGGTTCCAAGTTGAATTTCCTAAGCAGAACAATAAAAATTGTTTTTGGACAGATTCTATTCGATTTATGTGAACATTATAATCAGGATCCCAGATAATAGAACCATATTCGATGATTGGTCTTACCAAAGATATGTATAACTGCTTTGTAATTTTGGGATCAGTGAACTCCTTAGCCCAACGCTTTATAAAAGCAAGTACTCCACGAGCTCCAGACCCAGTCCCAGTTTACTAAACGATGGAAATTGTGCAATTACGTTCCTAAGTTCACCTAATTCAATATCAGTAAGGATGTGACTGTTGACATTTGTATCCGTTTGAAATGTTTCATTGTTATCGGTTATTTCTGAAACAAACAAATGAGGAGCAATTTCAAATTCCCTCCAAAAATTAATTCCTAGGTATATTGGTTGTCTTAGTTAAGGGGATAGGTAAAAGAGAATTTCCTTTTTCATATTCTTGTATGTTAATGTTATCTCGGCAAAACCCACTACCTCTTGGCATACACCATCCGCAGTTTTCAACGAACTTTTAATGGGTGTATATTCAACTTTAAGCTTATTAAGAGTCTCTAAACAATCTCTGCCTAAAATGCTTATGGATGCTCCAGAATCCAGCAGTCCAAACAATTCTATATTTCCCAAGTATATTTTGGCATATGGTCTATTATCGTTCAACTCATCAATAACAGTTGACGCGACTATTTTTAAAAAACTTTTCCTTTTATGGTATCTCTCTCTACATTTTCTTATCCTATTAGATACATTACATTTGCTAAAAATTTTTAACCTCTCGCTATCATTCATTAAAAATTTCCTATGAAGCGATACATTTTCATTATTTCTAATGTCAAATGCATTTGTGTTATCATTTCTAACTTCTAAATTAGGATACGAGTTCAAAATTTTTGTTTTATCCTGTATTTATTGTTCTTTATTAATTTCTGTTTCTGATGAGGGGTTTACTTTAGAGAACGAGTCACCCCAACCTACTCGCTCCTGACTCTGTTTTCCGAATGTTTACTACATTGTGGTGTTGAAACGTTCTTCTCACCACATTTAAAACAAAAAAGAGTCCTTTTGTCTGAGGGGCAATCATTAAATGAGTGGCCCATTTGGTCACAATTCCAGCACTTGAATTTACTTGTATCAATTTACTTCCTATACTTTTTTTTGAACTGTCCAACTTGTAGGGCTGCTACCTCACTCTTCTCATTATCTTTTTCCTCACTATCATCCCCATTATCAATTTCTGAAACGAATCTTCTCTGATTCCTAATTTGCTGCTGTTTAGCAAGGAACTGCTCCGCCTTTCTTGCCGCGTCTCTTAAGTGTTCCAAGCTAAATAAATCGTATGAGAACAATAAGGACGCTAAGGATTCTTTCACATTATTTTTAATGAGATCGATCATTTTGCTATCACTCATAGGCTGTGACAGCCTTGTGTTCATATTTAACATTTCAGTGAAGTAGTCATCGAATGTTTCTTTTGGCATCTGTCTTCTCTCTATCATCCTTACAATCCTGTCACAATCGTTTTCTACCTTACCAAACTGCATAATGAGAGCTAATTTTAATTGACTGTAAGTCGCATTTCTATTAACTTTTAAAAATGACCAAAACCAAGTTTCAGCTTTACCCTTTAGAAATGTATGAAAACCAGTAACAACCTGCTCCTCCGTAACGTTATATTGCTCTCTAAGGGTATCGACTTTGAAAAGAAAGTCAGTGATATCCTGCGCACCATCGTAAAATATATTCCACTTGTCAATACGTATAGATATATTAGAAGCAGAACTTCTGTCAGAATCAGAATTTAAAGTACGATTTTGAAAAGACTCATTAGCAGGCCTTTGATTATTACCTATTGGAGATTGGTGAGTATTGTTTGAAGTTCCCTGAGGTTGGTTACCACTTCTAAAATTCTCAACTAAAGTTTGTCTTAAACCTGATAGTTCGTTCATAAATACATTGTGGTTCAAGGACAACACACGTTCTAATCGTGATGTCAGATCATCCAACCTTATCCCCTCACCAGGACGCGGAACATTTGTTTCTCCTGATTGAGACCCAAAAGGTAAATTATGATTGTCCTCTGCCATATTGTTAACAGCTCTTGACAAATTTTCACTATGTGCCAAGGCACGGGACCTAGTTCTAATTGGACTTTCTCCCAAACGAGGTCTAGGAGAAAAAGGATTCTCCGATTCGTCCTCAAAAGTGTAATTGATCTGAGAATCACTAAGTGCTGGTTCGTCAATGTCTGTTACTTTTTTAGCTTTACCCTTTCTTTTTGACATACCCTATAAAAAAAATGTTCTATTTAACTATATCTTCAAAATATTATTAAACTTACAACTTTAGAAATGTTGACTTAAGTATCAAAACACGAATAGTAAATTTAAATATCTCTAGTCCATAGTACAAAATTAGCTATCGAATACATTTGAAATTAGTTTTGTATCGCAATCAAAAAAAACGTAATATATACCCGTGAATTCCAATGACTCATACATACCAACCCCAAATATTTATACCAAGTCAAAATAGCAAATTAAACTTGTATTTCAAACACCTAGTAAAATGACTTACATTGAAAATGATATAAGGTACTCTTTCATCCTTATTAAACACCAACTCCATCCCTACCAATTGGCTACATTTCTACATAGTAGACTCGAATCTTTGGATAAAGTTTTTAAGGGGAAATAAAATAAACTGCAAGCTTAACAGAACCACTATAATAAGTCTGTTAAGGACTAATTTACAGAACTAAACTTGCGATAATGGCAACTTGCCAATCGCGTTGGGCGCCATTCTATTTTGTTGCATAAATTTTTTTGTAGGCGGATGATCGTACTTGGAATGCTTGAAAGGACTAAGCTCGTCGGAACGGGGAGGGTTCTTGATCATCCGAAATACCGCTTTGCAACACAACAGAAAATTAAATAAATTCATTCCAAGATTTACCTCTTTTTTTTTTTTTTTTTTTAAATAAGCACATGCTATTAAACAAAATTTATACTATGGCAATGAAGTGATCGATGTTTGCACCACCTTGAACACTATTAATATAAAACCCACCCATCTATCGCTCAAATACGTCAGTGTTCCATAAAATGTTAGTTTCGTATCTTCCCATAAAAAAAGAATTTTACTATCTAACCTACCATTCGGCTTATAAATACTATTGTCAACATTTCTAAATGATTCTCTTACTCAGACTTATTCATTTTCGCAATTTTTGTTTTTTTTTATTCTATCCAATTTTCATTACACATATACACAAATATAATTATTCGAAATTCACTAAAAGTGAGATATTAAAAAAAATTACTATCATTTATCGTTCTTCAGTTATAAAACTTCAAAAAATTTATGTTTAATTCAATTGAATATTTTAAATATTAAGTAAATCGATTGCATGTTTAAATAAAAGATTGTATATTATTGACTTACGGTTTTTTCTTTAACGTAGTTTTACCCATAATTCATATTTGCTTATCTAGTTAGCTGATATCGACGATTTGAGCTCAAATACATCCACCTTTATACAATCTGTAATTCAGAATTTTGATTAATAATTTTGAATAAATAATTTTAATATATTCAAAATATTTAAGTAAATAAAGTTACGTTAAATCACATTAAATATTGTAAAAGTATTTTACAGAAATTTAAAAAAAAACAATTTTCATGTAAATAGAGATTATCTTTTTTTTTCTTCTTTTTTTATGTCTGTAAAATACTCCTGTAACAAGACAGGGTTTAAATTTAAAGAGAATTAAAGTTCAAGAAATGTTTAGCAGAGCTAAGTTTTGAGTATTTAATGTTAATGGGTTCATCATCATCTGTTAAATACTAAATGTTAATTGTTAATATAAAAAAAGAATACTTAATGTTGAGTTTTCAATATCATTATTGGTTGATGACGTCACAGCTTAATAAATCCACGTTATTTTTTTTAACTACAGTGTGATGCCTTAGCAAACGTGCCAATACAATTTTTGTATAACAGTAGAATGCTAATTTTGTGATAATAGCATGATGATGTTGTCGACTAAATTAAAGTATTAATATTTTTTTGTGAGTTATGACAGTCGAGTCTTGGCATATAACTTTGAAAATCTCCTGGTAAAGTTTGAAAACTAAATTTGTAATAGTCCAGGTAATTATAACCATCCACTATATGTAGGAGTTTTTCTTCTCAATATGTGTGATGAAGTGTTATAAGTTGTAGTTGAGGTTATAATTAAGAAAGTTAAAATACACCTTCGTCTTAATGATCATTTGCATCGGACCACATTTTTAGGATGGTTTCGTAGTTTTCACACTACGCTTGCGGTTTTTTTTAAATACAAACGTTTTCCAATTAATTGACCATTATTAAAACCCAGATTACTACTGGGTTTTTCCCACCAATGATTTTCTTTTACTAAATTACAATTATTATTTAATAAGAGATCATGGATTTTAAAATAATTTAGGTTTATTTAAACACTTATTTTTTTTATTGATGTAAATACTTTTATCTTATTAGGTAATCTTGCTGGTATGAGAGTCAGATCACAAAAAAAAGGTCAAAATTACACGCCATTAAATCTTTACGACCTTTCTTTGCAGTTGTAATCTATAGTGCAGTTACTGAGATGTAATTGAATGAAACATATGTAGGTATACATATGTAACGATGTACCTTTATTGAATGAAACAGTTGTGTAATGCTGTCGTTTATCTTACAGTCGAGGCAATTAAATTATTGCCGTTAGATTTAAAAAAAAATTTTTGATGACACTATTTCTATGCTCATTTATGTAATTTTTCTTATTCCAACATAACGCTGGAAAATCTGGAATTATAGTTATTTTATGAATTAAGTTTTGGCAAAAAAAATTTTTTTTTTTTTTTTGGAAAGGTGAAAATGGGAAGAATTGGTTATATTCTCCTTTCTTGAATAAATTCTTTTAACTGCCTATGTAATTGTTTCCACAAAGAGTTAAACAAAACAACGTTAAATTATTTTATAATTAATAAAATAAAAGGTTTACTTTGCTAAGAACAATTTCATAATATTTTGTATGTAGCTAAAAAAAAATTATTTCCAAAATTAGTTGAATTATAACGTATGCATAGCAAATGCAAAATTTACAATGTTATAATGTTTGAATTATCGATAAGGCTGTATATCTCCATTAAATTTAAAATGATAAGGGTTTTGCCATAATGTTCTTTTCCTGGGAAAATCTGCAACAATTGTTGAAGCCTTTCTTTAGTTTTTTGTTTTGAATTAGGTGATGAAAAAATAAATTATTGGATGGACAGAAAAAAAGGGAGAAAAGGAAAGTTAGTCAGACAGACAGACATACAGACAGACTGGCTTTGTAACAGCAAATGGTTTTCCAATTTTATTTGGGGTAGAAGAATAAATTCAAAGTATTTGTTTTGATTGATAAAAGAAAAAGATTTTTCTATCTATAAATTATGATTTTATTTAGTTATTAAAAAAATTGTATACATGCAATTGGTGTTTCAATTTTATTTGTAGTGGATAGGGAAATATGAAACCATTCTTGAAAATTTTTTAAAAAAATTTCAAAAACAAAGTAATAAAAAAAAGTCGTTAAATTTTATAGGATAGCAATGCACAAGTGTTGGGTGCATTGTTGAAGCCTTTCTTTTGTTGTGATCGATAGACAGACAGCCAGACAGACGGACAGACATAGAGATAGATAGATAGACATACATACCTTGTAGAAGCAATTGGAAAATATTGTTAATAAGGCTTTTTTTTCTATCTATAAATTATGAATTTATTTAGTTATTAAAAATTTTATAGATGCAATTGGTGTTTCTATTTTAATTGGAGTGGATAGGGAAATATGAAACCATTGTTGATAATTCTATCTTTTTATTTTATATTATGTGAAGAAAAAATTTTGTAGAACCAATTGGAAAATATTTTTGATAAGGTTTTTTTTCGAATTAGGTGATGAAAAAAAAAACATTGGATGGACAGAAAAAAGGGAGGAAAAATAACTAATTAAATTGTGAATATTAAAAAAATTTGTATGTAGATGTAATTGATGTTTAAAATTCGGTTACTTAATAATAAATAATTTATGACATACATATACCTAAATATTTTCAGATAAGAAAGTGTATGTTATGGAAAGTTAGTCAGACAGACAGACAGACATACAGACAGACCGGTTTTGTAAAAGCAAATGGTTTTTAAATTTTATTTGGGTGGAAGAAAAATTCAAAGTATTTGTTTTGATTGATAAAAGAAAAGAGAAGAAAAAAAATACATTTGCTGTAGTAGCGATCGAGTGGAAAATGAAAATATTTTTGATGAGCCTTTCTTTTATTTATTGTTCTGAATTGGGTGTTAAACAAATTAATTGAGCGATTGACATGTGTTAAAAACGCTAGTAAATGTAGGTCAACATTTTTCTATATATAAATTATGAATTTATTTAGTTATTAAAAATTTTATAGATCCAATTGATGTTTCAATTTTATTTGTAGTGGATAGGGAAATATGAAACCATTCTTGATAATTCTATCTTTTATTTTGAATTATGTGAAGAAAAAATTTATTAGGTGAACAATCAGACAGACAGTATTTAAACTAGTTTGCATGGATTTTCCTATATAAGTTTAAAAAGTAAAAAAAAGGCTTAGTGGAGTATAGGTTTTATTATCACAAATTATATGTATATAAAAGTATAGGTTTTTATGTTCATATTATGGGAATATGATTTTATAAATAATTTAGTATAAAAGAGTAGCTAGAATAAACATTTTTCATTAAAAATTCTTAAATTAACAAAACAAAATGTCAATCCAAGAAGTCAACTTATTCGTAATTCATGATGATAAAGAAACACAGTTGTTTCCAGTTAATGGACAACAACTACCATCATCACCAACACCACCATCACTTTCCCAACACCTTCCTTCACCAGCATCATCTCCAACACCAGCGCCACCATCAATCACACCGGCGACTACAAAAGAGGATAGGGTTTCCACTCTGTTTACCGAACGTTTGAACAATATCCAGAGGATACATAGGAAATGGAATATATATATTGAAATGGGAAGTGATAATGATGATGATGATGATGATGATGATGATGATGATGATGATGATGATGATGATGATGATGATGATGATTTAAAAACATAAAAAAAGACAAAAAAAAATAAAAAAAAATTGTTTTTTATTTTTGAAAATATTATTAGATATTTCTTTTTTTTCAGTTTTTTACAGATTTAAAACTAAAAATACGTTTATAAAGATTAAAAAGCTTAAATGCTAACAAATGTTGTTCATAAAGTGTTTGACATCGACAAATGTTAAAGGATTGTGAATAAACATTTTCACAATAATATGTATGTATGATATTATTTAAATATATAAATGGACTATTTACATAATTATAACTTCTTAATTCATATATTCTTAATATTTACAACGAGCAATGTAATGTTGTAATTAAAAAGATGAGCGAATTTCAGGAGCGTGATAGTGGTTGGACATTAATTGAAATAACACGTTTGGAGATGAATATTAATCAATAAAAGTGCATCAAAGGTTCTCAATACATTCCATTACCACGCAAAATACAGAGAAAGTTTGCATGTATCAATGTTCAAAACAATGACGAGTATTGTTTTAAATGGGCTATAATATCAGCACTATATCCAGTTGATCTAAATAGCAACAGATGCTCATCGTATAACATTAAAAATATTAAAGACGATGTAATAGTGATGGATAATGGAATTAAATTAAATTTCATCAATTTAAATTTCCCTCTAGCAGTTAACAAAATAAGAGATTTTGAACAAATGAATCCTGAAATTAGTGTGAATGTGTTTGGACTAGAAGGTGATATCGTAGTGGGGCCATATTACTTCATCAAAGAAGAAAAGTCCAAACACATCAACTTAATGCTGCTAGAGAATGGAGAAAGGTCACATTATGTATGGATAAAAAATATATCGAAATTAATAAGTAAGTAATTAACAAAAGATGGACATAAAATATATGTATGCAATATCTGTTTAATACATTTTCACAAGGAGACATCGTTGGAACAACATAAGAAGGAATGTAATAAAATAGTTACCAAAATGCCAAGTATAGATAAAAGTAAGCTTAGTTTTAAAAAATTTTAAAAAGCAAATGGATGTGTCTTTTGTAGTTAATGCTGATTTTTGAGTGTATACTCGAATCAGTTACTATTCAAAATTCAGTTTATGTTCAATCAGTACAAAAAGCATATTCCATTTGATTATAGTTATTATATTAAATGTTCCTATAACTTAGATTTATATATTTTTAGAACTAACAATGGTATTGATGCGCCACAACATTTTTTTTTTTTTTTTGTAAAAGTTTAGTTGACGACATTTTAACTATTTACACTTGTCATCTAAGCGTGATTAAACCAATGTATTCCTTAAAACCCCTTCAACAGATACATCATTATGAAAGCAAGACTTGTCATATTTGTACCAAATCTTTATCTAATGAAGATAAAGTAGCTGACCATTGTCATCTAACTGGTCAATATAGGGGTGCTGCTCATAATCAGTGTAATTTAGAAAATCAAATTGCAAATTTCATCCCTATATTTTTTTAATAATCTTTCGGCATATAATTGTCATCTGTTTGTAAGAGAGCTTTCAACAATTGACGGCGATATAAATATTATACATTTAAATAAGGAGCTTTATGTGTCTATATCAAAAAGAGTTTCTGTAAATGAAAAAGATACAATTGAGTCACGTTTTCTCGATTCATTTAGGTTTATGCCATCGAGTATAGCAAAAATTAGCAGGATATTTGTCCGTCAGTGATTTAACGGTAGTAAAATCAAGCTATCCAAATGATTAAGAATTCAATTTGAAGAAACGTAAAGGTGTCTTTCCGTATGACTATTTAGATTCAATGAATCGTCTTGAAGAAATTCAATTACCACCTCGTTCAGTATTTTTTTTTCCAATAAATTAAACAATGATTCGTGTAGTGTAGAGGATTATGAACATGCACAAAAGTATGGAAAACATTTAAAATGTACAACATTAAAGGATTATTTACTTTTATATTTAAAAGTAGATATTCTTTTACTTTGTGATATATTTGAAAATTTCCGAAAAGTTTGTGCAAGCATTTATAATTTAGATCCATGTCAGTATTATACTACCCCAGGTTTATCCTGGGATGCAATGTTGAAAACAACTGAAATAGAATTGGATTTGTTGACTGATATTAATATATATAATTTTGTTCTTCGAGGTATTAGGGGAGGTATTGTTCAATGTTCTAATCGACATTCAATTGCTAATAATAAATATATTAGTGATTACGATTCTAACAAAGAATCAAATTACTTAATATATTTAGATGTTAATAACTTGTATGGTTATGCAATGCAACAATACCTCCCCCTATAATAAATTTTAAAATGGGTTGAAAATTGTAAACATTTCAACGTTATTAATATAGCAGAAGATTCTCCATTACGATATATATTAGAAGTAGATCTAGAATATCCATCTACATTACATGACTTTCATAATGATTTACCATTTTGTGCTGAGAATAAGAAAATTGAAACCATGAAACAAAAGAAACTAATATAATAGTAAAACTAATTACATAATACATTACCGAAATCTTCAGCAATGTATTCAACATGGTTTAATTTTAAAGAAAATACATAGAATTGTTCAATTTGATCAATCAAATTGGTTACAAAAATATATCGATTTAAATAACCATCACAGAACACTAGCTAAAAAATTCATTTGAACAAAATTTTTTGGAAAATGTTGATAAGAGGAAAGACATTAAAATAGTATGTCAATGGGAGAATAGAGGTAAACGCTTAGGAGCTCGAGCTCTTATAGCTAAGCCAAATTTCCATAGTTCACTCCAAATTCATGACAATATGCATGCTATCTAAATGAATAGAATTAAAACTGAATACAATAAACTTATTTATATTGGATTCTCAGTTTTAGAAATATCCAAATGGAAAATGTATAGTTTTAATTATGATTACATAAAGTCTAAATATCGTGAAAACATTAAACTCAATTATATGGATACTGATTCCTTTATTTATGACATTAACACAGATGATCTATACAGAGATATTAAAAATGATATAAATACTCATTTTGATACATCTGCATATCCGATAGATAATGTCTACAATATCCCACTTCTTAATAAAAAAGTTTTAGGAATGATGAGGGATGAGTGTAATGGAAAAAATTATTAAGGAATTCATTGGATTAAGGGCTAAAATGTAGTCAGTGAAAATTGACTGGGTAGGTCAGGAAATTAAAAAAATTAAGGGGGTTAAGCATTGTGTAACTAGTAAATTAAGTATAAATGACTTTAGAAAATGTCTATTAGAAAAAAAAAATTTTTTATTATGATTCAATGTATATATTTAGATCTAAGATACATCAAATTTACACTCAAAATATAAATAAACTAACATTAAGTTATTTAGATGATAAGAGATTTATTAGAGATAATGGCGTTGATACTTTTGCATGGGGTCATTTTAGAATAAATAACTTTTTCTTTATTGAAAAATAAATTAAATTCATAGAATTCATTAAAAAAATATCAACTTAACGCAATCAAATAAAGAATTTCTAAAATCATTAAATTTAAAATTGAAGAAACCATGAGTTCAATAATAGATGTTCTGGATAAACCTTTGTCCGATGCAAATATAATTAAAAAGGCCTACCATACATATACCCCACATTTACAATCTTACAATAATAACGATGAAATTCGTATTACAATACAAAATCCAGACTTGTATGATTTGCCGTCGGAAAAGTTTTATATATGTAGAATGATAAAGATGATAGCAATACAAAATTAGTATCTTCTGCAGCACATACATTTGATGAAATCCGTTACGAAGTAAATGGTGTTGAAATTGATCAAACGAGAGTTTTAGGAACTTTAAGTACTATTAAAAAATTGGTTTTATTATAACCAATAGATAGAAATGGAATTTAAAATGCTTGACGGGATAAAATTAATGATATTGATCTCGTAAGTGGCTATTTTAATTTTATGTACCACTTAAATTGTTTTTGGGATTCGCTGAAGACTATAACAAAATATTATTGAATGCAAAACATGAATTGATTCTAATACGTAATAAAAATGATGAGAATCTTGTATAATCAACTGTTTTTACCGAAAATTAATTTAGATATTGGAATTGTCCGAATATAAAAACTTTATATAAAAATAATTCTAATATAAATATTTGTAAAAAAATCATATTAATATCAATCAAATATGTGCTGAAAAGAATGTAATTTTACTTAGAAATTTTCTAAATTTATATCTAAATAAAGAAAACCTTATTAATCAATAAGACATTTGAAGTTGATAATTTTATTTTTTAGTTGATCCTTAGTCTTTATACAGAGTACATCACTTCTACTATTTTAACTATTTTCAATTGAATTAGGTGATGAAAAATTATTATATGAATAGATATACAGACAGGCATATGTACAGACTGTTTTAGAGCAATTGGTGTTTTACATGTATTTGTTTATGATTAAGAATTCATATCAGATTTATGATTATTATTATTATAAACTAATGCCATCACCAACTTTAGATCTTGGAATATCTCGTTGTATACTTTTAACGAAACAGATTCCTAAAATAGCTAAACAGCTTTTAAAAACAGCTAAACAGCTTTTGAAAACAGCTAAACAGCTTTTTAAAACAGCTAAACAGCTTTTTTAAACAGCTAAACAGCTTTTTAAAACAGCTAAACAGCTAATTAAAACAGCTAAACAGCTTTTAAAAACAGCTAAACAGCTTTTTAAAACAGCTAAACAGCTTTTTAAAACAGCTAAACAGCTTTTAAAAACAGCTTAACAGCTTTTTAAAACAGCTAAACAGCTTTTTAAAACAGCTAAACAGCTTTTAAAAACAGCTTAACAGCTTTTTAAAACAGCTAAACAGCTAACTAAAACAATTTCTTCCACATTAGCGCAAAACTCCCATTACCCATATACAAATACAGTTAATTGTGATCACTTGTGTTTACAATTTATATTTAATAAATATGGTTTGAAATAAAAATAACATTTTAACGTTTGATTTCATTCATAATTTTTTTTATTTTACAATTTTTTCTTATTATCTAAATTTACAATTTATCTTATCATTTAAAAAACATAAAATGAATTAAAAATCTATATTTACGTTGAGAAGATTGGCATTAGCCTCTTCCATAAGTTCAGGATAGTTATTTATTCTAAAATGACCCCATGCAAAAGTATCAACGCCATTATCTCTAATAAATCTCTTATCATCTAAATAACTTAATGTTAGTTTATTTATATTTTGAGTGTAAATTTGATGTATCTTAGATCTAAATATATACATTGAATCATAATAAAAAATTTTTTTTTTCTAATAGACATTTTCTAAAGTCATTTATACTTAATTTACTAGTTACACAATGCTTAACCCCCTTAATTTTTTTAATTTCCTGACCTACCCAGTCAATTTTCACTGACTACATTTTAGCCCTTAATCCAATGAATTCCTTAATAATTTTTTCCATTACACTCATCCCTCATCATTCCTAAAACTTTTTTATTAAGAAGTGGGATATTGTAGACATTATCTATCGGATATGCAGATGTATCAAAATGAGTATTTATATCATTTTTAATATCTCTGTATAGATCATCTGTGTTAATGTCATAAATAAAGGAATCAGTATCCATATAATTGAGTTTAATGTTTTCACGATATTTAGACTTTATGTAATCATAATTAAAACTATACATTTTCCATTTGGATATTTCTAAAACTGAGAATCCAATATAAATAAGTTTATTGTATTCAGTTTTAATTCTATTCATTTAGATAGCATGCATATTGTCATGAATTTGGAGTGAACTATGGAAATTTGGCTTAGCTATAAGAGCTCGAGCTCCTAAGCGTTTACCTCTATTCTCCCATTGACATACTATTTTAATGTCTTTCCTCTTATCAACATTTTCCAAAAAATTTTGTTCAAATGAATTTTTTAGCTAGTGTTCTGTGATGGTTATTTAAATCGATATATTTTTGTAACCAATTTGATTGATCAAATTGAACAATTCTATGTATTTTCTTTAAAATTAAACCATGTTGAATACATTGCTGAAGATTTCGGTAATGTATTATGTAATTAGTTTTACTATTATATTAGTTTCTTTTGTTTCATGGTTTCAATTTTCTTATTCTCAGCACAAAATGGTAAATCATTATGAAAGTCATGTAATGTAGATGGATATTCTAGATCTACTTCTAATATATATCGTAATGGAGAATCTTCTGCTATATTAATAACGTTGAAATGTTTACAATTTTCAACCCATTTTAAAATTTATTATAGGGGGAGGTATTGTTGCATTGCATAACCATACAAGTTATTAACATCTAAATATATTAAGTAATTTGATTCTTTGTTAGAATCGTAATCACTAATATATTTATTATTAGCAATTGAATGTCGATTAGAACATTGAACAATACCTCCCCTAATACCTCGAAGAACAAAATTATATATATTAATATCAGTCAACAAATCCAATTCTATTTCAGTTGTTTTCAACATTGCATCCCAGGATAAACCTGGGGTAGTATAATACTGACATGGATCTAAATTATAAATGCTTGCACAAACTTTTCGGAAATTTTCAAATATATCACAAAGTAAAAGAATATCTACTTTTAAATATAAAAGTAAATAATCCTTTAATGTTGTACATTTTAAATGTTTTCCATACTTTTGTGCATGTTCATAATCCTCTACACTACACGAATCATTGTTTAATTTATTGGAAAAAAAAATACTGAACGAGGTGGTAATTGAATTTCTTCAAGACGATTCATTGAATCTAAATAGTCATACGGAAAGACACCTTTACGTTTCTTCAAATTGAATTCTTAATCATTTGGATAGCTTGATTTTACTACCGTTAAATCACTGACGGACAAATATCCTGCTAATTTTTGCTATACTCGATGGCATAAACCTAAATGAATCGAGAAAACGTGACTCAATTGTATCTTTTTCATTTACAGAAACTCTTTTTGATATAGACACATAAAGCTCCTTATTTAAATGTATAATATTTATATCGCCGTCAATTGTTGAAAGCTCTCTTACAAACAGATGACAATTATATGCCGAAAGATTATTAAAAAAATATAGGGATGAAATTTGCAATTTGATTTTCTAAATTACACTGATTATGAGCAGCACCCCTATATTGACCAGTTAGATGACAATGGTCAGCTACTTTATCTTCATTAGATAAAGATTTGGTACAAATATGACAAGTCTTGCTTTCATAATGATGTATCTGTTGAAGGGGTTTTAAGGAATACATTGGTTTAATCACGCTTAGATGACAAGTGTAAATAGTTAAAATGTCGTCAACTAAACTTTTACAAAAAAAAAAAAAAATGTTGTGGCGCATCAATACCATTGTTAGTTCTAAAAATATATAAATCTGAGTTATAGGAACATTTAATATAATAACTATAATCAAATGGAATATGCTTTTTGTACTGATTGAACATAAACTGAATTTTGAATAGTAACTGATTCGAGTATACACTCAAAAATCAGCATTAACTACAAAAGACACATCCATTTGCTTTTTAAAATTTTTTAAAACTAAGCTTACTTTTATCTATACTTGGCATTTTGGTAACTATTTTATTACATTCCTTCTTATGTTGTTCCAACGATGTCTCCTTGTGAAAATGTATTAAACAGATATTGCATACATATATTTTATGTCCATCTTTTGTTAATTACTTACTTATTAATTTCGATATATTTTTTATCCATACATAATGTGACCTTTCTCCATTCTCTAGCAGCATTAAGTTGATGTGTTTGGACTTTTCTTCTTTGATGAAGTAATATGGCCCCACTACGATATCACCTTCTAGTCCAAACACATTCACACTAATTTCAGGATTCATTTGTTCAAAATCTCTTATTTTGTTAACTGCTAGAGGGAAATTTAAATTGATGAAATTTAATTTAATTCCATTATCCATCACTATTACATCGTCTTTAATATTTTTAATGTTATACGATGAGCATCTGTTGCTATTTAGATCATCTGGATATAGTGCTGATATTATAGCCCATTTAAAACAATACTCGTCATTGTTTTGAACATTGATACATGCAAACTTTCTCTGTATTTTGCGTGGTAATGGAATGTATTGAGAACCTTTGATGCACTTTTATTGATTAATTTTCATCTCCAAACGTGTTATTTCAATTAATGTCCAACCACTATCACGCTCCTGAAATTCGCTCATCTTTTTAATTACAACATTACATTGCTCGTTGTAAATATTAAGAATATATGAATTAAGAAGTTATAATTATGTAAATAGTGCATTTATATATTTAAATAATATCATACATACATATTATTGTGAAAATGTTTATTCACAATCCTTTAACATTTGTCGATGTCAAACACTTTATGAACAACATTTGTTAGCATTTAAGCTTTTTAATCTTTATAAACGTATTTTTAGTTTTAAATCTGTAAAAAACTGATAAAAAAGAAATATCTAATAATATTTTCAAAAATAAAAAACAATTTTTTTTTATTTTTTTTGTCTTTTTTTATGTTTTTAAATCATCATCATCATCATCATCATCATCATCATTATCACTTCCCATTTCAATATATATATTCCATTTCCTATGTATCCTCTGGATATTGTTCAAACGTTCGGTAAACAGAGTGGAAACCCTATCCTCTTTTGTAGTCGCCGGTGTGATTGATGGTGGCGCTGGTGTTGGAGATGATGCTGGTGAAGGAAGGTGTTGGGAAAGTGATGGTGGTGTTGGTGATGATGGTAGTTGTTGTCCATTAACTGGAAACAACTGTGTTTCTTTATCATCATGAATTACGAATAAGTTGACTTCTTGGATTGACATTTTGTTTTGTTAATTTAAGAATTTTTAATGAAAAATGTTTATTCTAGCTACTCTTTTATACTAAATTATTTATAAAATCATATTCCCATAATATGAACATAAAAACCTATACTTTTATATACATATAATTTGTGATAATAAAACCTATACTCCACTAAGCCTTTTTTTTACTTTTTAAACTTATATAGGAAAATCCATCCAAACTAGTTTAAATACTGTCTGTCTGATTGTTCACCTAATAAATTTTTTCTTCACATAATTCAAAATAAAAGATAGAATTATCAAGAATGGTTTCATATTTCCCTATCCACTACAAATAAAATTGAAACATCAATTGCATCTATAAAATTTTTAATAACTGAATAAATTCATAATTTATATATGGCCCTAATCATGTACAACGCAGCGCAACGCCACAGAACTAACGCAACGCCAAAGAATAACATTGAAAGCACAAACAATGTCATAAATATTTTGTAATTTTGTTGGGCAGGAGAGACAAGTGCTGACCGACCTACAGGTGGACAGTCTTCTGGAACTGTCGAGTGACTCCTGTGGTGAAACCGGGGCTACTCAGGGGTTGAAGCGGCTGACTCTGATCTCTGACGAGGAGCAGGATACTGCAAGTATATCTGCTCACAGTCAGACTACAGAGCCTGTCCCTTCCACCGGTGAGGCCAGGGGACACCAAAGGGGACACTCGGGAGAAGAATGTCCACAACTTGTTCGGCAGGGCGCCGTGGAGGAGATGCCAAGTGCCCCTCCACGTGGTATTAACAACACCGGCCGAACGAAGGAGGAGAAGGCGCGGAGCGGGACAAGGAACTCTCTGGTGTATCTGGATAAGATGGCGAAGAGAGATCCTTCAACGTTCTCCGCGAGGGACAGGTACCTTCTGAGACGGCACCGACAAAGCGTCGCTAAGTTCGAAAGAATTTACGGCCCTGTCAGTACCGTTCTGGGTTGGTCCTCTCCCTGGAAGAAGCAGGTGGATGCAGCTTCCAACCCTGACACTGCTCAGAAGAGTAAAGGGCTGGTGGCTTCATCAACCTGCTGCAGGGTAGGCAACATAGAGGGTGCTACCCCAATGGCCAAGGCGCTCATGTCTTCGGAACGAGCTGCGGAGGGCAAAGGAGCGACACCCAAGGTAGTAGGGAAATCTATGAAGTTGTCTGGTGCATCATCGGCTGAAGCTCCTAAGGGTCCCAACAACAAGGAGACCATTAAGAGAGTCAGATCTGGAGATGGGAGGATCAGTACCGATCTATGGCAGTTGGTTGAAGGTAGGCTCATCGACGAATTGGCCGTATTTAGTGGCAAAGAGGAGGATGTATCCTTCAATGGGGCAGACTGGGTTAAGGGAGTGAAGACTGTCAACTGTGGTAACAAGAATTCCTTGGAATTCTTAAGAACCACGATTGACAAGTGTAGTGACTTTAACCCAGAGGCAAAGCTTGAAGTTATACAAGCCTCCGAACTGCCACTCAGGTCCATAGTGACAGTATGGATTCCACCACCCGTACGCCTGGTGGAAACCATACTGGCAGTAATGGGCAAACAGAACGGTAGGCTCCTTACCAACCAATGGAGGCTTGTGACCTCACTGGCTTGTAAGGAGAACACCGGGAAGGACTTCCGGTTCGCCGTGGATCGGGAGTCCATGAAATTCTTAGAGGAAGTTGGGGGGGTTGTTAAGTTCGGTCTAGGTTGTGTCAGGTTCCGGTATCCGAAACATGACAGGACCAAAGAAGCTGCTAGTGGTGCAAATAAACCTGCACCATTGTGAAGCAGCTTCAGCAGAACTAGCAACTTTCCTCAACAACACTCGGACGGACGTAGCCCTAATCCAAGAGCCTTGGATAAACAAAAATAAGGTTTGCGGGTTAAAGGTTACGGGATACACTCTTTTTGTCCCGTCCACAGAGGACAAGGTAAGAACGTGTATACTGGCGAGGAATGAATTGAATTTTCTAATATCTGATTCTTTTAGGTGCGGTGACTTGACCGTCGTTAATAGAGAAGCCAAAGGTAAGCGTACCCTTACACTGGCTTCGGTGTATATGCCGTACGAGGCAGTAGATCCACCTGGAGCAAAGGTGGAAGAGCTGGTGGCGTATGCAAGAAGGAGTGGCGCCATCCTGGTTTTGGGATGTGATGCAAATGCACATCATAACCAATGGGGGAGCGCTGATATTAACAAAAGAGGTGAGTTAATGTTTGATTTTATAACTACTAACAATCTTATTATCTGTAATATGGGTAACACTCCGACGTTCAGAAATAAGGATAGGCAGGCAGTTATAGATCTGACATTAGTGAAACGCGACGAGCAACTTGTTGCGGATTGGAGGGTGGCAACGGACTGTACTTTCTCAGACCATAGCCGTATAACCTTTACACTGAATTTTGACCTGTCTAGGGTTAATCCGTTTAGGAACCCGAGGAGGACGAATTGGGACTTCTTTAAAGAAAGGGTCCGCTCTGGGGTGGCGCAATGGGCCCTGTGCGACTTGCTGGCAACTGATGTGGAAGGTGATGTGAACAGATTCACTCATCTGCTAAGAGAGAGCTATGAGCTGTCTTGCCCGGTAACTTTTCCGGGTAGGCGTGAACAGCCCAAATGGTGGACCAGGGAACTTCAGGTTCAAAGGTCGACGGTAAGAAGGCTGTTTAACAGGGCCAAGCTCACGGGAGCATCGAGTGATTGGAACACCCATAAGGTGCATTTCAATAAGTATAAGGCGGATCTTAAAAGGGCAAAGAGGCTCTCATGGAGGCAGTTCTGTGAATCCATTGATAATGTCAACGAGTTGTCTAGATTCCGACGGATTTTATCCAAGGATCCTAGGACCCTGGGGTATGTCCAAAGGAATGACGGCTCATGGACTGAGTCTAGCTCTGAGACCCTAACCTTGCTCATGGAGACGCACTTTCCTGGGTGCACGGAAGACGGAGGTATGAACGATAGTCAAGGGGACGGAATGTCTGTGATATCGAGTCATGAGTCCGCCTGCGTCGAGGAAATAGTCACAAGGGAGAAGCTTAAGTGGGCTGTCAATACCTTCGACCCATATAAATCACCGGGTCCGGACGGTATTTTTCCGGCCATGCTCTGCAATATCCCGGACGACGCATTATTTCTGCTAGTGAATATATTTAGGAAATGCCTCGGTGGGAGGTATCTGCCTAGGGGGTGGAGAGAGGTCAGGGTAATTTTCATACCCAAGGCTGGTAAGGCAGGCCACTCGAAGCCGGGAGATTTCAGGCCTATTAGTCTGTCTTCATTCTTATTGAAGACACTAGAGAGACTGGTAGACCTCTATCTTAGGGGTAATATTGGTACCCACCTCATTAGCAGCGCTCAACATGCCTACCTTAAGGGTAAATCTGTTGAGAGTGCGCTACACGAGGTGGTGGGTTGCATTGAGCACGGCCTGAGGCATAAGGAATATACTCTCGCCGCGTTTCTGGACATAGAAGGAGCCTTCAATAACATTAGGATTGAGGCGATCAAGGATTCCTTAGTGGAGCTGGGAGTTCAGGGCTTTCTGGTGGAGTGGATAGTCTGCATGCTTGGCAGCAGGATTATAAACTCGAGCCTGGGGGATCATAGGGTAAGGAGGAAGGTTACCAGGGGGACACCACAGGGGGGGGTTCTATCTCCTCTACTATGGTTGCTCGTGGTCAACGGTATTCTCAGAACATTTAATTCCAAGGGTATGAAAGCCGTCGCCTATGCGGATGACATAGTTCTACTGGTCAGGGGAAAGTTTCTGTCCACGATCAGTGAAATTATGCAGGTGATGTTGGGCGAACTTTCGGATTGGGCAAAAGATAGAGGGCTGGGGGTAAACCCGGCGAAGACTGAGCTGGTTCTTTTTACCAGAAGGTACAGGATAGAAGGTTTTAAGGGGCCAGTGTTAGATGGCGTCGAGCTAACTCTATCTGACTGTGCTAAGTACTTGGGTAACTTCCTCGACTGTAAACTGTATTGGAGAAAAAACACCCAGAAGAGGATGAAAAGAGGACTCAATGCCTACTACACATGCAGAAACTCCATCGGTAAGAATTGGGGACTGAGACCGGATATGGTAAACTGGATTTACACATCGGTGGTTAGACCCATTCTTACCTATGGATGCACTGTTTGGTGGGATGCGTTGAGAGTGGACAGCTATAGGAAGATGCTTAACAAGGCCCAGAGGAGTGCATCACTTGGCATCACTGGTGCAAGGAGAAGCACGCCGCAGGCGGCGTTGGACATCCTACTACATTTGTCCCCCATTGAACATTATGCGAAGAGTGTGGCTGCCAGGAACTTACTTAGACTCTACGAGTCTTCGTTGATTAGACCTAGGCGAGATGACCACACAAGGATTCTATACGAAGCGGGTCTGCTTGATCAGGAAAGGGTTCCGGGGGGAATCTCGGATCATAGGAGTATGACCTTGGACTTCGGTGTAACACCACCGGTGGAGTTCCCGGATAGGGAAGTTTGGCGTGGATCCAACGGACTGTTTGAGGGGTGGGCAGTATATACGGACGGGTCCAAGATGGACACTGGCACTGGTGCTGGTGTTTTTATTGCTGACACTGACGTGAAAAGGTCATTCAGACTCCCGGATGAGTGCAGTGTCTTCCAGGCTGAGATCCTAGCGATCTGGAGGGCTACGGAAGTGATACTGGATCACATCGTGGGGGGATCTGTTGTGACAATCTACGTCGATAGTCAGGCTGCGCTAAGGGCATTGACAAATCACACGGTGCGATCGTGCCTGGTTGCTCGGTGTAGGAATGCTCTGAGAGAGCTCATGTTGGCATTCACAATAAGGCTGTGTTGGGTACCAGGACACTGCAAGGTGGATGGCAACGAGGTGGCGGACGAACTCGCAAGAGGGGGTTCGAATCTGGACTTAGAGGTAAGGGACAGAGGGGTAAAACCCCCCTTATGTCACTACTATGGGGTGTTGCGGGAAAGATTTCGTGATGCCGTTAACCGGTCCTGGAGGGATAGAACGGATTGCAGGGTGTCAAGGGCCTTATGGCCCGGATTGGACGCAGGTGCAACCAGGGTTCTATTAGGACTGGATAGGAGTAGTCTCAGGACTCTGATAGGGTTCCTGACGGGGCATTGTTCTGTTAGGGCGTTTATGGGTAAATGGGACATTGGGAGACCGGACTTCTGCAGGTTGTGCGGAGATGCCGAGGAGCTCGAGACGGTAGAGCATGTACTGTGCCACTGTCCTAGGATGCACGGCCCCAGGGAGAAATGGCTGTGGCCAGGTTTCACGACGAACTGGGGTGTATCGCTGGATGTAATCCAACCGATCTGCTGGGGTTTGTCAGGGAAGTAGGACGGCTGTTTCAGTTGGGAGGGCCGTAGGGGGGAATTTGTCCTGCGCTTCTAAAAATATACCGAACCTTAGGTCTATTTTCTATTATTCTTCTTTTCTTCTCTTTTTTTCTCTTTTTACTTTTTTCTCCTCTACTGAAGGGATTCACAATGGACCTCATTGGTCTCCGAGTGGAGTTGCGCCCTTGGGCGCATAACCCTTCTTAACCTAACCTTACCTAACCTAACAACAAAATTACAAAATATTTATGACATTGTTTGTGCTTTCAATGTTATTGTTTGGCGTTGCGCTGCGTTGTACATGATTAGGGCCATAGAAAAATGTTGACATACATTTACTAGCGTTTATAACACTTGTCAATCGCTCAATTAATTTGTTTAACACCCAATTCAGAACAATAAATAAAAGAAAGGCTCATCAAAAATATTTTCATTTTCCACTCGATCGCTACTACAGCAAATATATTTTTTTTTCTCTTTTCTTTTATCAATCAAAACAAATACTTTGAATTTTTCTTCCACCCAAATAAAATTTAAAAACCATTTGCTTTTACAAAACCGGTCTGTCTGACTAACTTTCCATAACATACACTTTCTTATCTGAAAATATTTAGGTATATGTATGTCATAAATTATTTATTATTAAGTAACCGAATTTTAAACATCAATTACATCTACATACAAATTTTTTTAATATTCACAATTTAATTAGTTCTCCCTTATCCTCCTTTTTTTCTGTCCATCCAATATTTTTTTTTTCATCACCTAATTCGAAAAAAAAGCCTTATCAAAAATATTTTCCAATTGGCTCTACAAAATTTTTTCTTCACATAATTCAAAATAAAAAGATAGAATTATCAACAATGGTTTCATATTTCCCTATCCACTCCAAATAAAATAGAAACACCAATTGCATCTATAAAATTTTTAATAACTAAATAAATTCATAATTTATAGATAGAAAAAAAAAGCCTTATTAACAATATTTTCCAATTGCTTCTACAAGGTATGTATGTCTATCTATCTATCTCTATGTCTGTCCGTCTGTCTGGCTGTCTGTCTATCGATCACAACAAAAGAAAGGCTTCAACAATGCACCCAACACTTGTGCATTGCTATCCTATAAAATTTAACGACTTTTTTTTATTACTTTGTTTTTGAAATTTTTTTAAAAAATTTTCAAGAATGGTTTCATATTTCCCTATCCACTACAAATAAAATTGAAACACCAATTGCATCTATACAATTTTTTTTAATAACTAAATAAAATCATAATTTATAGATAGTAAAATCTTTTTCTTTTATCAATCAAAACAAATACTTTGAATTTATTCTTCTACCCCAAATAAAATTGAAAAACCATTTGCTGTTACAAAGCCAGTCTGTCTGTATGTCTGTCTGTCTGACTAACTTTCCTTTTCCCCCTTTTTTTTTGTCCATCCAATAATTTATTTTTTCATCACCTAATTCAAAACAAAAAACTAAAGAAAGGCTTCAACAATGCACCCAACACTTGTGCACTGCTCCCCCAACATTTTTCTAAATCTCAGCTTTATTGCTATCCTATAAAATTTAACAACTTTTTTTTTATTACTTTGTTTTTGAAATTTTTTTTTTTTTTAAATTTGACCTACTTAAACACGTGTTCATTTGACCTACTTTAACACGTGTTCATTTTAATGGCTTTTGAGGGATTTTAATGGCTTTTAAGGGATTTTAACGGCTTTTTAATGGCTTTTGAGGGATTTTAATGGCTTTTTAGGCATTTTTAATGGCTTTTGCACCACATTGGCGGTAAACTCTCATTACCCATATACTCCATTTATTGTCAAAAGCTATTTTGTAATTTTATATTAGTTAAAAAAATTCTTGAAGAAGTTTTCTAACGGAAATCGAAATATTGAAAAATAAACAATATTTTTATTAATCTTAATAAAAAGTGTCCTAAAGCTTGAAAAAATATATGAAATATAATAAGAATATAATTAATAAAATAAAATTAAAAAAATTTAACAAAATTGTAAAAGATATTGAACATTTTCTACAAAACAACACCAGGGAAATGACGAACTTAATGGTGGAAGCTCATTACAACACACAAAACTACTGAGTTCATATTATCTATATATAAATCGGCAAAGGCAAAACAGTTAAGAACACTTTCCGCCTCTGTTTGCCAACCGACTTAAACAAAAAATACACCATTTAAAAGGCATTTACCTAGAGAAGTGCACAATGTATATTTTATTAAGAGTGTAAAAAGGGTAAAAATTCGGTGGCTTCATATCTCCAAAACAAATAGAAACCCAAAATAAAAATTATACTTATCGTTGTTTATTAAAAAAAATAAGCAGACAGGTGTCTGGTTCTCTTTGCAATTCGGACCTTTCAGAGAGTAAACTGGTTTTACCTCTATTTTGGAACTTTTAGGTTCCCCATTTAGCTTTTAATCCAATAAGTATGGGAATAAAGGCTATACCAAATTCGTATCTTATCTAAAAAAAAAAACAATTATAAATTTGGTACTTTTTCGAAATTCGAACGTTTTATGGGATAAAATCGTACCCATTGGTACGTTTTTTTTTTAAAACATTTTACTCTGTATATTGACATATGTATATGCAATAAATAATGGTCTCCCACTACAACACTGAAATGTTTGATACTTCAACGGAGCGAAATAATTTTTAGAAAGGGGAAATACGGGAAATTTAATTACTTTCTTTTACTTTTCCGTGCTGCGTGTGGTAATTTTTAAATTTTCTGTAATATTGAACTTAGAAATAAAAAATTACTTGTCTTGAGTGAATGAGAACCTATAAGATGAAAAATGTTGGCACTTTTTTGTTCTTCAACTCGTACTTTTTGAATTTTAGTTAATATTGGACCTAGAAACATAAAATTAAGCATGCATTGTTCTGATGGCACAAGAATCTGTAAGGGAGAAGTTCTTCAACTGGTACTTTTTTTAATTTCCTTTGATATTGGACTTAGAAACATAAAACGAAACCTGCAATGTCCCGAATGGGTGAGAATCTAAAAGAGGGAACTTTTTGGTCTTCAAATGGTCCTTTTTGCATTTCCGTTAGTATTGGACCTAGAAACATAAAATTAAACATGCATGGCTCTGAGTGAATAAGAATCTGTAAGGAAGAGCTTTTTGGTACTTTTCGTTCTTTAACTGGTACTTTATGAATTTTTAATAATTCTGAACATAGAAACATAAAATTCAGCATGCAGAGTTCTGAGTGATTGAGAAACTATATTTAAGAGGCGAAATTTTTGTATTTTTTCTTTTTCAATTCGTACTTTCCGACTATTTTCATATAATTCAACTTAAATAACTAAATTAAACATTCACGGACTTGAGTAGAAGAGAACATTTGGTTCGGAGGTTAGCACCTAGCCAAATCGATTCACTAAGACGAAAAAAAACGAATTCTCTAAACATTTAAATTCATATATACTTATATGTATGTTTTCTTCATATTTGCATAAAAAATTATGGTCGAATTTCGACCACTTGGCAAACTCTAGTAAATATTGTTGGCGAAAATCCTGCCACATGTATACGCAGTGTAAAAACGTCGATTACGTTCCTCAGAGGGTCTGGACAGTAGGTAGGCGAGTCTGGATTAGTCGCGGGAACAACAAATGTCCAAACACTTGGCACTCCCTCCAAAATTAGTGAAAGATATGGAAAATAAAGGGAAAAGCGAGTTGAATTGTTCCCCAATAAGAGAAACCGTTTTCCAGATGTAAGAACACACTTTCCTGCTTAACACATTATAAAATTTGTATTTTATTTATGTATCAAAACTTTTAATTTTCCACGGTAGGTAAATGGTTTAAGCTGATATTAAAATAGTTCAAAGCACACGATCAAAACACAAGACTACTGTACGTTATCGCGGTTAAGCAACGATTGAAAAACTTTTAAAGCAACTTAATTTTTGAAATACCAAAAAAAAAATACTTAACGTAAATACAAGAAAATGTAATTAAAAACTTAAAGTAAACTTCTTGATGATGGTTAACTTTAATTAGACCCCAGGGCTTGAAACACTGTTGCCTTCAGTTTAGACGTAAACCGCCGGCCTTGCTGTAAAGCAATCCAACATGTAACCTGAAAACCTATATAATATAAAACAAGAGAAAAACTATCCAAAAAATTCAATCATAATATAAAATTGAAAATCTCCATTTATTGCAGGAATCCAATAAAATTAAAAATACATCTTAAGCAGTTATGAATCTCCTCGGGCTCTCCTTAGTCGGAAAGCCATCATCCAAAAACTAGCGATCCGAACTAAACTAAAAAATAATAGAAACATAAAATAGTAAAATTCTTTATCCTTAAGGGTAGTTTAGATTAGAAATTTAGCATAAAATTATTTTCCATACACATTATCATTACGGGGAACAGGATGCAGAAATTATGCATCCAAAAATCGAAAACTGTGCCACTGGTTTGCCAAACTTGCCGCAGTACACACCGATTAAAATAATTGGGCTATAAATATCGCCACCCAACAACAAGCATGCGTGAGCCGACACGTGGAATTGGGGATCAGCGAACTGCAGCCCAGGAAACTCATCTACAATCCGCGCTTCTAATGATTGAGTCGGCTCGCCATCACAATTTCAAAATCAGTTTTTACTTCAGCGCACATTGGCTGAAAATCGTTTTCCATTGGCCAAAATTCTGTAACTTTTGAACCAAAGAAAATATTTTAGTGAAAAGTTTTTTAATCAACAGATAGATTCCTTAACTTTTCTCCACTTTTAATTTCATTAAAATCGGTTGAGTAGTTATTGGGGAATTTAAGGGCAAAGTGGAACTTTAGATTTTTTAAATTTAGCGTGAAATATGGTTTTTTTATTTTTTTTTTTAATTATTTAAAAATTTCATATTTTATTTAAATAATAATCAGGTTTTATTACTGAAAAATTTGCGGTCAAATTTGTTTACACTTAAAATAACTTTAGAAATATTAGGTTAAATCTTGCTATTACTACAGAAGAATCTATTATTTTTTGCTGTAAAATTTGTTAATATGTATTAGCAAAATAAGTCCGCTGAGTTCTGATTTTTTTTAAATTTTGATACGAAAATTAAGGTATTTATTTTTTGAATATTTCTTATTTATTAAAACATTTCATACATATGTGGTTAAAAGAACCTTTTAAAAATAAAAGCAGCAATCGATTTTAATAGCTTTTGTAACAATGTGAGGTTCTGTTTATTATTATTTTTTACTAATACAATGTCTGTCTTAGATCTAATGAATTATAATTATTGTTCATTTAATTGAAAGATTGATTGAAAATGTTCCATATTCTGTTCTGGGTCATTTCTTTAGTAGTTTTTTGACTTCTTCATCTTAATCCCGATGTTCCACTTTCCATTGATTTCGAATACTGGAGATGAACGGATCTGACGTTGCCAATAATATACTAAATAGATGTTCATTTGTGTTCCTGAGCTTCCTCTGAAAAATCTCCAAGTGGCACCAACTGATATTTAATGACATATTCTCCATTATAGGGATTTTGTGAACTGTAGCAGACGTATTTCTCCATTAGTAATTGGTTGTATATATTTTTGTAGTTTCAATTTCTCCATTGCACGCAAGTTCTTCTGGATTATTTTAAATCTAAAAATGAGGTTAAAATCAACACCTATTATTTCAGATACTGTTTCTGGATCTGAAAAGAATCTTCTTGTGATATTGCCATGACCCTTGTTTTGTCTGATCTATAATCAACTCAAATTTACGATATTCATCTTGAACATGTTTCCTTTTTGAACTTCTTAACTCATTGTTGGTTTCGTTTTTTCTTATAGATCCTGAAGATTCGAAATCCAAATCATAACCTATTTTTACTATGTGTTCCATAAGTCGTATTCTTGCATGTAGTGGTGATAATCCAAATTCATATGCATCAGTATTATCTAATGATTTTGTCGGGACTTGGTTTAATTGGCTTGATGTTGCATGGCATATGATGCAGCTGGATGCAGCCTTCGTGTTAGTCAAAGCATGGCCTTCTTTTCCATCTATCATTGTTAGCACTAATTGGTAGCTAACTTAAATTTGCTGCCCATCTAAATCTAATTATAATGGCTGTAGTGTTTCAATTTGGGCCTTGATATCACTAACTTCTTTGTTAATGGCATCATGAGTTTCTTATTTGAATTCAAATTTGATAGGCCTGCAGTATTTCGTAGAAGATGGTGTCTCATTTTCCCAAATATCCTTTGTTTGCGTTGTACTAGTCGAAGGCTCTAAATCTTCCAAAATCTTTTTTAACCGCAATGGTACAAATGATACCATGAACATATCTGAGTCCAAAATATTTTCACATACTACTTGTTTGTATTGTTTTTGTCCGGAAGAACCATCACACTCCCATTTACAAAAAAGAATTAACTTTGTGTGATTGTGATAGTGTCCTTTAATGGCAAACAGTGCAGTTTAGCAGCTGTTATGTGATGATATGCTGGATACAGATTTGAGCCTTTTTCAATCGCACGCAATCTGAGCTGAATAAATTGCTGTTTTGTTAATATCAAAACCAGAAATAGTGCTAATGCCTCCTCATTTGTGAATTGTTTTGCATCGCTCGGAGTTGGTATACTTTTAAGAATCCGTTTGTTCTCAGTGGAATAGCTTTAACAACTTTTTCAATGATATCCACTTTTGTCAATTGTTTCTGTGATCGTAATTGATGTAGGAAAGTATTTTCATATCCGATTTCTTCGTTGATATCATTAAGCTTGCGCCTCTTAGATCTATCGCTACAGTGTTTTGATTTGTAGTTTCTGAAGCGATCTGGACAGAAAGCTCGTTCTCTTACCAGTTTGCAAAGCTCTTATAAAATCTATCTTTATAGTAATCAAGTTTCCTGTATCGCTGTTTTAAGTTTTTGATTAAAACAGACAATTTATTTTCTTAGTCTAATTATATTTCAGTGCTATAGGAATTTAAGTTTCCTTTTTTCGAATGTAATTTTAAACATCTTCCTCGTTTTTTGTTTCTAAAATAGTCTCCGGCCAATTCTTTATAGCTGAAGTTCTCCATGTTTTTATGAAAAACGTTGTTATTGCTCAGATATATTTAGTCAATTCACAAGGTATCGTAACATGTCATATTGTCAAAATGTCCTAATATTTCACAATGGTTTAAAAATATTGTTGTACGGCTCAGCCGCTCAGCGCTGGACTTTTCTGATTAATTACGACAGCACAATAAACACAGCAAGCAACGTTCTATTTATTTAAGACACTTTTTATTAACAAACCAACAACAATATTTTTAAACCATTGTGAAATATTAGGACATTTTGACAATATGACATGTTAGGATACCTTGTGAATTGACTAATTATATCCACTGAGTTTGCATCCGAATATCACTTGCTTTTAAACCTTATCATACTTTTTTTCATGCCTTATACTGGTAGAATAAAAAGGATTAAAAAACTTAAAATCCTTTTATTTATATGCTATAAAATACTTGACACAAATTTAACAACGCATTGCATAGTTATAGGGTCATAGAATATTTTTAGAGTCATAAAAACAGATAAAAAAAACCAAAAAAAATTTAAAAATCCCTTCTAATGTGGGATTTACAATATTCCTGCTTAGCGTAAATGCGTGTTTAAGCTCTCTATTCTTCTATAAAATACGCTAGTGTGAACGTAGTGTAACGAATAAGGATGAATCAGGGCAGCTATACGTTTTTCTAATTGTGTAACATTAAAAAAAATTTTTATATGTACTACCTGTATTCTGTTCGATCACGATCAATATTCCCTATATCATAAATTTTTTTTGAAGGCAATAGCACATGATTAATGTTACTTCTGCAAACATTTTTGCGGAATAAAAAATATAAAAAAAAAATTTCAAACAAAAAAAAATTGTTTTGGAGTAATTTCATTAAAATTAAAAAAGTGTTAAACAGACGGGTCCAGACGGGTACAAGAGTATATACAGGGTTAAAGAAAACACTTTCACCTTTCCCTCAGTGGTTTTACCTTCTTTTGATCCGCAAAAGTTCTATTCTACTAAAGTTGAAATTTGACAAAATTATAGTAGTTTAGAAAATATGTCGTAACATCTCGAATATAAATAACACAATAGTCGCACATGTAACGTTTCTAAAGATAACCAACAAGAGCAACCTAGCAAAAAAGCTAGCAGGTCATTATCGATGATATTTTTTAAGCAATGATAATTTCTTTCGGCTTAAATATAAAAAAATCACTTTTTTCTGAATTAAAAAAAAAATGTTCTGTTTAACAACATGGCACGACCACAATTACCAATATTTTGACCTAATTTTTTGGCTACCTTAGTTTTAATATGTTTACTATCAAATAAAACTAAAATCGGTGACAACAAAAATTGGACTTTTGGCCAATGAAATTAAATTTTCAGCCACTGTGCATCGTTAAATTCGAGTACAGTACTGTCACCGTAATTACCCCCAATCCTAAGGGGGCAGTTCTCTTTGCCGCCAAACCGAATTTTACGTGCACCAATCCTTCGGACTAAGCTCTTCGCTATTACTGAGCACTCCGATCTGGCATCTATGACCAGCGTTACCATTGGATATTTTCAAAAAGTACCAAAAAAGGTGATTTTTACAAAAAAAAGTGGCACCAAAAATGTGATTTAAGAAAAAAAATGCGCCACGTGTTTTAAAATAGGAAGAAGAACAAAGAATAATACTTTGCACGTGTTTTGTTTAATTTATTTCAAATTTCCAATAAAAATTTTATGTGATTTTAATTGACCTTAGCTTGCTGAATCCAAATCTGTTCCATGATTGGTTCTATCAGGTCTAGTTTTTTAAAAGCCTTTGAGTTATCCATATAATTTTTTTTTTATATTTTCAACTATTTCGAAGTTATTCAGAAATTAATGGCAATATATTTTTTGCAAATTTAGTACTATTTTTGTTTTCAAAAATTCATACAAAAGTTATAAGGACAAAAATTTTACATTTTAATCTCTAATCTAAAAATCACGAGTAAGAATAAAATACGGCATATTTCATACAAATTGTAGGACAAATGTCAATTTTATGTATTATTCATTGTTGGGGCATGATGCTAATATGTATATTTCATCATGACTTGGGAGCGATATGTCCGATTTGCATGCTAGTACAAGCGAATGATTTGGAATTAAATTCCCTTTTAGGCATCTTACCAATAGTTTTTTTATTTTAACAGTTTCGGAGATATTAAAAAAATAATGGGTAAATTTTTCAAAAAAATAAAAAAAAACGTTTTCAAAAATTTAAAAAAAAAAAAAAAATATATTAGCAAAAGTTTTACATTTTTATAAATTATCGGAGCTAGGTATATAACGAATAAACAAGTCATAAAACATTAAAATGTTTTCTTAAATGTTATATAAAAATCAAATATTGCGATTTTTGGCGAATTTTTCATAGAAAAAATCTTAAGAAAATTAAATTTGTCGTATTTTGGCGATTTTCGGTGTATAATTGGTCACGAAGGTGAACAAATCTGACAACCCTGATTTATACAGGCATACGTATACGCCATGGTATAAGTATTTATTTCATCATGGTATACCGCATACGCACAAAAGCAAACGGTACTTCCCAAGAAAACTTACTTGCGAAAATTAATATGTATGTACACAATTTACATAATATATTTGCAATATGTGCATAAGCTTATTACGATAGAGAAAAATTTATTTCAGATAAGCTTGCTTATTAAAACAATTACAGTTTATATTATCGCTGGGAGTTATAATAAAATGAAAAGTTCAAAAAGTATCCCATCATTCAGTAAAAAGTACCAAAAAAGTGGCAAGAACTACAAAAGGTATCACATTTGGTTGCATTTTGTAAAAGTAGCAATATAGTATCCAAGCAATCAAAAAAGTGTCAAATTGCTACTTAAGTAGCACCAACGGTAACGCTGTCTATGACGCGTCAAGCTTTAGCTTTAAGACGAACTAGGTCTGTTATATTCTTGGTGACTGGACGAACGAGGTCCATGCTGCAAACGTTTGGTATTGGCCTCTTTCGACGCGTTAGTCCGCCTGCCCTCCTTGTATATTAGCGTGTGATACATGTCATCGCAGTGCTTGCATTTGCCTGTACTTTCACGTGTACGCCAGGTATGGTCATGGCTCAAGCAGCCAGCACAATACCGATAAATATACACAAGTTGTATCCTCTTTTCGTAGTTCACCTGTTAAAATTTCCTACAAAAGCCCAGCGGGTGGTCTTCTAGCCAAATCCGGCAAACCATCTGGTTGGTAGAGGGACGACCATCAAGTATAATTTCTCCCTCTGACCGTGTTCTTGTAAAATAAATATTAAAATAGAAAAAAAATAATAAGTTGGAAGAACGATGAGCTTCACAACTGGTCTTACTACCGAGCCTCGTGACGTTTTTACCTCTACAGCTCTAATGTGGCCATCCTAACCCAGAAGAAATTTTTCCACACGACCTAACCGGCATTCGTTTGTCGGCAGGTTATCTTCTTTAATAACCACCATGTAACCGACTTGTAGGTCTCTACGCGCAAACTTACACTTATTGCTTTTTTGGAGATCCTTCAAATATATATCCTTCCACCTAGCACATAACCGTTGATTCAACGCTTTGACCCTTTGTCAGCGATTTACAATCGAAATCGGGTTCTTCGCAAGCTCCACATTCGGAGGTGCAAGCAGTGAGCCGCCAGTAAGAAAGTGGCCCGGAGTCAAACAATCTATGCTTTCGAAAGTCTCTGATAAGGGACACAAAGGTATCGAGTTATGACAAGATTCAATTCGTGCCAGCTACGTGGAAAATTCCTCAAAGGTATACTTTAAGCCACCGGCAATTCTCCGAAAACGATGCTTAAAACTTTTAACTCCCGACTAGCATAAACTCCCATATGAGGAGCGCTAGCAGGGTTAATACCATTTAACACCTTGGTGTGCATACCCGGCCTTCATTTCCGAACCTATTTCACGCAAAAAACAACGAAATGCAGCCATAAGCACTCTCGAAGCCCCAACCAAATTAGTCCCATTATCTGAATACATATTGCTACATATTGGACAACATCGGCGAGAAACAAATCTCGCAAACGCTCCCAAGAACGCCGGAGTCGCCAAGCTGCTTACGGATTCTAAATGGATTGCCTTGGTAGAAAAACAAATAAAAACACACACGTACCCCAACATGCTCTGCCCGTATAATTCTTTATTTCAAAAGGCCAAGTAAAGTCTACTCC
This sequence comes from Pollenia amentaria, assembly GCA_943735925.1. Lineage (NCBI taxonomy): Eukaryota > Metazoa > Arthropoda > Insecta > Diptera > Polleniidae > Pollenia > Pollenia amentaria. The sequence goes on along the minus strand of OX031006.1, from coordinate 113,510,189 downwards.
AGTCGTGGTTAAGGAAAGAAAGATAACCGTACGGGCTGTGGGCAGTGCAGCCATAGTCTGACTATGTGTATGTTTTCTCCAAATTGTACAAGAGTTCATGCGCAAACTCAACTTTCTGTGCGACTATACTTGACTTCTCTTTAACGGAATTTGCGTAAAAAAGCATTAAAAATAATAAGAATAATTTTCTTTCCACTCGCGACCACATTTAAATCCATTTTAGACATTGTATTATACAAAACACGACCCTTTGGTTTTATGAGCCGTGACCCCCAGAAGGTATGTTTGGCGTTGTAATCGCCAGCGGCTGGGAAACAGGGTCCTAATGATTTAAAATAATGGCTTTCTGATATTGAAAATCTAGATGGAGAGTATAAAGATGAAAGTACTAAGATTCGATTAAGCTCTTCAACACAAATGCTCGTTGCTTGGAGATAATATTCACGATGATCACACATTAAGTAGTGTTTGATTCGGGCTTTTATCAAAATAGCAGAACCTCCACAGGCTCTATCTCGAGTTTCCTTGGTATCATATAATATATAACCATTGATTTTAAACCTATTTCTTGAGGTCAAATGAGTTTCAGAAAGTATTCTGGCTCATTTTTATGTTGGCGAATGCCGTTTGCGTTCCAAAAACAAATTTTTAAACAATTCATGGCTTGTTAAGTTCAGCTTGCAATGCCATGTTCACATTATGTGAATTTGTAATTTGAGTTGTCACTTTTTCACATGTTAAATTTATACATATGGTCTGAACACCTCCAAACACTATCATGTGTTATTTCTCTGTGTACATTACATATGACATTTTTGATTTAGAACGAGTTCTTTTTCGGCGAAAGTTAATTGAAATTTTATCAAATATAAATAATAATAGTAAATAAAAAATAAAAAAATACACATATAATTATAAATTTTTGTACATATAACCACTGAGCTGTTTTAAGATTGTTTTTCTTGATAGGTTATGTCAAATGTGCTTAACATACCAACATTTGAACTTGGAAATTATAAACCTTATGTCTTACTCAAATTTTGAAATACACATGAAATTACATGTGTGTAGAAAAGTGAAATTCCACATGACAAATACACATATTGTGAACATATATTTACTACTTTTTTCTGACGGTTCTCTAGCTCTTATTTTTAGTTTCAATAAGCTAAAAAAAACTAAGAATATTCAATAAAAATGCTAAGTAAAATGCGAAATGCTTAAGGGAAATTTTGCAGTAAAATCAAAATTTTCTATGCTAAATTGAGGTGCAAAAATGGTTGAAACTAATGGCGATTTCTTTTCTGAGAAAAATGTTGCATGTACCATTTATGCAACATATTTCTCAGAAAAGAAATCGCCATAAGTGTCGTTGATCTTTAGTTGATTTATTTTTGGGAACAGAAATTCAGCCAGCATGGCTGGATACCGCTCGCCATTCACTGTAACGTCATACATACGCATTAAACCAGAAAGGAGCTTCGTAAAATAGACGAAGTGCTCTATGAACTTCACGAACATAATAGTTTTTTTTAAAAGTTACTTTTTACAATTTGGAAACGTTAAGCAATTCATGATGACATACCAAACCTCAATGAATAGAACTATCAACACAGTTTGATATTCTCAGTTGTCAAACCATAGTTATCGATGTCGAAAGTTCGCATGAAGCTAAATAACACCCTATATATCGTCCTTGGAGAAGGTATACAATTAACAAATTTAATTAATGTATATTTTTCAGTTTCGCCATTAAATATTCGGTTATTGGGAGCCCACCAACCTCTTTCCGCAGGACGGCGTTATGATCTTTTATGTCAAAGCTCAGGTTCTCGCCCTCCCGCAGTTATTACGTGGTGGTTAGATGGAATACGATTGGAAAAAACAACAGAAACAGTGAGTACTCAAATATATAAAATGAGTTTGTTTAACAAAAATGCATAATACGGAAAACAGTCTTATTTTGCATTACTTTTATGTAATTTTTAGTTTTTACAAATCTTTTATTAAATTTTACGAATATTTTTTTTCTGAATTTTATATTGAACTAAAAATGTCATTTTAACAACACTTTGCTATCATTTTAATACCATTGGTTGATAATTTTTTAACCTTTTTTTTTTGCTCTGTGTAGTCTTTATATGGGGCCTATGGTAAATCGATTCAATCTTAATGAAAGTTGACAGTCTTTTTCTAGTCCTATAAAACTGTGACGTACCAAATTTTATTATGATAGCATTATTCGTTACGATTTAAGGCGTTTTCCGAGAGGAGGCTTTATCTGAGGCCTATGGTAAATTATGAACTGATCTTCATCCAATTTGACAGTGTGATTTCTAGTCCTTTTAAACCGTGACGTACGTAATTTTATGGCGGTAGCGTTATTTGTTACAATTTTTTTTTTTATTATGATAGCATTATTTAGAACGGTTTTAGGCGTTTCCTGAGAATAGGGTTTATATGGAGCCTTTAGTAAATTATGGACTGATCTTCACGAAATTTGACAGTGTAATATCTATTCCTATAAAACCGTGAAGTTTTGTTATGATAGCATTACACAGTGTTACCAAAAAGAATGAAACAGAAATACCTGGGATGCGATCATTTTTTTCTAGTAGGTGTTGTCGAGTACAACAAGACTCTGGTCTTGAAATTTTCGAAGCACCTTCAAAATCTCGAGTTACGGGTAAAAACCGGGTTTTCGTACCTTTTTAAATTATATGCTAGTGACTGCTGAATATCAACCGATTTTAAATATCTCAGCGAATTCAGAAAAAAGAAACTGAGCTCATTTGAAGATCTGAACATGGTATTTAGGTAATATTTTAATAAAATGCTACCTGGTTTTTAAATATCCGTTCAAAATTGACCGAGTTATTAAACTTTTAATAAAAACAATCTGAGAATTAATTATTTTATTTTTATAAGTATCTTTAAAAAAAGAAATTTATTTTAATTTGCCTCGTAGAATTTATACAATTGAGTTATTAACATTTTATTAAATCAAAATCCTGGAAGAAATGTATACACTAACTAAGTTTTTGAAAAACCAAAATTTTTGGCCAATCAACTCAAAAATGTTTGCGTGATCTTTTTCTTTTTTTAATTCAGCATCATCAGTTTCCAGTTGAAGTGACCAGCAGTATTCCGAAATCATTTTTATTTTATTTCCCTCAAAACGTTTTTCCATTGAAACCATTTCTTGGCGAAAATGCTCGCGTTGTTCATCACTGAACTGCGCCAGGTTGTCTGGGAAGACGTATAGATGAGAATGTAGGAAATGAACTTTCATTGACATGTTGCAGCCCATTTAACCATACGCTCATCATCGCTGCAGTGATTTTCAAGAAAATTATCACATAATGAAACAAAACTTTTCCATGTGCGTTTTTCGACTGAACTTAGTTTCTTAATAAAGCTCTCATCTCTCATAATTTAGCGAATTTGTGGTCCAATAAAAAGTGCCTTTATTTTGGCTTCACTTCATTTTGGGAACACCGCTTTAAATGCCTAAAAGTTTCGCTGCTAACATCAAGTTTTTTACGAATTGTTTCATTTATCCTAATTTCAGATGTAGTGATGGCAGAATAACATTCTCAGCTTTAGCTAATGGGTTGTTAAAAAGGTTTCTCTTGCCTATTTGTACGACTCACGAGGTATCCACACTTGGCGGTCATAGCGGTTTGGTATACGACTATCTTATTCACAAAGATATCATGGATGTTTTGTGTTGCCAGCTTGCAATCCAAATAAAATTGTCAAAACCTTTAATTCAGTGATAACTTTCTATTTATGCTTGGCAAAACTGACCAACCGGAATATTTTCTTCATCACTTCGTACGTTTCTTTTTTGCTAGTCAAATATGTGTTTGGAACTGAAGGTAACCGATTTTCTTTATATAAAAATATATAAAGCAACTTTTTTTTAAGGATTATAAATATGATTTAATGCCGAAAACAGTTTGGGTACATCATGGGGTATTCATTTAATTGGACTTTTGCTTTAATCGGTTTATCGCTCAATTAATTAACCGAGGTTTTGGTTTAATCGGTTAATTTTGCTATTGATAGGTTAAACAATTAATAGAGTTTCTTTATAAATTAAGTTATTTCAGTAAATAAAAATGCATAAATTATTTATTATTTGATGTTTTTTAGAAAAAAAAAAACCATAACAATTCTTGAACTAAAGCGAGCAAACCAAAAAATAATTCATAAATATGAAATAGATATTATGAATAAATTAAAAAATCAACTGTGAGATCATTTTATTAGTTACTTCAATAGTTCAAGGAGATCTTATAAAATAACCGTTTAGAAAAATAATTTGAGGATTTAAGCGATTATTTTCTTTAGTTTTGAAAAAACTTGACTTGGAAAAATTCTTTCACTTATCGTAGATGTTGGAGAAATCAAAAACAACCCATAATACAGAATATCCTCTTTCTCAGTCCTTTTTCTGGATTTCTCTAAACATATAAAATCTTCCAAATAACTAAACACATACTTATAAAAAGTACCAGAAACAAAAGGCTGTTGACAGCAAACACTTATTTGAAATGAAGATCACTGAACACCTTCTTTGGTTGTATGAAAAAATATTTTCTTAATACATACCTTTTATACTCGTATGTGTAAAACTGTCTCGTCTCAATACATAATTGAAAACACAAAAAAATATGTTATAATACTACCAAAAAGTAAAAATGTTGTTATATCGGTTAATCGACTAAATTAACCGGTTTAATCAATAATCGAAAATAGCCAATTTTAAATTAACCGATCAGTTAAAAGGGTAGTTATTAATCGGTCAACCGATTAACGGTTAACCGACTGAATACCCTAGTACCCTTAAAACTTTATCCAAAAAACTTAGTTCTATTTATTTTTTTTTCCGAAATTGGCAGTGCCGATTTAATGATTTTTTCTAGTGACGTATTATTCAGTCTTCGAAAAAAACAATTTTTAATATTTTTATATGTTTGTGTATTAGGCACCACAGAAAAAAGATATCTTTAAATCAGGGCAGCGTAAATTTGCATATTTATATCTATTGTGAAAATTGTCCACGAAATTGTTTGTCTGTTCCCTAAAAAACTTATCGGCAAAAGCAAAATATCGAAGGAAACTGTATAATTTGTATTTCCTTTGATTGTCTAATACATTTGTTTATATGATCAAAACATTAAACTATTACCCCATTTGTCAGTCAATGCACTATAGGAAACGTTTGCCTTTTTTTTTTGGCCAAAAGTGTTATTTTGAATTCAATATTATATTATGTCACGCCTTTGTATGACTTCTTCAGGGAAAAATAACCACGATATATTTAAAACTGCACTAGGCTTAAAAAATGCTAATTGCTTCAATGTCACTGATTATGCTTTTTGATGATGTTCTTAATGTACGAAGCAACTCCATAGATATGACGATGAACATGGTTATGATTTTAGCCAATCATAGTAAGGGTCTTAAGATAACTCATATTAATGCGCAAAGTCTTAACAAAAAGGCAGACGAGTGAAGATATGTTTTTGAAAATGCAAAAATTGATGTCGTGTGTGATTCTAAAACATGGCTTTTGCCCACGACACCAGATAGTTTTTTTTTTTTGCCTTGGTGGGTTAAAGGTATATAGGGAAGACAGAAATGGAAATGCTGGTGGGGTAGCTATCTTTGTAAAGGGAAATATATCGTACAGAGTTCGCTTAAAATTTTCGACTAACATTTTTCATAGTGAGGATAAAGTTGAATTTTCTTTATAGAAAAAGTGATTGTAGTCGTCCGAAAAAAGTACTAACTCCGACTCCGACTCCAAACGCTGAAATTTTTTAAGTGCGACTCCGACTCACGACTCCCACACCTACTCTAACCGTGATGAGAAATGAATGAGACCTAAAATTATTTCTCTTTTCTGTAGAAACATCTTTATTAAACGAATTATGGGAATCCCGCGTAATGTGCATAAGAAAAACATGAGTGTTATGGTAGGAATTAAAGGCAGGCCGATAAAGATGTTTCTACACAAAAGAGCAATAATTTTACGTCACAATTTTTCTAATATATACTAGTATTTATGCGCTATAGCAACACTTATTCTGTACAATGTTGAAAATATTTCAGCGTTGATGGTTAAAATATTCTGATATTAAAATTATTGGCAATTCCTGTCATTAATATTTTTTAGCATGAGTAAATTATTTAAAAAATCACACATCTTTTTTCAACTAGATCAATAAATGAGTATAAGTTTTGCTAATGTAATTTAGACTTTTTCCCGCAAGTATAAAAAATATACCTAAATATACTTAAATAGTAAAGTAATTGAATCAACTATTTCTCATAAAATAAATTAAAATCTACTAATTCATATTGATCTGCAAAATATTGCATCGCCAATTTCGAAGAATTTTTATATTGGAAAATATTAGAAATTTTTTTAAATTTTTTATGCCGAAAAATTTTGGAGTCGGAGTCGCGCGTTTTTTTTTTTGGGTACTGCGACTCCGGTACAAAAACCTCAACTCCGACTCTTCAACTCCGACTCCCACTCCACAGCCCTGAAATAATTTTTTGTCTAATTTTTTTTAGCCCTTGAAACGGTGGCCAGTCCCCTTTTAGACAGGCAAAGTTTACTTTGACAAAGTCTGTTGAATTCTCTTTTAAACTTTGTTTCGTACTCAGACACACAAAGCTTAATTTGACAAAAAATTGTTTCTCTTGTTTGAATATAATATATAAACAGCGTTGCCAGAATGATGATTTTATCATACTTTGGATTATTTTTTTAAACAAAAATATGATTAAAGATTTTTTTCTCAAATGATGATTTTTTATTTTTAGAAATTCTGATTTTTACTTCAATTTTGCTTATACAAAATACACGATTATTTAAACAGTCCATTTTTAAAACAATGAAGTTTTGCATCAGCTTGATGTGTATTGGTGCTGCAGACTTTTGTACCCAGTATCTAGAATACACAAAATTGCATCATTATTTCTGGACATAAAAAATATTAAAAAAAAGCATATTATAACCTATTTCCAATGTGCGAAAGAATTTCTTCTTTCGAACAACTACATTTAAAACAAAAACAAATTCTAAAAACTTTGTTTTAGTTTTAAATGTATTTGTACGAAGTTAATAATTCTTTCGCACATCGGAAACAGGCAGTTAGAATATTGATAAAAAAAATATTTCTGAAAAGAAAAAATGTATTTTTATAAAGTTTCATATACTGACGAATTATGTTTTTATGTATTTCAATTTAAATAATAAGAAGTATGTTTTTATAAAAAATTAATAATTCTTACTATTTTGCCCTTGTTTTAGAAAATTTAAATTAAGAAAAAAAATTTAAGATTTTCCTCTTCAAAATATGATTTCTTTCGCCATATGCCAATTTTCATTCCCAAGATTCTAGTAACGCTGTATATAAATATAAAGTTTCAGCCAACTTCAGGTATAATCTACGAATGAAAAACAAAACGAATTTGTGAGTACACAAAGTATGTACTCCCCCGCTATTTTGTTTTCCCTTCTCTTCTATAAACTCAAGACTTTGCAAAGTAAACTTTGCTTGTCTGAAAGGGGTCTCACTGCATATGATGATGTTGTTGTATCAGGCGATTTTAATTCGTATATACTAATGGAATCGATTTTAACTGACAAAATGTTATATCTTGGATTAAATCCCACTGATACTAGCCGCTCAGCCGATTTTTTTCAACAAGCCGCGCCGCCGCTAAAGTACTCGGCTGATCAGCGGCTCAAACTCAAGTCGATTCTTATTTTTTTATGTTTTTTTTAATATATATCCAAAATTGGTTATTCACTTATTTTTGGTTATTTTTTAATATTATTTAAGTAAGTGAATATTAAATCGGTATTTAATTGAATAAGTGGCAGTGCTACCATATACGAATATTTGTCTTATTTTCAAAGTTTGGGTTTGCTTTCTATGTTCTAAGACATTAAATTTTTTTTACAAACATCTATATTTGTAAGTTATTCAGACACATGTATTCCATTCTGCCACTTGTATACACAATTAACTTTTTCTGTATTCTTAGAAATGATTAAAATTTAGTAAATAGAATTGTCTTTCTAAGGAAAATAATTTAATGAACTTGATCCCTAATAATATACTAATATAATTGTTAGCAATAAAATATGTAAAATACTTAAAAAAATTCGAAGTAATTCATAAAGTTCGACTAAAAATCTAAATATTAATCTTAACCTATATAATCCTAGTGTTCCATTTTTGGAGCGTTTGCTTTTAGTACTTATAATTTTTTGTGTGAATGCAGTTATAAATATTTTTATGGTGCGGTAGCCCTGAGGTGTTCACTAGGGAGGTAACGATACGCCTTTTTGCCGATACGATACCGATACTCAAAGAAAAATATCGCCGGTACCGATAAGCATATTAAATTTAATGTAAAATTAACAAAACTCAAGTAGAGTAATTTCTTTATTATACAAAATTAAAGTGTAAGACAGATTATTAATTTTTAAAATTGATTTCAAAAAGATTTTAAAAACAACGAAATGAATTTCAATTCATGGTAAAATTAAACAAACAGTTTTAAGGTATGTTCAGACCTACAAATATTTGAAGAAAAAAATCAAAAAAAAGCATCACCAGCAATTTGATCCAACTTTGGCTTAGTTTTTAACAATTTCTATTGGTTTACTAAACTGTGTTTGTAAGAAGATAATTGATTAATGTAATTTAGGAACTGTTAAATGATTTTTGATCTAGCCAAACGTAATGGAAAAGCAACTATTTTTTGATAAAACTAGGGGTTACGTGTTGGACGTCAAAAATTTTATATTAATAAGATTTTTGTTAAAGAAACAAAGTAGCTCAACTTCTGCGGAAATCATTTCGTAACTCCGTTTGAAGCAGACCTGCAGTAAAAATTCGTCTCTCAGATGTGACTAAACTCATTTGACAACTTAAGTATTTCAACGCCATGGTCTTAAATTGTGAGTAAAATATTTAACAGAGCCAGTAAACAAACGGATCTGCTTCGTTTGAAAACTTAGAAGAAATATGGTATATCTAGACTTCTTATTTAGCTAAGCCACAGCGAAGGATGGACTCCAAAGGTCAGTTCTTGTAGGCTTTTCAGAACTTTTACTAGGTGCAGGGGTATGTTGAGTAGCTAAATAAGACGTTTTTTAGATCTTTTGTCTCTGAATTTTCTAGTTTTGTATTGAAGGTAGAGAATTGTAGATAAACAATAGACTTCATTATTCTCTAAACACCCAAATTTTTAATTTTTTTTTTTTTTTTTATTATTATTATTCCTACACTAAATCCCGTAAAGCTTTTTGCTTGTCTGCAGGAGACCAGAGTCTCTGGCGGGAATCAAACACGCACCCGGTAAATAGCCAATATTTGGGAATCTGAACTTTCTGCATCTCAGTTTATTCATTTATCGTATTTTCTAATAATTTTCGAAGACTTAAATATCGAAATATTGTCAGAAAATGTAGCAGTGGCTTTGCTTATAGATTTGGTGGTCTCTTTGATGTAACCCAAAATTTGTAGCGAAATGATTTTTTAGAAAATTCTTTTAACATACAATAACATATAAGATTTATCGTTTAACTATTACGGTGCAAAGCAAAACAATTGATGTTGCAGGTCCACACCAAGCGTTCAATGCGTTTATGCATCAGTAAACAAGTTATAGTGTAGAATTGCATTGATAAGTAACACAGCAAACGCGTAAAATGCATATACGTATAGAAAGCGTGAAGTAGGATTACTTTAAGAATTAAAAGAAACAATTTATTATTCTGTTTGATTTTTGCTTTTAATAGTTAAGCATAAAATAAGCATTAAAAATTAAATGTTTTGTTTAAAAAAAATTTTAAAAAATATATCGTTGTATCGACAGTAAATATCGCCGATACCGATATATCGGCATATGTGAAGTTTTGCCCTAAAAAACTTAAGTGGTGTCACCTAACAAACTTAAGTGGTGTTATTTTTTCCGTACTCAATTTTTGTTTTGTAGCGTGTTGTTTGCTTGAGTTTTTAGCAAAAAAATATATCGACGTAAAAGGTGAGTTATTTTGGCTTGGTCAAAATGTAATCGAATATTTTTCTTAAAACTCATATATTTTTATTAATTGTATAAAATATTATTACGTTTTTACTTAATAAAACGCGTTAAGGTTTATTCCCTTTATAATAAACCTTTGAGTTCTTTTAATTGCAAATAAAAATAAATACACACGCGAATTCAACTTAACAAACTTTATTGAAATTAATTATAATGTTCAAAATTTTAACCACTATTGTAAGTAATGATCTGAACCGTTTAATGTCTCCAATCAAACTAAACTAAACATTTCTGAGTTAGCCTGTATTTATAGTTCAAAACTATTCCTAGTTGATTCAAGAACCGTCTGGTAGTTTCTAGAAAATTGTGTTCGAATTATTTTAATTCTAAAGGCTACAATTACAATTGCTAGAAAATTTAGTTACAGTGGCGTTCATAAAAATAGTAACTAATATGACATAAAACTATAATTAACAAAATAACTTATAACTAAAACCATAAATAATTCTTAGACAAATCTAATTTCGTAACACTGCCCTCCACTTAAGCCGAATAGGCTCAGATTCTCCGTTTCCATAATAGGCTAGTCGTTCTAAATGTATCACCTTCATTTTTGATCTTGGTCTCTTATATTTCTGAATTCGATACACCACGTCATTCAGGTTCTTTATCACCTTATATGGTCCATCCTAATTAGTCTGCAGCTTGGGAGATAATCCTTTCTTGCGTTGTGGATTAAAAAGTAAAACCAACTGGCCTTCTGTAAAGCCTTCCGAATTTGCCGCTCGATCGTATCTGACTTTCATCTTGTCATTTGATGAATTGATACGGCTCCGTCTTAACGCGTTTTTCTGCTCTTGGGAAGAGCCCTTACTATCCGCTGGTACGGATTGTTCACCAAAGTTGTACTGCTGTGGCGATGTTATACTCTCTCTAATTGGACCCCTGACCGCAACAAACTGTGAGCATTTTATTATGCAATCAATCACGACTTGCTTGCAACCGTCAATAGTAGCTTTCTTTTAACTTCTTCATGGTTTTTGTTACGCTTAGATATCCACCATTAGTACCGTTGTGGAATCTCTTCACGACTTCGCATACTACAATAAGGTTTTTAGCCGATTTGCCATCAGTACTTTCCCATGTACGGTATAGGCAATCATTTGCCACCCTCAGACTATTCCATTGCGCCCAATATGATTTTATCAGTGGACCCTCCGATGTGATTTCTTTATGAGTCGGTATTTTACCTTCTTTCTTAGCATTTATAATTCGCACCAATATGGGATCATTTTTCTGAACCTGGGCTCCACATGTAATAGGCTAATCGCATTGGTGCAGTTCTTGTTTTCATGCATTGCTTTCTCATATATTTACTTGGCCGTCTTGAGTGTGTGCTCGGCCCATCACGTTTTTTATCGTCTTTCTGGGATGACAATTTCTTACGACTACAAGTGACTAGCTGTCTTACAAGGGCATCACTTCCGTTTCCAACGTTAAGGGGTACCTTTAGACCATACCAATTCACTATTTGTCGTCCCATATCTAAACTTATGTTTTGACGAATCATAAAATCTGCCCCAATTATGACCTCGTCCAGAATTTCAGCAACAATAAATTCATCAAAAACGATCATATCGCCAATTCTTATTTCCACTCTTGCTTTGCCATATACAATGACAGGCTCTCCCGTAGCTGTTCTCAAGCTTACACCGCTAAGTGATTCGACATATCCCTTTATCAAATTAGCCCTTATAATAGAATGCCCTGCACCAGTGTCGATAGTCAAAATGCGGATTTCACCATTGATATACCCACAGGTCGTTATATTCTTGTTGCTCGTTTTCACTACTAAATTAATCGTGGAACCTTCAGATGCTTCCTCCGCTATGCTAGCTCTTTGGTTATCTCTTTGCGGCGAAGCAGATCGGGATCGTTTTCTTGGTGACTTGCAGTTTCGTTGAATATGACCAGTCTTACCACAGTTATAGCATTTTACTTTGCTTCTGGTTTTATTTTTCTTGTCGCCCAAAGCTTGCAAAACTGTCTCCTTCATGCTTCTTATTTCCTTTAAAATATCTCCTTCGTCCTCAGTAGAGAAGTCAAGTTTTCGTACCGTATACGCTTGCGGCCTTGAAAGTATCCTGGCGGTTTCTTGGGCTAAGGCAAATGATACCGTTTCTGCAAACGATGATTTCTGTGATACACAAACCGCGAGTTTTACATCAGCATCTCGTATACCATTTTCAAATGCTTCGGTCTTAAAGTGATCTAACAATGGATGACTTTCACCTGGATAAGTAAGCTGCACCAAACGCTCGATCTCTAGTGCGAAGTCCTGTAGCGTCTCGTTTGCATTTTGTACTCTGCCGCGTAATTCCATTCTGAATATTTCTTTTCTGTGTTAACCAAAATACTTACATTGCAGTGCTACCATAATGTCATCATAATTGTTTCTACAACTTACTGGTACACTTTCTAGAATTTCAGCTGCAGTTCCTTTTAAAGCCAGAATCAACTCTGTGGCTTTTTCTTCATTGTTCCATGCATTTTTGTTGGCAACTGTGTCAAACTGGAACTTGAACACATTCAATGGTGAGCTGCCGTCAAAACTTGGAGCCCTTATTCTATTCGATACTTCTGGAAAAACTCTCAACGATCCCTCTTGATATTGAAGACTATTCACTTTTTGTTCCAGATAATGTAGTTTTCCATCAAAAACCGTGACTTTTTTTTTACATCCGTGACTTCAGTTTTGTGTTTTTACATCAGTGACTTGTGTTTTTACATCAGTGACTTGCGTTTTTACATGAAACATCTTCTGGTTGAATTCTATCTCCATATCGTCTACTCTTTCATTTATAGCACTAGAAATTTCTTGAAGCTTCTCAAGTTTTTCATTAGTAACCTGGAGTTTCTCGTTCGTTACCCTCGAATGTTCTTTAATTTCGGCAAGAATGGTGCTTGAATTTTCTTTAGCCATTTTCTCCATGCATCTTGAATTTTCTTTCATTCTTCTAGAAGTTTCTGCTAGGTATCGTTTGAATTTTCTTTTACCATTCTCTCCATGTTTTTAGAATTTTCTTCCATTTTCTTAGAATTTTCTTCCATTTTCTGCATCATAACAGCAAACCTTGTGCTTAGATCCATGTTGCTTGTTACTGCACGGGTAGCAACTTCTATTTCTTCGTTTTCATCAAATTCATAAGCTGCGATATCAATATTGCGTCGCTTAAACTCATCGATTAATCTTCTCTGCAGCTCAGCTTTATTTCCTGCAGTCGGCAGATCCAACTTGCCCAACTCCTTCTTAAGCTGCTTAACTTTAAGCTCATTGAATTTCATTGTTAATCAATATATTTTTTTATTGCATTTTCACTTCTGACACCAATTGTTACGTTTTTACTTAATAAAACGCGTTAAGGTTTATTCCCTTTATAATAAACCTTTGAGTTCTTTTAATTGCAAATATAAATAAATACTCACGCGAATTCAACTTAACAAACTTTATTGAAATTAATTTTAATGTTCACAAATTTTAACCACTATTGTAAGTAATGATCCTTAACCGTTTAATGTCTCCAATCAAACTAAACTAAACATTTATGAGTTAGCCTGTATTTATAGTTCAAAACTATTCCTAGTTGATTCAAGAACCGTCTAGTAGTTTGTAGAAAATTGTGTTCGAATTATTTTAATTCTAAAGTCTACAATTACAATTGCTAGAAAATTTAGTTACAGTGGCGTTTATAAAAATAGTAACTAATATGACTTAAAACTGTAATAAACAAAATAACTTATAACTAAAACCATAAATAATTCTTAGACAAATCTAATTTCGTAATATGTAGTTTTAAAACAAATCAAAATATGAAATTTTCTTGTGTTTCGTTTTTTCATATAAATGCAATTATGTAAAGTAAAGTAAAACTTGACTTATATTTTATTATTATTACTTGCGCAAATATTTTATTATTGTTAATAATATTATAATCGGTAAGATAGCGTGGAATCTCAGAAATAAAGTCTGGAAACCCCTTATTACTTGTTACATTTAAATATAATTTTTAATATAGATTATTTAAAAAGATTGGTTGCCTATTATCCATTTTTTTTTTTTTTTAATTGTTTCCATTCGTTTGAAAAGTTTAAATACAAGTTTTCCTCATTACAAGTATTAAAAATACCAGTTGTGTAATAAAATTATTAAATGAGTCGAAAAATAGACAACTGTTTTATGTCAAGCAACAATAAGACTAAGTTCGGAACCTACCAATGAAGAACCAGTCTGTACTGAGGGGTACGGAGAAATGTTAGATAGCGATGTTGACAAATCGAATCAGTGAAATGATGTTGTGATAAATAATTACTCTAAACATGAACGGAAGTTTAAAATATTTTCTGCTGTAAAAGATTAAGTTTCTTTTAAATATGACAAATTGTTGTTTGGTTTAGAAAATTGCTTTTTATTTGATTTTTATGCCAGTTTGAAATTTGTTTTCCATAATTATTTAAAAATTTTAAATTGTTAATTTTTTCTGCAGAACTCACAAAAAGGCGTGACGAATTATTGGATAAAATAAAACAAATGTTTTTGTAAAAAATAATAATAATAAAAATAAATTTTAAAAATTAGTTCATTTACTATTTTTCAATGCCGGATATTTTCCAATTTTAAGAAAATCCTTTGGCCTGTTCAATGATCAAGATAGCAAATCGAAGCGATCGCAATCCATTCGCTCGATTTCGAATCAGATTGGGTTCAACCATTTCGACAGCTTTCGATCGCTTGCTCTTACGTGTGTCAATAGGTCTGTCTGCGTACTTTTCCAGTAGCAAATACTCAGTAAATTTTTTTGGGAGAGTAAGACAAATTTTACTCTTTCGGCTGAGAATATCTCAAAAAGTACGCAGACAGTATCCAGTGAAATCTTGCAAGAAAACAGCTGATCGGTGTGTAAACAATTGAAATAACAAACGTGAGCCAAGATAGCGTTGAAGAAATAGCGTCCAATTTGGGAATTTAAAAACCGGGAAACCAAAATACCCAAATAATAGGTATTTGCAGTATAAACAAAAAGTTAGCGTCGAATTTAGGAATTTAAAATAGGGAAGTACAAATATAGGAACAAATCTAGTTTACCGACGCAGCTCCAAATAAAAAAAATACACAGGGTGATGGAAAATGAAAAAATAAGATGAAAAAATTAAATAAAAAATTTGGCGCAAACGCTTAGTTTTCGAGTTATGGACGTTTAAAGTTTTCACATAAATATGTGATTTTCCACTACAATTCTAAACGTATATGGCCAATATTGGTATCATTTTAAAGCTCTTCAACAGATTATTCTGGATATACATAATTTATTTCAAAATATTAAACTCTTTAGATCACATTACAGTTTTTTTCTTTTTACGTCGAAATGTTACGGAAGTGCACTAGGAAGGAATGTAGTTTATTTAAATAAAAGTGTAATACAAATTTTATAAAATAACAAACACTAGCATCGCAAAAAAAAATTCTTTGCATAGCCAGCCTTTGGCCGGACGCAAGGATGTTCTTCTCTATGGTATAATAAACACCGGTTTCGCTTACTAAAGCTTCCTTGCATAGCCGGCCTTCGGCCGGGCGCAAATATTTTCTCCCCTATGGTATAACTAATACCGGCTTCGCTAACTAAAGATTCTCTGCATAGACGGCCTTTGCCCATGGGCAAGGATTCTCTCCTCATTAGTATAACATAAACATAAAGAAGGTTTTACTTGTATTTTAATTAAAATTCTTAAATAAATTAGTATGTAGTATATACATACATTAAAGAATTAGAAAAAATTAATAAATTTGTTTTTATGCTTACTAAAAAACTTTTGTATTTTGCAAACTCGTCCCACTTCTTAATAAACTAAAAATATTAAAATAAATTCTGTATGTCCAGAAAGATCTAGTGAAACGCTTTGCAATGATACCAATATTAGCCATATACATTTGGAAATGTACTGCAAAATCACATATTTATATAAAAACTTAAAACGCCCATAACTCGAAAACTAAGCGTTTGCGCCAACTTTCTTATTATAATTTTTTCTTCTTATTTTTCCATTTTCTATAACCCTAGGTACTTTTTTTTTATTTGGAGCTGCGTCGGTAAACTAGATTTAAGCCCAAATATATTTATATTTTTAATAAAAATACAAAAAATATTTACCACAGGCTTTTGCAGGGTATAAACTATATATTTTCTGAAAGTAAATAGTTGTCTGGACAAAATGAGCGATGCGTGCAAAAAATCGTTCGGACAGTTTCCGAGAAATCTGGGTTCATCCAAAATGATCAGTAAAAATCTTTACTGATTTATGCAATGAACCACAGGCTTTTGCACGGTATAAACTATATATTTTCTGAAAGTAAATAGTTGTCTGGACAAAATGAGCGATGCGTGCAAAAAATCGTTCGGACAGTTTCCGAGAAATCTGGGTTCATCCAAAATGATCAGTAAAAATCTTTACTGATTTATGCAATGAACCACAGGCTTTTGCACGGTATAAACTATATATTTTTTGCACGCATCGCTCATTTTGTCCAGAAAACTATTTACTTTCAGAAAATATACAGTTTATACCGTGCAAAAGCCTGTGGTAAATATTTTTAGTATTTTTATTAAAAATATAAATATATTTTTACTTCCCCTTTTTAAATTCCTAAATTCGACGCTAACTTTTTGTTCATATACTGTAAATCCCCATTATTTGGGTATTTTGGTTTCCCGGTTTTTAAATTCCCAAATTCGACGCTATTTCGTCGACGCTATCTTGGCACACGTAAACTCTTTCATTCAAACAGTATATAAAAACAGCTGTTCAAACTAGTTGCAAAATCTTACCAGAGGAAATTTCTCCAGTAACATTTTGCAAGTTCTCTAATTTCCAACTGTCAAAAAATTCTCTTTTTGGCTCTCTCGCTGTAAGAGATTTGGAGTACGCAGACAACATTTTGCGACATTTTGTACAAAATTATGCAAAATATGTGTACGCAGACAGACCTAATATTTGTTACTTACGTAGTAAAAAAATATAGTATTGCCATATGAGATATTTCTATAATTTTTTGTGTTTTTGTTCAAAAGTATCAAAATTAATACTAATTTGCTTGATAACAAATACAACTGTGTTTGAAATTTTATCAGCTGTATAGAAATGTCAGAAAATAAAAAAAAATTATTGATACCAAAACTTAAAAAAAAGAGCAAACAAAGGGTTAATGTAATCAAAAACAAAATATATAAGCAAAAAAAAAAATAATAAATCATGCAAACAAATAAATAAACCTATTAACAATTACAAAAGCAGCGACCCATTAATTTTCTGTACCAGAAAAGTTAAATAATTTCCATTGTAAATACCGCGACCAGTTTTTTGCAGGCTTTTGTTGTTTTTTCTTTTTTTTTTGTTTTTGTCCTGCATTTTAAATGTAAATATAAATATTATTTCAAAATCAATTCAAACCTATGGTTTTCTTCTGCCTTAAAATATAATGTCGTTTACCATCTTCTACTCTGCAATAGAACGCGCAGGTGGTACAATGGCGTCTAGCTTTTGGCTTCTACTTTTGCTCGTCCATCGAAAATTTATTTGCTCCAAGCACTAGTGCACCTCTCGCCAACTTAAGATTTTCGTCCATGTATTCGACAAATGTTAGCAGTTGCTGCATTGTCGACTTTATATACCCACACCACAATAGTGGAGAGGGTATTATGCATTTGTGCTGATGTGGATAACACCCTAAAATATGGGTCCTGTATCTACTTTAAAGTATACCGATCGACTCAGAATCATGCTAAGTCGATCCAACGATGTCCGTCCAGCTGGCAGGCGAGCTGGCTGTCCATGTAACCTTGTGCGCAAAGTACAGGTCGGAATTTTGGAGATAATTTAATGAAATTTGGCACATAGGTTCAAATTGGCAGAAGGACCAAGCTTATTGGAAATGGGCCGAATCGGTCCATAATTTTACTTAGCCCTAATACAAGATTCTTTCCGGATAGGGTTTTTGTTCCGATAAATGATCTTATTATGCTGATATTAAGATTAAATATTGTCCAAACTATTTTATTGCAATCAAAATCATCTTACCAAATTTTATTGAAATCGGTCTATATTTGACCATAGCTCCCATACAAATAATACTCCCGAAAATTGCTTTTAATGCCATAACTACCTTACAAATGTTAGTATTCACATACAAATTGGCGTAAATGAGTTTTACGATAGCTTATATGTCATAATAAAATGTTATCCTGGTAGGTCCAAAATAAACCATAGCTCCCATATAAACCCCCATCCTAAGATCTCATATATTTAGATGAAGATACCTAAATAATATTCGGCACAAACAACCCTTAATTAAATCTTAACCTCATAACATAATTTTGTTCAAGATTGTCCATGATTGCCCGTGGGTCCCAAATGGTCGGGCTTGTCCGACTATACTTTCTTACTTGTTTAAACTATAATTTTACGTTTAAACAATCAATAAAATATTTTTATTTTACATATGTCCATATGTGACAAGTGGTAATGTGCTCCATTTTTATTTATTATTTATTTAAATTACTCTTAAATATTTCTTGTTTTTTAAAATTCAACGATTCGACAACAAAACAACAAGTGAGTGGTTTTGACATTTATGTTCGTAATCTTGACGATACTTTCGATATCGATAAACCGCTTTTTGTATGAAAGTACTTACGTTTCCTTTCGAGTTGGCGTTCGTTCGAATAATCGTACAGAATAGAGTTAGTTGAACTCAAATCAGTTTTCGATCGCTTAGAATGCGATCGAAGTTGTTCTTTCGAAATCGTTGAACAGGCCATTAATGATCTGAATTTACTATGTTACTGACCGTAGTACAAGTTACAAGGTATTTGCTGTAAATAGTATTTTTATACTTAAAAAATTTTTTTTACTTATATAAAATTTTTAGTTTTCAAATGGACAAGTCATTATTTGTCTATTTGTTAATCATGTTTGTTTATGTGTTTTCTTTACATAAGTTGGATTTTTTCTGGAAAGTAACATATACCCAGGAAAAACTTTTTGAATTTTGGTAATAGGTCGTAGTTATTTCATACGTTACCTGGTAAGTAGTTGTCATTACAAATGGCATTATTCTAAAAAAAACCTCAATAAGTACTTGCTAGTAATGACCTCAGTAAGTACTTTTCACTACTATTATTTTCAGTTATGAATATTTGCTTACTAATAATCAGCTAAATAACTACTTATTAGCTGACTTGTTTTCAGTACTGAATATTTACTTACTGGTAACTAGCTTCAAACTCCTTATAGGCTCTATTACCTAGCGCCAATTAAATAAAAACTAGTTATTTTTTGGATTCTAGTAAGTATATTGTAAGTACTTACAATTCAACTTACTGGTAGTTAAATAATAACTAGATATTTTGTGACTTCTAGTAAGTGTATTGTAACTACTGAATTCTGTGGACAACTCGAACAAAAATAAGTAGTTATTCAGCCGAAAAATAAGTAGTGTTTATATTTCTCCAACATTACTTGCTAACTTACCAGGTAAGTAAAGTTTTTGCTGGGTAGCGTCTATATGACGATACAGTTCCAATTAATGCCCCTATTGTCGTTCTCAACTTAACGCAGTTTGGTTGACTACGAGTCGACCCAACTTTTACGTAACCAAACTGTTTTTTAGTATTGTGAAACACAACTGTTTTTAGTTTAAATTGTTATGGCGTTGCCAACTTAAAATATCGAGTTTGACAGAAAAGCAGACAAATTAAAGTTAAAATTTAAGAAATACATATATAAATCAGGAAAAAACTGTCAATACAATATGGAACAAATTTGTATAGAAGTATGCGCCAAAACTTTTTGAGGTGATTGAAAATAAAGAAAAGTCAACACATTATTAAAAATTTCTTTTTGCATTTCTTTTTTTTTTATCAAAATAAGTTAGATTAACAGGCCTCACAGAGTTGTAAACCACAATACCGGGAAAAAGTAGTAAACACAACAAAAAAAAAAAAAAAAAAAAAGAGTTGAGATTGACAATCCAAATTTATAAACGACGACCAAACTGTTCAAAAAGTTGTCAACCGCAATAGGGGCATAAGTCTAAAACAATTTCCCCTAAACTAAAACTCTGGTTTTCTGCCAACATGAAATTCTCAATTTGCAAGAGAGACATTGCGTATTCTAGGTGGAAACAGTTCAGAACCTCAGAAGTAGTTGGTAGCTGAATTTAAGGCCGTTAGAAGAAGTGTAAATAACAAATCAGAGTTGTGTTTCTGCGCTACTGGATGTGTCTGAAAATATACGGCGTGAGCTAGATGATTCCAAGCTTTATTTCTTAGTCTCTCTTGATCATTTAAAAGTCTTTGACACGGTCGACCACAGTATGCTTTCTATGCAGCTTGTGCACTTTTTTAACTTTTCAGAAACATCAACAAGGCATTTATTTTCCTACCTCTCAGGTCGTTCGCAATTTTTCTATTCAAACAATGTACAATCTTCTTCATTAAGTTTATCTAAAGGTGTACCTCAAGGATTCTTGGACCATTTTTTCACTCTATATAAACGACTTACCAAAACATCCTGTTCACTGCAATATACATACATATGTACGCAGATTATGTGCAGTTGTACTTAAGTAGCCCAGTACAATCTGTTTCTCAAAACATCATGAGATTCAATGATTATCTGGATAAAATGTATCGTTGAGCCAAGGCTAACGGACTTTGTTTAAACCCTGTGCATAATAATTCGTAAGAAATCACTTGGTTCAAATATCGGTCTTGATATTTTAATTAATGGGGAGAAAATCAATATTGTTAATGCTGCTAAAAACCTTGGGCTGATTTTCAATGATAGTCTTACTTGGACAAATCACGTTAACGCACTTATATAAAGTTCAGATGTCTTTGGTCGACACAATACTTTACTCCTTTAAAAATTAGATTAATGATTGCAAAATCTTATATTCTTCCAGGATTAATATATGGGTGTGAACTTTTGGTAATTTCGTTTCCATTAGCTAAATGTCTTATATAATAATATTGTTAGATATGTGATTGGCCTTCGTAGATATGATCATGTGACACATGCTTCTTTAAAACTATACGGCGTTTCATTTGACAATCTTTTGTATTACATAAACTTATCTATTCTGAGACGTCACGATATCTTACAGATAAAATTAGAATTGCCAGATAAGTTAGAGGTAAAAGGATTATAATTCCCTTGCATAGCCTGTTGTATCTGAACCAGAGATCAGCAATGAGTAGTAAAAAAGTGAGTAGAGCCGAATCATGACTCATAATTTCTTGTACTTATACGCACTCATACTTATTGTAATTCGATCGAAACTCATATTCACTCAGAAGTTTGATTTTACTCATCGTACTCATACTTAGAACATTTATGTAGTGGTTGATTTAGATTCAACAGAACTCAATGTGCATAAATATCAATAATAATAAAAAAATGTAATTTCCCCAAAATGTTTCTGTATAAACTTACAATTTTATGCTTTTTTATATTTTTATACATTTTATACTAGTTAGAAACTGTTAAATGACTAAACTTGTAAATATACTTGGATGAGTTAAATGAGCTGAATCAATGTGAGTATTATAAGTATTTTCCTGAAATTACAAATCAAATTGAGGTCATTTTTAAATGTGTGAGTATGAGTGAATCAGAGTAGTTGAGTTTAAATGAGTTCTACTCACTTATACTTAAAATTTCATGAGTCAGTATGAGTAGCGAAAAAGCGAATCATTGCTGATCTCTGATCTGAACGGCATTTTTTATACATACATGGTCACGTCTATGGATTTGTCTTCCTCAAGTTCAGCAACTTAATAGCACCGCAAGTAGTTTTAAGAACTTATTATATAATTACTTTGCACCGGAGTAAATAACATTTTTCATATTATATAAGTAATTTAATAATTAACAGCTTTATTTAAATTAATATACATAATTTAATTCAAATGTATTTCAACGAATGTGATCTCTTAATGTGATTTCTGAAACTTTCCTGTACTTTAAACATGAGACTAAATCTTATTGTAGAGGAGTTGAATATACATATAATAATAAATAAATAAATAAGTCTATTGATCCATATAGACATGCTCAACCACCAATATATTAAAACTCATCTAAAATACATTTGGGGGAATATTTCAAATAATAAATTTATTAAATTCATATAATTTTTTATTTGTTTTTGCCAAACGTTTGACTAGATCAAACATCATTTAACAGTTTCTAAATTAATTTATGTCTACCTTCAAATAAAATTTAGTAAATAAATTGAAATTGCAAAAAATTAAGCTAAAATTTGATCAATGTACTGCTCACGCTTTTTTTTTGATTTTATCGTCAAACATTTGTTAGGTCTTAGCATACCTCAAGTCATATCTATGTATTTTGTTTGTTCCTTACCTTTATGAATTGTTTTTTTGTTTTTATGTAGTCTTAAAAAGCTTAACCGAGAACTGGTTTTTTTAAAATAGCAACTATTCGGAATATTCGAAAACCGGTTTTTGAAAAAGTCGAATAATCGATCTCCCGGTTTGGACCAAAAAATGTTGTGAAATATTTTGTTCATAAATAAAAATCGAAAGAAAAGAAATTGATTTTTAGGAATTTAGAAAGAATGTTTAAAATGTTTTCTTTAAACTTATTTTCGGGTTGGGGTTCGTATAAACAATAATAATATTAAAAAAAGGGCTTCGATGTAAGTTTAAAAAGCATAGGAGCTAGAACATAGAGAAAAGTAAAAGAAAAAAAAAGAAATCTCGAATATCACCTGAATACCCAACTTGGGTATTTTATACATAAACAGTGTATTTATTCTCAGAAGGTCTTATCATCACTCATACTACATTCTCATACTGATTCGTTAAACACAATCGTAACTTGTTATTATAGAATGCGTATTTAAAACTATTTTGGCAAGCCCCTGAAAAGGCTTCAAACCACCAAAAAAAAAAAATCATTATTCCCCATATCTTGACCAAACCTGTCTTGTGATTGCAGAAATGGCATTTTTAATAATACTCGTATATTTTCCCCAAAATTCCTCAGCGAAAAATGCTTTATCCCCCAAAAATCCTTTGAGGATTTTCAAGAAATTTTCATCCCCAATTACAAAGAAAATCCCCTATTTTGGGGCAAATCCCCAAAACTGAGAACGCTGCATGAAAGAACCTAGAAAACGCCGAACTTAAACTAACGTATCATAAAGAAAATCGATTGTTTGTTCCAGCCACAACTGTTGTGATCATCTTTAACATTTTGTCGATTACGGTTTCAAGACGTAAGTAAGAATCAGTGCTGCCACGACCAAGATTTTTTAAAAAGTTACCAAATGTGAAAAATATAACCAAATTAGAAAGGAATTGTTAAGTGAGAAAAACATTAAAATTTATTATAAGTTGCATTGAAAAACAAAGGTTATCTGCACTTAATACGAAAATATTAATTACAAATTAAGAAAGAAAAAGAAATGTCATTCTTGTACATATTGATAAAATAACGAAAAACTTAAATTAAAAGCTTTTATTCATTTGAGACCGTGTTCATAACAAAAATTTTTATTTTGTAAGCGCTTAACCCGTAAAATTTCAATACAGAGTTCAGTATGGGCCTGGTCGGAAATGCATCACTGCGCTGCATCTGATGCGCAGCGCGTTCGGTTAAGCATCACTGCAAATGTCAGCTGTTCGAAAATACATAACAAAAGCAGACGATGCGCAAACAAATCTAAAATACGCATCACAAAAATGACTGATGCATATTGTGTTCAATAATATAACCAATACGGGCGGCAAACAAGCTGATGCCAGCAGATTTGTATGAGCATCGCAAACTAATCATAGATGCGCATCAGATGCAGCGCAGTGATGCATTTCCGAACAGGACCTATATTGAAAGTTAATAAATTAAATTTTTTTGAATATGTCCTTTACAATAAACGAAATTTGTACTTCACTGTTAAAAATAACAAAAAAGGATAAAATTAATTTGTTTTCCGCTATTTAACTGTCAGTGGAAGGTTGCCACATGTGGCAATTTTAAATTCTTTTGGCGATGAACATTTACTTTTGGCGATATCAGTAATGGAAAATTGAGATGGTACTGACCACCAAGCAAAAGAGTACTTTATTCAACACTTTGGTACTTTTTAAAAAACATATTTTTTATTTAAAACTATACTAAAAAAAACACAAAACTTTACAAAAAAAAAAAATTTAACATTAAATTAATTAATTTTTAAATAAAAAATATAAAGTTTGCGTAACAAACTAAAAATTAATAAATTTTAATCTAAAAGTATGTGCAAATGCAAATGTAATTACACACAGAAAAAAAAATAATCATCTAAAACGGGGTGGATTTGACATTTTTCGGTGGCGATTTTGCTTAATAGTTACTTCATGTTAATTTAACATGATTTTACAATAACTTGCGAGCATCATTTTTTCTTTTAAAATAACTTAAATTCATATCAATGAATAAATTCATGACATTGATATGGAAATAACACTACGAAACACGTTGAATGAGAGTTATTTCAAGTTGAAACAATGTGGATTTAATGTAGAATCAATTTAATTTGAGTGTGAAATAATAGTGAGAAGAAATTTCAGAGACAACATATGTTTTTGTTTTAGAATAACTGTTTTGTTTAGAATAATTGAACTAGAGAGGGGGAGAAAAAATGTTATTATTTATTTTCCTGATGCACATGTTTCACGTTGTTGTTTATCCCGATGTTTATAGAAGCACTCAAAATTAAAAGACACGAGTAGAAAATTTTATGTACTTAGCTAACAATTTGTAGCAAAAAAAGGTAATTTTTCTTCTTTTTATATATATTATAATATATGAAAACAATTAAAATGTATGTTTTTCTTCTTGCAGTGTTGTAGTTGTTTCCACACAAAACACGTCAAGCATGATTTTATTGATTAAATATTGAAAAAATATTATTTTAACATTTTTCATTTAAAATTAATATGAAACAATGATAATTTTAAATAAAGCCGAACTTTTGCAGAAATTTACTATGATTTACAATCAACATTGCACCTTGTTAATTTGGCATTTGCTTTTTTGCTGTGTAAAGGTCTGTACATATACTTTCTAGAAATGTATTAATTTTTACCCAACGGAAGCAGCCTCCATTTTTTCCTAAGTTTCAGAGCATATTTTTATTTTCGTTTTTAATTTCCGAACAAAAAGTTGATTACATATTTTCTAGTGGTATTCAAAATATGTTTGTTAACTATTGGTGAGTAAAAATAGTAAATACCTACTATGTTATACTGTTATCGAATAGTAGTTCAAACGCATTCAAAATGACATTGGTGCTTGAAAAATATCCACATTTTTCAACAAATATATTGTATGTGTACACTGTATGTTATTGTCACGTAGAATATATTGTCAATGAGTCACCCTGGATTTCTTTGCAAGAAAGCATAAAAAAAGAGCACTAAGACTTACGTGGGGGTACTGTGATATTTATAGAAAGAAAAAGTACTGAAAATAGTACCAAAGTACTGAATTTTCCATCACTGGGCGATATGGTGATTGTGTTGGTGAAATTGGAAACTGTTGGCGATATGCATTTTTTGTGAATATTTTCTAATTTAGATATATCTAAAATATTATTAAAATGGATATAGCTTGTTTTTTTGGTTGTAAATTGTAATTTAAGATTATCAGGCATGTCATGAATTCCGTTGGGAATGGAAATGATTCCGTAGTTACCATTCCGATCGGAAGGGTTTTAGCTTCTATAGATTCCGTTCGGATTCATTAAACCTCAAAAAGATATGAAACCACTTTTTGTGTATTAAATATGGCAACACTGCAACGAATGTAGAAAACAAAACAAACAAGAAAACAGCTGATCCTGAAAACCAGCCAAATTTAAGTTTTTCTATCAAAGTAAAAAATTTGTGATTTGTGACAAATTCCGTTTATTTTTCTTTTTTTTTGGAAAGCATTTAGAAAAATTAAAATTTTTTTATTTAATTCACATAAAATTATATTTACTTTAGATAAGGAAGCAAAAAGACAGCGTGCTTTACTGATAACAATGTATTTTGAATAGCTTGTACACCTGAAAAATGCTTAAAATATGAATTCCACTTTGAAAAATGAAAGTGGTATCATTCCGAAAAAAAATTTCGTTTTACATTTTCCATAGAAGCAAAATACGGAATCAATTCCACTTCCGAACGGAATTAAGCTCTGTGACATGGCTGTATAATTGTTATTATTACTTATTAAATTGTTCTATTTGAAATATTTTGTGAATCATTGTACAATATTATGACGAATATAAGCAAATTCGTATTTTAGAACGTAAATTCAATGGGGAATATGTATATTAGGTTGGGTCACTGATGTATGAGGAAAAATAAAACTTCTCGAATCATATTTTGTTGTCTTATGTTAATAAAAATAAAAAATGCTAAAAAAAAGTTTAAAAAATAAAGCTCCGGCGCGGGCTCTTAAGAATTAAGTATTTAAAAGAAAGCCATTTTTTAAATTTTAATATTTTATTTACTAGTTATAAATTATTTATTATTAATTAGAACTGAACACATTTTTAATTACACATAAAAAAAACTTTGGTTCCTATACAACATAAAACAATAAAAACACGAAGTTTTATTAGTTAATTTTGATCACAGAAGATTGTATACTGTCAAATCTGGGCATTTCAAAAAATTAGATTGCACTTCTTGACACTCAACTGCCTCATTTATTTCTTCAGTAGTGATGTTCCAAAGAATTGGTGGATCGCAATACCTTTGATTCCAACTTATAACTTAAAAGTAGTTACTTCCGTCAAAATTTATATAAGAGGCCTCAAAGACGCCAGGCTGCTTTTGGGTATGAGGTGAGCTTCGTGCTTCATGAACACGTCTGGCTGCCAGTTCTCTCACTCTGCCAATAGGACCAGCATGCGAATATGGTCCCTGTGTAACACCATATAGCTTGTTAAATAGATGTTTTAATGGCAATTCATTCAAATGTAAATAATCCATTGCAGTGGGCGCTGAAGTCTATTTGCCAATACTCTTTATTACTCCATTAAATTTCTCAATGTTAGTGACTGTACTATCACAACCAATTGCCATAAAATTTTCTTTACTCATTTTTTGAGACGAAGGAAGGGCAATAATTGGCATTTCAATATTTTTAGAAGAACTTCGTTCTGTTGTTGCATATCCAACATAAACTGAATCTGGCTCCTAAACAGATAAATGTTCCTCAATCAGTATTTGTCTTTATTTCCTAGCTCCCTTTTAAATAATATTAAGCGTCTTATCTTTTCGGCCGTCAAAGTATAAAGCTAGTAGGTCTAGCTGATTCTGGTCTTGAATATGTACATTCATTACGTACTTGTTTTCTTTCCCGTCTTATTTTTGATTTATCAATTGGTTCACTGCTAGGAGAGATATCTTGCAATATAGACGAAGCAATAGTTAGCAGCCGCTGCGCTATCGGAAACACTGCAACGGTGTAACGCAGTTTACTTTCCCAGCTGAGGTATGACTCAGTATGTCCAGGGTCAATTCGAAGGTCTGCTTCCTTTGAAATGAAACACGAGATGTTTTCGTATATGTTTCCTTACACGGTGTTTACATTTGCCAGTACTGGCAAGACAGTTGCAATACATGCACTAATACATGTACACTTTTCCAACTGTCCGGTCTACTGTCTTGTAAATTTTGCAGACAGTAAAATGGACAGTAATTTTACATTTGCTGACAGTAATTTGAAGTTTTGTTCGCAAAAGTAAAAAAAAAATCAACAATAAAAAGAAAATTAATAAATTATGCTTTGGTTTTGCATGTTTCACTTAGGGGTTATCTATGTTCACAAAAAATAGTTGTTAAATGATATTTTTAATTTGTTAAGTTCATATAAAACACGCGATATTCACGTTAGACATTTTTTTAAAAGTGAACTGTCTTAACTACTGTCTGGACGCCTACGTCACGAAGACAGCAAGTAGTGTTTTTGGCAACTAATATGTATTATCTTACTGTCTTGCCAGTACTGGCAAATGTAAACGCTAGGCTATAACAATTGAACAAAGCTTTATTTACGAAATCTTAAACTACACTAAATACTTAGATCTACTACGGTCGTCGGGTGATTTGACGCAGCTGCAGACGGGAAACGGCTACTGAGGGGCGGCACAAGCGGCTGTTGCTGGGCTGAGATGCGACGGTTGCTGATGTGCAAGAATGATCTGGAAAAGAGACTGATGAACGGCTTCGGGTGTTAGGTGTTAGGCTAGCTACAGTGACTGGAGAGTAGGATACAAACGGAATTCGAGATTGTGGTGTTCGGGTAAATACGACTATCTACAGGTGCGGCTAAATATGGTTAAATACGGGTTCGGTTCACTCGGGCACCAACGGAATTCGAGAGCATGGTGTTCGGGTAATCGCGGCTAGCTACTGGTTCTAAATTATTCGGGCACCAACGGAATGCGAGAGCCTGATGTTCGGGTAAATACGACTAACTACTACAAGCTACGATAAGTGCTAACAACGAAGAGTAAATACTGGGGTTAGTATCAATATCTACTCTGTTTGTTCTGAACAAACTTTGACTATTTATTTAAAAATAAAATAAGCTCAATGAGAATTATTAGGTATTAGTAAGAAATAAGAAAACAGTAAGGGATTCAGGAGGGTAAGCAAAATAGTAAGGGCATTCACAGGGTAAGGACAGGTCGATAATATTAAAGTTATATCTATATGTAGGTTAGGTTTGTAACGTCACGTTACAACGGTTACAAGTTTTTGACAATATAGGCAACTAAAATTTTTTTCTTTCTGCCTTTGACGTGGAAGGTAAATTAAAAGAGTCGTCAGAAGAAGCAATGGAATTACTTACAGATAACTCCTGCTGTTTTAAGTTAATTTTGTCGCGACTTTTATTTACGTTTTTTTCTGTATTTGCTTGGGCTGCTATTTTTTGCAATTTAGTTGGAAGATCTCAAATACGCATTTTTCTTGCCCTCGCATCTCACTAAAAACTGCTGTTCTTCTTTGGGTAATTTATATTGCCTTGGACATCAAAAAAAAACTCAATTTGTTTACATCTACAGGATCAAATATGAAACAAAACTCTGCTACGACGGAGAAAATTTTCTTTCTAATAAACGGACATTTTTCAACGACTTTATGAGATTTTTGTAATTTATATGATAACCGTTTATTACTTGTATGCCTATTGTATTTGACACTGTAGGAAGAGACGATTTTCTCCAAACGCATTCTATCCTTTGATCTACAAGTTTTGCAATATCTAAAAACGATGGTTCTTTCGTAGTATTCCTTGTTATTTTTAGTTGCTCATCATAGTATTTCGTCACATATTCGTAAGTTGGTAAAGCATTATCATTAATATCTTCTACATTTTCGAATCTCGTGCCGAAATAATCTTGGCTTCTGGTTTCCATAATAACGGTTAAAAGTTAAAACAGTTCAAATAAAAAAATAGACACGCAACTTCACTGTCCGCGTAGTAAACCCAAACTGATCTTTTTATTGTGCATTATTTTATATGTATTCTATCGAAAATATTTCCTGGAAGAATATATCGAGAGGTTATATTCAAAACCCTCTATCTTCAATTTTTACGAAATTGATTTTTTGATGGTAAAATATTCTGTAAAATGATCCTCATCTGTGGTACTAATTAGGAAATAAAGAAAAGAAAATATGGGTTTTTATTGTCATTTTTGTTTTTTCTCTATCTTACATACCTAATTTCTTTGAATGCAAAACCCTCTATCTCTTCATAGAATTTCCTACTTTTTTCAAGAGACCACTTGCAATTCGACTTATGTTAATGTAAATATATAGTAGGCCTTGTAAAAATCATCTTTATTGTCAAAGCAATATTTGGGTGTACTAAATACAATCGTCGGAGGAATAATATATGTATGTACATATAATTAAATAATAGCATATTCACTTTAAAATATCTAAAAATGTTTGGTCTTGATTATAACAACTGCGTTCCCAATCAAGTAAATTACAATTCCTTGCAGCGTATAGCAAATGATTATGCATCTTCAAATGAAGACACGAAAAACGTGCGTATAACAGGTATGTGGCTTTTCTTGTTCGTATAGGTAACATAAAATAAGCAAATAAGCTTTAACACAGACTCCGAAGACGAAACATAATTGTATTTCAAATACTCGAAAAGAAAACTCGGTTAAAAGAATGAAGGTTCAACAATATTTAGGGTTTTCTACTACAGAAGGAGTATCCAAACAAAATTGTAAGAGACCCCAAAGAAAAATGGGATTAGCGTGCTCATCAAATTTTTGTATGAAAAGTAATTTGACACTGCCAAAAATTTGATAAAGAAACCAGAAGCAATATATTTCGAATGTTTTGGAAAATGTCATGGGAAGCCAAACAAGTATTTGTGAAAAGCTATGTCTCGATTAAAACTAAGCAAAATTCCACTGTTGCGAATTCAAAAAAACTTAAAACTTTTATACATACCCTGCCTAACAACCAGGCATCCTATGTCGCTTTACATTTCTCTCCACTTTATCTGTAAACGTGGATATGGTAAAAGGTTGGCTAAAGGCCAAACAACTGCCAGTTACTCTATTTATAACAAAAATTTCGGAAAATAAGGCACATTTAAAAGAATATTTTGACGAATTAGAAAAAATTAAGAGTCACTATTGTCGCAAGGACACTAATAAATTATATATCGCAGCAGCTTTAAGAACTAAGGCTGATATATATAAAGATTATTTCAATTATTGCTTACAAAAAGAGTATCAAGCAGTTTCGATATTCACATTTTCAAACATTTTTGAAGAAGAGAATTTGGCATTATATATGCCTCGCAAAGATCAATGCGACATTTGTGTTGGATTTAAGGCTAATCAAATAACTGCTGGTGATTTAAAAAAAAATTGGACAAAATTGAAGATGAGGACAGTAAGCTCCATGTTTTCACAATGAATACACAGGCTGTAAACTTGTGCCCTGACATAAATGATTCAGCAATTTACTTCAAACAATGCCTGCAAGATCACAATTTTACTGTTTACAATCTAGGATCTCATCAATGTACATATTATTGGTGGAGTGAAGTCAATGGAGATTTGTCAGCCTCAGTGTTTGTTTCCTGCATAATAAAACATTTAGAAACGTTTTGCTTGTTGGATTCATTGCCAATAACAATCTACTGAGATGGTTGTGGGTATCAAAACCGAAACAATTATCTGTCTAATGCCTTGTCCAATTTTGCAACAAAACCTTTATATTCTGCTCCACTTGGAATACCCCTAAATAAATGGAGGAACTTGCAAAATTTGAAATGTGTGATTCCACAAGAATACCATTTTTTTATGACAATTTGAAAATGTACCAACAAAATTAGCACCATTGTATAGATGAAATAAAAAAACATTAATCCACAAATATGTTTTTTTATCTGTTTACAATTTTATGTTATACTGTCTTTATTTGTTTAATACATCTTTTATGTATTATGTATTATAATTTATAAATAAAATTTTTTGAATTCAAATAAAACAACTTAATTATATAAAAAAAAAGTAAATATTGGTATTTCAGTAATTTGGTCATAACTCGGGCATTTTCCAATCGTTTTGATAGATTTATACACCTAAGTCTTTAGGAATAAATTTACCATCTACTTCGGTAATAAAACTTGGACTCGGAAAGATCAACGGTTCCCGAAAATAGGTATTTTTATTAAAAAAAATTTATTTTGGTAATAACTTTTTTTCATCTGAACCGATTTTTCCGAGTTTTTCAGTAAATATGTTCTACTAAAAATTTCCGATCTTTTGATATATCCATAGGTCCTGTAACAGCTCTAAAATTTTAGTTTTTATAAAAATGTTGATGCTTTTTAGCCCATTTTTGGAGTATTTTGCTAATAACTTAACCATTTCTTAACCGATTTGGAAGATTTATATACCCACGTTTTAAGGAAAAAAATATTATTTTATTTACCTAGATTATAAAACTTGGACTCGGGAAGATCTATTCTTCCCGAAAATGGGTATGTTTAAAAAAAAAATTATTTTGGGCATTACTCTTCCATTTTTTGAAGAAAGGTTTCAGGGGTTTCGGGAAATATATGCTACTAAAAATTTCTGACATTTTGGTATATAAAACGTGTTCATATGTCATACTAGAGCCCTAAAATTTGAAATTTTGAGTATTTTCAATAATGTCTTTGTACGGGAGGTATCACGCCCACTTTTCCAATCGCGCCCATATTTTGTGGGAAACTGTGTATTGATAACCGATATGTTTGTACCTAATTTGGGAACTTTAGCTCGTTTCGTTCTCCAGATTTACAGAAATGTATAACGTCTTTGTATGGGAAGTGCCACACGCACTTCTCCAATCCCGCCCAATTTTTTAGAGAGTTTGTGTATTGGCAAGCAACATGTTTGTACTAAATTTGAAAGCTGTAGCTCTTACCGCTCTCGAGATATGCAGAAAAAAAGAATTTAAGAAACAACAACAACATGGGATTAATGGAAAAAATTAGAGGTAGTCGTGGTTTTTTGCTCATATCTCAGCCATTTATGGACCGATCTTCCTGAATTTCAATAGAAAACAATTCCGGACTATATGTGACATAAATGTATAAAAACCTAGCCTCCATCATATCTGGGGTCTTCGGAAAACCCATTTCAACGGACGGACAGACGGACAACCGGATTTGAACTTCCCTTCTCATAAGAAGCCAGAATATATATACTTTATATGGTCTTAGATCAATATTGTAGAAATTACAAACGGAATGACAAAGTTATATATACCCTTTTACCTTCGGTGAAGGGTATAAAAAATTAATAATTTAGTAGTTTAAGTGGTCAGTTTCAATAAATATTGTAGAATAAAGAATTTATGCCCCTATTGCGGTTCTCCACTTTTGTAACAGTTTGGTTGTCTTTGGTAAATTTGCATTGCCATTCTCAACTCGACTGGCAGTTGGGTTTTCAGTTGTGTATCTGTTTTTTCGTGGTATTGCCGTTTTCAACTTTGTAAAAGTTTGGTCGACAAAAACATTATAAATACACAACTGTTTATAAGTAGTTGAGTTGTTTTCAGTTTCAGTTGACTTTCATTTAAAAAAAAAAATAACAATGAAAAACCCGTAAGTAGAAAGATTTGTTATACTGTATATTAGAATTTCACAGCATTTAATACATTCGTAGATCTTTGAAAATTACAACTAAAGCACAATTTGAGAGGCTTGTTAATCTAATGGAAAAAACCTAGAGATTGCACGTGGAAAACCAAAATTTGGTATGACCAAAAATCAGTGTAAATATATGTGGGACTTTAACACATAACTTTTATATAGGAGGAATAGCCACTACGCGAACAGGTGTTTTTTAAATTATCTTTGATTTCATCCAGCAAATAGCAAAACGCTTCCTTGTTCAGTCGGAAATAACTTTTAAATCTAAAAATTTTAAATTTTTATTTAATTACGTTTCTAATTATAAGTTCTTACTTGGCATTTGGTAGTTCAAGAGGGTTGGAATCATTAGGAATTTTTCTTCTTATACGTAGCACATCTGTACAAGAGTTTTAATTTTCATCATCATAAAATAAATAGACACTAATATCCATTGTAAATATGTACTTTTTATTCAACACAATTAAAATTACTTTTAGTTTAAAAAATTATTTAATTTTATAAAATTTTCACTTGTCAAACTTTATATTTAAAGTTGGCAAATCGATATTTTAAGTTGGCAACTTTATAGCAAACTCAACTTAAAACCGTTGGGTATCACAATACCAAAAATGAGTTTGGTTGTGCATAAGTTGGGTTGACTCTCACACGACCAAACTGAGTTGAGTGGAGAACCGCAATAGGGGCATTAAATTTTCTTTGATATAAGAAAAATAAATGGTTTTTTGGCTCTATTGAACAATTGCTTTATAAGCTCTCGATATACTTTTCAATTAATGAATTGCTTGTGTCTGAATCCTCGAGAACTTAAGAATCGTAAGGATACAGTAATATGCTTTTTTGCAATACAATGCTATTGCTGTTTGTTATTCAACATATTTAACAAAATGAAGATCAAAGCGCGGTCTCTTACACTAAAAATAAATTAATAATATTTTACAGGGGTCTAATGCAGACAAATATACAACATATTTACGCTATTAGAAGTCGTTACGAGAAAAAATTTTTTTTTTCACC
Source organism: Pollenia amentaria (assembly GCA_943735925.1). Taxonomy (NCBI): domain Eukaryota; kingdom Metazoa; phylum Arthropoda; class Insecta; order Diptera; family Polleniidae; genus Pollenia; species Pollenia amentaria. Next base: position 113,475,785 of record OX031006.1, on the reverse strand, counting down.
CAACCTAATGTATGACTGACAGTCAAAAATTTTTTTTTATAAATTAAAAATATTTTCAAATTTTTATCTAAAAACATTAAATATATATACGGGCATGTTGTGACAATCGCAAAACGCTTAACATTTGAGATTCTGACCTGAGATCGCATAATAGGTGTTCTGTAAATCGCAATCGCAAGAAAACTAGCGTCTTGAAATAGCAAAAGTATGCTCACGTGAACTAGACTATTTTTAAGAAACTATCGCAGATCGCCAGCAAAATGCACGAGTTTCAGAGCATCATAAAATAAATTTGCCGTTTTGCGATTTCAAATCCCGCGATTGTCAGAACATGGGCGATACATACCGACAGGTTAGAAAAAGCAAAATTTCAAATTTCTTAAATGAACGCCATTTTCTTACAGTAAATTCCATTAGTTCTAAAATTATAGATTACACTGCGGAACAAAATTGAACTTTTTTGTGCGGCCGGGAACTTTGTGTAATTTTTTTACTAATTTGAGGTCGCTGATTCCAAATCTTCATTTTTCTCTATCAGCTCCAGTTTTAGAGATATACCGTTATGTCCAAAATTAAGGTACTTTCAGCACATATATTGAAATAACATGAAAATGGTGCATCATATTCCCTTAAGAAAAAAAACCGAATTCGCTAACAATATTATCTTTAAGACGTACTAACATTGTTTTAAATTTGGCCAGTAATTTCAGAGATATTGTTGAAGTTTTTAAAAAAACAAATAAAAATTCTTTAAAAATTCATAAAAAATAAATGTGCAACAAAAATCACAGTTTGGGTCTAAAAGCATTTAGTTCAACATATTTCGAATGAAATGAGCTTTATTTCATTGCAATCGGTGCACAACTTTTGATTGTATTCACAATTTGGCATTTTTTCTTAAAAAATATCTGGTAGTTGTTTTAAAATGGATTTTTTTGTACAATAAAGTGTAAAAACTTCAATTCATTTGAAACAAATTGTGAGAAAATCGTAGTGCAAAGTACACATTGTTCGAAGATAGGGTTGCCATTCGTACTGTTTTTATCAGTAAATGTACTGCTTTCTGTTTAAAGTACTGATTTATGCACTACAAGCCAATCAGTACGCAAATGTACTGATTTTTTCATTAACGTTCTGTTTTTGTAATGTTATTATATATTTATTTTGTTCAGTATATAGTTTGCCATATTGGAAAATTGTTTGATAGTATAGATGTTGTTATCGATGAGTTATTAACATTAAAGATTTTTGCCGAATTAGTACGAAAAAAGAAGACAGAAGAAGAAATATGGAAAGTGTTTCTAAATGGTGGTGCGTTTACGAATTTGAGGGAATGTGTAATTTTATTTCTTCCATTCCAAATTTAAACGCTTTTACAGAACGAGTCTTTATTTTTCAAAGTGGAGAAAAGAGAGAAACAGGCTAATAATAAAAAAACCTAGAAAGTGAATTGCAAATAAAGACAAACTTTGGTTAAAGTTGTAATGAGTTTTACAATTTCTTGAAGACTGAAGAACGGAAAGAAGTTGTGGATAATGTACAAAAAGGCCATAAGTATTTTTATCTTGTAACATTGCAAATATTAATGTCCATATTATTTATACAAAGTTATAGTTCGTCTGAAGAAATCGTCTGAAAAACGATTGTGCCTTTTGCAATAATTACAATTATTAATAAAAATTAGTTTTAAATCACTTTTAAATAATTTTGAAGATAAAAACATAACAGCTTCGTTATTTCAAGTGTTTTATTTAATTTTATTTGAATATAGGATAACAATATTCAAAAAATATAATAGAATAAAGGAAATAAAATTTTAGTTCACATGTTCAAACTCAAATTTTGTTTTTAATAAAATTAATGTTTCGTTGAAAAATATTTAACCAAGTAGCTAACAAGAAATTAAGAATCGAATTTTTAACAACTTGTTTGTTTTTTAGATTTTTTGTTATTCACTTTGTATTCCACTAAAAATATATACGGAATTGAATTGTTTTGAAAAAATTCAGTTTTGTTAATTAAATTTTGTCACTGTTCAAATTATAGAATAAATTCAAGTTTTGTTTTAAAAAAGATTAAAGCTTTTTATGTTATTAATATGCAATTTTATATTAAAAAAGTATATGTCCTTTTTTTTATGCAATTGTACTGATTTTTTTCTCTTATGTACTGATTTCTCTGATTTCAAAACTGGCAACCCTATTCGAAGACGTAAATAATTTCCTTCGAATCGATATACGCAATAACCCCCCATGTAAATAAAAACGTTAAAAATTAAAAAACCTAAATTGCAAGTGTATCAAGAAAAATATATTAGAAAAAAAGTAGCCAAAATGAAAAAATATTCACGCCTCCACATTGAGAAAAAAACCAATTTTGGTTAGAAATAACCAAAAATGGCAGCTCTGGTTACAATTAGTATACTATTATTGTTTTTCAGTTACAAAAGTTCATATAAAAATCTATATCTTATCCGCTTCAATTATTTATTAATAAAATTTATAGTACATATTTAAATATTAATTTCAAATTAATTTCAGACATCAAGCGATGGAAATCAAACCACAAGTACTTTGTCCAAAACGTTTAATACAAAGGACGCCGGAAAGTTATTGACCTGCAAAGCGTATAATCACGCAGTACCATCAGAACCATTGGAAGATGGGTGGAAATTGGATATTCAGTGTAAGTTACGGATATCAATTACCAAGTGGTGCTTAGCAGTTGTATTTGATCGCTTATGTACTATATTTTTTATATTTTTTATTTAATTTGCCAATTAAACTAATATTTCCTAGGACCGTTATTACAACCAAATGATAAAGTTCCTGATAGTTGACGTGAACGTTTAAGTTGACGAGCTATTGTGAACGATAAAGTGACCATTAAGTTCTTACCATTATTAAAACTGTCTTTCTGAGAAAGCTGCCCTTTTTATTTCTCTTTGAACCATCTCTTATGCCGTAATACAATGAACACAAATTTATTTAGTTGAGATTTATTTGCAAAACTGTTATACAAATTAACTTTTAAGGGTGCCGCAACACTAGTAAATAATATTTAAGTAAGTAAATCACATTATAAAACAAAACAATATTACTAAATACATTTTTTGAACAAAATAAAACGTTAGTTGAACTAATGCTTTTTTTAAACGTGGTTTGTGTTTTGTTATTTTTGTTTTAATCACGCAATTTGTGTTGATTGTAGCGGTCTGGTTTTACACATTGTCACTTCACTACCAAAAAAAAACGCATTGTCTCTCTTTCTTCGACAGCTGCCCTCGCAAATGATTTGGACCTTTTTCACACGTCACTTTTAACATATCTGTGTGTAATATGTGCTGCTTTTAGCCTATCAACCACTTAATCACATTAACCTTTGTTAACTTGTAATACAAGATGGTTAATCATAAATGAATAATAAGATCCAAGTGCCTACCTGTAAGGACTACGGATGGCACAAGTATAGCTTTAGAATTAAAATTGCGAAACAATATGCACTGATATCTTCCCTTTAGATATGTGGTCATTCATTTAAGAAGTATAGGAGAAAGCTCGATTTTATTCAACTTCTACATAAGAAGGTCATTTAATCGAATGCTTTATTAAAACTAGCATAAATAGTATCAGTCTTTATGTTTAGCCCGTTTAGTTTGCATTGCTGGTAAATAAATTAAAAGTGTCTGCATCAGTTTTTTAGTAATCAAATAAATAAAAGAAAAAAAGCGAAATTAAGGCTTAACAAAAAAGGAAAAAAGAAAATATCACAACACATATAAATAACTAAACAGAAAACAACCGCAAACAAAATTCCAAACAACGAATAAAAAAATTAGCAACAATAAACATTAAAACCCATACAAAACTCAATAAAAAATAAAATACCAAAATAATTTTTTCTGGTGAGGACCAGATCTGGGTTTTCGATGGCACCTTTTATGTCATTGTTTACTGTGTAACTGTTTCCGCCGTCCTTTTTATTTTTGTTAGTATCTATGCCTTTTTGTTAATCGTTGTTGAAATGTTTTGGTGATGAAGGTATAACACTAATCACTAAACAGTTTTTTACGGGTCAGTGGTACAGAATGTGCTCAACTGTCTCTAACTCCTCTAGTCCTCACACAACCCGCACATATCTGACAAGTCAGATCCCATCCTCATCGCCATCCTGCATATTCCCTGATCCTTTCAAAATAGAAGCCTATTGGAGGTATAACAGCCTCCATACAGTTAGGAACCTCCATCTCTGAGCCCTGTTTCGCTATATCATCAGCCACCTCATTACCGTTTATGTTCCAGTGACCCGGCACCAAGCACAATCTCAACACATACCCTGCTAAGGCTCCCTCCAGGGCCGACCTATAACCATCAACTAGCCTGGAGTTCATTCAACAGCCCATCAAGGCCCTAAGAGGCTGCCGACATATATAGTGACCTCCGAGCCCTCGGCAATGTTTGCCCCTACCAATTCCGCGGCCCTGCAAAACCCCAGAGCCTCCACCTGAAATACACTGCAGTCGTCGGGAAGTATATATGACCTTCTGATATCCAGATCCTCAATGTAGACCCCCGCACCCATGCCCTTCCTCTTCGAGCCATTAGTGCAAATCCCTAATACAATCTTCCATGACCTGCCCAGCTCTCCCTAGACGGCAATATCACCTCTGGCAAACGTCTGAAATCGACTGCAGTGTCCAAATAATTCATAGAGCCGGGCGAGCCCAGGTGATAGCCACCAGTATTAATTTCATCCAATATGCCTTAGCCTGAGAATGCCCTGGCTACCATTCCCATCACATACTGCTCTATAGGCAGCAGATACAGAATAACACCCAGGGCCACCCGATGCGTACTTTTTAAGGGACCTTTCATGCTGATCAAAGCACACCTCTGAGCCTTAGACAGAAGTTCCTTCGACTAGCCAGCCTCAATGCCTCCCACGAAACACAGTATCGATACGTAAGAATGGGTCTAACCACTGAAGTGTACAGCCATCCCACAACTGTCGACCGGAGGTCCTACCTATCAACGATCTGCACGCGAAAAACTCTTCACGAGCAACGTCTTCGTGCTGAAGTTTTTACTGCTCCCCGGGGCAGTTTCTGTTCATTATTTAAAAGGGGTTGATGCTGGTTCTAAAATACCAATTCTTGTAATGGATGACCGAAACTCCTGGGATCCGGTTCATAATGCTTAATTATTTTGCCGAATTATTTGCAAATCAGCTAGCAATAAACCACTAACCGAACTCGAAAATGTATAGGTAACTATGCCAAGCATATTTTTTCGGGATCGAGCTGTTAAAAAGGTTCTTGCAGATGTCGCCATTAACAAGTCTCCTGGGCCGGATGGTATACATGCACTTGTCTTGAAGCAGTGCTCTTCCGCACTAGCTCGTGGCTTATAACCCGGAAAATTAGCGCCCAATGGCATCTTGTTCGGCAATTTCCAAAGTTATGGAGAGTATGGTATATCAATAGCTTATCAAATTTTTAGAGTTGAACTACCTTCTTAGCGACAGACAGTATGGCTTCCGCAAGGTCGCTCTACTGGAGACTTAGTGATCCTGTTATCGGAAAAATTGTGCCGATCCATTCACAATGTTGGAGAAAGTAAGGTAACTGCTTAATATATTTCCAAGGCATTTGACAAAGTATGGCATGGTGCACTATTGTCAAAACTCGTTGCATTTGGTGTCGGCGATAATTTCTCTTGATTTATATGGAGCTTTCTCAGAGACCGCTCAAAACGAGTTGTAATAGATGGGTTTTCGGCAACTAAGTTCAAGATTCATTTAGAGGTGCCGCAAGGCTTCTTTCTTTCTGCTACTCTATACCTTATTTTTCTATATGACATTGACATAGGAGTCAAATTTCCAACCATATTTACTCTTTTGCAGATGACAGCAACCTTTGCAATTTGTATACATTTGATTATAGACGAAGCGTATCTGATGTTGGTGCTATGAGACAGAACGTGAATGTTACGCTTGGCCGAGATCTTTATAAAGTCTTGGAATGGGGTCGCGCGAATAGGATCGATTTTAATGCCCAAAACCCAACGCTGCGTGTTGACGCATAAACGGATCCAGGTGCCTCGTCTATATATATATATATATATATATATATATATATATATATATATGGGTGGTATAATTATGTATTTATAATGACAAAGTGCAACACGAAAAAATATAGCCATATACGGACACGACTACGTGATAAAAGACCAAAACAAAAAGATCAGTGTCTCCCAGTTTTTTCCAAAGTAATGCACTTTTTTATGGGCTCCCAAAGAGCCTTTTTTTTCTCCTGTTAGGTAGCAAACTGTTCAAAATTCAAGGAAGCAATCAACTACAAAAATGGACCACGATCGAGGTGCTACAGCAACATTCGCACACAACATTGGCAACTGACAATTTCAATATGCAGTGCAAAAAAATAGAATTAAATTGCTACGTTTGCGGTCATAAAATCAGAAAAAAAGTTGTACAAGATTTAAAAAGGAAAACAATCTTTTAAATACAGTAACAAATTTTTAAAACATCGAAGAACCGAATACATCCTCTGACAACAAAAAAGGAACCCCTTCAAAACTATAAACGAGTTTCTCAGTGCACAAGAAAGCTTCAACTTTAAAAGTTATATCTAAATCGCATCTTGCAGATGCAATATGTCTTAGGTATGTAAAAGATAAGCCCAGTTCGACTGCAGAAGATCAAAGAGAGTGTTCCAACTCTTCCAAATGCTTTACGTACAACGTATAGGATAGAAGAAGCCTTAGCGTTGTTTATGGATGTGGGATTATCAAAGAAAAAATATTCTATTTTACGAAGCTATTTAAGGAATCATTATGTGAATGGATACAAAAAGGTTATATCTGCCAAAAAGAAGCAGAGCCAAAAGTTACTGAAGTATCAGTAGAGGTTAAAATGCAAGACTTGATTGATCATACAGCCAAAGGCCTTATTCTAAGTTTGCCTGAAGAGGAAGCAGTCTCATTCGGTTGTGATCGTTGAGAACAAGCGTGTTTTTTAACTCCGCATACGATTTTTTGTTTTTTACATAAATTTATTTTATAATAATATCATTTAACAAGCGAATTGGACGCTCAAATAGAGTGATATTTAATGTAAATTATTTAATATAAAAATGAACAATTATTAAAAAATACAAGAAGTAACAAATATATGTATGTACGTACATACATTCATATAATCTGTTCAAAAAATTATTCATTTTTTCGATTTCGGTGTAACAACAACATAATAAATAATAAGAAGAGCAGAATAAACAGTAAAGTATATGAATAATGAAAAGACTATAAAGCAAAATGAGGAAATGCATGTTACAATAAATGTTAGCAATGCAGAAATAAATAGTAAACTTGATGATAGTAATATACTTACAAATCTGCTACCTGCAAGTGTTGCCTCACCCGCAAAAACAATTTTAATAGTTGATGATACGTTTAACCCAAAAACAGCAATGGACAATTCAGTAAGACAAATAAAAAAAATACTCAAAAGCCTCAGGTATAAGTTGGTATTGATAGTTGCTTCGGCAAAAAAGTATTAAAAGATGGTGCATTTGATAGAATAAATTCCCAAAATCGGCTTTAAATTCTGGATAGTTATTAAGGCCATTGACTCGTGCGTAAGCCCAGAAGATAATCTTCAAAATAAAAAACGTAACAAATATTAAAAATAGGGAAAAAATCATTAACCACTATTTGGAGTGGAGTTCAACCCGGCGACGTTAAGCTTAAAAAACGCATCCCATCTAAGATTCTAAATACATTCTGTACAGAAGAATCACTATAGAGAAGCCGGTCCAATGCTTAAACTGCCAAGAATTTGGTCATACTAAGGCAAACTGTCATTAACACTTGTTTACTTCGTATGTGAATAATTACATGGTACAGTTCTTTGCGACAAGTCTTAAACCGAACCCAACATAAAAAAGTAGCAACTGTGGCGGTAATCACACTGCCAACTGTAGAGGATGTCCTGTATACTCTATCGTCAAGCGTTCGGTTGGCCAGAAACTTAATCCCCTCGAATGCAGGTAACAAATCATGTAAACACTAATGACATTGAGGTACCGCACCTTCGAAATAACAGAACCTCAACGCTATCGTCCTAAAAACAAACTATATGTCAATGCGGGGTGCTTCGCCAAATAATGATGAAACTCCTGTTTCTAATTTAAGTCGTCTAGAAAAACCAATGGAAACACTTGTGCAAACAGTAAATCATTTCACGAACAAAATGGGTAATATGATGCAGGAAATGCTAAGAATGCAATCTATGTTATTGTAAGCTGTACTTAACAAGCCATGAACTGTTTAAAAATTCGTTTTAAGAACGCAAACGGCATCCGCCAACATAAAAATTCTTTCCTCAAGAAACCGAATAACAATAACATATATTCTACAGATGTCGAGCGCCTCTTGACTGAAAAAAGGAGAGTTCGTAGAGAGTGGCAATTGCACAATTCCCCTTAACTTAAGACTTTATTAAAAGAGTGCACAAAAAGGCTAAGAAAGTTACTGCAGTCTCATAAAACAGCTTTCCTCAAAAAATATCTTAAAGGTGTTATGATACTTGCTATTTTTTGTATTGGATTTTTTCAGGATTGACTGAATGAAACAGCAAATGCGAGAAAGAACAAGAAATACAATATGTAAACAAAACAAACAATATTGCCCACTTTTTGTTCCCACAAAAACCGTCAAAAAAAGCTATAAATCGCAAAAAAAAGTTAAAACCCGCTACTTTCGATCAAAAACTAAAAAAGTTAGCAGCAGTGCTAACATCTAATCTGGAAATGTCAATTTTAAGTTACAAATTTTTATATTTTTTTTGACAGTCTAAGATTATTTATCGATAACACACGTATATTTTTTTGACATTTCAAGATTTTTTATGGTATAATCAAACTCTTTACACTAAGTCAGTTTTCCTATGCAAATATATTTGCACTGTTCTCCAATATAGAAAAAATACAAAAAAGAGCAAGTATCATAACACCTTAAGGAACTTGATGCAACTCCACAATCAGACTACTCATTATGGCGTGCAGCTAGAAGTCTCAAATGACCAGCTATATCTAAGCCACCATTAAGAAACTTGAATGGAAGTTGGGCAAGAAATGATATTGAAAAAGGAAATATGTTTGTTAATCATCTGAAAAACATATTTACCCTTAATAGATCTCACGATATAGCACTCGAGTTACCGCCTGTAAATGTTAGAGCAGCTATTCTCCGAAGATTCGAGTTTAGAGACATCGAAAAGGTTATTTGTGATTTAAACACCAAGAAGGCACCCGGTATTGATAAGATCAGTAATAAAATGATTTTGGAGCTACCAAGTATAGCAAAGACAATTATTCTTATTATTTTAAATGCTATTTTACGCCTTCAATACTACCCTCATCAATGGAAGGTTTCCTTAGTAACCATGATACCAAAGCCAGGAAAGTATCTCAAAAAAGTTAAGTCATACAGACCTATTAGCTTATAATCTAATATCTCAAAGCTATTTGAGAAACCACTAGTGTCAAAATTAACGCCGATTTTAAATGAAAATAGATGTATTCCAAACCATCAATTCAGTTTTAGAAGGAAGCACAGCACAATTGAACAAATTCATCGAATAGTAAATGTCATAAGAAAAGGCTTTGAAGAAAAAAAATATTGTTCAGCACTCTTCATCGATGTGTCTCAAGCTTTTGATAACTGAAGTTGCAGCAAAACTTACCAGCAAACATACACAAGCTGTTAAAAAGCTACTTAGTCGGTCGTCAATTTATTATTAAAGAAGGCGATTTTTTAAGTTCTCCTCAGCCAATTAACGCTGGAGTCCCACAAGGCAGCATCCTGGGCCCTCTATTATACTTAATTTATATTTCGGACATGCCAACAAACAGCTTCACCCATACCTCAACATTTGCGGACGATACAGCATTTCTTAGCGTACACGCAAACTGTCAAGAAGCATCTCGTTACTTACAGGATCATATATTTGAACTAGAAAGTTGGTTAAAAAAATTGGAGCATAAAGATCAATGAGCAAAAATTCGCACATATTACATTCACATTTGTGAAACGTGCCCCCTATTAAAATCAATAATCAAATAATACCCCAACACTCGCATGTAAAATACCTCGGTATACATCTAGATCGCCGTTTAACGTGGAAATGGCATATAGAAGCTAAATAAGCTCAAATGAAACTAAAAGCAATTCAAATTAATTGGCTTATTGGAAGAAATTCTGTTCTTAGTCCCGATTGCAAACTTCTACTTTACAACTCTATCTTAAATACAATTTGGTGCTACGGTATTCAGTTATGGGGCACTGCCTCGGCTTCTAACATCGAAAAAATTCAAAGACGCCAAAATAAACTTCTTCGAATAATCACAGCCGCTCTCTGGTACGTCAAAAACTCAAATATCCACAAGGATCTCAATGTGCCATTAGTAAATACTATGATAACGAAATATGCAGTACAATATTTTAAAATGCTTGGAACTGCACCCAAATCCATTAGCTCGAAATATTTTAAATTATGGCGGCCACACTCGCTTAAGAAGCAGAGACACTGCAGCACTCACTCAATCAGATGAGCGATAAACACCTACACTTGTGAATAGAAACCGTGATGACGAAATCTTTTTTGTCTGGCACTGGCAGGACATAAAGTAAATATTAGCATAAGATTTGATTTTTTATTGTTAGTTCATATTTAATATATGAAGATTCAATAAATAAATACTGAGAGAAAAAAAATGATAATATGTTAGATCGTTTCGGAGAGGCAGAAATTGCCACCTCCGCCCGTCGTGGTCTTACTTTTCAATGCTTTTTTTTTTAAACCATTTGTGAAAGTACCCCTTTTCAAAGCATTTATTGGTTGGTAAATGGGTTGAATAGTTCTCGAGCTTTAAAAACAAAAAGCTTACCGCCTAAGTCAAATCTTAAAATTAACTCGATTTTTTGCTGAATAAGAACACGAAATAAAAATTCTGCCTAATTCCAAAATTGCATTTGCCATCTCTGCGACTGTATACGTACTCTGTGTATATTTTAATACGTTCTACATACGTAAATACAGTGGCTCAATTTGGGGATAGACCAACCCATTGTCCTAATTTCAAGTTTGTGCGATTATGAATCAGTCAGTCAGTCAGTCAGTGACGTTACAATTATATACATATATATATAGATGATGCCAAGGACCCTCGAGGTAGAGCTTGTGGAGGTTCAGCCAATTTGATAAAAGCCCGAATCAAACATTACTTAATGTGTGAACATTGTGAAGATTATCTACAAGCAGCGAACATTTGTGTCGAAGAGCTAAATCGACACTGAGTAGTTTCATCTTTATACTCTCCACCTCATGCCAGCTGGCGATTAAAACGCTAAACATACCTTCTGGGGGTCATGAGGTATGACACCAAAGGGTCGTGTTTTGTTTAATACAATCTATAAAGTAGATTTAAATGTGGTCGCGAGCCGATAACAAACTTTTTGGCCTACTGTTCAGCAGGAAATCCCAGATGTCATCGATTTTGGTGTGGTTAAAAACATTTCATGTGGGCAAGAAACGATATTGAAGAAGGAAATCTGTTTATTAATCATTTGAAAAACGTATTTACCCCAAACATATCTCACGATATCACAGTCGAGTTATAATCTTTTATTGTTCGAGCAGCTATTTTTCTTCGATTCGAGTTTAGAGAAATCGAAAAGGCTGTTTGTGATTTAAACACTAAGAAGACACCAGGTATTGATAAGATCAGAAACAAAATGCTTTTAGAGCTATCAAGTATAGCAAAGAAAATTATCGTTTTTATTTTTAATGCTATTAACGCCTTGAATACTACCCGCAAAAATTGAAGGTTTCGTTAGTTACCATGATACCAAAGCCAGGAAAGGATCACACAAAAGTTGAGTCACAGAGGCCTATAAGCTTCTTATCTAATATTTCAAGGGTATTTGAGAAGGACCCAATTAACACCGATTTAAAATGAAGATAGGCTTACATTAATAAATAAGCGGGGATGTAATTGACAAATGACACAACTATTCCAGTTGCTAATATGTTTATGGCCTCTGTAGCTCCTTTAAGGCTGAGAAGTGAAATCTCTGAGCATTAAAAAAATCCTCGCCCATCATCAGTTCATTTTTGCCGTCTGATATTTTTTCAATATGTAAAGGAGCAGAAATAATCAAATCTACAGTACACGCTATAAAAAAGCAAAATTCTGAGCTAAGGCCTTTTGTTCTTGAAATGAAGAATGGAAAAACTGTTTCGATTGACTATACGTTTTTTCTTACGATGAGTGATAGTAATGTCTTAAATGTGATAACAGATACTTCATCAAATTTTAAGTATGCAATTTGCAAAAAGTCCCAGAAAGACTTTCCAAATTTTGATGATTCAAGTGATAACCATAACTATGAATATGGAATTTCTCCGTTACATGTCACAATAAGATGTATACTAGCGTATACAATTCCGCGAGGAGAATGTTTTGATAAAAACGCAACACCAAAAAAACCTATCTGCTCGGAAAAAAATTATACAAAATTAATTTATTAAGAAGCTCGGACGAAAGGTAGACTGCCCACAGCAGGGGTACGGGAATACTAACGGTGGTAATACTTCCACAGAATTTTTTAAAAATGATGGGGTAACAACCTGACCTACTATGGTCGACAATAATATTATAAAAAGGTTGGCAGTCATTCTAAATATTATTAACTCTAGAGAAATGGTAAATGGCCCAAAGTTTGATGATTTTGCATCAAAAACTCCCCAGCTTTTGGCTCAAATGTACTTTGAGAAGAAACTTACTCCCACGGTTCATAAGACTTTGGCTCATGGTAAACATTTAATTAAATATCAATGCTTACCAATCGGTGAGTTGTCAGAAGAAGCCCAGGAATGCAAAAACAAAGACTACAACAAAATTAGATACACGAATACTTGCAGGATTTCACGGATTAGACATATTGAGGACCTTTTCAATATGTTGACTAATTTCACCATGAAGACATGAAAGATCTCAAAAGGTTTTGCAAGAACATACATAATTATAGCACCGATATGTTAAGTCTATTAGATAACGCTCCCAATGTTAATGACTATTTTAAAGAGAACTAACTAATAAAAAACTTATAGCCTATTTTCGATGTTCGAAAGAATTCTTTCTTTCGTATAACTACATTGAAAACAAAAACAAATTTTTAGACTTTGTTTTTGTTTTCAATGTAGTTATGCGAACGAAAGAATTCTTTCGCACATTGGAAATAGGCAATTATTCTAATTTAAAAAAATATTTACAAAATAACTAAATATCTATAGCATTAATATATTGATATTCAAAAAAGTGTTTCTATAATACATATAAAAAAAATTAATATTAGAGTGGTATTATTTTCTAGACTTTTGGATTTAAGCAATATGTATTGCAAAGCCCACCAGGTTAAACTTGTTATATAATTTAAATTCACTTTGATTTAAGTATTACAAGTATAATAAAAATTTATATAAAATAAACATGTTAAATTTATACCTAAAAAATTATCCTAATTTGACTGAATTTTTTAGAGCACCTGGTACCTCTAGCAGTATGTTGTAAACATTATTTTGAAGCCTAAAGTGTCATATTTCAATGTGGTTTAAGTCCTTTAAAAAATCTAAATTATTTCAAGAGTTATGATTTTTCCAACGAAAAGATATACTCTATCTGATCTCCTTAGTATTTATACCACCTATATCCGACCGCGTATTGAATACAACTCTCATGTGTTGGCCGGTGCTTTAAAATCTATTTTGGAGCTTCTCGACCGCATGCAGGTTCTCTTTGATGACATTAAGGTATCCAATTCTATTGACTCCCTAGAGCACCGTCGCAATGTGGGTTGTATTTGCCTATTTTATTGTTACACAATCGGATGTCTTCTGATGAAGTTAGGGATCTGGTTTCCGAAACCCATACGTTGGTTCGTAATACAGGTTTTTTATCAAGAGCTCCTCCTTTTATGGTCGATTTCCCGTTGCATCGTATGACGCATTATAGGGAACATTCGTTTTTTGGCCTGACCGTTCGTATGTGGAACAACATTCCTGCTAATGTCTTCCCTCTCACTTTCCTAACAAAAAAAAAAAAAGAAAAACAAATAGAGCTATTAATGTACATATACATTTTAATAAACCATATAATACATTAATTAATTTTAAGATACAATATACATATAGCAATTTTATAAATATATGTATATGTACTTATCGCAGTTGATCAAGAAGAGGTTATTAACGTAAAATTGTTATCTTTTTACTTAAAATAAACAAAACTTAATTTTCATACATATCTACCCGCTGTAAAAATATCGCGCTATATTGTCCAATTTTTGGTACTGAAACGATTGGCTCAAAAATTACACTATGCTAGTCGAAAAGACAGACAAGCCGGGCACATGGCGTTTTAACATAATTCGGGTACGCTGAATCCAGTGGTGCCCGCGGTTTTTTAAGATTGGCTCTGGTTTTCGAGATATACCGTTTTTTCGAAAATGGAGGAGGTTGCATAACATATGTTCGCGTAACTCAAAAACGCTTCAGCTTATTGAAAAAACTTAAAAAACCGAAACTCCGCAATAAAATTTTTTTTAAGAAAAGTAAAACTTCTTGCTAATATCCGCAGTTGTTTTAGAAACATTTTTTTTTTTTTTTTTGGAAAAAAAATAATTTTTTTATCAAAATTTCGAAATTTTTGTTTTTTAAAAATTCATAAAAACTATAAAAATTGCAGCTAGGCTTCTAATTTTTTGCAGACATATAAAAAACGAAGCTGCAAACAAGCCATAAATGATTAAAATCTGTTAGCAACTTTTGATTTTATTCACAAAAGTCGACAAATTTTAAATAACTTAAGAATTTCATAAAACGCAATATTTGTATGGGAGCCCCCCTAAGAAGTGGTGATAAGGGGCAAGTATGTCTCGAGAAAATGTTAAGGACAAAAAATTAATTGAGGTCGGTCATACATTATATACTACTAGGGGCGACTTCTGGGAATTTATGGGACTTTTTCTTCAATATATGTATATGAAGAATATAATTTATACGGATCATTTCATAGGATTTTTTTAATTATTAAATTCTTTATTCAATGTGCCAATGAAGAAAATTTATTTTCAATGACATTTTGATGTAAAATTTTTTAAATGTGATTTTTGTGCCATTTACAATACAAAACAAAAGAACAAATATTCAAATTTATGCTATTCAAAAGAAATATGCATGCATTATTACATTATTAATTTCATCTTTTCTGAAAAAATCAAAAGTTGTAGACAGACTTTAATCACTTATAGCTTATTTTGTTTGGAACTTTGTTTTTTATACGCGTGGAACCCTAGCCTTAAATTTGGCCCTTGCAGTACCTAGGATGCTCCTAGATGGGTCAAATGTATGACCAACCCCACTTTATTTTTCATCTTAATCATTTATTTCTAACATACCCTACCGCTATCTCCATTCCTTAAGGGGGCTTCAATACAAAATGTTCAATGCAGACTAGAAATATATTGAAGAAAAAGTCCCATAAATGCCCAGGAGTCACCCCTAAGGGTATAAAATGTATGACCGACCTCAATTTGTTTTTTGTTTTTAACATTTTCTCAAATTATACTTTCCCTTTATCATCATCCCTTAGGGGGGCTCCCATACAACTATTGCGTTTTATGAAATTCTTATATTAATTAAAATTTGTCGACTTTAGTAAATAAAATAAAAGTTGCAAACAGATTTTAATCATTTATGACTTGTTTTGTTTAGATTTTCATTTTTATATGTCTGCAAAAAATAAGAAGCATTTTCCAATTTTTTATGAATTTTTAAAAAACAAAAATTTCGGAATTTTGTTAAAAAATTATCTTTCTAAAACGACTGCATATATTAGAAAGAAGTTTTTTTTCCTAAAGGAAATTATTGCGGAATTTCGGTTTTTTAAATAAGCTAAAGCGTTTTTGAGTTACGCGAACATATGTTGTGCAACCTCCTCCATTTTCGAAATAACGGTATATCTCGAAAACCAGAGCCAATCTTAAAAAACCGCGGGCGCCACTGGATTCAGCGTACCCGAATTATGTTAAAACGTGTCAATTTCTTGCAGGGTTATTTATCGAATGCCTTTAATATTAAATTAAAAAGTGCGTTTCTTCTGAATTGCGAAATGTAAGTACGTATTTTAAATACATAGTACCTACTGCTGTAGTACTTATAGAAAACCAATAGATTTTAATTGTAGAGTGAAACAATATAACTATTATTTTTCCCAGTGTATTTTTAACATTTCACTAGTAGGTGCAACATTTTCACATTTCTTCAACATCCTCTTTCGTAAAAATGATAGATGCAATTGGATATGTTGACAATTTTTTTTAGAATCTGTTTTAATATTGTTTAATGGTACTTTACTTTTTACTTTCAAATAAGTCTTAAGTATTCTGAGGAAAATACAACCCTGTCATGTTTAGTTGTTATAAGCGGTTTTCACCCTTTGTAATAAATGTACAACTCTGCTTTATTTAATACGATTTTATACTACAAAGCATGAGTGTCGTTTTCGTATGTTTTGTAAATTAATGATTATGGTTAGTTAGCGAAAGAGACAGATGGAGTTTCGTCACCAATTTTATTCTGGTAAATTAACACACGTGCTTACAACAGCTTTTTGTTGGATTTTTCAACCACAGCCTAGTAAATTTTAGTCTAATACATTTTGTTGTTGCAGTGTTGTAAATGTTGGCACTTTAATTAAATTAATAAGACTAACAAGGTCCACAAAGCGAAAGAAAACATTTTCATCAAAATACTTGAGACTTGTGTAATAGTGTAAAACGGCCCTTATCATACCAAAAACTTTACTACTGAAATATTAGACAGTTTTAATAACAAAAGAAATTTTAGAACAATTTCTATATTTCAGAAGAGCGTTTCGCCAGTATTACCCAACGACATAATAAAGCAAGAGTAAAGAAGGCAAATTTTCAAAAAAATTCTCATTAAATTAGCTATTTAATTTTTTTTGTTTTAGTTTTCAGCATATATTAAAATAGTACAAATGCGCTACAAAAATCTTAGGATTTAAAATTTTTTTTTTTCAGTATTTATTTATTGAATCTTCATATATTAAATATGAGCTAACAATAATTAATCAAATCTTATCCTAATATTTGCTTTATGTCCTGCCAGTGCCAGACAAAAAAAGATTTCGTCATAACGGTTTCTGTTCACATGTGTAGGTGTTTATCGCTCATCTGATTGGGTGAGTGCTGCAGTGTCTCTTCTTCTTAAGCGAGTGTGGCCGCCATAATTTAAAATATTTTGAGCTAATGGATTTGGGTGCAGTTTCAGCCTTTTTAAATATTTTACTGCATATTTCGTTATCATAGTATTTACTTATGGCACATTGAGATCCTTGTGGATATTTGAGTTTTTGACGTACCAGGCGGCGGCTGTGATTATTCGAAGAAGTTTATTTTGGCGCCTTTGAATTTTTTCGATGTTAGAAGCCGAGGCAGTGCCTCATAACTGAATACCGTAGTACCAGATTGGCTTTAATATAGAGTTGTAAAGTAGAAGTTTGCAATCGAGACTCAGAACAGAATTTCTTCCAATAAGCCAATTAATTTGAATTGCTTTTAGTTTCATTTGAGTTAATATGCCATTTCCACGTTAAACGCCGATCTAGATGTATACCGAGGATTTTACATGCGAGTGTTGGGGTATTATTTGATTATTTATTTTAATAGGGGGGCATGTTTCCCGACGCAATGTGAATGTTATATGTGCGCAGTTTTGCTCATTGATCTTTATCCTCCATTTTTTTAACCAACTTTCTAGTTCAAATATATGATCCTGTAAGTAACGAGATGCTTCTTGACAGTTTTCGTGTACGCTTAGAAAAGCTGTGTCGTCCGAAAATGTTGAGGTATGGGTGTAGCAGTTTGTTGGCAAGTCCGAAGTATAAATTAAGTATAATAGAGGGCGCAGGATGCTGCCTTGTGGGACTCCAGCGTTAATTGGCTGTGGAGAACTTAAAAATTCGCCTTCTTTAATAATAAATTGACGACCGACTAAGTAGGTTTCTAACAGCTTGTGTATGTTTGCTGGTAAGTTTTGCTGCAATTTCAGTAGAAAACCTTCACGCCAGACTTTATCAAAAGCTTGAGACACATCGATGAAGAGTGCTGAACAATATTTTTTTTCATCAAAGCCTTTTCTTATGACATTTACTATTCGATAAATTTGTTCAATTGTGCTGTGCTTCCTTCTAAAACTGAATTGATGGTTTGGAATACATCTATTTTCATTTAAAATCGGCGTTAATTTTGACACTAGTAGTTTTTCAAATAGCTTTGAAATATTAGATAATAAGCTAAAAGGTCTGTATGACTCAACTTATGTGTGATCCTTTCCTGGCTTTGGTATCATGGTTACTAAGGAGACCTTCCATTCTTGAGGGTAGTATTGAAGGCGTAAAATAGCATTGAAAATAATAAGAATAATTTTTTTTGCTATTTTTGGTAGCTCCAAAAGCATTTTATTTCTGATCTTATCAATACCGGGAGACTTCTTGGTGTTTAAATCACAAATAACCTTTTCGATTTCTCTTAACTCGAATCTAAGGGGAATAGCTGCTCTAACATTTACTGGCGGTAACTCTAGTGCTATATCGTGAGATCTATTAAGGGTAAATACGTTTTTCAGATGAAGAACAAACAGATTTCCTTTTTCAATGTCATCTCTTGCCCAGATTCTGTCTGTCGCGCTCGGTGAAGATAGACGTGTTTTCTTAGCTCGGCATACGGTTTATTTTTTTCTTTTATAATAACGTGAACAAATAAAGTATTAAAAAAAGTAAATACAAGAAAAAGATAAAGAAAAAAATACATGTATGTACATACATACATACATAAACACACATTTTTTATTCTCGGTGTTGATAAACAATAACAAAAAAGAAGAGCACAACTGTAAACATTAAAAAAAAAAACTCATGAGTTTAAACAGTAGAAATGCATATATTACAGTGAGTGTTAACAAAACAAATGCAGAAATAAAAAAAAGAATCGATGTTAGCAAATACCTAACAGCTAAACCTATTACTCGCACGCGATCCCTCTCACCTTCTGTATTTAATAATACGGTAGATACATTAACAAATATAAAACCTTCAACCGTTGCCTCAACGGCAAATACAATTTTAATAAGTGATAAAAGTATGAACCCTCAATTAGGCATAATAGAAAACTCAGTATCACCTTCGGTGTCTAATAATACGGTTAATTTTAATACAATAAAAAGTATAGAACCTGCAAGCGGTGCCTCAGCGGCAAAAACGATTTCAATAAGTGATGAAAATATTACCCCCAAATCAGGCATGATGGAAAACTCAGCTCCACAAGTAAAAAGTGGTCAAAAGCCTCCAGTACAAGTAGTTATTGATAGGTACATAACAGTGCTTAAACGGGGTCGCAGCCCCACCTCTTCAGCAGTTGCTTCGGTCTCAAAAGTCTTAAAAGATGGTACAGCTGATAGAACAAGTTCACAAAATCGTTTTGCAATTCTGGATGAGGAATCCCCGGAAGCACAAAACGTTATCAAATCTTCTAAGCCACCGCCGATATATCTTAGAGAGCACAACTCAAATGAATTAATAAAGAATTTGATCTCGGTAATAGGTGAAAATTCTTTTTATGTAGTTGCAATATAACAGGGTAGTATTAATAAGACAAAAATACAAGTTAATCGTGAATATGATTTTCGTAAGGTAATAACAAAATTTGAAGCACTTAATAAGAATTTTTATACATATCAACTGAAGAGCAGTAAAGTTCTTCAGGTAGTGATTAAGGGCATTGACTCATGCGTGCACCCAGGTGAGATAAAAACGTTTTTAGAAGAGAAGGGCTTCAAAATAAAAAATGTAATAAACATTAAAAATAGAGAAAAAAATGCCAGCCACTATTTAGAGTGGAGTTAGAACCCGGCGACATTAAGCTTAAAAAGAGCGAAAAGCACCCCATTTACAATCTGAAATATATCCTGTATAGAAAAATAACAATAGAGGAGCCGCACAAAAGGAATGGTCCCGTGCAATGTTTAAACCGCCAAGATTTTGGTCACACTAAGGCATACTGTCATCTAACCCCTGTTTGCGTCGTATGTGGAGAATTACATGGTACAGCTCTCTGCGATAAGTCTAAAAACGACCCCAATGTAAAAAAATGTAGCAACTGTGGTGGTAATCACACTGCCAACTATAGAGGATGCCCTGTATACTCTATCGTCAAGAGCTCGGTTGGACCGAAACCTAATCCCCCTCAAATGCAGGCAACAAATCCAGTTTACATTAATGACGTTCAGGTACCGCAGCCTAGTAATAACAGAACATCCTACGCTAACGTCCTAAGATCAAACCATATGCCAATGCAAGGTGAGTTGCCAAATAATGATGAAAGTCCAGTTTCTAATTTAAGTCGTCTAGAGAAAACCATGGAAACATTAGTACAAACAGTAAATAACTTTACAAACACAATGGGTAATATGATGCAGGAAATTTTAAGAATGCAATCGATGTTATTGCAAGCTGTACTAAACAAGCCATGAACTGTTTAAAAATTTGCTTTTGGAACGCAAACGGCATCCGCCAACATAAAAATGAACTAGAGTTCTTCCTTAAAAATAAACAAATTGATGTTATGATGGTTTCTGAAACTCATCTGACCTCAAGAAACACGTTTAAAATCAATGGTTATACATATATTATATGATACCAAGGACCCTCGAGGTAGAGCTTGTGGAGGTTCTGCTATTTTGATAAAAAACATAGTAAAACACTAGAGTTGTGTCGGTCATGAACGAACTGGATCAATTAAACGGATGAGTCAGATGAACGATGACCAGCCGGTCAGTTTCATCGTTCAATTCCGTTCAATCGTTCACTTGGGTCTTTTGAATCAGTCGGTCACTTGTTTACCAGACAACTGGTTGAAAAGAAACAACAATACTTTTGTGTTGTACAAGTTATGCAATTAAATTATACTTATTTCTTTTACTCATTGCCACATTGCTTTACACATTTTCATAATACAATCAGGGTTGTCAAGTTTCTTGGCGACCTAATTTTCGATTCAGCGATTTTTGGCGGCTTATAAAATATATGGCGATTTGATAAGCTATAAGCTTGTTTTGAGACTGTTGGACAAAGTTACCGTTTGTTGTTTAGAAAGATTATATCAATGATGGTATTCAATCTAATATAAATCAGGTTTTGCATAAAGTTTATAGCTATAAGGATACGTTCGGTACGTACCATTTTAAAGAACTTGCTTTGACTGTCTTTATATGCATTTAATTTCAACTGCTAATGTCTGTGTTGAAATAGTTCTTTTTAATAATTTACTCTTTACAAACTCGTCTTCAAAATAGAGTGCAATACGAACTTCTTGATACGTTGTTACGAGCTATAAATTTTATTAATGTAAATAGCACTTTTTGTACCTTCACACGATATTTTGAATATATATTGTTAAAAAAAAAAACAGTAAGAATTGCCTTGCTGGTGATATATATCCAATTTTTAGATATTTATCCAATATGTGTTTAATACTAAACACAAAAAAAACCTTTTGCTGCTTTAATCAGATTATTGTAAGCTATTGTGTCTTTTGTGTGTTCACCAATCATTTTACTTTTATTCAAAAAAATATATATCAAGGCGACTTTGTCCCATTTTTGGAGAATTTTTGCGATTCTGAAGAAATATTTTTTTTTAGGATTTATAGAAAACATTGAAAAAATATTTTAAATAAATATTATGTTGTCAAAAACGCAAAAGAGGCCTTGGCGATTTTTGACATTGAATTTGGCAAAAAATATCAAAATAAATCTGACAACCCTGGCTGCTTTTCACAAATTATTCTATAATTTACATGAGCGTTGCCAGTTGTTCTTAATACAAAACCCGCCAAATGCTAATTTTTAATTTGAGCAGAAAATTTTATAAATCTTTACCTTAGTCGGAAAAAGTGATAAGTCCACTTTTCGTCGAAGTTGAGATTTTGATGTAGCTTGCTAGTATAATTCAATATACATAATTTACAAGCAAAAATAATACCATTATTTTGTATTTTCTTGCTGGAATGCAGTGGTAGGCAAATATGCTAAGTCCAAAAAAATTTTTAAAAAGTAAGAAAATATGCCAAGTCCAGTTGAAAGGAACAAATTTTTGTTTTTAATAAAGTCTTTTCTTTTTAAGTTGGATTACAACGAATTACAGCAATTTGGCAATATCTACAATATTAAATATCTACTTTGCATTTCATATAATTCGTTATATGAAAGTGATTACAGTTTTAAATGCTTTTGCATGCATTGAGAATTTTACTTATTTTCAATATCTTTTTCGTCCTTGTTATAACCACACATCTAAATACAATCTTAAGTTTTTACTGTCTTCAGTCGAATTTTGTGAATTTAAAAAAATATAAAATATTGCAAAATACCATAATTATACAGTTTTTTGACACCGAAGGTAACTATTTATTGTATTGTATTATTTATTCCCCTGGACGAGGTAAAAATTGTGAAACAAAGTATAAACTTCGTTTCAGCGAAGAGTGGAACAATTTACCACAGAAAATAATAAAAATATAAAACCAATTTATTTTTCGAGTTTGGAACCACTCTATAACGAAAGAAGAAAAGCAAGAAAATATGAAGACCTGCAATTTTTAAAATTGACTTTACCCAAGGACCATCACCGTTTTTATGATGATCTACCTTATCTATGATTTGTTTTTCTAAATATACTGTACCTATTTTTTTAACATAAGAAGCTTCCGCTTAAAATAAATACACTATTGAATTCAACATAATCGTATAATTTTAAGAAATTGGATGTTCCCTATATCGCAAAAATATACCTTTTTCTTGTTATTTCTTTTTCTTTAAACTAATAATTCTTGTTCTTATATATTGTTAACCAATAAATTTTTTGTCCATCAACACCAATAAAATAACTACATTCTTGTAAATACCGAATACATTTACTTTTTTAATAGTTTTATTGAGCTTGTTTAGTTACAGCGAACGCCGCTGTAACGAATTATGCTTCATAAGGAGCAATTCCTTATAATAAATTCCAGATATAAAAGAGAACATATTTAAGGAAAATATGCTAAGTCCCTACTAAAATAATGAAATTTCAAAGAACAATTGTGCTAAGTCCAAAAAAGCCTATAAGTCCGCAAATGATTTATTTTAAAATCCCACGACTACTGGTAATTTAAGAGGATGGACTAAAGAAAAGAACTGCATTTACAGATTTTCTTTATTCGCTTTATTTATAAAAGCTTTGTAAAGTTTTACAGCACGAAATTAGTGTGGAAAAAACACTTTTAATGTATACATTACATTCGTTAATGATAAGGCTTTTAAAATATAAAAAAAAATTAGTTTATAAGAAACTACTTATGAACGTATTTTAAAAACTTTAATTTAACTTGCAATGTATGTTTGTTCGGTGAAATCTTGCAACTCAATTTTGAAGCAGATACCTTGAACCGATTGAATTGACATTTTTAAACACGTTCAGTTAAGATGACGATGCATGGTTATCTGTGTAACGTTATTCTAAATCTAACATAATAAGACACCCGAGATGGCAGACTAATTATTTTTAATGCATTCCTACAATATGATTATCAAATGAGAGGGCTTGCTGAGAATAAGTCGAAAAATGAAGTGACATCACTCTAAATCATATATGGCGGACTAAGTTCTTAATGCTTGCCTTCAATATGGGTATCAAATGAAAGGACTCATGGGAATACGAATGTTAGTTGTAATATAAATTAAAAGTAAATAACCTTTTTAAGAAACAAGCTTTTATTGAAATGCGCTTAAAAGAAAAATATAAATGAATAGTACGAAACCTTTTTTAAAAAATACGCTTTTATTTAAATGTTCTAAAAAGAAAAAAAGAAAATTTTACTTTTAAACTTTTACTATCAACTTATAACGGATTACACAATTTATATGATATAAAAGCTTGTCGCGAGATTTACTTGTGTAGACAAACAAGTAAATTATATAACTTGATGTGATTGATTTTAACTATTAAAATTTTCAAACGAAGTAAATACTAGTACTTAAATCTCGCGACTAGCTTTTAAATCAAATAAATTTTGTAAAAACAAGCGACAAGCTTTTATATCATATAAATTTATTAATGATGTTATAAGTTGATAGTTAAAGTTTATTTCTTTTTTCTTTTAAGCGCATTTTAATAAAAGCGTGTTTTTTCAAAAAGGTTTTTTAGTTCTTATAAAATAAAAACAACAAATAAAATTTATATTATCACATCTTTTAAAAATATAATACATATAACTCATGAATAATAATAATAACTATTGCTATTTTTTCTTTTTCTTAATATTATTTTGATTTGAAAATTGTGCAATTTCTATTATTTTTATTATTTGTTTGTTTTTAAAAGTATTTTGTTCTTAAAATACCATATAAATTTGAATTTTTTTTCTCTCATTATTTTTGTTTAAATTAATTTTTGAAGGATTGCGCTCTTACTTTGAATAAGCCCTATAATTACCTAAGCATATAATAAATAAACAAGTTTTAAAATCGCCACGTTTGGCGAGAAATCACTACGTATGGCAGCCAAGATTGTACTATGAATTTTTAAAAAAGTGTGGCTAGTCGCCAATGGCAATGTGTTAAAAGAAAAACGTATAGCATACACACTTATAGTATTGTTGTTTCTTTTCAATCAAATGAACGAAAAGACTGCGTATTTGGTTTGTGCTTATTGTTTTCTATTCTTGTTTACACTCAAAAAAGTTTTACAGTAACTTAATGTGATTTATTAAAATCGTTTTCCGTAATTAATGAATTTTTTTTTTTTTATTTTATAATTAAACTGTTTCTGCATATTGTTCCAAAAACACACTACAAAAAATAATAAGGGTTTTCATGATATCGCTTAAAATTGCTATTTATGCAAATAGAAAAACTTGCGAGACTCGTTTCATGAAGACCCTTTTTAATTTTTGTGTCATTTTAAATAATTAATGTCATTTACAACTGAAACGTCAATACAAAAATCAATTAAAAGAAAACAAATATAAAAATAAAAGCTAAGATTTGTGAATAAAAAGTGATATTTGTTTTTTAAACATGCATAAATAAAGCAGAACGACTAATTTGCTTAAATTACTGCAAGAATTTATTGCTTGTTATATTATTAACACTTGAATTTTTCATTGAAAACGGCTGTATATATTAAACAAATTTATTTGAATAAATGCACAACTGAACAGCGCAAGTTTACGATTCAAAATTGTTGAGCAAATTTACGAAGTTTGTGTAAACGAATTCTCATACAATTTTTGGCAGTTCATTTGAGAGGGCGGTAAAATGCACAGTTTGCGAGACTTTTAGTAATATCATGAAAACCCTTAATGATTTTTATTTCAGTTAATATGTTCAGTTATTTTTATGTGTACATACATAAATAAAAATAAATAAAAAGGAAAAAATATTTGGCTCATTTGGTAGGTCATAATGACAGGTAAAAACACTGCTTTAGCTGTCTTAGTACGTAATTTAAATTAAGTTAAAATTAACTAAAAAGCCTTTGAATATATTTTTTGTAGTTTGTATTTTTTTTAATTGTAAATAAAGAGAAACGTTAATTCGTTTTTAATTAATATCTCTGTTATAAAATTAACATTAAAAAATTACCTTACATTCCTTTATTTAAAATTATCCGTTTTCTAATTACATTTTCAGTTTTCTCAACTTAATACCTATTCTTTTGAATTTACTTACATAATGTTTCGAGTAATAGTTATAGCCTCCACTGTATTTGAAATATAAAAACTAAAATGTTTGTTCATAACAATATGAACAAACATACACACATATGTATAAGTATATGCATACCTAACATTAATTCTTTTCTTTTTAACAAATGTCGATATGTAAACTGCGCACAAGCATACATATCAACCACTTGAACTTTTATTGCTCTACAAAATTGTGATTTCCAAGAATGCTTGGCCTTCCAATACTCTGTATGTAGCGGGTGGTCAAACTTATGAAATTAACAAAAACTATTAATAAACTATTTTTTTAATTATATTTCAAACCAATGAACTTTTATTCCAAAACACTTTAATAAGCTATTTTTAATTCAAAGAATTGTAAATCAGACCAATAAACTTTTATTACAAAACATTTTTTAAGTGTAAGTCTAAAATTGCTTGAACAAAGAAATGTAAATAATATTAAGATATAAAATAAGAATATTTTTAGAAAATAAAGTTAGTATTGAACTCAACTCCAAACAAAAACAGTGTTTTTTTCTAGTTTAACATTAAGTTAAACAAGTCTTTTTATCTGGCGCAGTCGGTAGGATCCGTAAGTCCTATCCAACATAAAAGTAAAGTGCAAAATTTTTTTTTTGTGTGTGTGATAGTACTAGGATTTTTAGCCTTAATACGGACTCTGCAAAATAAGGATATAAAGATATATCCTTAGAAAAGAAAATATATATATATAAAGGATAATAAGAGTTATCTTTAAAAAAAAAAAAAGACATAAAGATATTTCCTTAGAAATTTTTATTTTTATAAAAGAGATAACAAGA
The DNA here is from genome assembly GCA_943735925.1 of Pollenia amentaria. Taxonomy (NCBI): domain Eukaryota; kingdom Metazoa; phylum Arthropoda; class Insecta; order Diptera; family Polleniidae; genus Pollenia; species Pollenia amentaria. Next base: position 113,449,030 of record OX031006.1, on the reverse strand, counting down.
CTTATCTTTTAAATAAAATAAGGATATAAAGATGTATCCTTAGAGAAAATTATTTAAAAAGATAAGATTTATCTTTTAAATAAAATAAGGACATAAAGATATATCCTTAGAAAAAAGTATATCCCTGAAGGAAGAAAACCAGTTCACGCCAAGAACTGCACAGCCTTAAATCACAACAACTCAAGAAAGCTTCAAGCTCGCCGGGAAAATAGTTGCACGAGTTCCAAGAGGACGACACTATAACTAACCAATCAACTAAAAGTATATCCTTGAAGGAAGAAAACCAGTTCACGCCGAGAACTGCACAGCTGCAATAGCAACAACTCACGAAAGCTTTAGGCTTATCAAGAAAACAACTGCACGAGTTCCAAGAAGACAACACCTTCAAGGGGACGACAATATCAACTTAAAAGTTACAAGCTATAGTCATTTTATTTTAGTTTATTGAAAATATAGAAACTTTAAATTATTAAAAATAATTTCAAACCGAGAATACTTTGTGAATAATTACGCTCTGTTAACCAATTTTTTCCGTTCCACCACTACTATCTTATTTTAGTTGTTTTTATAAGGATACGAAGAAGTATAATAATTTTTTTTTTATCGGGCAAACCAATATATATTTAAAATTTAATTAATGAGCGATACTGATTCGGTATCAGACTATCCATCTGACTTAGAATTTGTGGAAGAAAGCATACATTTTTATTCAGAGTATCCTTTAGATTCTGGAAAAGACAATCATGACAGAACCACAGGCATCTCCTTCTGTAACTATTGATCCCCTCAAATATCTCGATCGGCTTCCCGAATTCAGTGGAGATTACCGCGATCTCCAAACATTTATAAATTTAGTGGATAGAATTCATCCTATCCTTAGAGCCTATGATCAACCTTCACAACTTCTTTTTTCCGACATCATAAAAAGTAGATTAAAGGGTAGAGCTAGAGAAACTATTGAAATCAATTGCCAGGCACAATCTTGGGCTGATATAAAGACAGTTCTATTAAATAATTTTGGCGATAGGAACAGTATCGAGGAACTCTTCGACAAACTAAAGGGAGTGACATTTAAAACCAATTGCATAGAATTTTACAATGAACTTAAGCAATGCTTAAGGAGTCTAAATAACAAAACATTTACGGTAATTGGGGCTGGCACAGGTACCAATGAATGCGCAAGGAACAACATGAGAACCGCTTTGAGTATATTTAAAGAAAAGATGCCAGAACCAATGAAAACTATATTAATATGTAGAAATCCAAATAGTCTTGAAGAAGCAATGGATATATTGTTTCAGTCTGGGTACGCTTATTCAAAATCTAAGGGCGGAATATTCGGAACAAAGGGACATGACAGTACAAAACCTCCTCACGCCCAAAGTCAAGGAAATTACAAAAAAAATGATAGCCAACAAAATAATTTTAACCAACCACAACCTCAACACGATTTCCGATCTAACTGGAATAACCGCAGATTTCCAAGTGGACAATACCGACCCCACAATCCTCAATATCAACCACCTGTAGAACCCATGGACGTAAATAAAATTCGAACACTTAATCAAAATCGTCCTGTTTGCCATCAAAACTATAGAAAATTTTATAATAATAGTAGCCCAAACTCTATAGCGGGTATTGCTTTCCGAAACGGACAAATAGAAAATTTTCATCATCATGCCTCACAGGGGAATTACCCTATATAATATTAAAAAACAAACTTAAATTTATTGTAGACACCGGTGCAACACACTCCATAGTCAACCCCGGCCTTTGTAATCCAAAATGGAAAATTAATTCAAATACTCTCACTTTAAGAACAATTCAGAATGTAGTTTCAACTAATGAAATTTACCAGAAAAGATAAACTTAATAGAATGCCAATTCCATGAGCGTTATGATGGAATAATTGGTAACGATATTTTGCATAAATATAAAGCTATTATAAATTTCAGAAATAAAATATTAATAATAAATAATAAAAAAGTTGCTCTTCTATATGATGAAACAAATAGCAAAGCTATTCATATAACAGAATAAAGTAATGACTCGATTATTGACCAGATTCGAACGTCACATAAGAATCCAGAGGAAAAATCTGGAATACTTAAATTAATAAAACAATACAAAAATATATTCTATCAACCCAATTCTGACCTAACTTTTACACATGCAATTAAACATCGAATAAAAACAACAAACGACGTTCCCATTTTCACCAAGTCCTATCGTTACCCCTACAAACATAAAAACGAAGTTAAAATTCAAATACAAGATATGCTGAATACTGGAATCATACGTCCCAGTAATTCGCCATATTCGGCAGCAATGTGGATCGTCTCTAAAAAAGCAGACGCTAGTAGTCACAAGAAGTGGAGATTAGTTGTCGATTACAGAAAATTGAATAAGGTACCAATAGATGACCGATATCCAATACCAAATATTGACGAGATATTGGATAAACTAGGCAAAAGCATGTACTTCACCACATTGGATCTGGCAAAAGGATTTTACCAGATAGAAGTAAGCGAGGAGGATATACATAAAACTGCATTTTCTGTCGAAGGAGGACATTACGAAATTTTAAGGATGCCCTTCGGACTGAAAACTGCACCTGCAACGTTCCAACGACTGATGAATAATGTATTAAGAGATTATATCGGAAAAATTTGTTTAGTATATCTAGATGATATAATAATATTTTCCACATCAATACAGGAACATGTGCAAGCAGTTAAAACAATTTTCCAATGTTTACAGAAAGCTAATCTTAAAATACAATTAGATAAGTCTGAATTTTTCAAAAGGGAAACGGAATTCTTGGGGCATATAGTTACCCAAGAAGGTGTTAAACCAAACCCCTCAAAAGTCGAGTGTGTTCTTAACTTCCCAATTCCTAAGACCCAAAAACAAATTAAACAATTTCTCGGATTGACCGGTTATTATAGAAAATTTATTCAGGACTATTCTCGATTAGCAAAACCGATGACGCAATGTTTGAAAAAAGACGCCAAGATTAACATTAATGATCCATCGTATAGAAAAAGTTTTGAAACACTAAAGAGGATCCTCACAAATGACCCAGTATTAGTCTACCCTGACTTTAGCAAAACCTTGTCTCTAAATACAGGTGCAAGCGCCGTAGCACTTGGAGCCATACTTTCACAGAATAATAGACCAATTTGCTTCGCTAGTCGAACTCTAAATGAACACGAGTTAAATTATAGTACAATCGAAAAGGAACTACTTGCGATTCTTTGGGCAACTAAATATTTTAGGCCTTATCTTTTCGGTAGAAAATTTATAATTGAGACAGACCATAAACCATTAACCTGGCTGTTCTCCATTAAAGAACCAAATTGGTTCGCTGGAGGTTGAAATTGTCTGAATTTGATTATATAATCAAATACAAGAAGGGAATACAAAATGGCAATGCAGACGCTTTATCTCGAGTTAATCCACAGATAAACCATATCGAAGGATTAGAAGAAGAAATTCCCCAATCCAATTGTCCTATAAATTTTTACAAAAATCAAATAATAATTAAGAAAATTAATTCAGGTTCCACACAGCTCAAAATAGTTAAAGTATTTAGAAATACAAGAAAGATCTTTCAATTCAAAGAATTGGATCGAGCAACAGCAATTACATTATTGAAGACACATTTCCACCCTAACCAATTAAGTGCGATGTTAATTGAAAATTCCTTTTATGAAATTTTCAAAAGAACGTACAACGAGTTGTTTACATGTAACGAACAGTTCAGAATAATTAGATGTCAAAAGGAAGTAGAAGATATCGAAGACGAAGATAAACTGGCCAAAATTTTAGAAAAAGAACAACTTGATAAAAACCATAGAGGTATAAATGCCGTTTTTGAGGAATTAAAAACCAAGATATGCAACCCAAATTTAAAACTAAGAATTACCCAATATATAAATAATTGCGAAATATGTAACATTGAAAAATATGTCAGAAATCCCCCGAAAATACCCTATCAAATAACAGAGACTCCTAAAACCCCCAGAGAAGTTATACATTTGGACGTGTTTTATACACTCGAAAGCAAACTATTCCTGACTATGATAGATAAATTTACCAAATATGCATTGGCTCTTCAGATCAATGGCCGTTCGTGGACTGAATTTAAGGCCAAATTGCTTCTTATAATAAACCTTTACAGAAAAATGGATAAAATAGTAGTTGACAATGAACTTGGCTTCAAAGCCATACCCATGCAACAATATTTAAAGGACGAAAATATTGAAATACATTATACATCTAATAGTAACCACACCTCAAACGCTGATGTAGAAAGGTTACATAATACATTGAATGTACATATAAGATTATTAGGACATAATGACCAGACCAAAAATGAGACAGTGGAGGAAAAAATCACTAGGATAATAGGCTACTATAATAACACAATACACAGTTATACAGGCATAAAACCTATTGATTTCGTGAACGGAAAAATACATGAAGACAGATACAATGAAATATATAATAAATTAGTAGCAAAGAAAGAGAAATATATACAGAAAATAAACAAAGATAGGAAGGATGTAGAATTGGAAGACGGAAATAATTATATTAAGGAAATAAGAGGTGGTAAAAACCACAGGAAATATAGAAAAATAAATGCAAACAAAATCGATGAAAATCATATAGAAAATGTAAAAAGTCGACTAATATATTACAAAACACATGTTAAAAAAAAGAAAAAATACGAAGACAGAGATAACCCCATGACCATCACTAATAATACCTTTTATTTTAGATCTCACACTGGATTCCAATTATGATTTTTATCTCGACTGGAATCGCTCAACTTATTATGTACACGACCTCACATTCAACAATGGATATATACCCATTAAAACCGGAGAAATCCAAGTAATCGAACAATACAGGAAAATTCTTCATATCGTAAACATTTCAGCATACATTGAAACACTGCAAGTAATAAATAATAATATCGCTTCATGCATTAAACACATTCGAGACAGCAGGCAACACGAAGGCACGACTACAAATGCTGCAGGTTGCAATTGTAGTCGCGTAATCAGCTACTGAATTATTTTGAAGACGACAGCTACAATTGAAAAAATATAAACAGCTGTGTTTTATATTATGTATTTACGTTTCAGTGGTGCCACTATCATTTTTAATTTTTATAAATTGTAGTGTGTTTGTCAAAACGCATCACAACTACCTAAAAACAATGTGTAGTGTGTTTGCTATAACACAACCACCCAACAACAACAATACAAAATTCTTTATTTAATTTTATTGCAACATGAAACCGCTTGGCACACTCTTAAGTGAGACCACACATATGACAATGTTTATGTGTACAAGCAAAAGGCATTGCACTTGAGAAATTTGTCAATGCAAGCAAATTAACTAAATGCATTGCATTTGGGATATTACGATGGATAATATTTCAAAACACAAATGCAAGCATTTAGGAAAAAGGCAATGCACTTTGATAGTTGAGTAATGTTTTGGGTAAACATTAAAGTAAAAAAAGATTGAATGAAAATGAAAGCAAAAGATTGAGCAAGAATTGAGCTAAAACATTGACCAATCAAAATCTAGTGTTTTGACTCAATAAGCCACACCGTAGGTTAGAAAGAATAGAACATAACATAGAATTAAGAAATGTAAATAATTTAAATTTGGTATAAATAGTTGTAAGATTTGGAAATAAAAATCAGAATACTTTTTAGTTTAAACAAATTAACTGGTGTTTCTCAATATTCTACCCGAGCACTCAAAAGGTGCTTAGAAGAATTAAAACGTGCTGCAGCTAGAAGCAGCATTCAAAAAATCTAGCAAAGACTACTAAAAATACGTAACACAATTTAATTGACAATCCTTTATATGACAAATCCTTTATATGGCGATCCTGCAGATTACGATCCTGCTAATTTTCGAAGCCTGACAACATTTTTTTTTTGGATAATTTGGAATTCTACCAATTTCCTTACACTTTAAATTTTCTAAATTTTGATGTCGTCCGAAACAACTCCATCACAAGAGGAGATAGATGAAATTTTTTCCAAATACTATTCGGAACAGTACATACCGGAAGGAAGTACGGAAGACTACCCCAAATACACTCCCACACCGGCAAATTACGGCCCCAAACCAATAACAATAGAGGAGTATAAAAGGAGACAATCAGCAAAACCAGTACTACAAGAAATAAACAACCCTAAGAAGACCAAAAGAGGTGGAAAAAAGCTGCGTTTAAAAAACGAAAAAAGAGGATATCATCATCATTATTTTTAAAGCTTAAGAAACGGGTTTGACAAAATTGTGGAAAATTTGTATTCCATTACAAACTAAAACCAAAAACTAGTATTGACGAAAATATGAAGTTTGGTCGTACAATTAAAATAGACACTTTCTTTATTGAACTTATTATTATATTTATTATATTCTTTATTATTTGTATAATAATTATAATTTTTATGATGTACAAGTTAAACTCTTACTTTAAAGATTATGTGGACAAAAAAGCGGTTGTACAAGTTTAAAACAAAAAAAGTTTTTAATAAAAATTTTAATATCCTATGGAAACAATATTCGGTAGATTAGAAAAACTAATTATAAATTTTAAGAAAGCAGGAGTTCGAGGCTATCGAAAATCAACATTATTAATTAAATTAGAAGAATTAGATTTATTAAAAAAGGAATTTATTGACTTATTAGAGGAAGGAATACTAACAGCGGACATAACTGGCAATACCGAAAAATTTGATAAGTACTACTTTAAAGCAAAGACACTATTTGAACAAGCCCTTGGTGTAGAAAAACCCATCTGTCAAGAACAAAAATTAGTAAATATGGCAAATTTTAATTTAGAAACCGCGATAAAAGTAATACCTGAGTTCACAGGGAATTACAAAGAATTAAACACTTTCCTCACAATTGTAGAACTGGTCAACAATACTTTGGCATTAGACCAAAAACCTATTCTATTAACGTTCGTTTACAATGCAAAATTGACCAATTTGGTAAGAACATCATTAGGAATATCGATACCAACAACGTTTGAAGAATTAAAAACGCTTCTTTCTAGCCGATTCAAAACGACAAAGACCGTTTCACACATACAGGCTACTCTTAGCAATTTTTCACAAAAAAACATGAATGTAAACACATACCATGCGAAACTTTTAAATTTAATAGCCGAACTGAACGAGCTACAAATTAAGGAGATAGAAAACTGTAATACTACACAGTCTAATACTATCAAACAACTAAATGAAAGTTATGCATTAAATGTATTTAAAAATGGTTTGAATATAGAACTTAAACCAACAATTTTTGCATCTAGACCCAAGAATCTTAATGAAGCCCTACAATTAGCCTTAGAACTAGAAAAAGAATTCTCTAGCAACAATGAACATGTGCTATATTTTTCAAATTATAGGAATAGAAAAGACAACAGAAGAAATACGAACAATAACAATAGGTATAACAAAAACAATAATAATAATTATAGTAACAGAGAGAATAATTTTGGCCTCAACAATAACCGCTATATCAATAACAGACCATTTAACAACAATAACGGACAAACAAATAATTACAATTACAATAACAATACAAACAGGAATAACGGAAGGAACAATTATAATAATAATAATAATATCGTACAGGAAAACTACCAAGTTCCGGATGTGAGTCAAGGAACTGCACAAACCCACCATCCGGAGGACCAACAAGAAGATTAAGTAACGTTTTCCAAATATCAAATAGTTTAACCAATTTCATAAACTTAAACTTAGGCAAAGATGTAATACTTACATTCTTAATAGACACAGGAGCGGACATCTCTTTGTGTAAACTAAACAAATTAAATGAAGATGTAATAAACATTGACAAGGAACAATCAACTATTTTCACAGGAATAACATCAGAAAAAATTAAATCTATAGGAACATCAGAACTAGGTTTTATTATAAACAACGTGACCGAAAAACATAAATTTCACATTATGGACGAAAATTTTCCAATACCAACAGACGGAATTTTAGGAAGAGATTTCTTTACGAAATTCTTATGTAAGATTGACTATGAAACATTTACACTAACACTTACTTTGGAAAATGAGGAAATTACAATACCTATGAAATCATGGATTAACAGAAATTATCGCATAGAGGTAGAAAAACGTTCAGAAAGTATTCATCCTATAAATTTAGATATTACAGAAGATAGCATAATTTTAAACAAGGAAATTCAACCAGGAATATTCGTTAGCAATACAATAGTACCAGGAAAGGGAAATCACCATGTAAAAATTTTGAATACAACTGACAACGATGTAGTTTTAGAAAATATTAATTTTGAAATAGAACCATTAAAAAATTACATTTTAATAACACAATCATACAGACCAAATAAAGGAAATTTTAAAACAGAAAGATTTAAAAAGTTACTTGATATTTTAAAAATTGACGTTAATGACGAAAAAGCAAAAGCGGAATTGATAAAAATCTTTGAAGTTTACCAGGATATTTTTCACTTAGAAGGAGAGACACTAACTGCGAATAACTTTTACACACAAGACTTAAAAGTGTCGGACAATACACCAGTATATATTAAAAATTATAGATTACCACACACACAATATGATGAAATAAATGATCAAGTACAAAAATTGTTAGATGATGATGTAATAGAACCATCAAATAGTGCATACAATTCACCTTTATTGGTAGTACCAAAAAAGAGCGAAAACGGAAAAGAAAAATGGAGACTAGTTGTAGATTTTCGACAACTTAACAAAAAGATAGTGAATGATAAATTTCCATTAACAAGGTTAGAAGATGTTTTAGATCGTCTGGGAAGAGCCAAATATTTTTCAACTTTAGATATGACTAGCTCATTTCATCAAATAAATTTAGACGAAGATTCAAGGAATTTAACTGCATTTTCAACTAGTAATTGTCATTATCAATTTAAAAGACTACCATTCGGTTTGAAAATTTCATCCAATAGTTTCCAAAGAATGTTAACAATAGCACTTAGTGGACTAGATTCCAAAGCATTTTTATACGTAGACGATATTATTGTATTTGGTTGTAGTTTAAGACACCACAATAAAAATCTTAGCAGAGTATTCGAGCGCTTGTCAAAATACAATTTAAAATTAAATGCATCAAAATGTGTATTTCTAAAATCAGAGGTAATTTATTTAGGACATCAAATAACAAAAGACGGTATACGAACAGATCCTTCAAAACATAAAGCTATTGAACAATACCCAATTCCAAAAGACAAAGACGAGGTTAAAAGATTTGTAGCATTCTGTAATTATTACAGACGTTTCATAAAAAATTTCGCTGAGATCACAAAATGTCTTAATGATCAAACTAAAAAAGGAAAAGAATTTGAATGGACAGAAGAATGTCAACAAGCTTTTAACATACTAAAGACAAAATTAATTAACGCACCAATATTAAGATATCCAGATTTTGAACAACCATTTATTTTAACTACCGATGCATCAAACTATGCATTAGGAGCTGTATTATCTCAAGGAAAAATAGGAGAAGATTTACCGATCTCTTATGCAAGTAAAACATTAGGAAAACATGATTTAAACAAACCAGTAATTGAAAAAGAACTTCTTGCTATACATTGGGGTATAGAGTTCTTTAGACCCTACTTATTTGGTAAAAAATTTATTGTAGTAACAGATCATATACCACTTGTTTCACTTTTTTCTCATAAAAATCCCTCATCAAAATTAACTCGTATAAGAATAGATTTGTCAGACTATGATTTCGAAATTATTTATAAAAAAGGGAAAATAAATACTAACGCGGACGCTTTATCTAGAATAAAATTAGATTCTGATATGTTAAAAAATATGATTCCTGTAGAAGATGATAGTAGTAAACCATCAAAAATTTTAGTAACAACACATGGAATGAAAGCAAAGGAAATTTCTAACAATGTAGTAATAAATAATGATAGTTACATATCCCAAGGCCAACATAAAAATCATATGTGGGAATGTACATCTTTACAAGATATAAAGAATATTCGTAAATTGAAATTTAATATTATTAAAACCGGTATAAAAAATATAATAGATGGACCTAAGGACGGTACCATAGAGAATGTAGATAGCAGCTTTGTAATAAATATTAATGAAGATCTAGCAAAATACGTTTTGTCTCTAGAGAAATTGATTATTTATATGCATAAGCAAAATATAAAAAATCTCGCTTTATCATGCGAAGATACAATTTTTGAGCTCATATCAATTGAATATTTGAATAAAACTTATAATGAGGTATACCAAAGAATATTGAAATCAAAGAAATATAGAAATTTCGAATTAAACATTATATTATATAAACCTTTGCAATATATTACAAATAAGAAATCACAAATGAACATCATAAAAGAATTCCACAATTCGCCATTATCAGGACACTTCGGTATTAGAAAAACAGTACTGAAATTAAAACAACGCTATGTATGGAAAAATATGCGAAAAATGGTTAGAGATTACATTAACAAATGCGATAAGTGCCTAAGAAATAAACAGACAAAGTATGTTAAAGAGAAAATGATTGTAACAGAAACACCTAACACTAGTTTTGAGACAATACAAATAGATACAGTAGGACCTTTAAGAATGTCAAATGGCTACAGGTATATACTCACAATGCAGTGTGAATTGACCAAATATGTAATAGCACACCCAATCGAAACAAAAGAAGCTAAAAACATTGCTAAAACATTGGTTGAACAGTTTATCTTAAAATATGGATGTTTTAAAATCTTAAAATCTGATAGAGGTACTGAATTTAACAATGAATTGTTAAAAGAAGTTTGCAATTTACTTCACATAAACCAAACATTTTCAGCACCATATCACCACCAATCCATAGGCTCTGTTGAACGAAATCATCGTGTGTTGAATGAATATTTACTTAATTTTGTAAATGACTATGAATGGGACAAATGGGTACCTTTCTATACATTCGCTTACAACACAATACCACACATTGACACTAACTACTCACCTTATGAATTAATTTATGGTAAACTTGCAACTTTACCCACAGACAAAATAGACGACAATAATAAAATTTATGACATTGAGAATTACGCTAATGAAGTCAAATTAAGATTGAAAAAATCCTTGGAAAACGCTAAAAAACTAATAGAAATATCTAAACAAAAATCAAAAGAAATTTATGACAGAGATATAAATAACAGTAACTTTAAGATAGGAGACTTAGTATTAATAAAATTAGAATCTAGAAAAAAAAATCAAAGCCCATACAAGGGACCATATGAAATAATAAAAAGATTAGGAGTAAATTCTTTATTAAAAGTAGACAATATTGAAAAAATTTATCATAACAATATACTTAAATTATATAAACCTAATGTTACAAATAGACAATAAGAAATATAACTGTAAGATGATAAGACATTTTTACTTTTAACTACTTATTGATATAACATACACATAAATATATAATCATATATTTTTACAAACACAAGTATTTTTAAGATTAAATTCAATTCATAGATTCAATCTTAAGGGCAGACGTGTAGTGTGTTTGTCAAAACGCATCACAACTACCTAAAAACAATGTGTAGTGTGTTTGCTATAACACAACCACCCAACAACAACAATACAAAATTCTTTATTTAATTTTATTGCAACATGAAACCGCTTGGCACACTCTTAAGTGAGACCACACATATGACAATGTTTATGTGTACAAGCAAAAGGCATTGCACTTGAGAAATTTGTCAATGCAAGCAAATTAACTAAATGCATTGCATTTGGGATATTACGATGGATAATATTTCAAAACACAAATGCAAGCATTTAGGAAAAAGGCAATGCACTTTGATAGTTGAGTAATGTTTTGGGTAAACATTAAAGTAAAAAAAGATTGAATGAAAATGAAAGCAAAAGATTGAGCAAGAATTGAGCTAAAACATTGACCAATCAAAATCTAGTGTTTTGACTCAATAAGCCACACCGTAGGTTAGAAAGAATAGAACATAACATAGAATTAAGAAATGTAAATAATTTAAATTTGGTATAAATAGTTGTAAGATTTGGAAATAAAAATCAGAATACTTTTTAGTTTAAACAAATTAACTGGTGTTTCTCAATATTCTACCCGAGCACTCAAAAGGTGCTTAGAAGAATTAAAACGTGCTGCAGCTAGAAGCAGCATTCAAAAAATCTAGCAAAGACTACTAAAAATACGTAACACAATTTAATTGACAATCCTTTATATGACAAATCCTTTATAAAATTTAACAACATGCATAATTGCAGACTCGTACACAAACTTAATTTAAGCCTACAAAAATATAAAAACTTATTTATGATAAATTTTTTAACGTAAAAACAAATGAATTTATTAAAAAACATTTAAAATATTTTAATTTTATTGTTTTTGGAAGTCATAAAGAATATCATCTTCATGGCAGGTTGAATAAAAAATCCTAATATACAGTATAATCGCGAAAAAGTAAACTGAAATGTCCTAAGAGTTGTAAACTTTTTCGTCTTATTTATTAACTTTTCTAAATTGTAAAAAAATGCAATAATAAACATATGTACCTATATTTTTTCAATGACTTAGTTTTCATCTGTACAAAAAAGAAACTTAGATCTAATTTGTACCGGCTACAATTTATAATTAATAATTATACAATCAGTCATGTATTATGTGTTAGGTGCTACATATGACGTTTGTCAGAAAATTAGTTCTTCAAAAATTTTCAGATAGCGAATTCTGGGTATTTTCTAAACATTTGCCAGCCATCCATTACTGACATTATTGTCTTTTCAGGTTGCAGTTACACGAACTCGCGCTTAGCTATTGATATTGAAATTAGAACAGTGATTGCGCAATTACGTTTTCGATGCTTCAAGAAAACATTTGTACAAACTTGCTTTAAGATCGGCATATTTTGGTCTTTGTAATGCTTTCCTGTGTGCTTTTTCCTATGTATTCTTTAAAGCCTCGAAAATTTTGTGACGTTTCGTTTTTATTTTTGAGATGGCAACTTCAGATATACAATAATACAACGCCGATAGTTTTTCTTTAATGTATTTCTCAATTTTGTTTAAACTCTCAACTTTCAGCTTAAAATTTAATCTAATTTGTTATCGTTTGTACAAATCAGTACTTTTACTAATACGATCTGAAAAGTTAACTTAGAGTTAACGTTTAGAGCGGCACAGAAGCGCTAAAATTTGGTTAACTTGACCGCAAGATTACTGTATCGCGATTTTACTGTAATTTTTTGGTTCAACGCACTAAGTTTATGAATTATAGGTCGTAAATGTTTCAGAGCACTTTATTAATAGTATAGGAAGAAAAATATAATCTGAATCTTTAAAGTATTGGTATCATAATAAAGTCTTTCGAAACACATTTCATATGATGTATAATATATACTGATTTATTAACCCCTTAAGAGGATTTATCTTAAAATTTTGTCGATATGTATAATAATATTTCCTCAAATATAATATGTTATAGAGAACACCTCAAGTTTTTGTATGCTATATTTTTAGAAACTCCATCATATAAAATCTTAAAGTTATTAGGGCTAAAAAAATTTTATTTTGGAAAACTTCACAATTTATTTATAAGTTTGAGTTAAAATATATAGTGGTAATAGTTTATGCACTTGTTACATATTGAAATATAGTAATATGTAAATATTTGAAAAGTGTTCCGGAAGGCTGAAAACCCGCAATACAGAAAAACTTTATTAATCAAAGTCCTAATAACTTGGGTAACATGTGTATATTATTGTTAAATAATTATTATTATATCGACATGATTTAAAGATAAAGCAAATTTATTAAAAAAAAGTCAGTCAAGAAGTATGAGCATTTGAAGTGGGCTCTTAATGGGTTAATAAATCGATGTGCTTTAAACACCATGTGAAAAGCACTTTCAATTTTTCAATGATACCCATACTGCTAAAACTAAGAGCGTTGGCGTGACAAACATCTTCCTATATAACTTCTTTTAAGGATACTAAAAAGTAATAATAATATAGATTTGGTGGTGAGCCGCGCTTATATTCCTGTTTCAATCCGGTTCTCTGCTGTTTAACCAAAAAATTATTATTATATATTATAAGCACTAATTCTTCTAATTTTTGATTATATTTGCAGCACTTTTTCTGTTTTGTAGCGTACAAAAATAGAAATCAGTTTAATCTGACTACAACGACAAAATTAGCATAGACAACAACCTGCAGCCATTTTGCCGTGTCGTCGCTAAAATAATCATTTCCATATACACACATGTATTCTATTGTTGACATATTGAAGTCGGTAGTCTGCTGTCTCGAATGTGTTTAAAGCATCACTCAGTTCAACTACTTACGAAACAAAGACCTTGTTGGACACAGTAAATAAAAACTATGCCTTGCTAAAAGGAAAAATTTACAATCTTCACCCACATTTCAGATATAGGCGCGGATTAGATAATATATTAGGTAAAGGACTAAAAATTATAGCGGGTACACTGGACAGTGACGACGAAATTCACATATATGAATCTCTCAAATACTTAAACAAAAACGAAGGAAAGCTAAATATCAAAATTAACAATTTGACATACATCAATAATATTCTAACTACTCAAATACAGAACATTACAGACCATATCAATGACAAACAAACAAAAGTAAGAAATTATATAAATAAATTTAAAGACTATTTCCAAAATAAAATTGCAACGTTAGAAGACGAAATGACATTCCTGGGACAAATATATCAAATAAATAACGACATTTCACTCCTGAAAAATCACGTAAACGACATCGGTCAAATTATATTCTCGACCAAACTAGGAATTATTCCCTCCGATATACTAACGAACATCGAATTAGACTTAATTAATGATTTTAATAGTTACACAAATATCAAAGTCAGCGTAGTTTTTCATAACGGAAACATTATTATAGTTCTTCAAATCCCAAAATATTCTAATAATGTTCTCTCCAGTATAATATTGGAACCTCTCCCAAATGCTAATAACAAATCAATAATTCTAAACAATTATGAAGTCCTAACAGACTCAGAAAATAATGTATATCATATAAATATCAAAGACAATCTTGAAAGGAATTTAATCAAAATAAATGATGAATGCTTAACAAATATATTTAACTTCAAAGAGGCACACTGTAGCATGATACCATTAAATCAAACAATTGTTAAAGAAGTTATACCTGGTATCATAGTAGTTAAGAATTTTTACACAGAAATACATCACAATTGTAACAAATGTAATTTAAAACAAAAAGGAAATTTCATTGTAAAGTTCGAAAACTGTGTCATCGAAACTCCTAACAAAAATGTTTCAAATGTTAATCTAAAAATATATATCACAAAATTATTTTACCTAATATAATAAAAAAAATTAAAGAAAACAATAACATAACACTAAATGATATAAAACTTGAAACTCTATTTCTCAAGCAAATTAAAACCGAACAAAACTTCGAAAATATATTATATGAAACAAGTAAAACAAAAAATATAAATATAAGTGTTAATATCCTACTAATACTTATAATAATATCGATTATATTATATACAATAAGAATAAAAAAGAAAATCATAATTTCGTCGGAGCCTCAAGCTAACGGTGGGGGAGTTATAGCCTCCACTGTATTTGAAATATAAAAACTAAAATGTTTGTTCATAACAATATGAACAAACATACACACATATGTATAAGTATATGCATACTTAACATTAATTCTTTTCTTTTTAACAAATGTCGATATGTAAACTGCGCACAAGCATACATATCAACCACTTGAACTTTTATTGCTCTACAAAATTGTGATTTCCAAGAATGCTTGGCCTTCCAATACTCTGTATGTAGCGGGTGGTCAAACTTATGAAATTAACAAAAACTATTAATAAACTATTTTTTGAATTATATTTCAAACCAATGAACTTTTATTCCAAAACACTTTAATAAGCTATTTTTAATTCAAAGAATTGTAAATTAGACCAATAAACTTTTATTACAAAACATTTTTTAAGTGTAAGTCTAAAATTGCTTGAACAAAGAAATGTAAATAATATTAAGATATAAAATAAGAATATTTTTAGAAAATAAAGTTAGTATTGAACTCAACTCCAAACAAAAACAGTGTTTTTTTTCTAGTTTAACATTAAGTTAAACAAGTTTTTTTATCTTGTAATCTCACATGTTGTTTCTTTTAACACATTCAATCGATTGTTTAGTAAAGAGGACAAGACAAGTGAACGACTGAACGAAAGCGACAAATGGATCAAAAGACAAACTGACGCAAAAATCAAACTGACCCAAAAGACAAAGTGACCTGAAATGAACGATTGAACGAAAAGAACGAGCTCGTTCACTGGTTCGAATTGAACGATAATGACCAGTCACTTAAACGAACGATTAAGCCCAAGACTATAAAACACTACTTAATGTGTGATCATCTTAAATATTATCTACAAGCAACGAGCATTTGCGTTGAGGAATTATCTCGAAACCTAGTAATTTCATCATTATACTCCCCACCTAGATTTTCAATATCAGAAAGCCAATATAATAAATATTTCAAATCATTAGGACCCTGCTTCCTGGCTGCTGGCGATTATAACGCTAAACATACTTTCTGAGGGTCACGACTTATTACACCTAAGGGTCGTATTTTGTTTAACACAATTTGTAAAATGGACCTAAATGTGGTCGCGAGCGGACAACCAACATATTGGCCTACTGATCAGCAAAAAGTTCTAGATGTCATAGATTTTGGCGTGGTTAATAACATCCCCATAGACACGATTCATGTGGAAGCGTCCCTAGAACTATCTTCCGATCACACACCTACAATTGTTACTATAATGAATCCAAATAGAATCGTATCTCCGTCTGGTTACTTATCGACATCAGCCTCACAAACAAATTTGTTAAAATATAAAAAATATCTTAGTGCCCATTGCACAGAAAATATACCGCTTAGCACAACGGAGAACGTGGATCTCGCAATTATTAATTTTGACAGTTATCTCAAACTAGCTGTTCAACATTCCAGCATAACCCTCAAGAAAACCAAAAACAAAATCATATATTCTACAGATGTCGAGGGTCTATTGACTGAAAAAAGGAGAGTTCGAAGAGAGTGGCAATTGGACAGATCCCCCCAACTTAAGACTTTATTAAAAGAGTGCACAAAAGGGCTGAGAAAGATACTGCAGTCTCAGAAAACGGCTTCCATGGAAAAATATCTTAAGGGACTTGATGCAACTCCACAATCAGACTACTCATTATGGCGTGCAGCTAGAAGCCTCAATAGACCAGTTATCCCTAAGCCACCATTGAGAAACTTGAATGGAAGCTGGGCAAGAAATTATATTGAATAAGGAAATCTGTTTGCTAATCATCTGAAAAATGTATTTACCCATAATATATTTTACGATATAGCAGTCGAGTTACCGCCTGTAAATGTTAGAGCAGCTATTCCCCTAAGATTAGAGTTTAAAGAAATCGAAAAGGCTATTCGGGATTTAAACACCAAGAAGGCACCCGGTGTTGAATGGATCAGTAATAAAATGCTTTTGGAGCTACCAAGTATAGCGAAGAAAATTATTCTTTTTATTTTTAATGCTATTTTACGCTTTCAATACTACCCTCAGGAATGGAAGGTTTCCTTAGTAACCATGACACCAAAGCCAGGAAAGGATCACACAAAAGTTGAGTCATACAGGCCTATTAGCTTATTATCTAACTATCAGAAACTAATAGTGTTAAAATTAACGCCGATTTTAAATGAAAATAGATGTATTCCTAATCATCAATTCGGGTTTAGAAGAAAGCACAGCACAATTGAACAAGCTCATCGAATAGTAAATATAATAAGAAAAGCCTTTGAAGAAAAAAATATTGCTCAGCACTCTTCATCGATGTGTCTCAAGCTATTGATAAAGTCTGGCATGAAGGTTTTCTACTGAAATTGCAGCAAAACTTACCAGCAAACATACACAAGCTGTTAGAAACCTACTTAGTCGGTCGTCAATTTATTATTAAATAAGGCGAATTTTTAAGTTCTCCACAGCCAATTAACGCTGGAGTCCCACAAGGCAGCATCCTGCGCCCTCTATTATACTTAATTTATACTTCGGACTTGCCAACAAACTGCTACACCCATACCTCAACATTTGCGGAAGACACAGGTTTTCTAAGCGTACACGCAATTGACAGTTTGCATCTCGTTACTTACAGGATCGTATATTTGAACTAGAAAGTTGGTTAAAAAAATGGAGGATAAAGATCAATGAGCAAAACTGCGCACATATAACATTCACATTGCGTCGGGAAACATGCCCCCCTATTAAAATCAATAATCAAATGATACCCCAACACTCGCATGTAAAATATCTCGGTATACATCTAGATCGTTGTAGTGTATTCATTCATTCGTTTTTATCATTAAGTTATTTTATAAATAAAACTTCATAATTAAGTTATTTTATAAGTAAAACATTATAATTAAGTATTCTATAAATAAGACATCATAATTAAGTTACTTTATGCAATTATCATTATTAAATCAAAGTTTTTAATAAGTCAATGTGACCAGTTTGCATGCGTTGCATTTATGTTTGTTGAATTGGGATATTGAACGTAAACATTGTATTGGTGTAATTTGAATATGTTCAATAATTCAATGCTGCCTGCAAGTTGAATGAACTGCATACAAACAATGTGTCAGCATAAACACAAATTGTTTTCATTTTGCTATTATGCTGACTTAGAATAATTTAAGTATATAAGACTTGAATTTTGTTAAAATAAATCAGAATTAATCTAAGAATTCAAGAATATATCAATTGTTGTTTTCATTTTAATTCTCTATCAAAAGGGCCTATTAATGCTCGGCTAATGCGGCAGAAGTGCTAAGATAATATTTACCTTTTTTTTATCGTTTTCCTGATAATCATTCTTAACAAACCAAAACTTTACACGGCGATCCTGCCAATATTCTTAAAACTTTACACGGCGATACTGCCAGTATTCTAAAAACATTACACGGCGATCCTGCAAATATTCCAAAAACATTACATGGCGATCCTGCCCAACATATAAAACCTTGTAAAAAGTCTGTCTATCCTTACCAAAGGAAAAATTAAATTTAATTTGAGGCTAAGGATATTTTTTTTTCCAAAACAAAAAAAATAATAAAAAAAAAAAAAAAGTAATATATCCTAAGAAAAATTTACTCAATGACAACTCAGGAGGAAATAGACGCCATCTTCAGAAAGTGGGAAGAATATGTACCAGTTCCAATAAACGAGAGTACAGAAAAACCTCCAAGTTACATACCAACCCCGAAGGAAGCCGGCCCTAAGCCAATAACATTGGATGAATATAGGCGAAGACAGGCGAAGAACAAAAAGGTCACCAAATCGTCAACCCAATCTGCCCATAAACCAAAGAAGCGAGGGGGCAAGAAGAGAAAATTCGAACAGACGTGTGCCAACCTACAACGCATTATAAACATCAGCAAAGGAGAACAGAAGCGAAAATTAATTGAGGAACTAGACGCGCTGAAGAAGAAAGGCTGGAAAGAACAACATCCGAAGTTATAGAACTGAACATTCATACATTTTTTTTTAATTAGAAAACAAAAAAAAAAAATAATTTTATATTTTAATCAATAGATAATAGTACCATTACAAAATATATGTATACCTAAAAAAATGCAGAAATTAAACTAAAAACAAAAACATAAAAAACAATACAAGAAATTTTTTGCAAGGATCAGTTATTTCAAAATGAACAAGGGGAGAAGGATTATAAAACCTAAAAACCCTATAGAATTTACAATTAGAGAAAGAAATTTAAGTTTAGAAGAAAGTTTACAATGGTTAACAGAATTTTGGGAGCAAATAGGGATGAACTGGAGACCAACACTTGAAGACTTGTTAGAAAATAGAAGCATAGAAAAAGAGACAGTGTTAATGATTAGGAAATATTGTGACATAGGATGTAGTAAAGACTAGATAAAAAAAACCAATTTTTTTTTAAATATAGAAAAATTAATTTTAAATAATTCCTTACTATAAATAACTTCAAGAAAAAAAAAACAAAAATCTTGATTATAAGATGGACAAAATATATGAGAGAGTAAATAATTTAGTATCTAACGCAAAAAAATCACTAAGTAAGGGATACACAGCTGAAACTATACAATTAAAGAGACTAGAATTAGAAGAATTGACGGAAAAGACTGTAAGAATATTATGGGACACTGAATTATCAGAAGAAGACGTACAATTAAACACTAACATTTTTGATAAATTAAGAAGAGAAGCATTAACGGTACGGAAACTTCACGAAGACAGTGTAGTTTCTTAAAACCAGAAGCTGTATATTTGGGACATTTAATAACATCTAGTGGTATGAAACCAGACCAAAGTAAACATGAAACAATTTCTAAATATCCAATCCCTAAAAAT
The DNA here is from genome assembly GCA_943735925.1 of Pollenia amentaria. NCBI lineage: Eukaryota > Metazoa > Arthropoda > Insecta > Diptera > Polleniidae > Pollenia > Pollenia amentaria. The sequence continues at coordinate 113,428,482 of OX031006.1, read as the reverse complement.
GCTGATGACGTTAGAAGATTTGTAGCATTTTGTAACTATTATAGGAGATTTATCAAAAATTTTGCAAATATTGCAAATTGCTTAAACAAATTATTAAAAAAAGGCACAAAATTTGAATGGTCAGAAGAATGTCAATCATCATTTGATAATTTTAAAGAAAAATTAATTAACCTATTTTACAATATCCAGACTTTGACAAAACATTCATCTTGACAAGGGATGCATCAGACTTTGCATTAGGTGCAGTTTTATCACAAGATCAAATAGGAGAAGACTAACCCATATCTTATGCCAGTAGAGCTCTTAATAAGCATGAAAAAAATAAACCTGTGATTGAAAAAGAGTTATTAGGTATATATTGGAGTATACAGTTTTTCAGACCTTATTTGTATGGAAGGAAATTTACGGTTGTAACAGACCATAGACCATTAATTGCGTTATTCTCTCATAAGAACCCTAGTTCAAAGTTGACACGGATTAGATTATAACTGGCAGATTATGACTTTGAAATTATATACAAGAAAGGAACTTACAATACAAATGCAGATGCATTATCAAGAATAAAGATGGGCTCCACAACTCTAAGAAATATGATACCATTAGAGAATGATGAGAAAACAAGAAAAACGCTAGTAGTAACAAGAAGTATGAGGAAAAAGTCATCTGAAAATAATAATATCATAAGCGGATCTCACAAAGAGTCTGATCAACTCCATATGTGGGACTGCACATCGATCAATGATATAAAAAGAGCAACAAAGTTGAAATTTATATTTGAAGAAAGGCCTATAGAAAAAAATAAAAATAATAATATGTTGAAGAATAGTTATGTGCACATTGGACGTGATGATAATTCATCGAAATCAGTTTCGAAATTGAAGAAATCTCGTACCAGAAAGAATAATGAAGATAATAATATAGAAATTACGAAAAGCATGCATGAATATGTAATAAAAAATGATAAAATAAAGAATGAAACACGTGTTAGATGTAGTGATAATCCAAAGTATTTAGGTACTTTTTTGGAGAAGCTTTCATCCTATTTAAAAAAAATACAAAGAATAAAAGATTTGCAATCGATAGAAATGATGCAATATTTAATAGAATTCCTGCAGATGAATTTAAGGCCAGATATAATGAATTAAGTAAATCGAATAAAGATGACATAGTAATACTATTATATAGAAAACCTCAGAGGATACTAAGCGAAGAAAGGAAAATAGAACTAATAGAGTTATATCATAATACTCCCCAAGGAGGACATTTTGTAGTGAGAAAAACAATACTAAAATTAAAACAAAAATATATATGGAAAAATATGTCAAAAATGGTCAAGAAATATGTATCAACGTGGGACCTTTGTCAAAGGAATAAACAAATAAGACATACAAAAGAACCATTGAGAGTGACGGAAACGCCATCGGACAGTTTTAATATTATAGTGATTGACACTGTTGGCCCATTACGACCAACAAATAACTTCAGGTATATTTTAACTATGCAGTGCGAATTGACGAAATACGTAATTGCTTGTCCCCTGGAGACAAAAGAAGCAAAGTCGATTGCCAAAGCATTAATGGAAAATTTAATACTAAAATATGGCTTATTTAGCATACTCAAATCGGATAGAGGAATAGAATTTGCTAATGAGTTAATGAAGGAGATATGTAAGTTGTTAAAGATAGAACAAAGATTCTCGACTCCATATCACCATGAGACATTAGGAACTGTTGAAAGAAATCACAGAGTACTTAATGAATATTTCTTAACTTTTGTAGAGGACGATAATTGGGAACAATGGATTCCTTATTATACATTTGCGTATAATATAACTCCTCATGTACATACTGAATACTCTCCATTTGAACTTATTTTCGGAAAATTACCAAGTCTACCGGGAGATGAAGTCATGAATCATCCAAAGGTATACAATTTTGAAAACTATGCAAATGAAATGAGGCCAGACTGAAGTATTCGTTAGAAAACGCAAAGATGATAGAAAAAATAAAAAAGACAAATAGATTCCTATAAGAATATAAACAGTATAGAGTTAGAAATAGGAGATTTAGTATTAGTAAAAGTAGAGAATAGAAAAAAAAATGAACAACCCTATAAAGGTCCATATGAAATAGTTGAATAAATAATTTAAATATTACTGTAAAAATAAAAAACACTACTAAAACTTATCATAAGAATCTATTAAAGAAATACAACACAGAATAAATAACACAAATTGTTTTGCTAAGTAAAACCAAAAATAAAATTAACAGACCTACACCAAAAACACATGAAATTTATGAAAACAAAACGTAAGAATAAGCATTATTAAACTAGCAATAAGTATCAGTCAAGTTTCAAAACAACAATTAAACAATGTATCTTGAAAACTTGTATAAGCAAATTCTATATTTTAAAAATATCAAAATATTAACCAATTAACCAATTACTTAAAAATTATCCAATTTCAAAAATTGTAAAATTTTTCTGAAGGGTGAGGGTGTAGTGTATTCACTCATTCGTTTTTATCATTAAGTTATTTTATAAATAAAACATCATAATTAAGTTACTTTATGCAATTATCATTATTAAATCAAAGTTTTTAATAAGTCAATGTGACCAGTTTGCATGCGTTGCATTTATTGTTGAGTTGGGATATTGAACGTAAACATTGTATTGGTGTAATTTGAATATGTTCAATAATTCAATGCTGCCTGCAAGTTGAATGAACTGCATACAAACAATGTGTCAGCATAAACACAAATTGTTTTCATTTTGCTATTATGCTGACTTAGAATAATTTTAGTATATAAGACTTGAATTTTGTTAAAATAAATCAGAATTAATCTAAGAATTCAAGAATATATCAATTGTTCTTTTCATTTTAATTCTCTACCAAAAGTCATAATAATGCTCGGCTAATGCGGCAGAAGTGCTAAGATAATATTTACCTTTTTTTTATCGTTTTCCTGATAATCATTCTTAACAAACCAAAACTTTACACGGCGATCCTGCCAATATTCTAAAAACTTTACACGGCGATACTGCCAGTATTCTAAAAACATTACACGGCGATCCTGCAAATATTCCAAAAACATTACATCGTCGTTTAACGTGAAAGTGGCACATAGAAGCAAAATTAACTCAAATGAAACTAAAAGCAATTCAAATTAATTGGCTCATTGGAAGAAATAATGTTCTTAGTCTCGATTGCAAACTTCTACTTTACAACTCTTTCTTAAAGCCAATTTGGTGCTACGGTATTCAGTTATGGGGCACTGCCTCTGCTTCTAATATCGAAAAAATTCAAAGGCGCCAAAATAAACTTCTTCGAATAATCACAGCCGCTCCCTTTTATGTCAATAACTCAAATATCCACAAGGATCTCAATGTGCCATAAGTAAATACTATGATAACGAAATATGCAGTAAAATATTTAAAAATGCTGGAACTGCACCCAAATCCATTAGCTCGAAATATTTTAAATTATGGCGGCCACACTCGCTTAAGAAGAAGAGACACTGCAGCACTCACACAATCAGATGAGCGATAAACACCTACACATGTGAACAGAAACCGTGATGACGAAATATTTTTTGTCTGGCACTGGCAGGACATAAAGTAAATATTAGCATAAGATTTGATTTTTTTATTGTTAGTTCATATTTAATATATGAAGATTCAATAAATAACTAATGAAAAAAAAAAAAAATTAACAATAGCGAGATCCACGTTCTACGGTGTACTAAGCGGAATATTTTCTGTGCAATGGGCACTAGAGATCTGCATTTGTGCGATTAAACGACACATGAATTCACATACCAGACTAGCCAGTAGTGTGTTGTGTGTGATCTTAGAAGCATACACAATTTATTGTGTGTAAGAAATAACCTATGTGTGTAAAGCGTTCAATTATTTATGTGAGTGTTGTGAGAGAAATATTTGATACAGGTATAAATAACAAATATGCTTTTTACACGAGTAAATACACTTGTGTGGCAATGTACATATTGTGCTTTATCAACACAACTTGTGTTTTCGAAATTTTTTTATCGTATCGAAAACAAAATATGAGTAAAAAGATATTGCATTAAAAGTGATACCAACTTTTTAGAAGCAAAAAGTAGTTTTAAAAATTTTGTTAATTTTTTTGTTTTAATTTTTTTTTTAAATCAAGAGAACTTATAACTTATTTTTAAACGTTAATAGATTAGTTTTTTTTTATAACGAGCTTTCTTTCTTAGCTTTGATAATTTTTTTTAAGTTTTAAGTTGAACAATTTTCCATTTTTTTGACATTATTTAATTTGTTATCGATAATTTTAGTAAAATTGCATAATAATAATTTTTTTATTTATAATTTTATTACTGTTATTGTTTTTGCATATAAAAAATATATTTTTTACAACCATTTTAATTTCTTACTTTTTTTTAAAATTTTAACTTTCCTCTTCACTATGTACACTTTTTCCACCGATTTATTTCTTCTGATTTCAATATCAACTGAAGGTAAATCCCAACTTGAGAAGAAGCAAGACTGCTGGGCAACCGAAACTAACCATTTTAATAAACGCCCGTACAAAAACAAAGAACGATAGGGAAAATTATCAAATAGGGGAAAAACCAATTTTAACAAAACAAAAAAGACAACAAACACACGAATGATTAGTGTGATTTTTAACTTAACTCAGGTTTTTTTATTGTAAGATGTATGAATTTCAGTTCATCAAACAATAAACAATAATAGGGACACAAACACAAATAGTGTTAGTGTATGTGGCTCACTTTTTCATGAACGGTGTTGTGTTGATCTCTCATTTAAAATGATTGAGCTCTCATTTTTTTTACACATTTGATATGAATATCAAATACACACACAACAATCATTTAGCTAGCAAATACATTTGTGCAGACCTCTAATGGGCACTAAGATATTTTTTATATTTTAACCAATTTATTTGTGTGGCTGACATCGCTAAGTAACCAGACGTAGATACAATTCTTTTTGGGTTCATTAAAGTAACAATTGTAGGTATGTGATCGGAAGATAATTCTAAGGAAGCTTCAACATGAATCGTTTCTGCGCGGATGTTTTTAACCACGCCAAAATCGATGACATCTGGAATTTTTTGCTGATCAGTAGGCCAATAAGTTGGTTGTCCGCTCGCGACCACATTTAAATCGATTTTAGAGATTGTATTGTACAAAACACGACCCTTTGGTGTTATGAGCCGTGACTCCCAGAAGGTATGTTTAGCGTTGTAATCGCCAGCGGCTAGGAAACCTAATGATTTAAAATATTTATAATATTGGCTTTCTGATATTGAAAATCTAGGTGGAGAGATTTAGCTCTTCAACACAAATGTTCATTGCTTGCAGATAATCTTCACGATGATCACACATTAAGTAGAGTTTAATTCGGGGTTTTATCAAAATAGCAGAACCTCTACAAGCTCTATGTCGAGGGTCCTTGGTATCATATAATATAGAACCATTGATTTTAAACGTATTTCTTGAGCTCAAATGAGTTTCAGAAACCATCATTACATCAATCTGTTTACTTTTAAGAAAGTATTCTAGTTCATTTTTATGTTGGCGAATGCCGTTTGCGTTCCAAAAACAAATTTTTAAACAATTCATGGCTTGTTAAGTACAGCTTGCAATAACATCGATTGCATTCTTAACATTTCCTGCATCATATTACCCATTGTGTTCGTAAAGTTAGTTACTGTTTGCACTAGTGTTTCCATGTTTTTTCTAGACGAATTAAATTATAAACTGGAGTCTCATCATTATTTGGAAAATCACCTTGCATTGGCATATGGTTTGATTTTAGGACGTTAGCGTGGGATGTTCTGTTATTACTAGGCTGCGGTACCTGAATGTCATTAGTATTAACTTGATTTGTTACCTGCATTTAAGGGGGATTAGGTTTCGATCCAACCGAGCGCTTGACTATAGAGTATACAGGGAATCCTCTATAGTTGGCAGTGTGATTACTACCACAGTTGATGCATTTTTTTACATTGGGGTCGTTTTTAGACTTATCGCAGAGAGCTGTACCATGCAATTCTCCACATACAACGCAAACAGGGGTTATTTTGTATTTTGTATGGCAGTATGCCTTAGTGTGACCAAATTCTTGGCAGTTTAAACATTGCACGGGACCATTCCTTTTGTGCGGCTCCTCTATCGTTATTTTCATATTTCAGACTGTAGGTGGGATGCGTTTCGTTTTTTTTTAAATATAACGTCGCCGGGTTCTTACTCCACTCGAAATAGTGGCTGGGGATTTTTTTTCTCTATATTTAATATTTATTACATTTTTAATTTTGAAGCCCTTCTCTTCTAAAAACGTTTTCATCTCACCTGGGCTAACGCTTGAGTCAATGCCCTTTATCACTACCTGAAAACCTTTACTGCTCTTCAGTTGGTATGTATAAAAGTTTTTATTTAGTGGTTCTAATTTAGTTATTACTTTACGAAAATCATCTTCACGATTGACCTGTATTTTCGTTTCATTTATGCTTCCACGTTTTATTGCGGTGACATAAAAAGAATTTTCACCTATTACCGAGATCAAATTCTTTATTAATTTACTTGAGTTTTGCTCTCTAAGATATATCGCGGGTGGCTTAGAAGATTTGATAACGTTTTGTGCTTCCGAGGATTCCTCGTCCAAAATTGCAAAACGATTTTGTAAACTTATTCTATCAGCTGTACCCTCTTTTAAAACTTTTGGGACCGAAGCAACCGCAGAAGAGGTTGGGCTGCGACCCCGTTTAAGCAATGTTATGTACCTATCAATACCAACTTGCACTTGAGGCTTTTGACCACTTTCCATTTCCATTAGTTTTCCATTATGCCTACTTTGGGAGTAATCTTTTCATCACTTATTAAAATTGTTTTTGCCGCTGAGGCGACGCTTGCAGGTTTTATACTTTTTATAGTATTGAAATCAAATGTATTATTGGACATATAAGGTGATACTGAGTTTTCTATTATGCCAGATTTGGGATTAATATTTTTATCACTTATTAAAATTGTTTTTGCCGCTGAGGCATCGCTTGCAGGTTTAATATTTTTTATTTATATATATATATATATATTTTTTTTTTCTTTTTTTTTTTTTTTTTTTTTAATTTATTATGAAAAATAAGCCGTATGCCGAGCTAAGAGCACACGTCTATCTTCAACGAGCGCGACCGACGTTATGCCTTTAGAAATTGTACAAACATTTTGAAATAGTCCAGTATTGTACTATTACACAAAAAGTGGCATCGCTTTTTCTAAGTCCAAAGAAATAGGCTACATGTAGTAATTTCGCTATAATATCCCTTCTTCGTACCAAATTTTATTAAAATAACTTCATGCGTTTGGGAGTGAATTCTGAACAAACAAATAAATAAACTTACACCTCTATAAAATGATTTACATGGCATTTTGTTTTAACTTAAATTGTACCTGAAATTTAGGAGTGACATTAAATTATAGAGCAATTCCATATGAAAGCGATCACCTTTTGGACGACCCCTCTCCGATTTTAAAATAAATAGTCTCAATCGATTGCCCAGCAAAAAATAATGTACCTACATATTTTTTTTTTTTTATAGAGACTGGTTTAGTGGTGGTGTACACCACTGTCATGTGACAAAATTGAAGAATTCTTCATAAGGGACCTCATTGAAAGTTGTTTTAAAAACTACTAAAGCGATCGCTAGGAGTGATAGCTCGTTGGAAAGGTATTGAATCAGGCTTTAATTGAAAAATAACATTTTCCTAATTTTTCTTAGAAATTTACCTTTAAATTTTCCCAAGAAAATTTAATTCATAATTTTTGCTTTAAGAATCAGCAATAAAAAAATGGGCCCCGACTCCTTGTTTGGACAGGAGAAGAGCATTTAAGAGACCACCTTGTTAAAAATACATTTTAAAAATAATTTTACAGTTAAAAATACATTTATGAAGAAAAAATCTTTCTTATTTTGCTGCTTATACTTAATTACAATATATATTAAAAATTTCAATTGTCTTGGCATCATTATAAAATTAAAGTAACTTTAAATTTAGCACGTCGGCAGACGAAGAGTACCGCTTTACATTAATTGACATATCAGAAATATTTGGTATGAAGCAATGAAACTTTTGCGTTCCAGTTATAGTTTTGACATTATTATATCTGTTTTGAATTCGTCGCTCCATGGCATCGTGTTCTTTTTGAGTGCATAAAACTGTGTTAATGGCAACTTCCTTGCTTTGAATCCACGAAAACAAATGTTGTACATTTAAGATCTGGTCAGTATATGGCCTTTGCAAACTTGCCTTAGTCGCCATGCGTTTTAGGGTTCCCCCTAACGCATCGCATGGGCCCTTACCGTGGGACGTCGCGAAAAAGTGCCACTCGACCTTGCAGTTTTGTTCTTCTTCAATTATGCAAAGATTGTAAAAATTTTTTTTATTCTTGTACTGAGAAGCCGCGCCGTCTGAGAAAAACGTTACTTTGTCGATTGCATCGAATTTTGATCTTAAGAATTCAAACAGTTTCATTTGAAATAAATAAACGGACACATAATTATGAGCTAAACTCTCCGCGACAACAACAAGGCTTACGGTCTGTAGTTCGTTATCTTCGTTTTTGAAATAAATGCAAAAAGGATGCACCGTGCACTGGTCGTTTGCCCAGTGATAAGCCTGAATTTCATCCTGAACGAGAAAAGTGTAATTCTCGGCAAAGTCGCTTATCACAATGAATTAATTTTGGGCTAATTTCTCCTTACTTTCCTTTAGAAATTTCGATTGCATCTCGGATATGAAATGGTGCGCCTTCAGTTCATTCAACTTGAATCCGAATTCCTCGATGAATTCCGGAATCTGCTTTACCACGGTCTCAAGGGAACATCTGCCGCTGCTAATTATCCACTGTTTGAAATGCACCTCCTGAATTAACAGCTGTTGAAACTTTTCCGCCAAATATTGCTCTAGCTCGTCAATCTTCGGACAATTGTCGCATTTGGACAGATGACAATTTTCCGTGGGGTATGCGCACAACGACTTCGACAGGAGGTCCCTATATGTTTCAATTTCACCGTGAAATACTTTCAATTTCTTGCATGGAAAGAAAATTAATTTGATGTTTTGATGAAACATGCAAACGCAGACTAAATGCGTTCAGTGCCTGTATAATGCCAGCACGCATTCTTTTGGTCGTAGGATGGCAAACTTAGAAAATCCCACTTTTTCTGCTGGGTATTTCTCATTGAACTGATGGTATGCTTCGGATAGATTACATAATAATAATCTGCGCTGCTTGTGTACTTTTTCTCCATCTTCACGTGTGATAACATAGTCACGTGTACCTGGGCAGGCGCGGCTGTTGTCATCATTGCAGTAAAAATCTTGAATCAATTTCACCGTTGCTTCGCTGAGGGTCCTTGAGCCAAATTTCTTGGTGGGAGTCGCCAATATGCCCTTCTGTCGAACTAATTCTTTGCTTCTTCTCGCGATGTAAAAAGATGTTTGAAACTGTTCAGAAATCTTGCGTATAGACCATGATTGAGGCAGCACAGATAAAATGAGATATTTCTCCGGAAAAGTGGTCGCTAAATTGAATTTTCTTTTCAACTGCTCAATCATTTGTTTGCCGTCATCAACGTCATCTGCTTGACTGCATTCGTTATCAGAGCCTTCATCAAATATTGTCGCGATTGCACTCATAACCTTGCCTTTTTTCTCTTTCCTGTATGTTTCACTTCGCAACTTTCTTTTTCTAATAGGCGTTTCACCTAAAGTGGTAATAGCCTCATTCAAAGGACTCAAAGACATATTGACCATCGGAATGTCTGCCTCACTATCAGATGAAACATTTTGTTCACTTGTCATTTCACTCTCGGATTGTGGCTGCATTTGTTTCAATGCATTTGCTTGTTGAGACAAATCGATTTTACACTTGGGGCAAATGAATTCTGCTTCTTCACCGTATTGTATATTTAATTCATTCATGTATCGCTTCGAAACACCAGTTAATTTTAATACTTTTATCTTTTTCGAACGATGTCCACTCTTGTTAAACTGATTGCAGCAAAATTTATTCATTTTACTTTAAATTGTCTTTACAGCTTCACTCTTTACTTTACAAAAAAAAAACACTTTAACACTTTCACGTTTAGTATTCAACTGAAATTTGACTCAGAGTGTGTGAAGTATTTATATTTATTTTTTGGTAAAAAATAGGTAAAAAAAAAATAAGCGATATTTGCTTTTCTTGAATAGGAAAATTTGAGTGAACTACTGGTCATAAAATGTTTTTTAAAAGGGACTTAATTGGTTACTGCCAATAAGCCGACCACAGGTCATAAAATGTTTTGCAAATTTTTTAAATTACCAGGTAATAAATATTTCGCCATAGTTATGGAAAATCCGTGTTTTATGACTTGTTTCTGCACGTGTCATTTTAGGCGAAATATTTATTACCTGGTAATGGTTTGGTGTGCCATTACATGCCACTGCTGCTATTATCCATGGATTTATGGCCGATCTTGTGAAGGCAGGCAGACCATATTCACTACACACTCAACTTGGGGCTCTTAAAAAAAAATTGATTTTTTCTTCATAAATGTATTTTTAACTGTAAAATAATTTTTAAAATGTATTTTTAACAAGGTGGTCTCTTAAATGCTCTTCTCCTGTCCAAACAAGGAGTCGGGGCCCATTTTTTTATTGCTGATTCTTAAAGCAAAAATTATGAGGAATCCAAAAAAAAAAAATTAGCCGGAAAATTTAGGAGCTTCTGTGGAAAATCGGAAAATTTAATTTTCTTGGGAAAATTTAAAGGTAAATTTCTAAGAAAAATTAGGAAAATTTTATTTTTCAATTAAAGCCTTTCCAACGAGCTATCACTCGTTGCGATCGGTTTAGTAGTTTTTTTTTTAAACAACTTTCAATGAGGTCCCTTATGAAGAATTCTTCAATTTTGTCACATGACAGTGGTGTACACCACCACTAAACCAGTCACTATAAAAAAAAAAAAAATATGTAGGTACATTATTTTTTGCTGGGCAATCGATTGAGACTATTTATTTTAAAATCGGAGAGGGGTCGTCCAAAAATTTGCCAATTTTGATCGTTTTCATATGGAATTGCTCTATATCAAAAATTAACAATGCATATTCTTTAATTTTAGATATTCCTGAAGCATACGTAAGGCTTGGAACATCTTTAGACAAAAATTCTATAAGAGAAGGGACCGATGTGTACTTCGATTGTATGGTGTTTTCTCACCCACCAGTTTTTCGAATTGAATGGAGACACAATGTAAGTAAATCAATTAATATAAGTTAATGAATGAAATAAATTTTAAAATAAAATAAAATTTATATATGTATATGGTGTATTTAATGTCAAGTGATCCAACTTTTGAAATCGATGTCTTCCAATTTGGATGAAATTCGGATCAAGGTTAGTCCAATTGGATAGTAGTTTAGACACAAAAAATTTGACATTTTGGCCAAACAGGTGTTCTTTCTCATCCATGTAACTTATTTTCTATTGGTGTTAGCAAAATTTGTCCCAAACAAATTAGATAGATAGCTATTTCTTCAATCTTTCGAAAAAAATTTTTTGTTTTTTTTTTATATATATAAAATTTTTTTATTTTTTTAAGCGGGTACTTTTTTTTTCTTTTTTTTTTGGTCAAAAGCAAAGCTTAGGTCTTTTCCTTTAAATTGGTTATGGTTGCTTTTTGGGCCGCGAGTGGGTTATGCATAAAAAAAATAGTTTCTAAGCTAAGACGAGGATTTTTCAATTTAGCATATGTACTATTTTCAATTTTTTCCTATTTATGTAAGTGTTTCTAAAATCTTAAAAATAAACTTATGCTGAGAAACCAGACAAATTAAACTTTCTGACGGTCTATAACATACCTAACTAGCATTTCATACCCTCGACTCTGTAATACCCACAATATGTTAGTCCCAGGAATAAAATCACTTCTTTCTATAGAGATGTTAACAAATTAATTTTTTTTATTTATCTGTAATAATAATTAAATTAATATAAAATAATAAATACAAAAAGATAAATAATCTAAAAAAAATTTAGTCTTAATCACATAAGATCCTTTTATATCATAACTATTTGTAAGCTTAATTTATTCTAGCTAATAAAGTGTTTAAGTTTTGCAAATTTTCAAATACCCAGTCTTACCTTCTCTCTATTAATTGCCTTTATTTTCTGCTTTTTTTGTCAATCCTTTCTGGACGTTACTAGGTTCAGCTGTTGATTTCGCTGCTGGTTTTTTTTTGGCTTTGGAATGAAATCGCATTGAGAAGAGGCAGACAACTTTTTCATCTTGAGTCTTCCATCGACAAGCGGTATAAAAGCATGGTATTGAGCGGTGCCATCAACTGCTTCTGCAGCATCGAATCAGCTCTTCAGTATTTTCAATGTTTCCTCATGATCCTCTTTGCTACTAAAAACTATTTCAGTTTCTTTACAAAAATTATTTTTCCCAATGGAATAAAGCAGTCGCATCTAAGATCTTTATGATAGCACTGGAGGCTATACTTCGCTGATTTCTTTTAAGGCTTGCTCCAACACATGCTCCTTTACCATGAGCAGTAGGATGAAAATGCCACTCAGCTGGCATTCCAAAATATTTTTCATGAGCTATCAGGCTTGCGAAGCTACTTTTGTTTTTAAAATGTTGACGAGCTCCATCCGAAACGTAATACCTTCTATACTGTAATTTTAGATTTTAGATAATTTAGTATTATCTTCTGGAATTCATAAATTGCAACGGCATCATGTTTTAAGTCGTCGGTTATGATTGCCAGACTTTTGTGTTCCAGTTTTTCATCTTTCATGTAGTAAATAACTACTGTAAATATAGTTACTTGGTCGTTATTGAAGAACATATTTATAGTTCTCTGCGAGCTCAAACGAAATAACGATTTCCCCAGACTTCAAATGTATCTTCAAATCCTTGAAGAATGACCAATGCTCTTTGACTAAAAAGTCATGGGTTCTTAAATTTAGCAATCCTCTACACATTTCTTCCACAAAATCATGCACCTTTGAAATGATTGTTTTCAATGTGCAGTTTTCAGTCTGAAAAAAAAAATTTTGTTTCAATTTAAAAAAAATGTAAAAAAGTATCTTCTGTGATTAAGATTAATTTTTTTAGATTATTTACCTTCTCGTTTTTATTATTATTATTTTATATTAATTTAATTATTATTACAAATAAATAAAAAAAATTAATTTGTCGACATCTCTATAGAAAAAAAATAGATTAACATATTGTTGTTATTACAGTATAGAGGGAATGAAATGTTAGTTAGGTGTATTACATAGTACAACACATGATTTCGGGACTCAATTCTGATAATTGTTTATGAATGTAGACCCAAAAAGGAGAACTTCTGCATCATTAGTTTGGCCAAGGTACATCAAATGATAATTTAAAAATTAATTTGAAGTTAGTAAGTATCGTATAGGGTAAGTTGTCACGTTTAAGGCTATTTTCTTTGTCATAACTCGAGAATCACTGGTCCGAATATTCAAAAAATTAGTAATTACAATTCCTTTAATCTGTTCATACAACGTTTCGCTACATAAGCAACAGTTTCGCAGTTATAAATAACACAGTACAACACATGATTTGCCAACTCAATTCTGTGAACTGTATGTGAAATTAGACCCAAAAAGAAGAATTTCTGCATCATTCGTTTTGTCTTCTTACCTGCGATATGAAGTTAGTATCGATTTGAAGTTAGTACTATCGTATAGGGGAATTTATCACGTTTTAGGCCCTGTTGTTTGACATAGCTCGACAACCGCTAGCCCAATTTAGTTGAAATAAATTTTAAAAAATTAAGAATTACAATTCCCTTAATCTGTTCATATATTGTTTTCCTATACAAGTAACACTTTCGAAGTTAAAAATGAATGTATGAAGGGAAAAAATTATTTTTTGCCTAAAAATTTAAATTTTTTTTTTTAAAAATACATAAAAAACCCAAAATGGAAAAAAGTTTCAAGTCTAGTTATTTTTTCGCAAAGTCACATAAACTATGAGCAAAATGAGACAAAGATCATAAAAATCGATGCACGCGTTTCGCTTTTATTCGCAATTGAGTAAAGGTATGAATTTCAAAAATCAGTTATAGCCACCACCCTTAAAATAAAAATAAAAATATAAATTAAAAAATTATCATGCAAAAAAAACTTTATTTATAAAAACTTCATGAAAATAAAATAATATGCAATTAATACGCAATTATAATATGCATAAAAACAAAATTTAGAACATTTTTTCAATTATTGGCAATATCCGTCCTTGTAGAAGTTGACGCTTGTGGTTCTGATGATCTTGTTTTCTTCGTAGGTTGTTCATATTCATGGTCTGAGTCTGTATCGTCATCCGAGATACACATACTATTCAAGGGCGTGTTTTGAAAATCAGCTTGGTGTTGTCGGTATGATGTTGCGCTGACATTTTGCTGTGTGAGTTTTCTTCTCTTCAAAAATGATGTCAGCCATTCGGAGTCGTGTTGTGATAGTCCCAGCTTGGCCACAATGTAATCCATTTCGATTTGTGGTAGCGGTTGTGGTGCACTATTTTCAATATCGGGTATCCAATCAGCATCATCCAAATCGGTCGGATTGGTGAAAACGGTTTCGGCTAGCAGGGACACAGTATCCGCACTCGGAGGTTTAGGTGCATCGGTATCAGCAGGGCGTTGCACTGGAAGTGTGGCAGTAAATGCAGCAGTGTATACTTTTGTTTTCAATTGTTGTCTGTTTAATCCAGGACGAAAATTTATGCATGCATAGCACCTGGATTCATCATGTCCAGTTGTGTCTTCCACCCAAATTACTGGCTTCATAAAAGATAACTTTCTACTTTTTCCGTGAATCCATTTTAGAAGGGTAGTATAACAACTGTTGCACAGTGTGTTCGGCGTAAAATTTGCACCACTTAAATCTGCTTCATCGAAATAATTACAATACGCGGTTTTGAATTGCTCAGTAAACAAATTTTTTCGATCTTTTTTCTGTATTTTTCGGACGATATGACCACAAACGTAACAATATTCATCCAAATATGGGCACTTGTTGTTTTCCATATTGATATATTTTATGTTTTGTTGTTATTCACTTTTAAAAAACTGGAGAAAAATCACTTTTACTGTTCGCGTTCGTCGGCACTGGCTGAATGCCAAAAATCGATCAATGCACACCTATAAATACTACGTATTTTTGAATATTTTACTGCCAGGTACTTATAAATGGGCGCATATTTTAAGGGCGGCTGGCTATATACCTGATTCAGCACTTGTACGTTTCAAACTGTGCAAAACTTTCCAAATAATGACCACCCTTAAATGTGGGTGCAATTTCTGTAAAAAAATCATATAGGTAGCCACCGGAAAAACCCAAATAATAAAAAGGTCCACTTTCCGTTTAATTGTCCACGTACATTTATTACCGCAATCATAAAAATCAAATAACCTCTTGTTTATTCCTTTTTTTTTAATTCTCAGAATCATGAAAAAGGTGTCAATGTTTTCTCCAAATAATGTTGTGCATATCTCGAGCAAATTTTTGAAATTCATACATTTACTCAATTGCGAATAAAAGCGAAACGCGTGCTTCGATTTTTATGATCGTTGTCTCATTTTGCTCATAGGTTATGTGACTTTGCGAAAAAATAACTAGACTTGAAACTTTTTTCCATTTTGCATTTTTTATGTATTTTTAAAAAAAAAAATTTAAATTTTTAGGCAAAAAATAATTTTTTCCCTTCATACATTCATTTTTAACTTCGAAAGTGTTACTTGTATAGGAAAACAATATATGAACAGATTAAGGGAATTGTAATTCTTAATTTTTTAAAATTTATTTCAACTAAATTGGGCTAGTGGTTGTCGAGCTATGTCAAACAACAGGGCCTAAAACGTGATAAATTCCCCTATACGATAGTACTAACTTCAAATCGATACTAACTTCATATCGCAGGTAAGAAGACAAAACGAATGATGCAGAAATTCTTCTTTTTGGGTCTAATTTCACATACAGTTCACAGAATTGAGTTGGCAATCAATTAACTGAAAAATGTTGTACTGTGTAAATATATGAAAAAAAAAATATTTTTGCCCAAAAAATTGAAATTGTTTATTTTTAATTCATAAAAAATCCTTTGGAAAAAACATATTACAGCTATTCTTAAACAGAAAATATGCGATTTTTATATGTTATCTATGCATGGAAACAAAATTTAGAACATTTCCAATTATTGTCACTATCCATCCTCGTTGAAGTTGACGCTTGTGGTTCTGACGACCTTATTTTCTTCGTAGTTTGTTCATATTCATGTTCTGAGTCTGCATCATCATCCGAGATAGACGTTATATTCAAGGGCATGTTTAGTTCAGTGTGTCCACAAATTTCAAACTGCATAATTTTAGAACTCCACCAACAAACCTCCGCATGCAATGCATCCAATTTTTTGCCTTTGAATCGCTTTTCCATTGGCATGATCACCTGGTCGAACCTCTCTCCTTGTTTCAAAGTGGAAATTCAAGAAATGTAATTTTAACGTCATGAATGCATTGATTTTTTCAAAATAATACAGCAAGTTGTCCACTCGTGTCTGTATGTCATCTCGCTGTACACGGTTCTTTCCTAAAACGAATACCTTATTGAAATATTAAAAAAAAAAAACATTTACGAAAAAATTATTGGTAGTGCGAATATATCGAAGTGAACAAATTTAGATATGACAATATTAAAATACTTACAACGATACTTACCTTTTCTAATTTTAGCTTCACTGAGTTTTGGAAAGATGGATTTCAAACTGACATAGGCGTCATTATTATCTTTGACTACCACTTCGACGAATTTCCCAGATATTCCTTATTTCATGTGGAGCAATGGCAATAAAATATCATCTAGATCCTTTATCAAAGGTATATCCCAATGGAATGGACGGTTTTTTGTTCGTTTTGTGCAATAGCACAGCCTTCAAACTTCAAACTTGAAACTGAAACATCGATGAATAAACGCCAGTCGATATAATCGATTCCAAGTTTTTTCACTAAACCTGGGATATCATGGGAGTAGGTGAACGTATTTGCTTCGTCAACGGAATAAAATTTCTGAAAATCAGCTTGGCGTTGTCAGTATGATGTTGCGCTGACATTTTGCTGTGTCAGTCTTCTGCTTTTCAAAAATGATGTCAACATTTCGGAGTTTTGTTGTGATAGTCCCATCTTAGCCACAATATTATCCATTTCGATTTGTGTTGTGGTCCATTATTTTCAATATCGAGTTTCCAATCAGCATCATTCAAATTGGTCGGATTAGTGAAAACGGTTTCGGCTTGCAGGTACACAGTATCCAGACTCGGAGGTTTAGGTGTATCGGTACCAGCAGCTCGTTTAACTGGAAGTGTGGCAGTAAAAGCAGCAATGTATACTTTTGTTTTCAATTGTTTTCTGTTAAATCCATGACGAGAATTTATGCATGCGTAGCGCCTGGATTCATCATGTCCAGTTAGGTCTTCCACCCAAATTACTGGCTTCATCAAAGAAAACTGTCCGCCTTTTCCATGTATCCACATTATAAGGGTATTATAACAATTTTTGCACACTGTGTTCGGCGTAAAATTTGCACCACTTAAGTCTGCTTCATCAAAATAATGACAATACGCTGTTTTGAATTCCTCAGTAATCAATTTTTTCGATCCAGCCGGCCTCTTTTTGGGACGATATGATATATATATTTTTCTTCATACATTTATTTATAACTGCGAAACTGTTCCTTATGTAGCGAAACGTTATATAAACAGACTAAAGGAATTGTAATTTTTTTAAATGTGTTTCAGCTTTTTCGGACTAGTGGTTCTCGAGTTATGACAAAGAAAAGAGCCTTAAGCGTGAAAAATTCCCCTATACGATACTTACTAACTTTAAATGAATTTTTAAATTATTATTTGATGTACCTTGACCAAACTAATGATGCAGAAGTTCTTCTTTTTAGGTCTACTTTCATAAACAATTATCAGAATTGAGTCCCGAATCCATCACGTGAAAAATGTTGTACTGTGTTATATACTGTCGTAAAGGTTAATTTGTCTTGTTTTTCAGCATAAGTATTATATTTAAGATCAAAATAGTGCATATGCTAAAAATTGGAAAATCCTCGTCTTGACTTAGAAATTATTTTTTTTATACATAACCCCCCTTAAAGGAAAAGAAATAAGCTTTCTTTTGAGCATAAAAAAAGGACCCGCTTAAAAAAAATAAAAGAAAAGTTTCAAATTTAAAAAAAAAAAACAAAAAAAAATTTTTCGAAAGATTGAAGAAATAGCTATCTAATTTGTTTGGGACAAATTTTGCTAACACCAATAGATAATAAGTTACATGGACGAAAAAGAACACCTGTTTTGCCAAAATGTCAAATGTTGACCTACTCTAACTCAGAAACTTTTTGACCGATCTTGTTGAAAATATGTGTCTAAGCTACTATCCAGTAGGTGCAAATTTCATCCAAATCGGAAGACATCGATTTCAAAAGTTGGGTCACTTGACATGAAATCCCCTATACATATATATATATAAATACTAGTATGGCCATCAGTCGTCGCAATCGACTACAATCTAGAACAAAAGACTGGATAGCTGTGTTACAGCATTAATAAATCTGAGTGCACAGAAAAAAGTTTTGCCAAAAAGTTTTTAATTAAATAATTAATTGGTGAACATTAATTTCTTGAATTATTTTTTTTTTGTTTGCTGCAATTAATTTTTTTAATCAAAACACAAAAATGTAAATATTTTTGTATAAGTTGTGTATTTTTTTAATTGATGCAATTAATTTTTTAATTGATTAAATTTGTGTGGCATGACTCGAAAATACAAATCCGTTAATTGATATGATCAATTCGTTTGCAGGGGCAAAATTAGTAAAAAATTTAATTGTCTGAACGAATTGTTTAATTAAAGTCGATTTTCTATTTTTTCTGTGTGAGGATATTCGAAACGATATAGATATCGGGAAAGTTAATATACTAGTGCTTTTGGATCACTCCAAAGCTTTCGATGCAATTGACCATTCTCTGCTTTGCCTCAAACTCAAAAAGCTATTTGGTCTATCAGGGACCTTGAATAATCTACTTCAATCATATCTTAGTAATCGTTACCAATCAGTATTTATTAACGGTAGCTACTCGTCTGCACTCCCTGTCACCAAAGGTGTTCCACAGGGATCTATTTTGGGACCACTTTTGTTTTCATTGTATGTTAATGATCTTTCTCAAACTTTATCATATTCTAGATATTGCAGATAACGTACGTAAATTAAATAAGGACTTAGATAGTGTTTATAGATGGGCAACCGCTAATAGACTTCTAATAAATCCCCACAAATCCAAATGCATTATCATTCACCGTAAAACGACCCGTTTTAATATCAACATTGACATTATTGCTCGGCAAAAAATCTTGGTGTTATATTCAATAATAATTTAGATTGGTCTGACCATATTAATAAAACTGCATCGAACATTTACCTAAGATTACGTGAACTTTGGCCTACCCAATACTTTACGCCTTTAAAAATTAAAATACTTATCGCCAAAACATACTTAATGCCACGACTTTTTATATGGTTGCGAGTTGTTCACAAGTTGCGACTTTCGTAGCAAAAACGTGTTACAGAAAACATATAACAATATAATCAGATATGTTTTTGGTTTAGGAAAATACGATAGCATATCACAGTTCACAAATAAACTTTATGGCATGACACTTAAAAACCTTTTAGATATGAGGGTATTGCAAATGCTACATAAAATAATTTATACGAAAAATCCTCCATATCTGTACAACAGATTAACCTTTGCGAGGTCTAACAGGGGTAATAAAATAATTCCCTTTACTCACCGCAGCCTGATATCTGAATATCAATTTTTTATTCATTCTGTCCGGCTTTGGAACCTACTGCCCAATCATGTCCAAACAAACAACAATGAGAACAATTTTAGAAATCAATTAGTCAATCATTTCATAAGCCAAAACCTATAAAACTAATCCAATTAATTTTTGCCATCAAAGCTATTTATTTATTTAGTTTAGTTTAGTTTAGTTTATTTTTAATTAATAACTTATATATTACACTCAATCAATTTAAAAGTAATCATTCTTTAAATTAAGTGTTTAATTCCTTTCCATTTTGATATAATGTAACCTTTTTTATGTTTTTTTTTCTTCTTTTTAAACTTTATCGTTGAATTGTGATAACCTATTTATGTTTTAAACAAATATAATTCCTGCACTTTAACTATAAGATTTATATCTTGTTGTGTAGGATAAGCAAGAAATTCTTAAATAAAATAAAAATACAAAATGTCTATTTCAACATGTAATATGGTTCTCGCAATAAAAACAATAAAAAATTTATGTTTTATTACAAATATACAGCATATATTAATAAATAAAATATAGTTTATATTTAAAAATAAAATTAAATACATACATTTATATACATGTGTGTGTGTCAATTTATAAATTATAAATTATATTTTGTGGTACAAATTTATCCAAAAAAAGGAGATCTATGTAGCCTTACTTCGGCATGTATTAACACTTTTCATTATTTTTATCCGCTCACTTGAGATTTGTTAAGATAAAACTAAATTTACCTTTTATTTCTTTTATGAAATATACTATATCAATATGCTGTTGAACAGTTATTGCAAAAAAAATCGGGCCTAATGACAACATCTTGTGCCGAAATTTCTATGCTGGTTTCAGTGTTGTTGGTTCTTTGGCTGCAAGAAAGACAAAGGAATTGCTTATTTATATATTTTTATAATTATATATAAATAACTTACCTGTTTCAATAAATGCATAATCATTTATATCGTTAATTTTGCAAGGCAGCGTGGCATTTTCTCCCCGAAAAATGTTTTAATTATTTTGTAATCATTCATGTTTCATGATTAACTAACACTCGCGGATGGTTTGTTTCGACTGGTTGTTTCGACAATAAAGAGAATTTGCTTTACTGTTGAATGCAGGGACCGTAAATAACAGTTATCCGGAAAATTTTAACATAAAAACTCTTCATGTTAGCGCCAACGGAGACTTATAGTGTCATATACCAATAGATTCGAACTGACGAGCTCTTTCAGAATCTGTAGTGATCTTAAAAAAAAAGAGTTTTATGTTTTCCATCAAAAATAAAACTCATTTTAGGAGTTTTATTTTTCCCATCAAAAATAAAACTCATTTTAGGAGTTTTATTTTTTCGTCTAAAATAAAACTCATTTCAGGAGTTTTATTTTTTCCGTCTAAAATAAAACTTATCTGTGGAGTTTTATTTTATCCGTCTAAAGTAAAACTCATTTGAGGACTTTTATTTTTTCCGTATAAAGTAAAACTCATTTTACGAGTATTTTTTCGTCTTAAATAAAACTCATTTCGCCTTTATAAAATAAAACTCTTTTGAAGAGATTAATTTTTAAATAAAATTTTTAAATTTTATCTTAATGAAAATTCATTTGTTTACTTTTTTTTAACAGACTTTTTTTACTTGTTTAATTTAACAAACATTATTTTTTCCAAATTTTCTGGTGAAAGATTTGACCGCAGGTCGCTCAATACCAGCTTAAGAGCAGAGAATTCTCTTTCCACGCTTACTTGGGTTGCAGGAACACATTGCACAGTTTTTGCCAATTTATACAAGTAAGGATATGATATTTTTTTTGTCTCCCAGTATTCAAACAGCTGACATACATGTGTATTATCAACTTTTTCAAAAAATTTACGACTTGTAATATCGGAATTACGACCCATATTCACAATTTTAACAAATGTTTGCTATATGTGACCATACGTTAAGCAATACTACTTCATGAGATAAATACGAACAATAAAAAAAACACTTACACAAAGTACACCCAATCCTGTTTTAACACGGTATTTTTTACATTTATATTTAAGGGTTCTTAGTAGCACTTCTTTTTATATTGCCACTATTACGTCAGTTGAGTTGTTATTAAGACAACTGGTTGTGATCAGTTGTAATTTTTGTTATGTTTTTGTTCACTGCAATATAGCAAAGTTGTAAACCATTATACAAAAATTAAGAAATTACAACTCAACTCAGTAATAGGGGCCTTATTTCCTATTGATATTTGAAAAGAAATATCATATACACACGTACATATGTATATTCTAGGTGTCTTTTTTACATGATTTTTTTTTTTACATGGTATCCTTTGGAACGTATCTACCGTGTAAAAACAGGATTGGGTGTACAACAATAAGAAAGATGACGAAGCAAAAATCTCACATTTATGTTTATTAAAGTCAAAGTGCATTAGTAAAGTGACCTCAGTACAACAAAAATGCAACAACACAAAAAACAACAGGCATATTGCAAATATCAAAATGACTTTACAAAAAATATAAATAAACAAAAAATAAAACTCAAAAATAAAACTCAAACGAGTTTTATTTTTTGACGGAAAAAATAAAACTCCTAAAATGATTTTTATTTTAGACGGAAAAAATAAAACTCCTAAAATGAGTTTTACTTCAGACGGAAAAAATAAAACTCCTAAAATGAGTTTTACTTCAGACGGAAAAAATAGAACTCCTAAAATGAGTTCTATTTTAGACGGAAAAAATAAAACTCCAAAAATGAGTTTTATTTTAGACAGAAAAAAAGAAACTCCTAAATGAGTTTTATTTTTTGATGGCAAAATAAAACTCCATTTTTAAGAGTTTATTCGACCTTTTATTTTTACGTTGAAAAATAACTGTTAAAGATTGAGTTTTTTTTTAATTCTTAAAATAACTATTAAAAAATAACTTTTTTGATATCACTTATAACCGTTACGGTCCCTGGTTGAATGTGCTCATAAAGAGAATGTGCTTTAAAGCAAACAAAAATTATGGTATTAAAAATACCTTTTGTGTGCAGCAATATTATGATTTTAATTGTATAGTTGAAAATACATATATTATAGTAGCAAACGTATTAAATTATTTAAAATGGTTAGCTAGATCAGAGTAACTTTTTAGGTGTAAAAGACCATATAATATTATTTTAGCGAATTTAAAAATGTTAGGGACAAATAACAATTTTTAAGGTTATTTGATGACTATAATAAATTTATTAGGGTAAACATATTAGGTAAATATGAATAAAAATGGTCGTAGTGGCCATTCCTTAATCATGTTTTTTCTTTGCGTGTACATACATATGTTAAATTATAGACCGACAGTAAAAAATCTTTATGCTTTTATTTCTAGTCCTATAAAATTTAATTTGAATAAATTTTAGAAAAATAAATATCATGATTCGTAGCAGTGTTGGCGGAACTAAAACTATTTTGGAGAGGGGAACTTATATTGGTTCCATGATAAATTATGGAACAATCATCACAATATTCTGTTGAATGATTTTTTTTTTATTAACACCATTTATTAAAAAAAAATTCGTATAGAAGTGCAATTTTTTTTATAGCGTTTTACCTACCATATACATGTGGAAGCAATTTCTTGAAAGTCACAATACACTCAAACATTTGCAGTAATACAAATACTTTTTTTACTTTCCCCTCCCCAGTCAGCATGTGAAAGGTCGAATCACCAAACAGAGTATTTTAAGACCTAGATGACCAAAAACTGGTTAATCTCGAAAACGATTCGCAGAAATGCTTAGAAAGTGACTTGCTAAACCCTAGATGGTAACTGCTCGTCGAACCGATGAAAATCTTTTACACGTTATCATACATATAACTTTTTTATGTGGGTTCAAATTACGCTCTTATTTTCAACAACATTAGCTGATAACAAAAATTAGTAAAAATTCGTATCAAGTTTTGAAAGAGCAGAAAAGCTTTTATATTTCATGCTTTATTTAATTTAATTTTTTAGTAAAATGCATAACTAAAACATTTGTGTTGATTTTTTACATTAAAAATCGTTTCGCTATATTCTTTTTTTAAGTTCGTCGATTCGTCGAGTAACTTTAATATACTAAAATGAAGAGTTACCTATCAGGGTTAAAATTGATCATGCAGATGATCAAAATGCGACTCTTTTAAGTATTATTTTGCAGTCATGTTTAGCGCAGCTTAACGATGAACAATGGTTCTTTTGGTGTTGTTATATAACGTGTTGTTTATAACGGGACAATTTTTTTTACAGATTTTGAAGCAAGTGAGTTTTGTAAATTTTGCTTATGTCAGTAAGCCCGTGCTATAAGGAATAGAAATAATATAATATTTCATTTGATTTGTGAGCGATTTTATATAAAAATATTTAAAAAAAAATAATGTCGAAGTACCAGCACAAACTGTCTCGTAAATGAACAAAAACGCAAGTCATAAAAGAGTCTTTGAGATAAGTCGACGGTAGCTGAAAAATTCTTAAAAAAATTTTTCTCAAGTACTAGTCGTAATCGATCAGAAACGCGAGTCATAAAATACTATTTTAGAAGAGTCACGCATGGAATACCATTTTCTTTCGAACGAACAGTAATTACACTGTGCAAGAAATTTACACTTTTTTTCGTGACAAGCTGGGCACCTAGCGTTTTAACATAATTCGGGTAAGCTGAATCCAGTGGTGCCCGCGGTTTTTTAAGATTGGCTCTGGTTTTCGAGATATACCGTTATTTCGAAAATGAAGGAGGTTGCACAACATATGCTCACGTAACTCAAAAACCCTTTAGCTTCTTTCTAATATCCGCAGTCGTTTTAGAAACATAATTTTTTTTTTGGAAAAAAAAATAATTTTTTTAACAAAATTTCGAAAATTTTGTTTTTTTTAAAAAATTCATAAAAAATTCAGCTATGCTTCTAATTTCAGGTATGCTTCTAATTTGCAGACGTATATAAAACGAAATTCCAAACAAAACAAGCCATAAGTGATTAAAATCTACTTGCAACTTTTGATTTTATTCACAAAAGTCGACAAATTTTAATTAATTTAAGAATTTCATAAAACGCAATATTTGTATGGGAGCCCCCCTAAGGGGTGGAGATATATGGCAACTATGTTTTAAGAAAATGTTAAGAACAAAAAACATTGGAGGTCGGTCATACATTTTAGCCCCCTAGGAGTGAATCCTAGGCCTTAGAAAAAAATGATGGGAATGAAAAATAAAGTTGCGCTGGTCATACATTTGGCCCGTCTAGGGGTATCTCAGGCGCTGCAGGTGCAAAATTTAAGGCTAGGGTTCTACGCTTATAAAAAACAAAATAAGCTATAAGTGATTAAAGTCTGTCTACAACTTTTGATTTTCTCAGAAAAGATGAAATTTTTTTATTTTTTATAATAACCAAACTTAAAAACTTTAATACATTTATTTTTATTGTTAATTAGTTAAAGATAAAGTTTTCATTTAGAAATTTATTCTTCTTCCTCCTGCAGATTCCAACAAATATCCCCTAATAGCGAATCAAGTTGTTTGCCGCGATACCAGTGTTCGAGCCTGGCTGTTACTTGGTGAAATCTCTCGCCATGTTCATCAGACTCGGCTGGTGATTGTTCATTAAATTTTTCGGCCTAGTAATGCAAAAAATGTATTTTCAATGACATTCTAACTTTTAAGTTTCTAAATGCGGTTAGCATATTTTTGATTAAAATTCGCCAGTTTTCGGACCGATGCATCGGTCATCATCGCGATGATTTCCAAATACATTTTCTATTACTGATTTCACACAATTCCAGGCCAATAGCTCGATATCATTCAATGCAACCTCAAATTGATGGTCCTTCATAAGACGACGAATGTCCGGTCCATTAAGAGTTCCTGTAAAATAAAAACATTATGATATGAAATATAAAAAAAAATTTACGTCAAAATGTCATTGAAAATAAATTTTCTGCATTGGCACATTCTCCATATCGGCCCTTTGCTGCAATAGAGTCATAAGTCAAATTTGAATTTCTAGCATCTAAATTTTTAATTCTTTTCTCTAGAGTTGATATTTGTATGAAATTTTTACACAATATGAAGAAGCGATATGGTGATTAACTCCACATTATTAGCTAGTAGGCGGCCCTATGTTCCACTGTGAGTTAAAGCATTAAATACATTAGCTCTAAAATCAGCGTATTTGAGTTATGACTCTATTGCAGCCAAGGCTCGATACATACATTATGTTGAATAAAGAATTTAATAATTAAAAAAATCCTATGAATATGTAATATATTGAAGAAAAAGTCCCACAAATTCCGAGAAGTCGCCCCTAGTGGTATATAATGTATGACCGACCTCAATTAATTTTTTGTCCTTAACATTTTCTCAAGATAAACTTGCCCCTTATCGCCACTTCTTAAGGGGGCTCCCATACAAATATTGCGTTTTATGAAATTCTTAAATTAATTAAAATTTGTCGACCTTTGTGAATAAAATCAAAAGTTGCTAACAGATTTTAATCATTTATGGCTTGTTTTGTTGGCTTCGTTTTTGATATGCCTGCAAAAAATTAGAAGCCTAGCGCATTTTTTAATTTTTTGTGATTTTTTAATAAACAAAAATTTCGAAATTTTGATAAAAAAATTTATTTTTCTTTCAAAAAAAAAATTATGTTTCAATAACAATGAAATGAAATTTTATTGCGGAATTTTTTTTTTTAGTAATTTCAACAAACTAATCCGGTTTTTGAGTTACGCGAATATATGTTGTGCAACCTCCTCCATTTTCGAAATAACGGTATATCTCGAAAACCAGAGCCAATCTTAAAAAACCGTGGGCACCACTGGATTCAGCGTACCCGAATTATGTTAAAACGCCATGTGCCCGGCTTGTCTGTTTTTTCAACTAGCATAGTGTTATCGACGAAAAACGAGCGCATAAACGATTCATTTAATCGTGCAGAGGAGTCAAAAAATACTCGAATATGATCAAATGCAGAGCGGTAAACACTGTTGCCCACACATGCAGACTTATACAAATTTACAGAATTTGGGTAAAATAATAGTTGTCAATTTAATTTATTTGGATATATATATGAAAATAATTTTAATATTTTTCTTCAGAATAAAAATGAAATTTATGTATTTTATAACAATAATCTCATTAAAAAGTTAAGAATAAAAATCATTTCCAACTATTGTCATATAAATTTGTTTATGGGATAACATTGGCAGCTTTAATTCGGTAGGAAACAAAACAACACAAGCGGAGGCAAAATTAAACCACCAAAATAAAATTATATATATATCGTTCATACCCAATTTTATTGGATACTAGCTTAACCCAGTGCGCTTCGCTACCATCATTAAAATAAAATATTGTTACGTTGCAGCCTTTTCAATAACGTTTTATTTCCTTTGTAATAAACCTCTTGAGTTATTTTATTGCAACTTTATTAAAATAAAATTAAAAAAAAAACTTTTTACAATTCACAACTTCATTTAGAACTTTGTCACTTTAACACCGTAATTTTTAATTGCGACCTCTATTTGTGATCTACACACTTTAATGTTTGTACTAATACTGACTAACTATGCCAACCTTCACGAGTATTACTACTCTGTTCAAGTCCTGACGTCTAGATGGCTCTAGAATGTTCGACCCCTAATACCATGTTCAGATATGCACCTTTATTGAGTTTTGCGCAATAAATGCCATTATTGTGCTCAATCATTCATATAAAATTTAAATTTAGTTATTGTTCAATTTATACGAAATTGTTATCATAGTAATTAAAACTAAAATGCAACACTGTAACAAGTGTGTTTAGTGAGCAAAACAAAACTCACTAAACAAAGTGTCTTGACATTTGGCAACTGAAATGCATACCAAACAAAGGACCATCCATTCGGTCTACGCAAGAAGCCAGATGGTTATTACCTATAGATGTCAAAAGTTGTTAACCTATGCTTATACATGTACATTTTTGTTTGCGTTTTTGGTTTTTTGCCATACATACATGCATACAGAAGACGTTTTTCCTTTTTTACACTGTCAAACGCTAATTGAGTAAGCTAAATTGTGTATGAGTGAACAGACAGATAATTTTTCAATAAACTGAATATCTATACATATAAAATTGTAACGTTACTGACTGACTGACTAAATTATCATCGCACAGCCTAAAACCTGTATTTTAGTACTTTTATATCACCCCATCTATCTTTTAAATCCACTAACATAGAAATAAGGGTTATATCATATTTGAAACTTATCTAAACAATCTAAATACAAATTAGGTACTTTTTCAAAATTCGGACGTTTAAGGGGAAAAACCCGTAACTATTTTTGGTACTTTTTTTACAAAACTTTTTTTTATTCATTACATATACGTATTAAATTAATGGCTCCCACTACAATATTGAAATTTTTTATGTTTTAATGGAGAGAAAAAAGTACCCAAAAAGGGAAATACAGGAAATTTAATTTCTTACGTTAGCTTTTTGGTTCTACAACTGGCATTTTTTTTAATTATCGTTAATATTGGACCTAGAAGCATAATCTTCAGCATGCAATGTCCTGAGTGGATAAAGACCTATGAGAGAACTTTTTGGTACTTTTTGTTCTTCAATTGGTACTTTTTGAAGTTCCGTTAGTATTAGACCTAGAAACATAAAATTAAACATGCAAAGTCCTTAGTGAATGTGAATATGTTAGAGGGATCTTTTTGGTGCTTTTTAGTTCTTTAACTGGTACTTTCTTAATTTTCGTTAATATTAGACCTATTAACATAAAATTAAACTTGCAAGGTTCTGATTTTTTTTCAGTATTTATTTATTGAAACTTCATATTAAATTTGAACTAACAATAATAAATCAAATCTTATCCTAATATTTACTTTATGTTCTGCCAGTGCCAGACAAAAAAGATTTCGTCATCACGGTTTCTATTCACATATGTAGGTGTTTATCGCTCATCTGATTGGGTGAGTGCTGCAGTGTCTCTTCTTCTTAAGCGGGTGTGGCCGCCATAACTTAAAATATTTCGAGCTAATGGATTTGGGTACAGTTCCAGCCTTCTTAAATATTTTACGGCATATTTCGTTATCATAGTTTTTACTAATGGCACATTGATATACTTTTGGATATTTGAGTTTTTGACGTACCAGAGAGCGGCTGTGATTATTCGAAGAAGTTTATTTTGGTGCCTTTGAATTTTTTCGATGTTAGAAGCCGAGGCAGTGCCCCATAACTGAATACCGTAGCACCAAATTGTATTTAAGATAGAGTTGTAAAGTAGAAGTTTTCAATCGAGACTAAGAACAGAATTTCTTCCAATAAGCCAATTAATTTTAATTGCTTTTAGTTTCATTTGAGCTAATTTAGCTTCTATATGCCATTTCCACGTTAATATATGCGCATTTTTGCTCATTGATCTTTATCCTCCATTTTTTTAACCACCTTTCCAGTTCAAATATATGATCCTGTAAGTAACGAGATGCTTCTTGACAGTTTGCGTGTACGCTTAGACAAGCTGTATCGTCCGCAAATCTTGAGGTATTGGTGTAGCTCTTTGCTGGCATGTCCGAAGTATAAATTAAGAATAATAGAAGGCCCAGGATGCTGCCTTATGGGACTCCAGCGTTAATTGGCTGAGGAGAACTTAAAAAATCGCCTTCTTTAATAATAAATTGACGACCGACTAAGTAGCTTTCTTACAGCTTGTGTATGTTTGCTGATAAGTTTTGCTGCAATTTCAGTAATAATCCTTCATGCCAGACTTTATCAAAAGCTTGAGACACATCGATGAAGAGTGCGGAACAATATTTTTTTTCTTCAAAGGCTATTCTTATGACATTTACTATTCGATGAATTTTTTCAATTGTGCTGTGCTTCCTTCTAAAACCGAATTGATGGTTTGGAATTCATCTATTCTCATTTAAAATCGGCGTTAATTTTGACACTAGTGGTTTCTCAAATAGCTTTGAGATATTAGATAATAAGGTTATAGGCCTGTATGACTTAACTTTTTTGAGATCCTTTCCTGGCTTTGGTATCATAGTTACTAAGGAAACCTTCCATTGTTGAGGGTAGTATAGAAGGCGCAAAATAGCATTTAAAATAATAAGAATAATTTTCTTTGCTATACTTCGTAGCTCCAAAAGCATTTTATTACTGCTCCTGAGCCTTTTCGATTTCTGTAAACTCGAATCTTAGGGGAATAGCTGCTCTAACATTTACAGGCGGTAACTCGACTGCTATATCGTGAGATATATTAAGGGTAAATACATTTTTCAGATGATTAACAAACAGATTTCCTTTTTCAATATCATTTCTTGCCCAACTTCTATTCAAGTGTCTTAATGGTGGCTTAGATATAACTGGTCTATTAAAACTTCTAGCTGCACGCCATAATAATTAGTCTGATTGTGGAGTTGCATCAAGTTCCTTAAGATATTTTTCGAGGGAAGCTGTTTTATGAGACTGCAGTAACTTTCTTAGCCTTTTTGTGCACACTTTAATAAAGTCTTAAGTTGAGGGGATCTTGTAATATGTAAATATACCTTTTCTTGGTTTATTTCCCATTGCCAAATGTCACCATAACATTTGCTAGAACCATATTTGAATTATGATTTTTTTAAATTATACAGAAAAAATTCAAAATTGTATCTAACCACCAAATTCAGCATACAATTGGTTGATTTTGCACCCATTATCAAAATAATTATATACATTACTAAAAATTGTAAATTTTTAAAATATTTTTTTTCCAATAATGGATATTTTTAATTTTAATTAAAAGAACTGATCAAAAATTTATGTAATTTAATATAGCTCCGGGTTTTTCAACAAAAAATAAAAAAATAAGTGATTCGGTTACAAATTTTGTTAAATGTAAATAGATCTTACCAAATTTTTTTTAATTGATAAAACTGCTAATAAATCTTTCTGTGTAACTAGAATAGGTACTTGCATTTCAAAGATAAGTTTAAAAAACAATAATTCGTTAACGGTTTACCAACTGTTTTAAAGAGTATGTTCATCGAGATCTGTTGCATTTATTTTATTAAATCTACCACTAAAATTCTAGTGCAGGTGTTACCAACTTCTAACTATATTGATTACTTTCAAGCATTTCCAATAATTTAAGCGACAGAACATGCCATATTGAATTTCAAAGAAGTAAGTTAGGGCCAAAATTAGACGCCATCATTCTTTTCCTTTTTAACCACCAACGTTGCAACATACGCTAAAGAATTCTGGAATTCTGAAGAAAACTCCTGCGATTTTGTAACTAGAAAAAGGGTATATTGAACTTTATAAAATTTTCAGATAATTATTGCAATTATTTTTAGTGAGTTTTTGTAAATTTTTATTCTTAATAATCTTTAGATTACAAAAATCCGTCTGGTTTACTTAAAAAAGAAAACCCACTTACAAGATTTTGTCAAAAAAAAAAACCCTATGAATTGCCACGGATAACATAATTAATTGTTGGTTAAATTGGAAAAACCATTCCGTTTGAATTGAAAGGGCAATTACCCTCGAAGGAGAAAAGAAGGCTCTTTATTTAGTCCACGAAAAAAAAGAAGAATCTCTGACTCGACAAAAAAATGTGTAACAAAGAAAAAAAACCATTTATGAATGTGAAGTGAAAGAGAGGTGACAAAATTTGCTCCCTAAGTCAGTGTTTTTAAAAAATATTAAATTTTAAAAAGGAAAATATTTAAATTAAAAAAAAAATTAAATTTTTTTGTTTACGTTAGTTGCACTGAAGGAATTATTAAAGTGGTATGCTAAAATTTAATTGTTTAAAAAGAAAGGAAAAACCTATGAATAATATAATTCAACCGTGTTGTTCGAGCATAGTGTAACGCCATCAGCTAATTTTCGAAAAAAAAAAATTTATTAATTACAGATACGGACGAAAAGAAAGTTGTTAAAAAGATATACATATGTATATAGTATATAAGTGGCGTTTGTAAAAGAAATATATATTTATCCAAAAACTAAATAAGTTACAACTACGAATACTTTAAATGTTGATTATTAGTATGAAAACTTATCACAGATGGTTAAATAGTAAAGTAAAAGAAATTTTGATATGTAAAATATCAAAGAATTAAAAATCCGTTAACTAAAATTTTTGAGAAAAGAATACTTTAAAATAGAAATTATATAGAAAATTGTCGTGCATATGTGATAATAAGAAAAAAAATTTAATTTTGAAGAATAAAAAAAAAAAAAAAAAAAGAAAAAAACAACAGAAGTGTAAAAAAAAAACTATGTAAAGAACTGAGATAAAGAGGATCACTGAAAAAAAAAACGGAATATTTCAACAAAGATCAACAAAGAGAGCGGGGATTTGGAAAGCTTTTCAACGTCACTGCAAGTAAGTGTATTACATACCTATTCTCTTTTTAAAATTTGTGTGCATCAGCTTTGTTAGTTAAATTTTGTTAAAAATTGGACAGTAGTGTCCAAATTATTATTACCTTTAATTATTAGTGAAAATTCTATAAATGTGAGAGATTTTATATAAAGAACAAATTAAACTAACAACGCTTATGAACCAATTTTTTTACTTCGTCAAAAATCAATGTTTAGTTTTTTTTTAAGAAGAAAATATAGCCAAAAAAATTTATAATCGTTAAATGATTTAACAATTTTATTTTAAAAATAATATAGCAGCAAAATTTGAACCTGTCCTATTTTAATTTAAAGTTTTCCAATACATTGATTTTTGATATGTTCACTTTGCATCATTTGTTTTTTCTTCTTCTTGAAAATTAAGTTTTTTTTTCAAAAATAATCAAATAAAAATAATCACTTAATCAATGTTTAATTATAATAGAAAGAAAATTGATAATTAAGTAAAATGAAAATAATCACTTCTCAAAATAATTATTCGTATGAGTAACCGGGATAAATATATATTTAATTAAACGCGATCGATGGAAAGCTAAATCAAAACAAAGTTAAGTTAATAAATCTAAAAGTAACTACATTTTCCGGTAATAATATTTAGTTCTCGATCCGATTTACCACCTAGTTATGTTGCATTATGAACAATTAATTATTTTGATGAGCGCGAAATATAAAGAACATGGTTAATATTATTCATAAAATATTTTCATTATTGATTGATTAGGAAGGAAAATTTATTGAATTTTAAATTGGATTTGTGGAATAGTTGAAAATTTAAAAACTGATAAGGAGAATTTTGTTGAAATGTATAGTTTTAAATTTATTGTTAACGCTTTTATTAAATAGAATCCTTAAGAAAATTTTGAAAAGTTTGCTTTTAAGTTCATTTTTATTATACTTTGTAAATATGGTTAACATTTGAAATTGGAAATAAACATAATGTTGGAGTAAAACGTTTCGGACTTATCCTTTGGGGTTGAACAGAATTTAATCTTTGCGTTCGGGTTCTTCTTTGATTTAAATTGGTGGTTGGAAGAACAATGGTTAGGGAGGGTATAGAGCACTGGGCACCAACATCATTGCCCCGATTTATTAGATTCGACATGAATAACTTTCAAATACATTTCATTTTGCAATAGACAAGGTTTTTTTTTGCTTATTTTTGGGGAATCCATAGCTAATAGTTTTTTTTCCATAATTGTGAGCATCCAGTTTTAAACAGGGACTCTGTAATAATAATAGTAATGGTTGATTTGTTTGACGTGGGTCAAGAACCTCCCCAACTTCTGAAGCTAGAGGCTAAGACGGGTCCCACCGACCCTACGTCACTCTATTTAATAAGGATAAGAGGTGGTTCTGATAGGTTCTGAATAATGAAGGATTACGGGTGTTGCAGAGTGGCATTAGGCCTCTCGCGTTAATTTTTTAAGAGAGTAACCTCATCATTTCACCTAGGTATACCACCTACGTTTTTTTGGAAAATGCCATTACAATCTGTGCAATTGCCCCTCTCTTCGTACTCTCCTTTTTTCAGTCAAGAGACGCTCGACATCTGTAGAATATATGTTATTGTTGTTGGATTTCTTGCGGGTTATGCTGGAATGTTGAACAGTTAGTTTGAGATAACTGTCAAAATTAACAATAGCGAGATCCACGTTCTCCGGTGTACTGAGCGGAATATTTTCTGTGCAATGGGCACTAAGATATTTTTTATATTTTAACCAATTTATTAGTGTGGCTGACGTCGCAAAGTAACCAGACGTAGATACAATTCTATTTCGATTAAGCTCTTCAACACAAATGTTCGTTGCTTGTAGATATAATCTTTACGATGATCACACATTAAGCAGTGTTTGATTCGGGCTTTAATCAAAATAGCAGAACCTCCAGAGGCTCTATCTCGAGGTTCCTTGGTATCATATAATATATAACCATTGATTTTAAACGTCAAATGAGTTTCAGAAACCATCATTACATCAATTTGTTTACTTTTAAGAAAGTATTCTTGTTCATTTTTATGTTGGCTAATGCCGTTTTCGTTCCAAAAACAAATTTTTAAACAATTCATGGCTTGTTAAGTACAGCTTGCAATAACATCGATTGCATTCTTAACATTTCCTGCATCATATTACCCATTGTGTTCGTAAAGTTAGTTACTGTTGGCACTAGTGTTTCCATGGTTTTTTCTAGACGACTTA
This sequence comes from Pollenia amentaria, assembly GCA_943735925.1. Classification (NCBI taxonomy): domain Eukaryota; kingdom Metazoa; phylum Arthropoda; class Insecta; order Diptera; family Polleniidae; genus Pollenia; species Pollenia amentaria. The sequence continues at coordinate 113,393,919 of OX031006.1, read as the reverse complement.
AATTAGAAACTGGAGTTTCATCATTATTGGGAAAATCACCATCCATTGGCATATGGTTTGATTTTAGAACGTTAGGGTATGAGATTCTCTTAGTACCAGGCTGCGGTACCTGAATGTAATTAGTGTTAACTTGATTTGTTACCTGCATTTGAGGGAGATTAGGTTTCGGTCCAACCGAGTGCTTGACTGTTGAGTATACAGGGCATCCTTTATAGTTGGCAGTGTGATTACCACCACAGTTGCGGCATTTTTTACTTTGGGGTCGTTTTTAGACTTATCGCAGAGAGCTGTACCATGCAATTCTCCACATACAACACAAACAGGGCTTAAATGGCATTATGCCTTAGTATGACCAAATTCCTCTTATGTGGCTCCTCTATCGTTATTTTCCTATATAGGATATATTTCAGACTGTAAATGGGATGCGTTTCGTTTTTTTAAGCTTAACTTCGTCGGGTTGTAACTCCACTCGAAATAGTGGGCGGGGATTTTTTCTTTATTTTTAATATTTATTACATTTTTTATTTTGATGCCCTTCTCTTCTAAAAACATTTTTATCTCACCTGGGTCTACGCATGAGTCAATGCCCTTAATCACTACCTGAAGAAATTTACTGCTCTTCAGTTGGTATGTATAAAAGTTTTAATTTAGTGTTTCCAATTTAGTTATTACTTTACGAAAATCATCTTCACGATTAACTTGTATTTATGCCTCATTTATACTACCACGCTTTGTTGCAGCTACATGAAACGAATTTTCACCTATTACCGAGATCAAGTTCTTTATTAATTCATTAGAGTTTCGCTCACTAAGATATATGAGGGTTGGCTTAGAAGATTTTATAACGGTTTGTGCTTCCGAGGATTCCTTGTCCAGAATTGTAAAATGATTTTGTGAACTTATTCTATCAGCTGTACCATCTTTTAAAAACTTTTTGGACCGAAGCAACTGCTGAAGAGGTGGGGCTGCGACCCCATTTAAGCCCTATGTGTACCTATCAACACCAACTTGTACTTGGGGCTTTTGACTACTTTTTACTAAGTTTTCCATTATGCCTGATTTGGGGTACTTCATCACATATTAAAATTGTTTTTGCCGCTGAGGCCACGCTTGCAGGTTTTATATTGTTTTGTTGTATTGAAATCAATCGTATTTTTAGACGCAGAAAGTGATACTTAGTTTTCTATTATGCCTGATTTGGGGTTAATATTTTTATCACTTATTAAAATTGTTTTTGCCGCTGAGGCAAGGCTTGCAGGTTTTTTTTATTTGTTAGTGTATCAACCGTATTATTAAATACAGAGGGTGAAAGGCATCGCGTGCGAGTAATAGTTTTAACCGTTAGGAATTTGCTATCATCGATTCTTGTTTTTTATTTCTGCATCTGTTTCGTTAACACACACTGTGATATATGCGTTTCTATCATTCTGTTTTATTGTTTTTGCACTATTTTCACACATAAGCGGTTTGTTTTTTTACTTTTTACTGTTTACAATTGTGCTCTTCTTATTATTTATTGTTTATCAACACCCAGAATAAAAACAAAAAATATTTTTGCTCAAAATGTGTTTGTTTATGTATGTACAATGTACATTGTACATATATTTTTTTTTTTTTTGTTTTTCTTATATTTTCTTGTTTTTAATATCGTATTTATTTACGTTTCGTAAATTTAATAATTTAAATTAAAAATTGTATGCGTCCATTCACTTTTTAATTTTTTGTTCTTTAACTGGTACTATTTGAATTTGCGTTACTATTGCACCTAGAAGCATAAAATTATGCATTAAATGTCCTTAACAGCCATACCTAAACAAGAGCGGAACGCGTTTTCTAGCTGTCAAAAATCCTCATGCTCATACAATTTGTATGTAGCATACCGAAACAACGCGACGGCAACGCAACGGTAGCGCTTTGCAATTGGAAAATTCGATTTTGACAGCGCGTTAAAATAAACAGGGCTGCTATATTTGTTGTTTTGACAACCCTGTTTTTATTGTTTGATAATAAATAATGGCAAATTAGCTACTTTTAGGTCAAACTAGAGGTTTTAAATCAATTTCTTATGTCTTTTATGAGGGTTTTAGTCAGGACGAAAGTTAACACTACTGATTATGGCACAACGCTGACGCTCTTATTTAGGTATGGCATATCAGCGTAAAAGCTACGCTGAAGAAAACGTTCCGCCTTCCGCTCTTGTTTAGGTATGGCTGTAATAGACAAGAATCTATAAAGGGCTCTGGAGACTTTCAAATAAACCCGTCAATCAGTGCATATGTGTTAGTGTCGTGTATTTGAGGCTTTTTCGGAGACGTACAAATAAACACGGCAATCAACAATTGTATTTTGTAAAAATCCAAAATATTTATATTTTTCATGACAACAAACACAAAGAAAATAATTTTTTTTTGTCAATCACAACAGGAGACTATCAAATAATCAGCCATCAAATAAAAAAATCAAAACTTTTTGATTTTCATCAAGCATTGCCGACAACGCGTATGTGTACCCGAAAAATAACGACTGCACGCACACAACTATGTGATTGATGTATTTATTTGATAGTCTCCCGGGCGTTTAAGAAGGAAATTTGTGGTACTTTTTGGTTTTTTAACTGGTACTTTTTGAATTTCGGTTAGTATTGGCCCTAGAAACATAAAATTGAACATCCAACGTCCTGAGTAAATGAGAATCTGCTAGAGGAGCTTTTTGGTACTTTTTGGTCTGAAACTGGTACTTTTTGAATATCCGTTATTATTGGACCTGGAATCTTAAATTCAACATACTTTTTTGGTACTTTTTTCGTTTTTTAACTGGTGTCTTTTTTAATTTTCGTTTATATTGGATCTACATACATAAAATTAAGCATGCAATGATTTGCTGTTAATATTGGAAACATAAAATTAAACATGCAGGTTCGTGAGTGAATGAGAATCTGTAAAGGGGATTTTTAGTACTTTTTCCTTCTCTAACTAGCACTTTTTTAATTAAAGTAGTACTTTTTAATTTAATAATTATTGTTGTTCATTAAATAAAAAAAGGGAACAGGTGTTTGGTACTATTTTGAAATTCGGTAACACCTCTATTTTGGTACTTTTTTGTACCCCATCTATCGTTTAAATCAATGAACATAGAAATAAAAATTATATAAAACTCGTAACTTATTTAAAAAAATTCAGGTGCAAATTTGGTACTTTTTCGAAATTCGAACGGTTAAGGGGTGTAAATCATACCTAATTTTCTTACTTTCTCCAAGATTTTTTTCTCCATCTATTTATCTTTCATCGCACAGCCTAAACGCCTGAAGCTAAAAAGTTGACAATTGGGCCGGAGGCAGGCTTCTCGCCAAATCGATCGCGCTATTAATACTTATTGTTGTTCAATAGAAAACAAGGCGGTAAAAGCGGAAATTCGCTAACCTCATATCTGATAAGCTAAAAGAGATACAAGAAAATTTAATACCTATAATTGTTCAGAACAAATTAGCACTTTTTTGAAGTAAGGAGTAAACGGGTAAAAACTGTATTTTGAAACTTTTTTGTTACGTCATCTTTATTTTAAACCAATCAACATAGAAATAAAAATTATATCACATTCGTTACTTATCTAAAAAATACAAATACGAATTTGGTACTTTTTCGAAATTCAATCCAAATGGGGTGAAATTTTGTTACTTTTTTTAACACATTTTTCTTCATCTATTATCTTTATCTATCTTCTTCTATATATATAAAATAGGATGTGTGTATGTATGTATGTGTGTATGTAACGTATGGACTCCAAAACGGCTGGGCCGATTTTGATAAAGTTTTCAGGGAATCTTCAGAATATTCAGGCGGGTGACCCTGTGAAGTCTGATTTCTGATTTTCGGTCTGGGGGCGGAGGGACGTGGCAAAATCCATAACTTGAGAACGGCTTGACCGATTTGAACGATTTTTTCTTAAAAATGATCGCCATGGTCCAACTTAGGTTTTGCCCCGCTCACTTTTACGCCCACTTTTTTCGATTTACCTAAAATTAGAAAACGGCTCCATCGAGTTGACTAATTTTTCTTTCAAATGTTCGTATTAATCAACTTTAAGTTTTCATCGAAAGAAAAATTTACCACGCCTACTTTTACGCCCACGGAACCATCCGGAATGCCACCGCATGTACTAACATTAAAGGTTGGGTCACCGGTAATTCTTATTCGCAACTTAAACGCACCAAAGTTATGCAACGGAACCAGATTGACCATCAAAAACTGTTCACCAAATTTAATCGAGGCAACAATCATCGGTGACAGATTCAAAGGCGAAGACGTACTTATTCCACGAATTCCGATGATTTCCAACGATTTACCATTTGAATTCAAGCGGCTCCAATTCCCTTTGCGTCTTGCCTTTGCTATTACCATCAACAAAGCACAAGGCCAATCATTGACTATTGCTGGCTTAATTTTGGAAAATTCATGTTTTTCACACGGCCAGTTGTATGTGGCTTGCTCCCGAGTTGGCACCCCAAAAAATTTATACGTTTTTACACCAAATAAAAAAAAAACAAAAAACATTGTCTATCCGCTAGCCTTAAGATGAAGTAATCAATAAATATAATTTCCAATTTGCCTTAAATACATGTGTTTCTTTTTTCATTGAACCCATATCTACACCATATGTAAGTTATTCTGTAAAAAAAACTTTAAGATAGGTATTTCATGGATTTTTATTTAAAGGCCGTAAATTTCGTTTAAAGATCAATTTAAATCGTCTGGTAATACAACACTAATGTTTGCTTAGGGCTAGCAACGCAGACCGGGTCAGCTAGTATAATATAAAATTGTAACGTAACTGGCTGCTTCATTATCACTTATCCCAAACTCCAGAAGCTTAACAGTTGAAATTTGGACCGGGGGCTGGTCTCTCGCCAAATCGATCCCGCTAACCTCATATGCCGCTAAAAAGACACCAAAAAATGTATAACTTATTTTTGTTCAATAAAAATATAAGCGGACAGGAGACGGTACTTTTTTAAAATTCGGCCTTTTAGGGGAGAAAACGGGTAAAACAAGTATTTTAAAACTTTTTTGCTATGCCATCTATCTTTTAAACCAATAAACATTAAAATAAAAATATATCACATTCTTAACATATCAAATACAATTGAAAATTTGGTATATTTTGGAAATTCGAGCGTTTAAGAGGTGAAAATCGTAACTATTAGCGGGTTAAAACCTAGAAATATAAACTTTGGCGTAAAAATATGTCTACGAAAGAAAAGGAAATGCTAATGAAGTAGCGGGTTAATTGCTAGTTAACTAAATTAAAATGTATATCTGTACACCATATAATGTCTATTATGTTAATTAAGCTTATGCATCTATACTTATCTACATTGACACTATGGCTGAATTCAAATTGAGCTATTATACATCAATAAACTGAAGTATACTTTAAGGATTAATCGAATCTTCTAGAAAATTACAGTGGGGTTGACGTACAATTCTGCATAAAAATTTTAACATTACATTTGTATTACAAAATTCTGTACAGTGATTTTTACATTAGAAATATGCATTTCTAATGCAATAACAATTTAACTAATAAATTTACTAACAAATACAATAAATTAAACTAATTCTTAACTGAAGTTACTTTCGTAACACTGCCTCCCACTTAAGCCTGTTCACCCCAATTAGGCTCAGAATCAACTCTTCCATAAGGGGCTCATCGTTCTAAATGAACAACTTTCATTTTGGCCCTTGGACTTTTGTATTTCTGTATACGATATACAATGTCATTTAATTTCTTTATAACCTTATATGGCCTATTAGAGATGGGCAAATTGAAAAAAGATATCGATATATATCGTATCGATATTTTTTAAGAGTATCGATATTTACTAATACAAAATATCGATGTATCGAACGTATTATTGAAATTATTACCAAATTTCAATACATATTTACATTGGTACAAACATATTACATGTAATTCCATTCTAACCTTTTATTGTTTCTTTTAATTTCAAGTTTACTGCCTGTCCCTCTTTTTCGAACGAAACTTTCATTCGCTTAACTTTTATTTTAAACAAAAGCCGATTTTAAAATTTAGTGTTTAATGTAAGTTTTGCAAGCGAAGTTTTCGTTTGAAGTCTACAATAAAAAAAATTTAAAAAAAAGTAAAGAATACAAAAAAAATTTTATTTATTCGCCATATGAAATCTAAACAAAAAAACTAATTGGGATTATATAATGCCGGATTAAATATGTATATACTGCCGGTAAACGAAACTTGTAACACATACAATACAAGTAAACTGTGCAATATTTTATTTTTAATAGGTATGTATATCAGAAAATTCTCAAATAAAAAAAAAAAACAAAATATTTTTTTTATTAATATCATTCCAACCTTTATGAGTCTATTTCTGCTAATACGACATAATTAAGGCGATTCTTTGCATAATTCTAGGAACCCTTTCCAGAATTTTTTTTCTGCGCTTATTTTTTTGTTGTCATCTCTTTAAAAACCGAGACAAAACTGAACTGTGTAATCTATGAAAATGTACAATGGAAAAGCGCCGTTATTGTCTTAATATCAGTTAAAAAAACATCCCTGCGGGAAATTTGTGTCTATTGCTCTTAAGGCACGTATCCCGTGACCAGTGAACAAAATTTTATAATTAAAAGGAACGAATTGTGATAGGTAAAAACCAGACCTATCACTTAACTGGTGATAATGTGTTTAAAAAACTATTCATGTGACTGGATTTTGTGCGGGTGGTGGCTGATTCTGTGAAGTTCTATTACTTTATATGAAGGGATTCTACTCGTATCATATTGACATGGTTCATTTGTGACAATATCTGCGACAGGCATTATTTTATCCGAAATTGGATGTGTCCATTAAGGTTATTTCAGTGACCTCTTACAAAGTGTCAAAAAGGTGCCAATTAACTCCTCGTAGGACATCGCCATGTTAAAGTGACTTGTCACGTGACAAGTTTAGTGTTAGTTCCCTTTCCCCTAGGGATATGATGCAATTCTTAAAAAAACAACAGTATTGTAAGCAGTTGAGCAACGGTTAAAATGTTGAATTTTATTATAAAGAGATCTTAAAAATATCGAATTCGATAGTCGTAGATAAATATCGATGTATCGATATATGGGTATTTTTAATATCGGCGATATATATCGATTATAATATTTTTAAATATCGATATTTTGATATATCGATATTTGTTTCCCATCCCTATGGCCGATTCCAATGTATTTGTAGTTTAGCAAACAATACTTCCTTTTGTTGTGGATTCCTTAGCATAACCAACTGGCCCTTCTTGTATCCTTCAGAATTCACCGCTCGATCATATCTGGACAAAATACTGTGACCACTAACGTATTACGAAGTTCGTAAGGATTTCTCCGTTCCAAGGAATATACCTGTTTATCTTCCTTTACATTAAGTGTTCGAGAGTTGCACTGCCGGCGCGGCGCACACCTTGTATTTGTTGTCCCTCTGGCTGTAACACACTTTCAACAGTTTGCTATGCAGTCCGTCATGGCTTGCTTACAACCAGAGCTGCCGTTTTTGGTTATTTCTAACCAAAATTGGTAATTTTTTTCTCTATGTGGAGATGTGAATATTTTTTTCAATTTGGTTACTATATAAAATATGTATAAATATGTCTTTCTTGATACACTTTCATCGCGTATTTCGATTCGAAGGGAACTATATACGACTTCGAATAATGTGTACTTTGCACAACGATTTTCTCATTATTTGTTTCAAATGAACGGAAGGTTTTATACTTTATCGAAAACGAAAAATTCCTTTGAAAGCAGATACCATATATTTTTTTAAAGATATTTGTTTAGAAAAAAATTACCAATGATTTTTATATTACAAACGGCCATGTTCTGAAATTGATATCAAATAAAGTTTTAATCGATGGAGATTTTCAACTTTTTTTTTTAAATGAGCGTAGTTTCTCCTAATTTTAATGCCCATTTTCTCAATGTATGGACAAATCGCCTGTTACTTAATCTCCACATAAATTTATTAGACAGATAAACTGTCCGTTAACGATTTTGGTTTTCTTAATATATAGACAAAAACATAGTTTGCAGTTGGCAGCGTCTCTCAAAATATATGTAAAAGTTGGGAGTCAGCGGATTGAATTTATCTGTACGGCAAATAAATAATTGGTAAGCTTTGCGACAGAATAGAAGCAAATGAGGCATCGTGAAAACCAAATTTCTTTAATGTGCAGTTTTTCGTTGGGACAAAGATAATCGTCTAATGAGAAAACGGTCATAAGAGTAATAAAGTTAGTGGTACGTAAAGAAGAAAGAGCATAATATCAATCTAAATCGATTTCAGAAAATGACTGAAAAAGTACACAAAAGTAGTTTAAGTGTTTCTTAAACTTGAATAGAAGTAAAATGTTCTAAGTTTACATTAATTCAAGAAGTATATTTTAATTTATTGAAATACACATTTGTAGGAATTTTAACGATTTTTAAAAATAAATTGATATATAATCTACAATTTTAGAGTTTATGGAATTACTGTAAGAAAATGGCGTGAATTTAAGAAATTTTAAATTAAATTTTTTATAACCTGTCGGTATGTATATTTTTTTAATGTTCTTTGGCAGTATTTTACAAATTTCGTTTATTGTAAACGATACATACATACATTAAAAAAAAAAAATAGCCAATATTAACTTTCAATATACCGAATTTTGTGTGGACTTATAAAATAAATATATTTCTTATGAAAAAGGTCTCAAATTAATAAAAACTTTTAATATAAGTTTCTCGTTATTTGTTAAATATGTACAAGATTAATTTGTAGTTCATATTTTCCTATTAATTTTAAAGATTTTTTCAATTAACAAAAGGTATTTCTAATTTGGTTATATATTTTCACATTTGGTAACTTTTTCAAAAATTTTGATTGTAAAAATGCTGTAAGTCGTGGCAGCACTGCTTACGTCCAACACAGTCAAAGTGATCCTTGAACATTTCTACGGTTTTCTTTACACTGAGATGATCACCACCAGTACTGTTATGGATTGTCCGCACCACTTTTCATACTTTAGTAAACGGCACAACCATTAGGCTTTTAACTGCGTTGCCATTGGCGCTCTCCCAGTTCGACCAACCATTTGTCATTTGACGACTCTTGCACTGTACCCAATACGCTTTTATCAGTAGACCATCTGATGCAATTTCTTCAAAAGTGGGTCTTCTACCTACTCTTTTGGCCCTCATCATCTTAGTCAATACGGAACCACTTCTTTGTGCATTTATTTGCTGGACTCTACCTGTAATGAGCAACGTTCACTTATGCATTCTCTTTTATCGGACTTCGTACAGTGCCTGGCCTCCCATTTACTAAGTTGTCTTACATGAGCAACCACTTCATCACGTTTTTCAACTTTGCCTCGCTTCCATTCACAACATCAAGGGGTATTTAAACATCTTTCAAATTGCATGATGTGTTTTCCCATATCCAGACTTATGTTTTGATGAATCATAACATCTGCGCCAATCAGTACTTCGTCTACAATATCAGCCCCAAGAAAGTTATTAAAAGTGACAATATTATCAATTCTTAATACCACACGTGTTTTTCCTATAGCTGTTCGCAAGCTCACTCCGCTGAGTGGTTCGACCGCTCCTCTCACCAAGTCAGGTCTTATAATTGAAAATCCTGCACCAGTGTCGAAAGTCAAAATGCACTTTTTGCTATCAATTAAACCACTTGTCGTAACACTTCTATTGCTCTTTTGCACAACCAAAGTTATTGTCGAGTCCTCAGATGGTGCCACCCCCTCCATACTTAACGGCGACTCCAATGATGACTAAGTCTTTTGTCATTTCTTTGCGGCGAAAAAGATCTTGAACGTTTCCCGGTGCTTTGCAGTTACGCTGTATATGCCCAATCTTACCGCAGTTATAGCATTTCACTTTGTTTCTGTCCAGCTTCTCGCTTAAAACCCGCTTCCTTAAAACTCTTAAATTCTTTCATGACATCTCTATCATCAGCAGTTACATCGAGCCTTTGCGGCTTATACGACTGCTGCTTTGCAACTATCCTTGCAGTTTTCTGAGCCAGGGCAAACGATAATGTTTCTAGAATCGTTGACTTTAGTGATGCACATACCGCATACTTAATATGAGCATCTCGAATATCGTTAATGAATGCTTCAATCGTGAAGCTGTCCAACAATGGATGGCTCTCACCAGGGTACGTAAGCTGCACCAACCGCTCAATCTCCAGTGCGAAGTCCTTAATGTCTCCTTAGTCTTTTACAGTCTACCTTGTAATTCCATTTTGTAGATTTCCTCTTTGTGTTCTCCACTATATTAACGACGCAGGGCTAGCTGGTAGTGAGCTAGTCTATCAATACCGGGGTTGCGGGTTCGATTCCCGCCAGAGACTCTGGTCTCCTGCAGACAAGTGAAGAGCTTCGCGGGATTAGCGTAGGAATAAAAAAAAATTATGCCATCAAAATTGTTTCTACAGCTACCTGGTACACTTTGCAAAACTTTCGCTGCCTTTTAAGGCCAAAATTAACAGAATTGCCTTTTCTTCATTGTTCCATGCGTTTTTGTTTCAAACTGGAACTTATGCACATCAAGTGGAATACTACCAGCAAAACTTGAGGCTTTTGTTCTACTCGAGACTACTGGTAAAACTAGTACCATTATTAATGTTGTCTCCAGATGGTGTGGTTTTCCATCAACTTCTATTTTAACATCAGACAACTTTGTTTGGAATTCTATTTCCATATCGTTAGCTCTTTCTTTATAATAGTTGTAATCTCTTAAAGCTTCCAAGTTTTTCATTAGTAGCCAGAAGCTTCTCATTGGTTATTCTAGAATTCTATTGAACTTCAACTAGAATAACGGTCGAATTTTCCTTTATCATCATCACCATTTTTCTAGAATTTTCAACCATTTTTCTACAATTTTCTTCCGACATTTTTTCCATTTTTGCCATCATAGCAGCAAACATTGTGTTTAAATCCATATCACTCGCCCCTGCACGAGTACATACCTCAATTTCTTCTTTATACTCGAATTCGTTAATTTTTATTTAATATATTTTATATTTGCAATCCCACTTCTGACACCAATTGTTACTGCCTTTTCAATAACGTTTTTGGTTTATTTCCTTTATTACAAACTTCTTGAGTTCTTTTATTGCAACTTTAATAAAATAAAATAAAACACAACACTTTTTACAATTCAGAACTTTATTAAGAACTTATGTCCTATTTTCAGGATAGTACTTAAATCTATATTATGTCAATTTTCATATAAACTTGACTGATATTTTGAGTTTTATTAGAAAAATCTTACACTTAGTCCTGACCTTCCATTGTTATGTTTGCTTAAGAGCAAAACGTTGGCAGAATTGGCGACGAAAAATAGTTTATGTTCTTCGATGTGGGGAAAAAGTATGGCAAGAAAACCCATATAATAAACAAAAACAATAATCCATATGGCTTTTATTTATATGGCAATACTGCAGAGATGTTAGACATCGTTGTGCAAACAATGGTTTTCACAACGCTCTTTAAACCAGGGTTTCGAAAAACTGCTAAAAGCAGTCAAAATTTGCTAAAAATTTCATTTAATTTCAGCAACATGCTGAAAAAAAAGAACTGTATTTTATTTTCTTCCACACTCACACTTAAAACAGTTGACACAGTTCATGCATTTTCTGGCCCGCTACGGCCTTCGTTAGCATTCTTTATGTTGCTTATGAAAAATAAATAATTCCCAATATCTATTTGTTAAAATAGTTGAGTTAAATACATTCAATTTATAAAGTATCACTATCCAGTGTGACATAAAGAATGCTGACGAAGGCCGTAGCGGGCCAGAAAATGCATTACATTCTGCTGATGTCTAATAATTGTAAATTTTTCTGCACATAAATATACTTCATTGCTATCCAACGGAAAGCTAAGGTAAAATGTAACAAGAAAATACAATATAATAGTCTGGTAGTGGATAAAGTCATTCCTAAAAAAAAAATTTGGTTTATCACAAATAATTTAAGTAGCAAACAAGTAAGAGTGACATATATGACTGCGACGGATCTTTGATACCCTCCAACGACAGTTGGAATATTTCAGGCGTGGGCCCCAAACTGGATCTATAAATAATGAATTAATCTTTATTAAAACGGATGTCACTATTAAAATTCATCGCGGTTTTGACCTACATATGTAAAATAATCGATGGACAATAAGAAAGCTTTATCCTTTTATTTTTGGTCATATTAAACTTTATTTCAGCAAATTTAAGTAAAATGTCAGTTTTAGCGGAACTAAAATTTTTTTTGAGAGGGGAATTCTGTAAATTGATTTCTGGTATTAAAGAACTTATTTTGATATAGAAGTGAAATGTGGTATAGCTTTTAATAGTTTTAAGGTGGTTTTCAGAAGGCTGCTTAATATGTGACATAAGGTAAATTATGTACCGATTATTACAAAATTGCATGGTATTATTTCTGGCCATATGAAGCTTAATTGGAAAAATTTTACGACAATATCTATATCTGCTACGGTTTTTGGATTATTAAATAATTTCTCAGAGCGGATATTACTCGTATATGGGGAATATGGTTAATTTTGGACAGATCTTCATGATATTTTCTACTGTGATTTGAAGCTGTTGAGAAACTATGAAAGACCAAATTCTGCTACAAAAACATTATTCGTTACGGTTTTATGCGTATGGTAAATTGTGGACCGATCGTCACGAAATTTTACAATATGATGTTAAGTCTTATAAAACTGTGACTTACCAAATCTTGTTGCAGTAGCATTATTTGTAACGTCTAGTTAAATAACACGAATTTGTGCCAAATCTCATATTAATCCGTGTATTATACCACCATTTATGCTAGATTTTGTAACAAACCTATCAATTTTTAAGGGAGGTGGTTCCACATTTAGACTCATAACTCTCATCCTAACTAAACTGCATTGGAAAGCCAGAAGCAATTTGACACCAACATTCTTGTTTTCTTTTGAGCTTTTCGAAAGTGAGCAGCGTGTTTTCAACTGACGGACAGATGGACGGACATGGCTAAATCGACTTTGAATTAATAAATGACCCACAATATACATATATATTTTATTGGGTCTGAGATGAGTAATAAAAAAGTTTCACAAAGAATGACAAACTTAGTGTACCCTCATTCACCACTAGTGGTGGTGGAAGGTATAAAAATTTTATATTTTAAACTAACAGGAAATATTTTTTTATTTCCTTTTTTACTATAAAAATCTTATTATCATAATATCTTTAATGTGTTTTAGTGGTTGAGATTTTCACTGAATTATTATCAAGTAAAAAATAGTATTTAAATTTTTCATAAAATTTATATAACGAAAATTAATAATTTTAAATAACAAGTATGTATTGTAATTGGCATTCCAAACATAACAAATTATTTGTTTCGTTCTATGAATAATTCTTTTTCTCTTTTCTTTTATTTTATTTAAACAACAAAACAAATGTGTTTTCAACTTTACAGCACTCAATTCATTCAACCAACCAGTTTGTGTTTACGTTACTGTATAGTCGAACTGCCAGTTTCTAGCTACGTTGTTTAGTAAACTAAAAAAAAGAGTTTACGTCAACTGCATACACAGCAGCTTCTGGTTTTCAGTCGCAAGTTCAGCAGGCTGTGTGTTTAAAATGGAGGAGTCTGCTGCTGATTCTTTTGACTGCTGAAAAAAAATGAATTGTGTTACTATTTTTTCAGTAACTGTGCGCGCACAGTTCAACTGTTTTAAATATGTATGGGGATAAAAATTGATATTTCGAACTATTTTCAGTTTAGTTGCATGTGTAAAAATAAAAACTGGCGACTTAATTTTAAACACTGGTTTAAACAAGAACAAAACATCGACCAAAGCAGTCTTCACTATCCAATTTAATGTGCGCACAAGAAATTGTTTGTTGCTTTTACCAGGGACCGAAAATAACAGTTATTTTTAAAATTTAAAATCAAAAAGTCAGGTGGATATAATTTGTCTATCAGATATTTGAATACAGCATATTGATGCTGTTATGCTAAGGAATAATAAACTTAAAAGACTTTAATTTTTTTGACTTTTATCAAAAAGTCACTTTATAATAATTATTTTTTTGGTCCAAAATAAAAGTTAAAATTTTACTTTTATTTTTTAAGTCAAAAATAAAAGTTAAGATTTGACTTTTATTTTTTAAGTAAAAAATATATAAGTAAGTTAAAATTTGACTTTTATTTTTTTAGTCAAAAATAAAAGTTAAAATATGACTTTTATAATATGACTTTTATTTTTTAAGTAAAAAATATAAGCTAAAATTTGACTTTTATTTTTTAAGTCAAAAATTAAAGTTAAAATTTGACTTTTATTTTTTAGGTCAGAAATAAAAGTTAAAATTTTACTTTTGTTCCTATTGAAAGCAGATGTTAAAAAACTTAAATAAAATTTTAATTAAATATTAACACAGTTTTTATTTTTAGAATTATAAGTATTAAAACAAAAACAAAAAGAAAACAAATTATAATAGAGTACATACTATGTATACAAAAACGTTTATTGGCTAGAAAGTTAAGGAGTTGGTTGGTGTTTTGCATATTTTGCTCTGAAAATACAAATTACATTTAATTTCCTTTATTTCAATAATAAATTGTTCACTCTTTGATTGCAATGACTCAGAATTCAATTTCACCATTAATATAGCTGCCAAGCTCTGTTCAGACAAATTGTAGCGCAAGTCGGTGAGAACAATCTTAAGTGCTGAAAACGCGCGTTCTACACTAACTTGTGTCGCAGGTACTTGATGAATAATACATGCCAAGTCATTTAGACGGGGATATAAACATTTTTTGTTTTCCCAATATTCCATAAGGTGGACATCAACGTCAATACGCTTCTCCTTGTATGATTCAATTTCCATGAAAGCTTTGCGAACGAAATCTTTGGAACATTCATCGTCTTCATCGGACGACGCATCTGATAGCTCCATGCCTTAGAGTCCAATTCGTAATTTTGAGGAGCTGCTTTGGTTTGTTGCCGCATCAAATGGGAATGACTCACTACTGGATGTTGTTGGTAGTGGATTAAGACAAGTCTAGTTAGTGTATATAAAAAATAAGAAATAAATAAAAATTTTCTTGTGTATTACTAAATCTCAACTTTCATAATTTAATATAGTTACCTGTTCATTAGTTTGGATTTGTAGGATGATGTTTTTTAAATGTTTTTTTGCGCGTCCAATTTTTTCTTTCGACAAAACTCTTCTAAATCTTGGATCCAAAAATAAAGCTGAATACATGGTATCATTTTCCATCAATTGTGACTGCCTTGACTTGATGCATTCAACGAGAATTTTACTAATTTCAGTCGTATTAGATTCCAACTCAAACATCATCTCCAGCCATGCTTTATAAAAGTTTCCCAACAGCAATTGACTTCTTTGCAAACTTAAAGTTAAGATGTGCACAGGAGTAAGAACAGATATGATAGTCTCTATTTCCATCCATTCCTCAGAATTCAGTTGCTTGGATACAGCTTCGTTATCTAGGCCAAAATCTTTCAATTTTAAGACACTCTTTAACATTGTAAAAGTTGAGCTCCAACGTGTTGGTACGTCCAATTGAGGTTTCGGCAATTTTAAGTTCTTAATTATGAAGCTGAAATATATAAAGCAATAAGATTAATATTTCGCGATTAAGAGTTATAGTTTACCGAAATGAAGCAGTTCTTAACAGCTTATATAATTCTCGAGCTTTTCCAAACCAGTTTTGATTTTGGTTAGATAAGAAGTCTTTTAGAGACAATTGAAGTGTGTGGGCAGCGCATTTTATTGACACAACATTCTCGTACACAATTCCTTCCGTAATTTTTTCCATATTGCTATACGTACTTTCGTCATCTTGACTGTCTTTACTCTCATTTTGCGACAGTAATTCCACACATTTTACTAAATTTCTACCATTGTCTGTAGTAATTGAATATATTTTCTTAATATTGATCTGGAAGCTTTTAAGTATATTCTCAATTTCTGCCTGCAGGTTTTAAGCAGTATGTTTTTTCTTTAGTTCAACCATAGCCAAAGTGTTAATTACGATCTTCTTATTTACTATTAATTGAACATTCACTCCCAATATATACCGATCATTTCGTGTGGCCGTGTCCAACTTCAAACTAACAATTTCCTTTTAAGTTATTAATTATGCACTGTTTTATTTGATCGCATTTCTCGGTAATAAATTCCATAGCATTTCTTGAAGTTATTGGTTCCATTTTTAAACCATTAAAAATTGGATTTGTTAAAGTCTTAGAATTAAAAAAATTTCAGAGGCCGTGCTTCGGTGGTGATCATATCAATGCAAGCATCTACGACCTCCTTTCTGGACATTTCCACTGTAAATCTAATGCGAAAATCATCATTACTTACATCCTTGTTTGAAAGTTTGCTCAATTTTTCGTAGTCCGTATACATGTCTGCATGGCAGTTTTGCAAATGTCTTTTTAAATTGGTTAAGCTTCCAGCATTGATGACTTTCTTTCATATTTTACGCATAGTTTCTACACCACTCTCAATGTAATATTCGCAGATTAAAATATTCCGTTTACGACCCATGTTTCACTGATTTATCAATAAAAATTAATTAATGAGTTAAAAGATCACGTTGTCAAATGTTTGTCACCGGCATTAAAATGAACTGTTTACTGATATGCAAAACAAAGCAAAGAAGAGTTGATAATAATGATATAACAATTCTACTGTGCTATCACAGTAGTTGATACTTCTTAAATTTGTAAAGTATAAATAACGGTAAAGTAATATTATCATCAGTGTTGCAGCGGCCTTTAAATTTTTGTAACCAAATTTTAGTAAAAAAAGAAGTACTGCAAAAAGGGTATCATTTTGTGCCTTATCAATGAACAATGCTTTTACTTCTTCATTCATCTATTAAAAATGTTGTTGAAAAGCTTTTAGATCTATTATTAGAATTCCAATGAAAGAAATATCTTTTTTTTTTTCTTTGGAGAAAAATGTAACCAAAATGAAACCATGTAACCAATTTTGGTTAGAAATAACCAAAACAACAACACTGATTGTCATCGATCTTATTTTTCTTATATTTCTATTACATTGTTATTATTATGGCATAGTCAATTTTTTTCTGACTTAAAAAATAAAAGTCAAATTTTAACTTTTATTTTTGACTTAAAAAATAAAAGTCAAATTTTAACTTATATTTTTTACTTAAAAAATAAAAGTCAGATTTTAACTTTTATTTTTGACTTAAAAATAAAAGTCAAATTTTAACTTTTATTTTTGACCGAAAAAATAAAAGTCAAATTTTAACTTTTATTTCTGACCGAAAGAATAAAAGTCGAAAAATAACTATTATATTTTGACTTTTTTTAAAAAAGTCGTAACTGTTACGGTCCCTGGTTTTAACATATTGTAAACATTGGCATATAATCACAGTCAAACGCTAAAGTCGGTTCTTTAAAAACAAAACTTTAAAATAAAAACATAGTTTTCATAATTTTTCTACGATAGTCGAAATTAACGTACATATGTTTTATGCTAGGAACACAACTGGGACGAACGACTTATTTCGCTCAACACGACGAATTTTTCAGTAAAAATTCGCTGAGTAAATTCGTCGTGTTAAGCACAATACAGACGAATAAACAGCGCTTTTATAATTGAGAAAATTGATTGCTGTTTGTGCAAAGAGGGAGATAAAGTGTGACCATACTTAAAAAAAGTCATACTTAAAAATTAAAACAAAATCGAAAAAAAAAACACTAAAAACTATTTTTATAGCCAAATACTTTTTATATTTATTTTCAATTTTAAAAAAATAAAAAAGCCGTCGTTCGCCGTCGTATGAAATAGAAATAAGTCAACTGCAAAGTCGCCGCTTATGACGAATTTCGGCCTACGCTATCATTGTGTGTATTTTCTCATATGTACACTAATATGTTTTATTTTTGGCAACGAATATTCGCTGCCAAAAATTCGTCGTTAAGTCCAGACATTCTCTTTGATAAAATTCTGATCATATTAAATTAAACTTTCTATAGAACCAACCCCCAAATTACTATTGGATTGTAGGCACCATCATAAAAAAGTAAAAATGTAGAAGCAATGCAAGCATTTATATGAAAGTATGTAGTTTAACATTGAAAATAATTGGAAAAACGGCAGCTCAAGGTATTGAATATAAATAAAGGTAAACAATTTAAGAATTTTATGCAAAAACATAGCAAACCAATATAAGGCAATACAAAAATTTTATAAAATAACTAGCTGACCCGGTCCGCGTTGCTGGCCCTAAGCAAACATAAGTGTTGTATTACCAGACGATTTAAATTGATCTTTAAACGAAATTCACGGCCTTTAAATAAAAAAATCCATTTTTACAGAATAACTTACATATGGTGTAGACATGGGTTCAATGAAGAAAGAAACACATGTATTTAAGGCAAATTGGAAATTATATTTATTGATTACTTCATCTTAAGGCTAGCGGATCGACAATGTTTTTTGTTTTTTTATTTGGTGTAAAAACGTATAAATTTTTTGGGGTGCCAACTCGGGAGCAAGCCACATACAACTGGGCGTGTGAAAAACATGAATTTTCCAAAATTAAGCCAGCAAAAGTCAATGATTGGCCTTGTGCTTTGTTGATGGTAATAGCAAAGGCAAGACGCAAAGGGAATTGGAGCCGCTTGAATTCAAATGGTAAATCGTTAGAAATCATCGGAATTCGTGGAATAAGTACGTCTTCGCCTTTGAATCTGTCACCGATGATTGTTGCCTCGATTAAATTTGGTGAACAGTTTTTGATGGTCAATCTGGTTCCGTTGCATAACTTTGGTGCGTTTAAGTTGCGAATAAGAATTACCGGTGACCCAACCTGTAATGTTAGTACATGCGGTGGCATTCCGGATGGTTCCAATGAATTCAAAAATTCAGTGGGATAATTGACGGCTTGTAATATTATAAATTAAAATGTTGTTCATATACATATGTTTGATTTACATTTGATTTGAAAATACATATGGTTGTATGTACGTATATATATGCTGTGAATCTTACGAAAAAAGTGAGCGTAAAAGTGGGCGGGGCAACATTTTCTTTCCGCAAAACCTAAGTTAGACCATGGCGATCATTTTAAAGAAAAAATCGTCCAAATCGGTCAAGCCGTTCTCCAGTTATGCGCTTAATAGAAAAAGTGGGTGTAAAAGTAGGCGTGGTAAATTTTTCTTTCGATGAAAACTTAAAGTTGATTAATACGAACATTTGACAGAAAAATTAGTCAACTCGATGGAGCCGTTTTCTGATTTTAGGTAAATCAAAAAAAGTGGGCGGGGCAAAATTTTCTTTCCGTAAAAACCTAAGTTGGACCATGGCAATCATTTTAAAGAAAAAATCGTTCAAATCGGTCAAGCCGTTCTCAATTTTGCCACGCCCCTCCGCCCCCAGACCGAAAATCAGACTTCACAGTGTCACCCGCCTGAATATTCTGAAGATTCCCTGAAAATTTCATCAAAATCGGCCCTGCCGTTTTGGAGTCCATACGTTACATACACACATACATACATACACACATCCTATTTTATATATATAGATGATAAAAAAATAATAATGATAAATACTTATTAGGCAGCATCCTTATTTGTTTCACGCTGCTCAACATTGCGAAATTTAAAAGTTTAATCCTATCTGTGATTTGAGGTGGAAATAATCAAGTTTCGATCAAATTTGTCAATGTCATCAATATGAATCGATTCATCACTCCCAAGCTTTCGTATATATACTAAGCCTCTTTAGGTAAAAGCATTCTTTCTTAACTGGTGGGCTCGGATGAAAGTACAATGGTTATCAGGTGTGAGGTTTTCGTTAATATAAAATGTAGTTGAACTTCAAAAACCGATCAGATTGAGAAGTAGTACATCTGTAGTATTACGTAACCTCCTTTTCTGCATCTAAAAACCTTGTATCTATTTTATAATTTTTCCTATTTTTATTAGCATTATTTATCCTATTTTCCTTTACAGTTTGAGCATCTTTTGTAAGATGTAGATTTTTAAAGAAAATATTGTAAGGAGTTTCCCCAGTGTTTGAGTGTTTTATGATATGATTATAAGTGAAAACTGTTTGTTTAATTACTACTTGCTTTAATTGCTGATCATAATCAGTGCTAATAATTCTTAATTTCTCATTTAAAGTTCAATGCAGCCTTTAAATATCTGCTATTCTTGTTTTTCCTGTTGTAATTTCGAGTCCTATGTTTAAAGCCTTCTACTATTCATGCAAACTTCCATCTTGATCAGTTTTAATTACTTTTGTAGGACCCATTGCATTGAACACTTTCAATAATGCTCTTTTTGCTTCAACCCAATTAGCGTGGTATAGATTTCCTACCATAGCATATTTAGAGAAAACATCAATTCAGGTTAGGTATGAACAATTGTTCCACTTCCAAATATCAATAATATATTTATCTCGAATATAGTATGTAGGAGGTGTGACCTTAAAAGGCATTCTTGTAACTCTGTGGTCTAATTGCATTGACTACATAAGTAACAATTATTTATTTTATTTTATATCTCCGTAACATAAATAAGATAGTAGTATTTTCTCTTAAATTCAGCTTGTATTTGTTCTATTCCTTGGTGCAACCCTTTTATATGTATAGTCAAAATTATTTCTTTGAACCTATCATAAGATAGGATAAGCGCATTTCACTGGTTGCTTAGGCCAGATCATCAGGAAACGTTCTCTTAAATACTTTTAGAAAAGCCAAAGCTATCAGCAAACAACACTACAGAGGAAATGAGAATTATCTACACTCAAAACGTCTTGTTTGCAACGATATCAAGGCTTAAACAAAATACCAAACAATAAAACAGTGAGTTTATCTTTTCTGACATTCCCCACAACAATTAGTTGGAATTCTCCCAACATTAATTGAAGTTGTAAGTGCGTAAAGAAAAAACAAATTGCTTTTATTGTTCTCCACGAGATATAACTTGTACCAATAAAACCTGTTGACTAGTAGCTACAAAACAGTTTTGTACTGCATAGCCCAACGTCTCTCCCTCCTGACTGGTACTTGGACCATCCCGGCCACCAACATTAACCGTTGAATCCATTGGTCTATTTATTAAGGATTGCGATAGCTCACCCATCTGAGCAGCAACATCAATATTGGCTAACCTACATTCCTTATAAAGTCAGAATCCACTATGGTTTAAATGGTGTCAAACTTATAATAAAAAAGTTTCACACGCAATGACAAACTTAGTATACCCTCATTCACCACTAGTGGTGGTGGAGGATATAAAAAATGGTAAACCAAAAAAAAAAATTCATTAAAAGATTTTATTTGTTGTACTTAATTCCCTATTTTTTTCTTGATAAAACAATTGAAAATTTATTGTTTGAGGGTAAGCTGTTTCTATGTGCATTTCACTAGTAGCATAGGCCAGATCATCAGGAAACATTTTCCTAAATAGTTTTAGAAAAGCCAAAGCTATCTTTAAACAAGACTACAGAGGGAATGAGAATTACAAACACTCAAAAAGTCTCATTTTAAACCAAATACCAACAATAAAATAGTGAGTTGATCTGTTGGTAGTACACTAATTTTAACACCACCGCTTCGTACATGACCTACCACCACGTTTTCTGGAGCCGCCATCAGTACGCCCTCCTTGCGTACTGAAAGGAGATAAGCAATTAGTTTTTTAACTTAACATGGCAAATAACTTTTGTAATATTTAATTAAAGCAATTCAAATTTTTTTACAAGAATCGACAGGCCAAGCGTCTGACAAAATTATATTAAGAAATTGGCTAAGGTATTCATTTTTCCTGGCCTCCGGAACTACCTCGCAGTTTTTAATGAAATTTTAAACATATGGACACATTATCTATGCACAAGGGGAGGTGGGGGGATATTTCTGCGCTTTCGGAAGTATCTCACAGATTTTAATGAAAAGATAGATAACTACTTCTATGGACACATCTATATATATAAAAATGAAATTATGTGTGTTTGTATGTTTGTCGCTTTATAGACTCCGAAACTACTGAACCGATTTTCCTGAAATTTTTACAGTAACATCACGTGAGCCCTTAAAATAAAATAGGCTACTTATTTTTTCGATAGGGGCAGGGGAATTGGTACCCCCCATAGGATGCCAATATTATACTGAACCGATTTTCCTGAAATTTTTACAGTTACATCACGTGAGCCCTAAACATAAAATAGGCTACTTATTTTTCCGATAGGGGCAGGGGAATTGGTACCCCCCATAGGATGCCAATATTATACTGAACCGATTTTCCTGAAATTTTTACAGTAACATCACGTGAGCCCTGAAAATAAAATAGGCTACTTATTTTTTTGATAGGGGCAGGGGAATTGGTACCCCCCATAGGATGCCAATATTAATTATCGCATATCTTAAGAGCCGCTGCACGCATTTTGCTGAACTTTTTGTAGTAGAATCTTCTGAGCCCCGGAATTGAAATAAAATAGCAGCGGGGGTATAGGAATACCCCATAGGACGCCAATGTTTAACATCGCATATCTTAAGAACTGTAATAGTGAGAATGTTCAAACTTTCTAAAAGTCACTCTTATGGTATACTACACTTTTGAAAATAAAAATAAAGCGGGTAGGCGCAGGGGGGGAAATACCTCCCATAGGATGCCAGTGTAGCGAAGCGCACCGGGTTAAGCTAGTTAGCTATAAATTTTTTTTAAATATAGGACTTCGAGGGGAGGTAGGGGGCAATTTCTGCATCTCCGAAACTATCTGACAGATTTTAATGAAATTTAAAACATAAAAAGATCCTGACTTATATGGACACATTAGCTATAAATTAAGAAAAAATAGGATACGAGGGGAGGTAGAGGAAAATGTCTGCCTCTCCGAAACAATCTTAAGGTGCGTGTACATGACATGTTTTTAACATCTGACTGGTCGACTTTTCAAGTCGCATGTAATTGTGCACGTCTGTCAAAATTGCTGTTTTACATAAGGTTTGTCTCAAACGTACATGTAATTTGCTTCTGTTATTGTACCTGTTTTATCGCATAGTTGTTGCAGAAACCAAAGTTGTTCTCGGTTTCAAAATAGCGTGCTGCCGCCACAAACAATGTATTTGCACCTTAAAAGAGTTCAGTCATCTTAAATTTGTTTTCCTTAAATTCGGAGAAACCAATTTAGGATATTATAATGAATCGTTTTTTTAAACATATGAACATAATTTATATTCAATATATAAATATAAACTTCAGACGGCTAATGATTGCGTCAATAGAGCACCGCCGCTGCCACAACTGATGTCGGATGGTTTGTCAGAAGAAAATAGACGTGAGCCAAGATAGCGCCGAAGAAATAGCGTCGAATTTGGGAATTTAAAAACCGGGAAACCAAAACGCCCAAATAATGGGTATTTGCAGTATATAAACAAAAAGTTAGCGTCGAATTTAGGAATTTGAAAAGGGGAAGTACAAATATATTTATATTTTTAATAAAAAATACAAAAAATATTTACCACAGGCCTTTGCACGGTATAACCTATATATTTTCTGAAAGTAAATAGTTTTCTGGACAAAAAGAGCGATGCGTGCAAAAAATCGTTCGGACAGTTTCCGAGAAATCTGGGTTCATCCAAAATGGTCAGTAAAAATCTTTACTGAGTTTTGCCATGGAACACAGGCTTTTGCACGGTATAAACTATATATTTTCTGAAAGTAAATAATTTTCTGGACAAAATGAGCAATGCGTGCAAAAAATCGTTCGGACAGTTTCCGAGAAATCTGGGTTCATTCCAAATGGTCAGTAAAAATCTTTACTGATTTATGCCATTTTGTTGAAGTTAGTTTAATATAAAAAAAGCGCTAAATTTGTAGTACTTTTCTACCACTGACAGATTGAAAGGCGTCATTGACATAAATGGCGCGAAATATTTTTTTGCAACTTGATAAAAGAGCGCAAATTATTTGCTGGTTTTAAAGTGGCCATGCTAATTTTGTATGTTTACAACTAAAATTTGTAATAATGAAAAGCAAAAAATAAATCCGTTTTATCTTTATAACGGCGATGATTGCCGAAAAGAGCAACAAAGCTTCGCCAAAATTTCAAAAATAGCATAAAATTTATTAAAAGTCCCTAAAACCACAAGGAATTGCGAAAATTCCATAAAAATGGCTAAGTTTGCGGAAATTCGCAAAAAAATATATTAAAAATCGTAAAAGCTGTAGAGAATCAGAAAATTTACAGCAAAAATTGCTTCTATCGCGACTGCTACCAACATTACTGCAACATTTGTCGAAACACGTGTTACTACTTATGTTCCAGTTTTTACCACAGACGATGACACTAAAAACGAAACATTAGTATTGCGTGCTTTGTAAATATACTACTACAAAATAAAAAGAAAAAGGTTTTATTTAATTTGTTTTTATACCTATCATATTGTTACGTTTTTACTTAATAAAACGCGGTAAGGTAATAAACCTTTGAGTTCTTTTAATTGCAAATCAAAATTTATACACACACGAATTCAACTTAACAAACTTTATTGAAATTAATTATTATGTTCACAAAATTTAACCACTATTGTAAGTAATGATCCTTAACCGTTTAATGTCTCCAATCAAACTAAAACTAAACTTTTATGAGTTAGCCTCTATTTATAGTTCAAAACTATTCCTTGTTGATTAAAGAACCGTCTAGTAGTTTCGAGAATATTGTGTTCGAATTATTTTAAAATAATAAAGTATACAATTACAATTGCTAGAAAATTTAGTTACAGTGGCGTTCATAAAAATAGTAACTAATATGACATAAAACTATAATTTACAAGATAACTTATAACTAAAACCATAAATAATTCTTAGCCAAATCTATTTTCGTAACACTGCCCCCCACTTAAGCCTGTTCGTCCCGAATAGGCTCAGATTCTCCGTTTCCATAATGGGCTAGTCGTTCTAAATGTACCACCATCATTTTTGATCTTGGACTCTTATATTTCTCAATTCGATACACCACGTCATTCAGTTTCTTTATCACCTTAAATGGTCCATCCCAATGAGTCTGCAACTTGGAAGATAATCCTTTGTTGCGTCTTTTTTACTCTCTCCAATTTTTAAAATTTTAAATCGATTGCTATACAACTTTAAACACACAAGTTTAAACGTTTTTAATATTAATTTATTATTTAAATAATATTTTTAATATAAATATTTATTAAAATTTTTTGGTTGTTTGACAATTAATAAAAATTTTTTTTTTTAAAACTCTCACGCAATACATACATTTTATCCAAGAAGTGATGAATTTCACATATAAAAAGCCTTGGTAACCTTTATAAGGAAACTACTACGTCAGCATATGCGCAGGGCGTAATCTTTATTTCTATCATTCTTGGTTAGAACAGTGTTATTAGCAGAGAAGACAAATTTGCTTTTTTTGCTGTTATGCTTCTTTTTTGCTGTTTTTGCCCATGTTTGCTTTTTTTGCTGTTTTTGTTATTATGGTGCTTATTTTGCTTTTTTCCTATGATTTTGCTCTAAAATAGCTTTTTTAACATAATTTTTACGTAAAAAATATTTTTTTGAGAAAACATGAGAGTTAAAACAAAAATATGTTAGTTGTGGACTCAACTTTTTTGGGCCAAATTCAATACGCTTTATTACAACTAAAATTAATAAACTTACCATCCCAAAAAAAAAAACCGCCATGTAACTTATATGAGTTTAAAACAAAATAAGTAAACCGGCCGTTATGAACGAAAAAATAATAAAAAAAAATGCCGAAAGAAAAGTCAAATATGTTATTTTTGCTAAAAATGGTAAAATTGTATCCTGAAGTTTTTAAAGTTGAAAAAGATTGGCTTTTTTGTAATGTGTGTTCGAGTAAAATTAATAGCGAAAAAAAGTGCTATGTGGAGCAACATTTTAGTACAAAAAACACAAATTAGCTGCTTGCCAAGAAAATCGTCCACAAAAACTTATAACGGAATTTCCTGTTACTGCTAATACTTTTCACGAAGATATATGTAAATTTTTGTTGGAGACCAATATACCAGTAAAAAAAGTAAGCCATCCTAGTTTCAAAAACATCTTTCAAAAGTACGCCAATTTGTCAGTTCCAAGCGAAAGTTCTATTCGAGGTAAATACATACCTCAAATGTATACGGAAGCTTTGGGAAAAATGCGTGAAAAGGCTAAAGTGTTGATGAAACAACAGACAGTGAACAAAGATATGTGGCCAACTTTATATTTGGTATTTTAAATGACGATGTTGGAAATAAACCTTTTTTATTGAACATGTGTGTTCTCGAAAATGCGAATGGGGCTTCTATTGCAACTTTCTTCAACGATTCATTACAAATTTTATGGCCTGATGGTAAGTGAATATTTGATTCATAATTTTTTTTTTTATATTTTTATGTTTTTTTTTTAAATTTAATCTAGGCATTTAATACGACAAAATATTGCTAATGGTAACTGATGCAGCGGCATACGTGTTAAGTGGAATTTTCTCCCTTAGGATAATGTATCCTAAAATGATACATTTGACATGTTTTGCTCATGGACTTCATCGTGTTGCTGACTTCATACGCTTAGAGTTTCAGCATGTAAATAAATCAATATCTTGTACCAAATCCGTTTTTGTTAGGTTAATTTTTCAATAACTCGTATTTACACACATACAAACTAAAATTTTAATTTCCATAGGCTCCTCGTCGAAAGCAGTTATTTTTACAAATGAATCCCAATTTGGCTATTCCACCGTTCCTATGCCCAACACGTTGGGGTACTTGGATAGACCACAATGCATTATGCAGAATACCTTGATAAAGTAACTTTTCTTAACTGAAAAGTGAAGACTCAGATTCGATCACGCACGGCAAGGAAATATATAACTTGCCCGGATTAAGTTCCCAACTTGCGTTTATCAAAAACAATTTTTCAATTATTGTGTCTTCTATAAAAAAAGCTACAAACAGTTGGGTTAGCTATTTACGAAAGTGTAAATATTGTGTCAAATGTACGAGAAGCTCTTGAGAATCTACATGAAAAAAATATATATGAAGAAATTTAATGCAGTATGTATTTCAAAGTAATCCGGGGTTCAAACAAATTTTAAAAATAAACAACATTCTTCAAACTGGTGCCAAACCTGATGACGAAATGAAATTTTGAAATATAAATTTGCTCCAACAACATCCGTTGACGTGGAAGGAAGTTTTTACTTATACAATTCACTTTTAACAGAAAGACGAAGAAAAATGACGTTTACAAATATAAAAGCCCACATGATTCGTTATTGTAACTGTTTTCACGAGTCTGAAGAAATAGAATAACTGTAATTTTTTATATTTAAATGTATATATTAAAAAAATAAAAATGCTTTTTTTGCTGCTTTTTTTCTAAATTTTTGTGCTTTTTTTATATATTTTTTTTGCTGTAAACACTTTGTTTTTTGCTTTTTTTGTCTTCTCTGGTTATTAGTGTTATTATAATTATTTCCGTGGAAACTGTCTAATTCTATTAATTATGTACCAATAAAAATTGAGAAACTTAATTATATATATATTTTTAGAAAACTAGAAATAAATAAAACTGATTTATTTTTTGCTTTTCATTATTACAAATGTTAGTTGTAAGCATACAAAATTAGCATGGCCACTTTAAAACCAGCAAATAATTTGAGCTCTTTTACCAAGTTGCAAAAAAATATTTCGCGCCATTTATGTCAATGACGCCTTTCAATCTGTCAGTGGTAGAAAAGTACTACAAATTTAGCGCTTTTTTATATTAAACTAACTTCAACAAAATGGCATAAATCAGTAAAGATTTTTACTGACCATTTTGGATGAACCCAGATTTCTGCAAAACTGTCCGAACGATTTTTTGCACGCATCGCTCATTTTGTCCAGAAAACTATTTACTTTCAGAAAATATATAGTTTATACCGTGCAAAAGCCTGTGTTCCATGGCATAAATCAGTAAATATTTTTACTGACCATTTTGGATGAACCCAGATTTCTCGGAAACTGTCCGTACGATTTTTTGCACGCATCGCTCATTTTGTCCAGAAAACTATTTACTTTCAGAAAATATATAGGTTATACCGTGCAAAAGCCTGTGGTAAATATTTTTTGTATTTTTATTAAAAATATAAATATATTTTTACTTCCCCTTTTTAAATTCCTAAATTCGACGCTAACTTTTTGTTCATATACTGCAAATACCCATTATTTGGGTGTTTTGGTTTCCCGGTTTTTAAGTTCCCAAATTCGACGCTACCTTGGCTCAGGTAGAAAATAGAGGACGCTCTAATTAAATTTTTGTCAGATGACTTTGCGTCTGACTTTTACAGATGCAATGTTTTAAAGGTAACACACGACATGTACATAAGTATTTTACAGTTTGGCGGCAGAGTCCGCCAAACACATACATTCACATTTCATGCTTCTCTCAGTTGTTTATTTTTAAGCGTAATTGTGTTTCTCTTATTCCACTGAAAAAAATTTTTGTAACGTTTTTTGCCATTAGTCTTACAAGCAGAGTACATAACTATTGTGAGCTGACGAACAGAAACACTTAGATAACTTACCGAACTTATTTTAGAACCCATGTTAAGTTCTTTTGAGGTACTTATTTTGTATTTTTTAGTCAACACGTAGTTAACTTTTAGTTAACATGATGTGTTTTTTTTAGTGTCTTCGTAGTTAACATTTATTGCACTTACTTTTTTTAAAGCAAATATTTAAAATAATCAATCCTCTGTATCTATGGGAAAGAAAATAAGAAATATAAATTTTTAATGGTTTAATTATTTATTGAATAAAAAACCCAAAATATAATTTGAAGTTTAGTTTTATAACCGGAGTACAAAAATATAAGAAACATGCAAAGTATACTAATGTTTTAATAAGATATAGTATTTATATCAAAAAATAAATCTAAATAGGTGTTTATAACAGTCGCTCAAAAATAGAATAAAAAAAAAACAAGTGCGTTTGTGTTTTGAGAAATTTATTTAAAACCATCAAAGTAAATATAAGGGTAGACATTTTTATGCGTGGGTGTGTTGATCAGAGTTTTTTAACGTATTTTGTTGTGTTTTTGGTATATTAAATTGTTGATGCGAATGAATGTATTCAAAATAGAAAAACCAATTGCGATATTGTAATAGCAGATCAACGTAGGTATGCAGCAGAGAAAAGAACATTATAAGTAAAGAGTAGTTGTAAAGTGTCAAGAGTATGCGTAGGTGTAAATATGTTTAATTGCATGTGCACATTTGTTAGTGGTTAATGAAGCATAGAAAATTGTTGTAGTGCTTTGCATTACTCAAGTTAAAAAAAAAATAATTTTTTTTCAAAAGAACCAAGAACCAGTTACGATATAATCAGCAGTGATTGTGCGTCCAATAAGATTCATGCATACTACTGCAAATTGGCCTGTGCCACCTCTCTGCATTAACAATAATTGGGGTAATCACAAGGTGTGCTATCATGGTTTATTGTCATAATGTTCTAACATTTTACAATGGTTTAAAAATATTGTTGTTGGTTTGTAAACAAAAAGTGTCTTAAACAAATAGAACGTTGCTTGCTATGTTTATTGTGCTGTCGTAATTAATAGCACATTAAATTATGAGGGGTTGCTCACAACAGTCGTATTTTTTCATGTTATTATTTTAAGACATACATATGTATATATATGTAACGAAGATAACGAACTACAGACCGTAAGCCTTGTTGTTGTCGCGGAGAGTTTAGCTCATAATTATGTGTCCGTTTATTTCTTTCAAATGAAACTGTTTGAATTCTTAAGATCAAAATTCGATGCAATCGACAAAGTAACGTTTTTCTCAGACGGCGCGGCTTCTCAGTACAAGAATAAAAAAAATTTTTACAATCTTTGCATAATTGAAGAAGAACAAAACTGCAAGGTCGAGTGGCACTTTTTCGCGACATCCCACGGTAAGGGCCCATGCGATGCGTTAGGGGGAACCCTAAAACGCATGGCGACTAAGGCAAGTTTGCAAAGGCCATATACTGACCAGATCTTAAATGTACAACATTTGTTTTCGTGGATTCAAAGCAAGGAAATTGCCATTAACACAGTTGTATGCACTCAAAAAGAACACGATGCCATGGAGCGACGAATTCAAAACAGATATAATAATATCAAAACTATAACTGGAACGCAAAAGTTTCTTTGCTTCATACCAAATATTTCTGATATGTCAATTAATGTAAAGCGGTACTCTTCGTCTGCCGACGTGCTAAATTTAAAGTTACTTTAATTTTATAATGATGCCAAGACAATTGAAATTTTTAATATATATTGTAATTAAGTATAAGCAGCAAAATAAGAAAGATTTTTTCTTCATAAATGTATTTTAAACTGTAAAATAATTTTTAAAATGTATTTTTAACAAGGTGGTCTCTTAAATGCTCTTCTCCTGTCCAAACAAGGAGTCGGGGCCCATTTTTTTATTGCTGTTTCTTAAAGCAAAAATTATGAGGAATCCAAAAAAAAAAAAATTAGCCGGAAAATTTAGGAGCTTCTGTGGAAAATCGGAAAATTTAATTTTCTTGGGAAAATTTAAAGGTAAATTTCTAAGAAAAATTCGCAAAATTTTATTTTTCAATTAAAGCCTGATTCCAACGAGCTATCACTCGTTGCGATCGCTTTAGTAGTTTTTTTTAAAACAACTTTCAATGAGGTCCCTTATGAAGAATTCTTCAATTTTGTCACATGACAGTGGTGTACACCACCACTAAACCAGTCACTATAAAAAAAAAAAAAAATATGTAGGTACATTATTTTTTGCTGGGCAATCGATTGAGACTATTTATTTTAAAATCGGAGAGGGGTCGTCCAAAAGGTGATCGCTTTCATATGGAATAGCTCCATATGACTTTATGACACCTTGTGAATCCCCCAAATATGTTCAATAATATGAATCTGGTTCTTGGTCTTCTAAGGCTTCGAAGAAATCTGCCCAGTATGATGAAGTTAATTTGGTTTTACTAAAATTTACTAAATATACAACTGCTCCGCGTCTGGGCACCAGTAATTTAGATCCGAATGCTTCTTTTGCATATTACTGCGACAATGAAACTGTTGATGGCGTAGAATTTTATTTTGTGGCAGAAGTTCCCAACGATGTGCCCTTAGTTTGCGATATGTCTTCTAATTTTTTACCTCGAAGGATCGGTGTAAAGCGCTTTGGTGTTATATTTGCCGGAGAACAAAAAAATGTTGGACCTTCAGGAACCACTGTAATTATTATACGTGAAGATTTTTTGGGCCACCACATTAGGGAGACTCCGTCTGTATTCAATTTTGCTCTAATACATAAAAATTATGGCTACTAAACATGCCGCCAAATTTTGGGTTAGTAATTATAGGTAATTTTTTTTAATAAGTTTTAATGGTAATTGTTTATATTCCACTTGCATTTCTAAACAGGAACAAAAGTTAAAGTTAAGAATAAATAGGATGATTATGGAAAATATTTTGCATTCAAGTCAAATAAAAAAAGAATAAACTCGAGTTGAACAAAAAACCACTTATTGTGCAATAAATTTAGCTGTTTTTTTTTTTTCATTAGAACATTTTGTAACAAAAGTCGGTATAAAAGGATTTGGCATATATTGAAAAATTTTTCAATCAGCATTATTAAATATTACGGGCATATGAAAAATAATTTTAAACCTAACCGTTTCATAAGCAAAAAGTAGACAATGAAAAGGTGGGTTTAAAAAATTATTTTTCATATGCATGTAAAATTAAAAATTGTTTTGCTTCTACTGATAATTTTGAGGTAATACCATCTTTAAGTGTACACGTTTCTACACCACCATTGAGGTGGTGTACTCGGCGAGTTTTTTTAACGTGGTTTCCCCTGTAGGCCTACTCCACGATATATAACATATTAATATTCTAAAGTAATATAATAAGGAAAAATCAAAGAAGTCAATAAAATAAAATTCAAAGTAATAATATAGTAATATACATATGACATTTTATTGTATTCTTAAACTAAAATAATTTAATGTTATGTAATTGAATAATAAAAAGTTCTTTGGAGATATCAATAATTTCTTTGGCGCTGTCATTGGCTTTATCATTTTTGTCTCATTCATGGCATTACATAAATAAATAAACAATTTAGTTAAGTTTTAATAGAGAACAAACATAATATTTTTGATATTTATTCTAGACTTACCTTAAAAATAAAAAAGATATTGTTATGGAACCTTCCTGGCTCTTGCGTTTTATGAATTAGTTTCCTTTGTAGCATATAATTTTAAACGTTTGTCTCCATAGAGGTCTGCCACAATTGTTCTCCCATTTTTTTCTAGCGGCTGCTTCGGTTGGAACTCGGAACAAGTTTTCATCACCTTTATTGTAAGGTTTCTTACAAACTAGGGTATTCATTCGGTTCACCGTTAATCGCTTAACCGATTAATTACTACCCGATTAACTGATCGGTTAATTTAAAATTGGCTGTTTTCGATTGACGAGTAAACCGGTTAATTTCAGTCGATTAACTGATTAACCGACGTAACAAAATTTTTAATTTTTTTTAGTATTATAACATTTTTTTTGTGTTTTTAATTATTTGTTTCGTCTTACGAGCAAAACGTAGGCATTTATGGGCATTTCCATTGTGACGCGACGTGATATTTGTACGACAAAATGTAAAAAAATTAAATGAATAAGACAAATTTGTAAAAAGTTTTTTTATATTACAAAGTAATAAAGCAGGACTGTATTCAGAAAAAGATTTACAACAATCAACTCTAAGGATTTGAAGATATAAGCAAAAATATGGACAGGCGTGACGTTACAAAACCAGAAGTGGATTTTTGCAGAAGTCTGCGAATTGAGCAAGACCATTTGTATAAAACCTTTTTTAATAAACTTTGGACTTATAACGACCATAATAGTAGCTTTAACCACGTTTGAAGACTGTCCCTTTTATAGTTCTTCAGTTGAGCGATATTTAATATATGCATCCTATGGGAGGTATTTCCCCCCCTGCGCCTACCGCTTTATTTTTATTCTCAATAGAGAAGTATACCATAAGAGTGACTTCTACAAAGTTTGAACATTCTCACTATAACAGTTCTTAAGATATGCTATATTAAACATTGGCGTCCTATGGGGGGAACCACTTCCCCCGCTACTATTTTATTTAAATTTTGGGGCTTAGAAGATCCTACTACAAAAAGTTCAGCAAAATGCGTGCAGCGGCTCTTAAGATATGCGATAATTAATATTGGCATCCTATGGGGGGTACCAATTCCCCTGCCCCTATCGAAAAAATAAGTAGCCTATTTTATTTTTAGGGCTCACGTGATGTTACTGTAAAAATTTCAGGAAAATCGGTTCAGTATAATATTGGCATCCTATGGGGGGTACCAATTCCCCTGCCCCTATCGAAAAAATAAGTAGCCTATTTTATTTTAAGGGCTCACGTGATGTTACTGTAAAAATTTCAGGAAAATCGTGCGATAATTAATATTGGCATCCTATGGGGGGTACCAATTCCCCTGCCCCTATCAAAAAAATAAGTAGCCTATTTTATTTTTAGGGCTCACGTGATGTTACTGTAAAAATTTCAGGAAAATCGTGCGATAATTAACATTGGCATCCTATGGGGGGTACCAATTCCCCTGCCCCTATCAAAAAAATAAGTAGCCTATTTTATTTTTAGGGCTCACGTGATGTTACTGTAAAAATTTCAGGAAAATCGGTTCAGTAGTTTCGGAGTCTATAAAGCGACAAACAAACAAACAAACAAACAAACAAACATACATAATCCATTTTTATATATATAGATAGATAGATATAGATAGATAGATATTATAAAAATAATATTTTCACACTTTTCTATCAACTTCTTCTCAAAAAGTTTTTAGGTTATTTTGGCACAAAACATAAACAAAAGTATATTTTGACGTTTGGCCGTGGAGATAGCTGATAAGAAAGAATTCTTTGTCTCTCAATTTTTTACTTTCTTTTGACGCTCTATACTTAAAAATTTTTTGAGGGTTAATGAACAGTTTCCAGTAACAATTATTACAAATTCGTTAATATGTAGTTACCCAGCGGGAAAACTTAGAAGACTTTTTTACTTCAGCTCTTATTAAAGGCTTGCTTAAATTTTATTCGGGTCAATTACCATTCCTATCTAACGGCTAAAGAATGCCTCGTAAAAACACTCGGCTTTAAGATAAGATACACATTCCACACCCGCTTCTATGACAAGGGAGAAGAGAAGGAGTAACGTTTTTTGTTTTGTTTTTTTTTTTGCACAAGCAAAAGAATTCAGGTTATAAAAACAAAGTCACATATTAAAATACCAAATGAAAATAATAATGTATATCATTTTAGTTGACTTGTGTTCAGAAGTTGAAAATAGAAAGAGTAACATTTTTATACCCTCCACCACCACTGTGGTGAATGAGGTTGAGTTGAGTTGAAAACACGCTCACTTTCGAAAAACGCAAAAGAAAAGAACAAACTTGGTCTCAAATTGCTTGTAGTTATCCTAAGCAGTTTGGGATTGAAATCCAGCAACATCGGCTTAGTAGGATCAGAACTATGAATCAAAATGTGGAACCACTACCCAAAAAAATTGATAATTTTGATACAAAAACTAACATAAATGGTGGAATAATGCATTCACTGACATAAAATTTTGCACGAATTCGCCTTATACAACTACAAATCATTCGTGAAGATCGGTCCATAATTGACCATAGGCCCCATATAAACCCTACTCCCGGAAAACAGTTTAGTACGCCTAAAACCGCAATAAATAACGCTAGCATATTTAAATTTGGTACGTCACAGTTTTATAGGCCCAGAAATCACACTGTAAAATGTTTTGAAGATCGGTCCATAATTTACACTATGCCCCATATAAACCCTACTCCCGGAAAACAGTTTAGTACGCCTAAAACCGCAATAAATAATGCTAGCATACTAAAATTTAGTACGTCACAGTTTTATAGGACCAGAAATCACACTGTAAAATTTTTTGAAGATCGGTCAATAATTTACACTAGGCCCCATATAAACCCTACTCCCGGAAACCCGCTTATTGCGCCTTAAACCGTAATAAATAACGCTATCATACTAAAATTTGGTACGTCACAGTTTTATAGAACCAGAAATCACACTGTAAAATTTTTTGAAGATAGGTCCATAATCTACACAAGGCCCCATTTAAACCCTACTCCCGGAAAACAGTTTAGTACGCCTAAAACCGTAATAAATAATGCTATCATATTAAAATTTGGTACGTCACATTTTCATAGGACCAGAAATCACACTGTAACATTTTTTGAAGATCGTTCCACAATTTACGCTAGGCCCCATATACATAAGCCCTACACCCGGAAAACCGTTTAGTACGCCTAAAACCGTAATAAATAATGCTATCAAATTGAAGTTCGGTACGTCACAGTTTTATAGGACGACAAATCACACTGCCAAATTTCGTGAAGATTGGTCCATAATTTACCATAGGCCCCATATAAACCCTACTCTCGGAAAACAGTTTATTGCGCCTAAAACCAAATAAATCACAATTTGGGAAAATAATTAAATTCACCTAAAACGATCACAGATATTGCGGTGAAATTTTTTTACTTAAATTCATATGGCCAGAAAAAATATCATGCAAATTTGTGAAATTTACTGTTAACGCTAAAACTAATTACACTGCTGTATTGAAATTTATTCTAATTTATTTTTTGTTATACCAGAAATCAGTCTTCAGAATTTTGGGATGATTAGTCCATAATTTACCATAGGTCCAGTACAAATAACGCTCCTAAAAATTATTTTAGTTCGGCTTAAACTTTTACGATATTTTACTGAAGCCTGTTCAAAGTTCTAACAGGAATCGCATAACATTTTCTTATTGTCGGTCAATAATTTAATTCATCTCTAAGCCGCAACTAATTTTAATGCTGACGTTCGTTTTTGTGAAGCTTAGTTAATAATATATATGTATTAATCATAAAGAGCCCACTCCTGTTGGTGGAGGGTATCAAAGATTCGGCACAGCCGAAAATAGCACTCTAACTTGTTTGTTTTGTTTTTAGCCAAAGCAAAAGTCAAAGATTTGCTGTTGTAAGAACAAAGTTACATATTAAAATACCAAACTACAATAATAATATAAATCGGAGGTAATCACAAAGAGAGTCATTTAAAAATGTGTGTATATTTTGGGTGCACTGAAAAAATTTTTTAGATACATATGGAAAAAAATAGTTTTTGTATTAAACAAATTTTTTGTTATATCAATGCATGTTTTAAATTTCTGATTGCATACAAGGCATTCAGCTTTATTCAACTTTTTCCTGGCTCTATTCCACATTTAAATTCCACACTTAAACAAGTATGTATATACAAAAGTAGTGTACTTAAAATATTTGAAATTCTGAAAAGGGAAAAATAAAAGTACTCAGTTGAGATCAGAGCTGCCGTTTTGGTTATTTCTTACTAAAATTGGTAATTTTTCTCTCAATGTGAATATTTTTTCCATTTTGGTTACTTTTTTTCTAAAATATAATAAAATTCGTATGAATAGGTGTGTTCATTTACTTTACTAGCAGAAACGAGAGAGCAAGTTTAAAATTTACAAGATTTTTCTCCCAATTACTCAAAAAAATAAAAAAGTAAATGAACGTTTTACAAGCAAAAACTAGCAATTAAGGAATATCGGCCCTATTTCTAATTTAAATATCTTTCCTCGTTTTAGGTACATATGGGAATTTCCAGCGAAAAGTCTACTTTTTGCAATGTAAAGCCAGAAAGCAATTAAGCTTGTATTTTAGGACCATGTTGTTCAAAAGTTATCCCTTTTGTTACTTAATGTAGAGCTAGTTTGTGTTGACAGCACTGTTTTAATCGGACGTGTTTATGAGTGTCTCTCTTTTGGATTGGATTTTGATCAGTAATTAACAATTAATATAATATAAACTGTGATCTACACATATATTTCGTTTTTCCTAAATAAGGAAAAGTGACTGTTATGACGTGTCTGCGTGCTTTAATCAAATAAACTGTGAAGTGCTTTTCGTTAAATGTCACCGCTGGATTGTCGTTCGCCTATTATTTTTATTATTATTTTTTTTTTTTTGTTGCATCAGCTGTATCATTTTGTTTTTGTCTGCATCTCTTACTGCAATTGGCAAATCTATCATATCATTGGTTAGTGTCTTCGATAGTTGTTTTTCTACAATAAACGCAATTGGCATATCTTTTATATCATTGATTCGTGTCTTCGATAGTTTTTGTTATTTGTCTTCAACAAACGCACAAATCAATATTGCCATATTAAAAAATTATTCTCCTTGTTGACCAACCTTTACTACGCTAACTATAATGGACTGCTTAAATAAGAAATGCTCAATCACAAATCCTGATGAAAGAATGTTGTCATGCTGGTTGCACCATGGTCTAATTAATTTCAAATGTAGCGGCATACCAACACTTGGTGCTGAAGCAACTCAAAAGCACGATGGTTTGCACTGGCTTTGTAACAACTGTAAAAGAGTTGGAGTTGATTTTTATAAATTCTTTCAAGAAAGAACATCCATTTTTCTTGGTATTCAAAAATAAATGTCCAATTTTTCTCATGGTGTATCTGAATACGGAAACTTGTTTGATCGTTTTATGTTATCCCGTCTACTTCCAAGATGATAGAAAACAAAACTGCTGAGAAACTGTCATTTTCTGATGTTACGAAATTATACAATCCTATAACAAAAAATACCGAAAATGCTCCACGTGAACTTCGAGTTATACTGTTGATGATTTAAATTACTATATTAAAACCAAGCTGAATTCAAACGATGAAATCTTAACTCACAAATTGTCTTATTCTGTACCAAGAAGCATTACGTCTATTAAGATAACAGTTTCATCAGATATATGCAATAAAATAATTGATCCTCGTTTCTGGACCGATAACACATTGGTAAGAGAATAAATACCAAAAGCACACCAGAATATAAATAATATTGCCCGTATTCCGTATCATCTAATCAAAAAAACTGATTACTGAAAATGATAACAAACTGTTTATCACTTATCAAAACGTTTTTGGGTTAAACACAAAATTGTCCAAACTTTACATCGATAGTTTTACATTTCACCACCACGTAATTATATTCACTGAAACTTGGTTAAATAAAAATATCCTCAACAACGAAATTTTTTGCAGTAATTATAATATTTATAGACTCGACAGAGAAACTGCTACAATTGGAGGAGGTGTACCAATAGCTATTTCTACCATGTTTTCATCTGAAGAAATAGACTGCAATATTCCTAAAGGCATCGAATTTATTGGCATCCGTATAAAACTACATAACAGCAAAATATTTATGACCTGCTCCTACATCCCACCAAGCCAAAATAATAATCAACTTATTTACACAGAGCATGCTTCGTTGATCAAATCAGTAGTATCACTATCTGCACCAGGTGACTCTATTCTTGCTTTTAGTAATTTTAACTTACCTAATTGTTGAACCGTGTTCAACCAGGTTTTTTCATTATTAATTTACTCTTCTAAATGTACATACATATGTTAATTTTTCCCTTTAGTTACTTTTTTTATTCTATTGAATTCGCCCAGGAATAGCGGCTTTTTATTTTGCTACATAATATATAGTGTACATTTTTCCCTTTTTGGTTTATATACGACTTTGATTTTGTATTTTTGTTAGTCAGTAACAGAGTTAGAATTGAACACTCAATAAAGCAAGAAGCTCTTAATTAAACAATATTCGAGTTCTTAATTTTTCTTAAATGTGTTGGGAACGGGAGTTAACTTAGCCCCACATAATTGGTCCTTCGAAAAAGTTCTAGAATAGGCTAGAACAGGAAAAAATTAGCGACTTGGAGTCCACTAAGAGCATTGGCAGTTGTCTCTTCCGACGGCAACTTAAAATTCCAGAAACAGGGCAATAGGGTTTGTCCAATAACAAAAGGCAAAAGGGGTTGTCTGACAGCAAGTACATTTAAATTTCATCGTGCTTACGGCAGAGGAATAAAGGTACTACATTGTGCATCACGTGCCAGTGAAGAAGTCAACAACTAAAAGGTCTTATCTGTAAATTAAATTTGGGATACAACATATTGAACCAAAAGGTCTACAAGGCAGATTAAATTGCATTTTGTATAAACGCAGGAGAAAATTAAGGTATGTACTGTGTTTATTAGTTATTTTGTGCGACCACTATTTTTTCTCTAATAAAAAAAAAAAAAAAAATCAACTTGGCGAAAGAAAATAATAAAAAGCGGCCATTATCATAACAAACTCCATGTAAAATATAACCTTAATACATTTGGTTAAAATACATGAGAAAATTGTCCAAAATCAAATTCAAAAACCACAAATCGTTAAAACTCAAAATACTACTAATAATACCACTAAAAAAGTACCATCACTAATACAGAAAGAGATAACTACATTCTTCACAACTCACAAATTGTCTTGTCAAATGCACACTACAAACGTTCCATTTCAACTTGTTCCTATTACTGCAATAACTTCACGTACGAAGTAAGAAGAAAAAGAAAATCATAAATGGTCAAATTTTAAAAGTGCGGGAAAAGTTTAAATATATTAAAAAAAAAGTTAATAAAACTATAAAATAAATAAAAAATTAAAGGAAAGAAGTGCGGGAAAATAATAATAATAACGAAAAACATTGTGCTTAACAAAAAACAAATAAAGAAACAAAGTACAAGTTTGCTAAATATTGAAAAAAAAAATACAATACATTCTTAACTACATAGGTACCTATTAACACAAAATAAAAAAGGAGAGAAATTGTGAAAAAAGTAAATATAAAAGCAAACTTATCAAACAAAAAACAAATCATTAAATATTTGTTTAAAAGTAAACCAAATTCCTACACGGTAATAAAAAAATAAAATTTTTTTTTCAAAATTATTTACAACAACATCAACAACGGCAATTGCAAGGCATTGAAAACAACAAAATAAACCGTAAGAACACAAGTTGCTGTGACGTCACCACATTTGTGCATTTATTGTGTGTCAGAGGTTCCCTAGTTTAAAAATATAAGCTACCTTATTATTCAAAGGTGAGTGGTGTGATATTGAAAAAGGTGGATAGCGAAAAATAGAAATATATATAGAACAATATATGTATATATATTTAAAAATAAAAATTTCGTGAGGAAAATATTTTTCTGGGGATAAATAATTAAACAAATATAGAAAAAAGTGGTATAGTGGTACATTAAAAACCTTTTATTTTGGGAAAATTTAAGCACGGTGGTAAATTACTTAAAAGGAAAATAATTTTGTTAAGAATTTTTGGAAATCGATAAATTAAAAATTAAACTTTTTTCATATTTTACAAAAACATTACAAGAAGTAACTGTTTGGCAGAAGAATAAAAATAATTTGAGATTTTCGTTTTCACACATTTTTAAGGAATTTGTTTCTACAAGAAAACGGTAGTTGCAGAACGCGATTGACTTTTAAGAAAGGTTTAGATTCTGGTAGCAATTTTCATTAACAAAAAGAGAAAATTTTCAAAGTTGATCTGAGTGATTAGGCTTGTGTATCGGTCGGGGTTAGAGAAAATGGCGGCAGCAAAAAGAAGCTGTAAGTTTGACCTTACGCAACTGGTAGCATTCTGCACGAATTTTGAGAGAACTTGTACCGAGGATTGTTCTATCGCGTTTCTTGAGGTGAAAAAGCAAGAATTAGAAAGAAGATGGGTTAAACTGGTTGAATCTTATGAGGAATATATGTTAGGGGATGCTGAATCTGAGGGCAGTGAGCATAAAGACGACCTTTCATTAAGATACGAAGAGACCAGCGATTTGTACCAGGCCTTAAAAACAAAAATTTTGGAAAGATCAAAACAGATTAAAATAGATGAGAATAGGCCTACAAGTAGCAGATCTACATTAAAGTTGCCGGCATGCGAAATACAAAATTTTGAGGGTGGATACTCCAAGTGGCCTGCGTTCCGGGATATGTTCCAAGCAGTTATCGGAAAAGATTCATCAGTAGCTCCAGCCCAAAAATTATACTATTTGCGTAGCAAAGTGAGGGGGGAGGCCTACCAAGCCATAAAGGATTTTGACTTGGTAGATGATAATTTTCATCTAGCTTGGGAGAAATTAAAGAACAGATTTGAGAATAGAAGGCTCTTGGTACAGGATCAAGTAAAAAAGATTCATGCGGTCGCTCCAGCGCAAAATGAAAACATCAAATCTCTTAGGCAGATTCAGAACACAGTTAACGACTGTTTAGCAATTTTAAAGAATTATGCAATTGAGGTGCCCGATTACGATCCATTTTTGATTCACATCGTTGTCTCAAAACTTTCGGATGAGACAATTAAAGAGTGGGAGGTTTCTCTAAAAAGTCATCGCGAATTGCCCACATGGCCACAACTAAATGGATTTCTAACTGAGAGAATAGAAATTCTAGAAAATATGACCGATAGGAAAAAACCCGCGTCTAAAGAGAGCCAGTCTTCAAGAACTCATGCCTTTCACTCTCAGATGGAGAGAAACTATATTTGCAAAAAATGCAGGCAAAATCACCCCCTACGGGTTTGTAAATCATTTAAGTCCATGGCACCGACCGAACGCTTAAAATTTGTTTTTGCAAATAAATATTGTGTCAATTGTCTTTCAACCAGTCATTTTAAATCAAAATGTCTGAGCCCATGCTCTTGCACTGTATGCAATAAAAAGCACCACACAATGCTGCATCTCGAAAAAGCAGAAAATCCAAAGGGGCACACTCAGGAGACATCCCATGATAACGAAAAGCCTTCGACGTCAGGTACTCAAGGCGGAACGCATACTTTTAATACCCAAGTTGAAAAATTAGCGCATAAAAACCATAACCAAGGAAATGTTCAGGCATATTTAGCCCGTCGCGAAGGTACTACAGTGCTGCCTACGGCACTTATTTATATTGAAAGCGCGGGAGAATTGTTTACTATTCGAGCACTTTTAGACTCAGGGGCAGAACGTAGCTTTATTACGACACGTATTCAGCAAAAACTGGCCATCCCAATCGAATTACATCCTCGTCAAATATCTGGATTCGGTGGAACCATCGTTGGGAGTTCTAAAGGGAGTTGTTACGTTACCGTAAAGTCAAGAGTTTCCGACTTTAAAATAAACATCTTAGCTATTGTGGCTTCTAAGATTGCAAACCTTATCCCCTCTCGTCCGATTGAGCTGCAAAATTATTCTGCCATAAAAAACTTACGTTTGGCAGATCCGCATTTTTATCAAGCCTCTGCTATTGACATGATAATTGGCAGCGATTTCCTACCCTTTATAAACCTTGAGGGTGTCCGTAAAAATATATCGGGGAATCTGGAAGCCCGGGAATCACATTTTGGGTGGTACTTGTCCGGGCCAGATAACACGAGCGACGCTAAAGTTTTTCCTACTACTGTTTCTACGTCAGATGAGTTTCTTCTTCACGAACAAATAAAAAAGTTTTGGGAACTTGAAGAAGTGGAACGAGAATTTGCTGTAACCGAGGCTGATAGGTTTTGTGAGAATTTTTACCAAACAACCACTACTAGGCAGTCAGACGGGCGTTACGTGGTAAGGTTGCCCTTTAAAGAAGAGTCCTCCCTCACGGAACAGTGCTCTGGGATAATATTATAGAATGGAGAAAACTCTCGATAAAACTCCAGATTTAAAA
The DNA here is from genome assembly GCA_943735925.1 of Pollenia amentaria. Taxonomy (NCBI): domain Eukaryota; kingdom Metazoa; phylum Arthropoda; class Insecta; order Diptera; family Polleniidae; genus Pollenia; species Pollenia amentaria. Next base: position 113,351,087 of record OX031006.1, on the reverse strand, counting down.
GTAGCATACATGAAGGTTCTACAAGAATATATTGAGCTAGACCACATGGAACTAGTAACTCATCACGAAACTGGTGGCGAAAAACCAACCTCTTTTTTTCTACCACATCACGCGGTTATACGGCCCGAGAGTAAATCGACGAAAGTAAGGGTAGTCTTTAATGCCTCTAAGAAAACTAGTAGTGGGTTTTCATTGAACGACGTTCTGCGTCCAGGGCCCACGCTTCAGACGCGCTTTTATAAATTCGTTTTCACCGGCGACATTGAAAAAATGTTCCGCCAAATCGTAATGCACAAAGATGACCGACCATATCAGCAAATACTATTTCGGGAACAAGCGGATGGTATGGTAAAAGCATTTCAAATGAAAACCGTCACCTTTGGGGTGAACTGTGCGCCATTCCTGGCTATTCGAACGCTTCTGCAGTTAAGCGAGAACTGCAAATTTTTAAGTCCGATGGCATCTCCGATTTTGAAGAGCCAGATTTACGTAGATGATATTTTGATATTGAAGAAGCCAAATTAAAGCAAAGTCAACTCACTCAGGCTTTGAATTCTGCCTGCTTCCCCCTGAAGAAAATAACAGCCAATAACGGTGTTTTACTCGAACACTTGGCCCGGGAGGATCTTCTAGACGAAGATTTCTTGAAATTTGATGATTCCAGCACCATTAAAACTTTGGGGATTCGCTGGAATGCGAAGTCAGACTTTTTTTATTATGTGTTAGAGCCAATTCAGATCTCTGGCAGCTCCACAAAATGGCAGATATTATCGGTCATTGCAAAGCTATTCGACCCAATAGGCTGGCTAGGGCCAGTCGTAGTAGTAGCAAAGCTCTTCATGCAGGAACTATGGGAGTTAAAAGCAGGCTGGGATGAGGGTATCCCACCGCATTTATTAGTAAAATGGAACACATTTGTAAGAAATCTACCACAAATAGCTTTTCTTAAAATTCCAAGATGGGTACATTTTACACCGACTCATCAGGTACAGATACACGGGTTCTGCGACTCTTCCGAAAAGGCTTATTGTGGTGCAGTATACCTACGAACCTCTTTTTCAACTCAAGAGATAAATTGTAACTTATTGGTTGCAAAAACTAAAGTTGCCCCAATGAAAAGGATCACAATACCAAAACTTGAATTGTGCGGGGCAGTCCTTCTAGCTTAATTAGTAGAGGTCCTGCGAAAAAACCTGAAATATAGCTACGAACTATACTTGTGGACGGACTCCTCTATAGTTCTCGGATGGCTACAAAAGCCACCACTGACTCTGAAAACTTTTGTGGCAAACCGTATAACAACAATCAACAGCATCGCCAGCAGCAGTTACTGGAAACATGTAAAAACAGAGGACAACCCTGCGGATCTTGGTACCCGTGGTTGAACCCCACAAGAACTAACGGAAAGCGCATTATGGTGGAATGGGCCTAGCTGGCTCAGTCAGCCGCCTGATAAGTGGCCGACCCCACGTGAGTTCGATCCCACCGACCTGGAAACTAAAAAGTTCTCAACGCTTCACGCAGTTATAAGCAGGGAAGGAACTCTAATTCAACCTAGCACCGACGCGGACGATATATTGGAAAATTTCTCCACATTTGCGCGGGCACTTAGAGTAATTTGTTATTGCTTTCGTTTCTGCAACCGAACTCGAAACCGCGACGTCGACTCGAACGCATTTATAACCACAAAGGAATTGAGTTTCATTAAAAATCGTTTGATTATCATCGCCCAGCTCAAATATTTTCCCCAAGAATATAAATGTCTACAGAGCAAGCAGCCTATCAACAAGAAAAGTAGACTTTCAACTTTATGTCCGTATCTTGATAAAAATGGTCTTTTACGTGTTGGAGGAAGGCTTGAACACTCAGGTTTAGCTTTTGATGAGCGACACCCGGTTATAATCCCCGAAAAATCACGCTTCGCTACGCTGTTAATGGAACACACACATAAAATTTTGCTTCATGCTAAACATCATATTATGCTACGAGCTATAAGGCAAAGATTTTATATACTTTGTCTTAAAAATCTATTAAGGAAATGTATTCGAAATTGCAGAACGTGTACAATATATAAAGATAAGCTGCAACAACAACTAATGTCAGCGCTCCCACCAGAAAGAGTTAATTTCTCGCCTTTTAATATTAAGTCTTCCAATTTACGTAACGCTAAGCTCATAAAAGGTTATGCAGCTATATTTGTATGCTTCTCTACGAGAGTGCATTTGGAAGCTTGTTCAGATCTCTCGACAGATGCATTCCTAGCTTGTTTCGACCGATTCGTTGGACGTAGAGGCTTTCCGAAAACTATGTTCTCGGATAATGGCAGAAACTTCCTTGGAGCAAGTTAATCACTACTGAAAACCCATAATAATTTCCTAAAGATCACTGAGAAAGCACTCGTAGAAAAATATAGTGCCCATGGTTTCTCCTGGTCATTTATCCCACCTTATGCACCCCACATGGGCGGCCTCTGGGAGGCTGCCGTGAAAAGCATGAAATCACACCTAAAAAAGATCGCCGGAAACCTCAATTTTTCCTTCGAAGAATTCAGCACTATATTAATTCGTATAGAAGCAGTATTAAATTCACGTCCCATGTCCCCCTTGACCGAAAATCCATCGGAACTACTGCCATTGACTCCCGGTCACTTTTTAAGAGGTGCACCGCTAATAGCTCCACCCGAAGCTCCCGAAGAACCCCCACCAGAGAATCTTAGCCTCATAAAACGTTGGAACCGATTAAAAACCATTCAACACCTCTTTGCACGTCGATGGAAAACCGAATACATCACCAAACTTCAGCGGCGAGCTAAGTTGAAAATCGAAAACACAATCTCAAGCCTAACGATTTTGTCATTGTTAAGGATGATTTGCTACCACCCACAGAGTGGCGACTAGGCCGTATTGTAAACGTCATCTATGGAAGAGATAGTAAAGTACGAGTAGCAGAAATCAAAACGCAAAACGGACATATAATACGTCCCATCGCAAAATTGTGTATTTTACCATCTTACGATACAAGCAAAGATATACCACAAAGCAGTTCAAACTAATCACAACTATATCCAACACAAATTCCACAAAAATTGTAAGACTATCCCACCTGATTCCTAAAAAAAAACTCATATTATGAAGAGAAATGGTCGCAAAACAAAATTTCTAATAACACGGTGTACACTTTTATTTTTTTTCTTTTATCCTCAATAGCTACAGTCATGCCACGATGCAATTTATGCCTGAAAAATCATGCTGTACGTCATTGCCAAATATTTGTCGCCATGAACCTTGAGAACCGCCGAAACTACCTGTTACGATGGAACTATTGTTTAAATTGTATGGCGCACACTCATCAAAGAGCGGAATGCTACTCAGAAAATCGTTGTGCACTCTGCAAGGCAAAACACCACTCGATGATACACCAACAGCATCCCCATGATGTCTTAAGTTCAAGCTTTGAGGACGAAAAAGCAGATAGCTTGGCGACCGAGCAATCCGAACACAACCCAAGAGCCAATATCGAAGACGAAGAAGAAGTTGAAACCACGCCAGCCGAAATACCTACTCCTCACGAGTTGCTGCGCATGGAGTTCCCAACCCGCGCACCATACTGGGAAACTACCCTACCGCCACTAGTTCAGGTCACCCTAATAAACAAAGGCAATCCTATGTGGGTTACTTTTCTGTTGGACCACACGTCTACTACTTCATTTTTGCTACGAAACGTCGCTGAAATTTTCCCCGCATTCGCGCCAGACTACCAACGTGGAGATACGCAGTATGCCAGGTTTGAAGTTGCTCCCACATTTTATAACCCAATAGCCCGTTGGTGCCTTCCATTAAGAGATGACGCCATCGCTGTCCCTCCACCTGTAATTGACCCTCAGCTAGTCGAACATTTCAAATGCATAAAGCCAAAAGCACGCCAAAACTTCGCCACTTGTCGCACTATTGATGGGGTGATTGGTAGCCGAACATTGGCCGCAATAATGAGGGAACCCGTGATCCAGCCAGTGGAAACCCTGCCACAAGCCCAGCGATCCATATTTGGTTGGGTTATATCCGGTGTATGGAAGGGATGTTCATGCCACACGCATTCTCGCCCGGGAGTATGTTGAACCGTGTTCAACCAGGTTTTTTTCATTATTAATTTACTCTTCTAAATGTACATACATATGTTAATTTTTCCCTTTAGTTACTTTTTTTATTCTATTTAATTCGCCCAGGAATAGCGGCTTTTTATTTTGCTACATAATATATAATGTACATTTTTCCCTTTTTGGTTTATATATGACTTTGATTTTGTATTTTTGTTAGTCAGTAACAGAGTTAGAATTGAAAACTCAATAAAGCAAGAAGCTCTTAATTAAACAATATTCGAGTTCTTCATTTTTCTTAAATGTGTTGGGAACGGGAGTTACCTTAGCCCCACACTAATGTTTCATGGAAATTTTTATCTGACTTATATATGTTTACTCCTACAAAAGCCGCAGACTGGGTGTTCGAATTTTTGAATAGCTTATATGATCTGTCTTTTTCAAATAAATGGAGTTTACAATTCATCTGATAAATTATTAGATTTGGTTTTTGTAAATGAACCAGCCGATTGTTCCTTACAGCGTGCAGATCCAATTATAGCACCAGAGGACCGCTATCATCCTACTCTAGATATCAGCCTTAATGTTCCATTTAAATGTAACTCCGACTCAACTACTCAACACGAAAAAGTTTTCTGCTTCAAAAAATGTAACTACGACGACTTAATACATCTGTTATTTAATTCGAATTGGCATGATCTACTACTATCTTTTCCTGTTATACTCCAGCAGCTATTGATTCCACGATAGCAAAATTTTATGAAACTTTGTCAAAGTTTTTTAATGAATGTGTTCCTAAATTGGCAATGCACACAAAATCTGGTCCCCCGTGGTGCAAAAAAGAATTATCTAGACTTAAAAACATAAAAAATAAACTCTTTAAAAAATATAAAACAACTGGCTTGCTGTCTGATTAAAACAGATTAGCGGTTCCACGTGCTGAATATAACTTATTAAACACAAAGCTGTATAAAAACTATATATCTAATATGAAACAAAATTTTAACTGCGATAAATTGATTTCGGATTTTATAAATTTGTTAACTACAAAAATAGATCTGGTGGCTTCCCTAAAACACTGAAGTTCGGTGCTTACGAATCTAGTGATGATCAGGTAATAAGCAACTTGTTTGCAGATTTTTTTTCCACCACTTACTCTGATTCCCAATATGATTTAAATGAATACCCACATCAGTGATGCCATTAGGATACGAAAGATACATTTTTCGTATCTTTTGATGACTTCATGTATCATGTATAATCCTAACATTTTTCGTATCTTTTGAATCTGTACGCAAAATGTACAGAAATAAAATATTAAACTTTCCGTATCTGACAAAGTTTTTTAAAGTTATCATTTCGTTATGAATACTAAAAAAAACAGTGACAACTAAATAAGCTTCTTACAGACGGTGGTCGGATCTTACAATATTGGCAAACAGCGTTACTTAAATTGCATTTAAATTGATTAAAATTGTCAGAAAAATATTTCTATTGACAACGCCTGCTTACAATATTGTATGATTTGACCACCGTCTGTACGAAGCTATACAAAAATAACATGTATTTTGATGTTCGGTTTTCCAAGTTTTTCTGTATTTGATATAATCGCCTTAGTATTAACGCCTTAACTCGTATATTAATTTTTACAAAAATTAATTTGTTTTGATAACATCCAAAGATAGTTACATATAATTAATTTTAAATTTTGATTACTGTATTTTTAAAAATTATCTACATAATATTTATGACTTAAATAAATATAAAAATGAATTTATATGATGTCATTTTCTTTGCAATATTCATTAAATATGAAATAAAAATGTTATGTTAATAATTGTTAAACGTTAAAAATGGATTTAAAATTTTTTTTCAAAATGTGTCTTATTGGGGAAAAAGTGTATCTTTTTTGAAACTAAAATGTATCTTTCTCGAAATTTCATTGGCAACACTGACCCACATTCAATTGCGGACCATCAAACAATACACTTTTCTCCAATCCACACAAATCAGATTTTAGACTCCTTAAAATCTGTTAAGTCATCATACCATATGGGTCCCGATGGTGTTCCTAGTAGTGTTCTTAAGAATTGCGCACATGCAATAGCTACTCCATTAAGCATAATATTTTGTATATCCTTAAAATATGGTTATTTTCCTCAGTTGTGGAAAGACTCCTTCATTATTCCGTTATTTAAATCTGGCAGTAAGTCATGTGTTACAAACTATAGAGGCATAGCAAAGTTAAGTGCAATCCCTAAACTTTTTGAAAAGTTTGTTACCAACAATCTTCTTCCTCAAATTTCGTCCCTACTATCTCCCTATTAACATGGCTTTAGAAAAGGTCGTTCATCAGTGACTTATCTCATGCAGCTGACTTCTATGGTAAATCATGGATTTATTAAAATGAAATTTACAGATTGTATATACACGGATTTTAGTAGAGCTTTTGATAAAGTCAATCATAAATTACTTCTGATAGCATGAAGCTATAGGACGTACACACGGGAGTTTAAATTAGATTAAATCATATTTAACAAACCGAAAACAAAATGATGCTTTTAATAATACCACATCAAAAAACATTGTTGTAAGTTCGTGAGAGCCCCAAGGTAGCCACATTGGTCCAATTTTATTTTCCTTATTCATCAATGACTTGCCATGCGTAATTAAATAGTGTAACGTCTTAATGTATGCCGATGATGTGATGATATTTCATAGCTATGACAATGGGCCTGTTCGGAAATGCATCACTGCGCTGCATCTGATGCGCATCTGTGATTAGTTTGCGATGCTGATGCAAATCAGCTGATGCTGATGCGCAGACGAAAAATAAATAAATTGTTTACAATAACGACGCGGGAATATTAAAAATGGACAAATTAATAATTAATTTATTTATTGACTTGGATGAAACCAAAAATGTTTCAAAATTGTGCAAACAGCAATATAAAAGGCACTTGAGATATAAAAAAAGGCATGTATTGCTTAAAACTTTGTGTTCCAAAAACAGGCAAATCCCAAAAGTAATGGAATATGTTTATATTATAAAGCAATATCCGGATGATATATTTTTTGCCCACTTTCGAATGAACCGCTCAACATTTGAGGTATGTATGTCCATAGAAATACAATGATTAAAAATGTTCACAAATTTGGTTTTCAGGCTTTGTCGATAGCTATAAAACCATTCTGGAATACTTTTCACAGAGGCCGATTAGCATATGATTTGGAGCTATGCTTGTACATAACGTTGTGGAAGCTAAGTAACAATGGAGTAACATTTCGACTTATAAGCGATCGTTTTAATGTGGGAAAGGGCACTGCACACACAATTTTTTACAAAACTATCAAAACTATCTGCCGTTTAAAAAAAGAAATTTCATGGCCATCATTAGCGCAGCAACAAAATGTTATGGAGAGTTTCCAAAACGCAAGAGAGAACCCTTTCCCATATGTTATTGGATGTGTAGACGGAACACACATAAAAATACCAAAACCTAGAGTTGATCCAATAAGTTATTATAACAGGAAAGGATTTTATTCCACACATGTACAGGTAAGTAGTAGACGCAATAAATATTATATAGCAATTATTGTAAAATGTAAACTGGTTCATTTTTAGGCAATATGCGACAGTAAATTTCGTTTCCTGGACGTTTTTATTGGCTACCCTGGTAGTTGCCACGATGCAAATGTGTGGAAAAATAGTCCAATATACAAGAAAATATTAGCACGAGAAGTGCAACTTGCTCCTGGTGCCCTAATTCTAGGCGATTCAGCATATCCTATTTCAAAATTCTTACTAACTCCATATAGGGATAACGGCCATCTCACGCGCGAGCAAAAAAAATTCAATTATTGCCTGAGCTCTACAAGAGTGTTTATCGAACAAGCCTTTGGAATTTTAAAAAATAAATTCAGAATTTTGGATCGTCTAGATAGCTTAAACCTCAAAAATGTTTCTGAAATAATTTTAGGTTGTACAATTCTCCATAACTTCATTATAAATAAGGGAAGTGCTAACGAGTACATATTACCAGATATAAGTTTAATAGAGAATGAGAGTATACCAAACCAGATAACAAATGAAATAACAGCTGAAGATGAAGATGGAATTTCCTTACGAAATTATTTAACAACTTTGTTCTCATGTTAATTCATTTCCTTTTTCTGTTTATTTTATTTAATAAAAAATCTTATAACTATTTAAAAACAAAACATAAACTTTAATTTTAAACAAAAACATAACATAAAACATTTCATGTTTATCAGTCTTCTAAATAATTATAAATTTAGTTATAATTATTATTTATTGGCAATTGCCTTTTCTAACACATTTTTCAGTTCAATCATTGCAGTTATTCGCTTTTCTTCTAATTGTAACTTTTTTTCTTCTAATGCCAGGATTTCTTCGTGTCTTTTTTGTTCTTGCACGGATTCTTCTTCCAAATACATTAAAATATCCTTTTTAGTTTTTTTCTTTTTGGGTGGCGGTTCCGGAGAGCTTTCTATTTCTTCACACATTTCAATTAATTCTTCATTATCTTCCAGTGTGGAGATCAAATGTGTTGTTGGAGGATTTACAGAATGCCTGGTGCCGTAAATTTCATCAAAATCTTCAAAAAACAACCAAGTTGTTGCATTTCTTCCAGATTCTTTATTCCTGGATTTTATTCTTCTATACGTTGTAAGCAGGTTTAAAAACTTTCTGTTAATTTGATCTTTTGTAAAATTTACGTTAGGTACTTGCTCCTTCATTTTTTCCAACGCCTTTCCCCAGAGCACAGATTTTTTCTTCCTTCCTGAAGAAAATTCTTCCTCCATGTCCAAACGTACTCTCACCAACAATTTGGAGAATTTTGCATCACATTCTATTCTAAAGAAGATATAAAAAACTTAATTAACAAAATAAAAAAATTTATAAAAAAATTTAATACTTACTCTTCCATTGCATCAGCCATTTTTGTGATGCTTGTTTGATGTTTTTTTGCGCATCATCTGTTTCACTGATGCATTTTAGAACTCAAGACATTTGCAGTGTTGCCAGCTTTTGCTTTTTAGAACGTACTGCGCATCAGATGCAGCGCAGTGATGCATTTCCGAACAGGCCCAATAATATTGAAAAAAATTTGCTGCACCATGCTTAATTTAATGGTACACAATTTAAAAAAATGTAAACATATGCGTTTTTCAAGAAATGATAACCCTTTATTTAACTTTTCATTGGGCGGACATCAACTTGAATTGGTTACGGAATTTTCAGATCTTGGAATACTTTTGGATCCTAAATTATATCTCAGGAAACACATATTTATGATGGTGAACAAAGCTCGTTGTGTGTTGGCTTTTATAAAACGATGGGCTAAGGATCTTGCTGAACCAGTCATTACTAAACGGTTATATACATCTTTAGTCAGACCAATCTTGGAATATGGATCTGTTATTTGGGATCCGGATGCGGATTATCTCAAAAACATTATAGAATCAGTCCAAAAACAATTCCTTCTTTTTTGCTTGGGTAATTCAACATGGAATCCTACCGTCATTATTCCTCCTTATACAACAAGGCTTGCAATAATAAAATTACCAAAGTTAAAAGCAGAAGAACTATGCTCAGCGTTTCATTTTAATTCAACCTAATAAATGGTGCGGTCTGCTCCGACTTCCTACTCAGCAACATCAACTTTAATGTTCCTCATCGATCAACTCGTTTCTACATCCCAATATATTTACAAGATTTTCAAACTAATTATGCTAATTCTGATTCTCTAAGAAAATTGTGTAAACTTTATAATAATTTTTACTTTCTTATTGATTTTTCTGTTAATGTTAATGTCATTAAACGTAATATTATTTTGTACCTTAATCGATGTAATTAAATGGCTGTCTCAATCTTTTGTTACTTGGTCTGTGAGGATTTATTTCGTAGACCTTAAATAAATAAATAAATAGTTGCGTTTTACACAACTTATAAAAAAAGTAAATTATACATATACAATTTTTGATAAACGATTTAAATTACTTCTGGCGTTACGTTACAAAAAGGAGACTTTTCACTGGAACTTCCCATATGTATGTATGTGTTTAGTTATTGGTTTCTTCTCATATTTTCTCATATCAATATTTTAACAGAATTAATCGAAACAATTAGAAGGGTTGAAAATTTAAAAAAATTAAAACAGGACTCTAATGACATAATGGAAGATTTTATACGTTTAGAGAAATCCAGGAAAAGGACTGGGAAATTATATATTCTGTATTATAGATTACGTTCGATTTTTCCAACATCAACGATAAGTAAAAGATTTTTTCCCAAGTCAAGATTATCAAAACTAAAGAAAAGAATCGCTTAAATCCTTAACATTTTTCTAAAAGATTATTTTTAAGGTCTCCTTAAACTATTGAAATAACTAATAAAATTATCAAACAGTTTATTTTTTAATTACTACGTAATATTTATGTATTAATTCTAAAATATGTTTTACATTAATTAGTATTGTGGTTATTTTGTTGAACTATTCATGGTTTTTAATCCAAATTTTTACTATTTTTAATTAGGCTTAAGTTCATTAAATTTAATTTTCATTAAATTATTTTTATGAAGAAAGGAATTTTACAACATGGAGAATTAATTAAAATTGTTATTGATAATTTTCATTCTTGACTGACCTGGGATTCGAAGCCAGGCTGGCTGGCGTGTGATTCGAACCCAGGCGGCTGGTTACCCTGACATGTTTCGACCTCAACCACTAGGTCTCCTCAGAGGGATTTGCCGTCTTACACTCGCAGCCATCGATGACTGCTGACGTCAGTAGTCAAACATCAATCCTTAAACCAAATTGTATTTTAACCTTTGGTAGATCGAAATTTGCTTTTTGAATGATTATCCATTTTTAATTGATCTCACATGTTTTCCTTACTTCTGTTTTTTCGTTTTACATTTTAATGAATTCTTTTTTTGTTTGCTCGTGTTAGTTCAAGAACTGTTATGTTTGTTATGTTATTGCTTTTTTTAAACAATTAACTCCAAATAATAAATAATTTATGTATTGAAATGACTTAATTTATAAAACAAACTTAATTAATCGGTTAACCGATCAATTACAAAATTATCCGATTAAGCCCAAACCTCGGTTAATTAATCGAGCGATTAACCGATTAAAGCAAAAGCCCGATTAAATGAATACCCAAATATATATAGATAGATATATATATGAAATAAGTCCCTAAAAATATTGTTTGGGATTTATTTAATTAAAAAAATTTTGTGATTTCAAAAGAACAGTCGCCAATCACAAAATTAATAAATAACAAAAAAAAATTATTTCGAGCATTACTGAGTGCTGGCATTGTTCTAAATTTATTATAGGGCAAATATTTATGTTTTAAAAGTATTTAAAAGCTTGGACCAGTTCATATAATTATTGCATACATATATCGCTTTTAAACATTTTTACACAAATATTATGTATTAAAATTTCTAAATTTAATGATAAAGTAAATGGCTGTACGATCTAAAAAAAAGTAATTGCATTTGGTATATATATAATCGGTCTTCTTGCTCGATTCGACTGTACTGTAAATTATGTTTTATTGTATGAGGTTTGCTAAGAAGTTTTGAATGCTGCACTTAGCTGCAGCACGATTCTGCTAAGCCACCGTTAGAAGTGCTCAGTTAGAATAGTGAGAAGATCTTTGTTTGTTAGTCAAAAATATTCTGTTCTTTATTTACAATTTACACAGATATTTATACTAATTTCCAATTTCAATTCTTTCAACATGTTCTTTGTTTTATGATCTACATAATTGGTATTCAATCACTTGAGTGTGGTCATAATTCTCCATGCAAGCAAATTCCAATATTTTATGAGTTAATATAATTTAATTCCTTCCATACATTTAACGTTACAATGGGTCGCGTGAATAAAACGGTAGCTTTAGCTAATACTTAAAATTTTAAAGTTTAAGCTAGCTTTAAGGTGAATAAAAATTTTAGTTAAAGCTAGTACTTTATACTGACTAGTCTTTCCAGCGTTTACTCAAAAAAAGTGTGAATAAAAAGTAGTGAATGCTTAAAATGACTAGTTTATGCTTCAGTTTTTGTAAGCATATGAATCAGGTGCTTGAAATTGTTTTTTGCTTCGCCAAAGAAAAGAATACCGCATTAGAACACACTCTCATCCAGCCGATTATTTCAATTAATACCTATATATTTTTAAAATTTGAAAAAAACACGCACTGCTTTTGTCACTCATGCATTAAACACATTCGAGACAGCAGGCAACACGAACACACGGTTACAAATGCTGCTGGCTCCAATTGTAGTTGCGTAATCAGCCACTTAATTATTTTGAAGACGACAGCTACAATTGAAAAACTATAAACAGCTGTGTTTCTTGTTATGTATTTACATATCAGTGGTGCCACTATCATTTTTGATGTTTATGAATTGAACAACATGCATAATTGCAGACTCGTACACAAAGTTAATTTAAGTCTACATATATATAAATACTTATTTATTATACATTTTGTAACGTAAAAACAAATTCATTTATTAAAAAACATTTAAAATATATTAATATTTTGTTTGGACAAACATTTGAAGCAATGATTGTAGAAATATTACAAATTTTAAATATTTGGCAGACATGTTGAATATTTGTCAAACTTTTTGTGGTGTCTAGTGCAACAATTAATAATTTCAGCGAAAACTATGCAGAGTAAAGTCGTAGAAGAAGAAGCAATTAAATCATTTTCAGCCGTAAATTCTAATTGTTTAACAGCCTTGTTTGCCCCGTAAGAGAACTCTTTACTCCAAAATTCTTGTTCTTTCTTTTATATTTCTTTTCCGTTTTAAACAAATAGCGAGCAAAATTGCCGCAGCACAATCGTCATTTGCATTCATTGAAAACGAAGCAAAAATTAAAAATTGATGTTTGTACGAAATATGATTGTGCTGTTTATTGGCAAACAGAATCGAAAACAAACTACAAGTTTGCCAAGCAATTTGTGTGGTTTATTATGCCCTTTCGTTTATGAATTCTAGGTCGTAAAAGTTTTAGAGCACTTTATCAATATTTCTTTAGGTAAAAACTGGATCTTAAAATTTTTAGTATCATAAGAAAGTCTTTCGAAATACATTTCACATGATGTATATAATATACCGAGCTATTAACCCCTTAAGAGCCAACGTCAAAAATTAATATTTCTTCAAAAAATGTTTCTACAAAATTTCATTTATCTTAAAATTTTGTCGATATGTATAATAATATTTATTGAAATATAATATGTCATACAGAACACTTCAAGTTCTTGTATGCTATATTTTTAGAAGCTCCATCACATAAAATTTTAAAGTTATAACGGTTAAAAAAAATTCATTTTGGAATTTATTAATAATTTGGATTAAAAATGTGTATGTGGTAATAGTTTCTGCACTTTTTACATATTTAATTATAGTAATATGTAAATATTTGAAGAACTTTTTTAATCAAAGCCTTAAAAACTGTGGTAACATGTGTATATTATTGTTAAAAAATTATTGTTATGTCGACATAATTTAAAGATAAAGCCAATTTAGTAAAAAAAAAGTCAGTCAATAAATAAGAGTATTTGAAATGGGCTCTTAATGGGCTAATAAATCGTTATGCTTTAAACAGCATGTCAAACGCACTTTGAATTTTTAAATGATACCCATACTGCTAAGATTAATTTAATACCTTAAGAGATATGGTTAAAGTATTTTGATACTTTTACGACCTAAAGCTCTTAAACTAGGAGCGTTGGTATGACAAATACCTTCCTACACAGAAAAAATTACTTATATTTAAAACTGGACCTACAAACGATTAATTTTTTTTTTTTTTTTTTTGAAATTATAAAAACTTGAAACTAATAGCGCGTATATCATATTTTTGTATAATTGTCAAAATTTTTGTTGCTAAAATAAAAATCAAACAAAAATGTTTATAGAAACAGTAAACAAAAATTGTTGAAATTAATAAAATTTTTAAACAAGGATTTGCTTGAAAATATTTTAGCAATAATTTTTTCTGTGTATATAAATTCCTTTAAAGATCCTTAAAAGTAATAATAATATTTGGTGGTGAGCCGAGCTTATATTCTTGTTTCAATTCGGTTCTTTGCTGTTTAACAAAAAAATTATTTTTTTAAGCACTAATTCTTCTAATATTTGATTATATTAGCAACACTTTTTCTGTTTTGTTGCGTACAAAAATAGAAATTAGTTTAATTTGACTACAACGACCAAATTAGCATAGACAACAACCTGCAGCCATAAAGCCGTGTCGTCGTTAAAATAAGTGATGCTCATTCAGGCAAACAATTGTTTAGAAGCCCCACCCCTTTGTTTTTTACGCTCATTATTTTTGTCGTACGTGTCATGATGAAATAAACAGGTGGCATTACTACGCCAGATGACGATTTTTTGCTCTTGTATTGTTTGTCTAGTCTTATGTCAAAGTTTTGTTTATATTTACAAAAAGTCCACGTTTTGTGCTGTGATTATTGTATTGTATTAAAGTGTTTGATTATTTAAATTAAAATTAAATAAGATAGTAACCATAGTGAAATAAAAATTGGCTAACAATTAATTTATTTCATTGCGTTCGGCGGCAAAATTTGATTTAAGTTTAATATAATTTTTGACGTATACGAAGACTTATTTTTCATTTTTGTTGTAATGTTGTATTTGTTGCCGTAGCGCTGCCACCTACTTATTCCACCATGGTACGTGTGAGAGCAACAAGTGCACATGTACGATAGCTGCATTGATATTTGTTCAAATACAGTGTGTAAAATAAATAATAATGAAATTAATTTAGTTGCTCGTCAGACAGCGACGAATGCACATGTGCGGAAGCTACGTAAGTTTGTTGCTTAATAATAGGTATGTCTGCGTACACATATTTTGCATAATTTTGTACAAAATGTTGTCTGCGTACTCCAAATCTCTTACAGCGAGAGAGCCAAAAAGAGAATTTTTTGACAGTTGGAAGTTAGAGAACTTGCAAAATGTTACTGGAGAAATTTCCTCTGGTAAGATTTTGCAACTAGCTTGAACAGCAGTTTTTATATCAAAGATGCCCAAGGTAGTAGTATTGGTGAGAGTGACGAAATAACACTGGAAGAAAACAATTTGCTATTTATTTTATTTAGTCGTCAACGAGATTGCGACGAAAGCACATGTGTGGCGGTGTTGTCATTTTTTTTAAATTATATTTTATTATTATGCTTTTTTAAATTATATTTCTTAGTTTTTTAAATGTCTTGTGACAAATAAGACATTGCATGTCATCAAAAGCATTTTGTAACATAAAATACTTTTCGGCTGAAATCATTAATATATAGCAATAATTTCAATTTATGTGTTCACTGACAGCAGTCTCGATGACGATTAAAATGTAAAATAAGCCACAGAAGTTCTGCAAGTGTAGTTTGTCTCTCCCACTCAACATGCTGTTTTCCTATTGGTTGATTGACCATCAAACAAAAGAGCGTAAGTATACGTGTGAGTTTAATTTGCTGATATCAGCCACTACTGGGCATCTTTGTTTTATATCACTGGTGTTCAAAAATGTTTTGCATATGTATTCTGAGAGAAGTTTTTAAGTACAGTGACACGTAAAACTAAACGCACAATTTTTATTAATATTATATCACAAGATTTTTTTTTTTGTTATATAAAATTTATAATAATGCAGTTCACACTGAATTAAGTGTATGTGATTAACTTCCGTTGTTTAGGGGTTTCTGTAGAGTTGGTGATTAGGGATTAATTAAGAAAACTATGATTCTTTTCATAGCTATATGACTAGGTTACCGATGAGGAAAAAAAACTTTTTATTAGAAATAAAATTTTTTTTTTTTAATTTAAGGAATGGCTATCAGGGGAAGAAAATATTGAAATTAAATCAGATTTTATTTTAAAAAAAGGCATTTCATGTCAGTACTTTCATCTAAGCAAAAGGAAAAAAATACACAATTTCTTAATTTTTCCTTAATTGCCAACTCTACCGATGTTCCTAACTGCGCAGCGCTACGCGCAATAGTACTGCGGGACAAGGGCACAGATTATATTAAATTAACATTATAATTTAGCATATGAAGAAGTTTACTAAACAACTGTTTAATAAAAACTCCATCGATAAACGGTCTGCCCTGCCTGACAATATTTAAGGCGACTACGTCTGAAATGGCTTTTTTTAAAATAAAATCTGATTTATTTTCAATATTTTCTTCCCCTGATAGCCATTCCTTCAATTTTTCCAAAAAAAAATCTTTTTATTTCTAATAAAAAGGTTTTTTTTTCTTCATCGGTATATCCAGTCATATTGCTATGAAAAGAATCATAATGCCTCTTAATAACATTTTCCCAATGTCCTTTAAATGTTTGATAACATAAAAGACATTGGGCATTACCAAAGGCATTTTTAATCATAAAATAGTTTTGCATTTTAATATTTTTTAGCAACAAACTAGCGTAGCTTCCGCGCATGTGCATTCGTCGCTGTCTGACGAACAACTAAATTAATTTCATTATTATTTATTTTACACACTGTATTTGAACAAATATCAATGCATCTATCGTACATGTGCGCTTGTTGCTCTCACACGTACGACAAAAATAATGAGCGTAAAAAACAAAGGGGTGGGGCTTCTAAACCAGTGGTGTCAATTATGATTGTATTGGTGCGAATACTCTTGTCTCTTTCATTCTCAGCGGGAGGAATCTGCGGTTGCGAGGCCTATTACGAGGCCTAATTAACATACATATTTTGCTATGAAGACTTTAGAGCAATTAATAATAATACAATTATCGAAAAATGTTGAGTTATGGACAGACACACTCAGTTATTATTTAAATAAATTTAATTTGGAACCTGCATTTCGCAGAAACTTTGCTTATTTTTTGGAAAATTGAGCATTTGACAATATTTGAAGTCATTTTACTACCTTATTAAATTCTTTCTAATATTTTTAATTTGGTGCTCAACATACCTTTGCAAATGCCAACAATGAAAATTCATTTGCACATGCTAATGCAAATAATAACTCCATTAAGTTTAAAAATATTCTATAATTATTAACCACCATTATAAAAAGAGAAGATTTTACTAGCCTATAAAAATATACTTTTATTTACCAATAATATCTTCTAAATTTAAATTGCAGTTTCGAAACAACAAAACATTTTTTAGGTTTGTGGACGTTAAACAATAAAGTTTCATTAATACATTAATAATACACATCTTCTTACCCAAAAATTTTACCTGCTGTCACATTTGCTTTTATGTGTATAGGTTTGCACATAAATTGTAGGAAAACAAGACTTTTTTAAATATTTTTACTTACTTGAGAAAAGTGTTTTCAAAGGAAAAAAAACCCAGAAAGAAAAATATTTTTACAAGCACAAAATACCAACAAATTCTTGTGGCTATTTTTTTCTTAATAATTTCTGCATTTAGGTACGTCTTTTTAACGAAAGAAAAAGGGACCCTTTAAAAGGCAACAAACAAAACACATATCGTTAGCTTAAATGCAAAACAATGTAGATATTATTTGTCAATCATTGTACAATGTCAAAAACAGAAATAAAACAAAACATAAACAAAGATAATATATAATAAATATATTATTTCTGTTTAGAGGCCTCAAAACAGGCCGTGCGATATTTCGATATTTCCCGCTGAATGAGAGTGTTTTGCAGTAAAAAATTATATTTTACGCTCGCAAAATAAAAGAGCGTAAGCGTACATGTGAGTTTTGCTGACACAATTGTGCATGACGCTGACACCCCTGTTCTAAACAATTGTTTGCCTGAATGAGCATCACTGTTTTATATACTGTTTGAATGAAAGAGTTTACGTGTGCCAAGATAGCGTCGAATTTGGGAATTTAAAAACCGGGAAAGCAAAATACCCAAATAATGGGGATTTACAGTATATGAACAAAAAGTTTTTTTTTTTTTTTTCTCAGTATTTATTTATTGAATCTTCATATACTAAATATGAACTAACAATAATTAATCAAATCTTAACCTAATATTTGATTTATGTCCTGCCAGTGCCGGTCAAAAACGATTTCGTCATCACGGTTTCTGTTCACATATGTAGGTGTTTACCGCTCATCTGATTGGGTGAGTGCTGCAGTGTCTCTTCTTCAAAAAGTTAGCGTCGAATTTAGGAATTTAAAAAGGGGAAGTAAAAATATATTTATATTTTTAATAAAAATACTAAAAATATTTACCACAGGCTTTTGCACGGTATAAACTGTATAGTTTCTGAAAGTAAATAGTTTTCTGGACAAAATGAGCGATGCGTGCAAAAAATATATAGTTTATACCGTGCAAAAGCCTGTGGTTCATTGCATAAATCAGCAAAAAATGTTACTGACCATTTTGGATGAACCCAGATTTCTCGGAAACTGTCCGAACGATTTTTTGCACGCATCGCTCATTTTGTCCAGAAAACTATTTACTTTCAGAAAATATATAGTTTATACCCTGCAAAAGCCTGTGGTAAATATTTTTTGTATTTTTATTAAAAATATAAATATATTTGGGCTTAAATCTAGTTTACCGACGCAGCTTCAAATAAAAAAAAAGTACCTAGGGTGATAGAAAATGGAAAAATAAGAAGAAAAAATTAAATAAGAAAATTGGCGCAAACGCTTAGTTTTCGAGTTATGGGTGTTTTAAATTTTTATATAAATATGTGATTTTGCAGTACATTTCCAAATGTAAATGGCTAATATTGTTATCATTGCAAAGCGTTTCACTAGATCTTTCTGGACATACAGAATTTATTTTAATATTTTTAGTTTATTCAGAAGTGGGACGAGTTTGCAAAATACAAAAGTTTTTTAGTAAGCATATAAAAAAATTTATTAATTTTTACTAATTCTTTAATGTATGTATATACTACATACTAATTTTTTTAAGAATTTTAATTAAAATACAAGTAAAACCTTCTTTATGTTTATGTTATACTAATGAGGAGAGAATCCTTGCCCATGGGCAAAGGCCGTCTATGCAGAGAATCTTTAGTTAGCGAAGCCGGTATTAGTTATACCATAGGGGAGAAAATATTTGCGCCCGGCCGTAGGCCGGCTATGCAAGGAAGCTTTAGTAAGCGAAGCCGGTGTTTGTTATACCATAGAGAAGAACATCCTTGCGTCCAGCCAAAGGCTGGCTATGCAAAGAATTTTTTTTTGTGATGCTAGTGTTTGTTATTTTATAAAATTTGTATTACACTTTTATTTAAATAAACTACATTCTTTCCTAGTGCACTTCCGTAACATTTCGACGTAAAATGAAAAAAACTGTAATGTGATCTAAAGAGTTTAATAATTTTAAATAAATTATGTATATCCAGAAAAATCTGTTCAAGAGCTTTAAAATGATACCAATATTGGCCATATACGTTTAGAATTGTAGTGGAAAATCACATATTTATATGAAAACTTTAAACGTCCATAACTCGAAAACTAAGCGATTGCGCCAACTTTTTTTTTATTTTTTCTTCTTATTTTTCCATTTCCCATCACCCTGGGTACTTTTTTTTATTTGGAGCTGCGTCGGTAAACTAGATTTGTTCCTATATTTGTACTTCCCTATTTTAAATTCCTAAATTCGACGCTAACTTTTTGTTTATACTGCAAATACCCATTATTTGGGTATTTTGGTTTCCCGGTTTTTAAATTCCCAAATTGGACGCTATTTCTTCAACGCTATCTTGGCTCACGTTTGTTATTTCAATTGTTTACACACCGATCAGCTGTTTTCTTGCAAGATTTCACTGGATACTGTCTGCGTACTGTATGAGATATTCTCAGCCGAAAGAGTAAAATTTGTCTTACTCTCCCAAAAAAATTTACTGAGTATTTGCTACTGGAAAAGTACCCAGACAGACCTAATATGGAATTGCAAAAGTATAAAAATATGTGTTAGTAGTAGTGTACACAATTGTGCAAAGGAATGCATCATATTTTAACTTTTATGAAACTAAACAATAACAAACGACATAAAATGATGCTGCCACTGTGTTTTTTATGAATTACCCCATTAATAAATGCACTCAATAAATTTTTGTCATTTCTTGTCAGTCATGCTAATAAAAAAACATTTTTCGTTAAAAGAAAATAAATTTATAAAAAATAGATAATTATACAAAAATTGCTCTATTTATGTTCGCGTACAAACTAAACATTTACAGGAAAGTTTTTTTTAAATGCCCCTTGCATACAAATGAAAGTTATCCCCTAAAGCAGTAGTTTAGTAATATCCCCAAAATCTCATCTAAAAGAAAATGATAAAAGTAATTTTTTATTTTCTTCCTTTTGTAATTTTTGAGAAAATTGTTCTTATCATCCCAATGAAATTTTGGCGAAATCTTCCAATTTTCTTATAAGTCGCTATCTGGCAATATTGCTAGTTTATCATTTAACATAAACCGATTTCGTACGAAAGAGAACATGAAAACGTTTTTACCTTCTCTAGAAAACGTAAAACGCAAAATTGTTTCGTTTTAAATTCAGTTTTATTTATTTAATTTTGTCACTGTTTAAATTATAGAATGAATTCAAGTTTTGTTTTAAAAAAGATTAAAGCTCTTTATGTTATTATTATGCAATTTTATATAAAAAAAGTATATGTACTGTTTTTTATGCAATTGTACTGATTTTTTTCTCTTATGTACAGATTTCTCTGATTTAAAAACTGGCAACCCTACCCTGGAGACTATCAAATATGCCCATCAATCAGTGCATATGTGTTTGCGTCGTTAATTTTAGGCTTTTTCGGAGACGTCAAATAAACGCGACAATCAACAGTTGTATTTTGTAAAAAAACAAAATATTTTTATTTTTCATGACAGCAAACACAAAGCAAATAAAATTTTTTTGTCAATCACAACAGGAGACTATCAAATAATCAGCCATCAAAAAAAATTAAAACTTTTCATCAAGCATTGCCGACAACGGGTATGTGAAGTCGAAAAAGAACGACTGCACGCACACAAATATATGATTGATGTGTTTATTTGATAATCTCCAGGGTGCTTTATACATAAATATTTTTTAAAATAAGTTTAAAAAATATTTTAATATTAGAAATTTTTGAACTTATTAATTAATGTTGTTATCGTATAAAATAGAAAAATAAAAAATGTGTACGCAATCAATTCGTTTTATTAACACAAGTCAAACGAATTATTGTAAAACTCCAAACGTAGAATTCCGGCAAAATTCAATACCGGGTTTTAAAATTGTGGCAACTTCAGAAAAGATTTTTGGCAGCTGATTTAATAGTCAAATTTTCCAGCTCTTGCTTCCACTAGCTATATAGCACTAGCAAAGAGTTATTCACACTTTTTGTAGTTTAAACTTTTCAGCATAGCTAGTACTGAAAAGTTAAAGCTAGTGCTAGTACTTAGTACTATGTAGTATAAACTACCTTTTTATTTACTCGACACAATATGTGGTGTCATGTTATATGCAAATGTGTAGTATGGTACCTATTTGTCCCATTCATAATCAACAAAATTTAACAAATATTCATTTAATTTAATGATTACGTTCTATAGAACCTATTGACTGGTGATGATACGGGGCTGGAAGCTTTGATTAATATTTAGTAAATTATAAACTTCTTGTAACAATTCGTTATTAAATTCCGTTCCTCTATCAGATCTTAAATTTTTAAAACATCCATACTTTAAGATAAATTGTTCAACTAATGTTTTAGCGATACTTCTAGCATCTTCTGTTTCAATTGTGTGAGTTATTACATATTTTGTTAACTAATATTGCATAGTCAGTATATATCTGTAGCAATTAGAAATTCTTAAAGGTCGCACCGTATCTATTTGTACTGTTTCAAAGCTAGTACTAGGACTTTCTGTTATGATCATTTCTTTATTAATATTTTTAGTTTGTCTTTTTTTAACATTTTTCGCATTAATTAATGCAATCTCTAACTATTTCTCATGTTTTTCCATACGTAACGTTGCTTCAATTTTAGAACTGTTGTTCTTATACCAAAATGTCCTGATAATGATGAATTGTGGAATTCTTTTATAATCTTCATTTGCTTTCATTCCACGTGTAGTTACTAAAATTGTTGATGGTTTACCTTTATCTTCTTCTACAGGTATCATATTTTTCAATATTTCAGAATCTAATTTGATTCTTGACAAAGCGTTTGCGTTCGTATTAATTTTTTCTTTCTTATAAACGATCTCAAAATCATAATCTGACAAATCTATTCGTATTCTCTTCGTATTCTAGTTTACTTAGACGACAGATTCTTGTGCGAAAAAAGTGAAACAAGTGGTCTGTGATCCGTTATCACATAATCTTTCTACTCAACATTTTTTATTTTTCGAATTTATTCTATGAGTTAAATTTCAGTTATGTATTTTATAAAGCTTTTTGTAATAGTTCTATTCCTTAAATTTTTAGGAATAACTTTATACTCTACCATACTATTATCTTGTATTTTCTTGTTACATTTTACCTTAGCTTCTCGTTGGATAGCAATGAAGTATATTTATGTACAGAAAAATTTAAAATTATTAGACACCAGCAGAAAGTAATGCATTTTCTGGCCCTCTCCGGCCTTCTGTCATTTTCAAAATAGTTGAGTTAAATACATTCAATTAATTAAGTATCACTATCCAGTGAGACACAAAGAATGCTGACGAGGGCCGTAGCGGGCCAGAAAATGCATTACATTCTGCTGATGTCTAATAATTGTAAATTTTTCTGTACATAAATATACTTCATTTCTATCCAACGGAAAGCTAAGGTAAAATGTAACAAGAAAAAAAACTTTAAGGAATAGAGCTGTTACAAAAAGCTTTATAAAAATACATAACTGAAATTTAACTCATAGAATAAATTTGAAAAATAAAAAAAATGTTGAATATAATAAAGTTGCTTATGAAAAAGAATTAATTCCCAATATCTATTTATGCAATAATTTTTTATTATCCATGATTTCTTAGGTATGCTAACCTCCTCATTTCCTAAAGTAAGTGTAAACGTAAATATTTCATAATCAATCTTACAAAAGAATTTTAAAAAGAAATCTCTCCCCAAAATTCCATCGGTTGGTACAGGAAAATCCTTGTCCACGATATGAAATTGACATTTTTCACTGAAACTGTTTATGGTGAATTTTAATTCTGATGTTCCTATAGATTTAATTTTTTATGTAGTGATACCTGTGAAACTCTTTCTTTGTCGATATGTATGTAATCTTCATTTAATTTATCGATTTTACGCAAAGAGATGTCTGCTCCTGTGTCTATTAAAAATGTAAGTTTTAAGTTCTTGCCTAAATTTAAGTTTATGAAGTTTGTAAAGTTATTTGATATTTGAAAAACGTTGTCCACTCTCATTATTGGTCCTCCGGATAGTGTGTTCCCACCTTTCTCTAACTCACTTCCGGATCCTGGTAGTTTTCCTGTACACAATGTATATTCCGTCGGTTGCTCCGGAAATTATTTCTATTTCTTTTAGTGGTGTTGTTATTGTTATTATTAGTATAACGATTGTAGGTATTTGGTACTTTACTACTATTTGTGTGCCTGTGATTGTTACTATTCGACCAATTGTTGTTGTAATTTTCCCTATTAAAAGCTGTGTTCATTTACTAAAAATTGTTTCGAATTTGTAATAATTGTTACTGGAAAGTGTTCATTAAGCCAACAAATGTGCAAGTTGAGAGCGTCAAAAGAAAGAGAAAAATTGAGAGAAAAAAATTCTTGCAAATTTTTAAAATTAAAAAGTTTTAAAATTATTAAAAATAATTATGCGATATGAAATCATACTTTTGTTTAACTTAGGACAGATATTTCGATATTTTTATTGCTAAATAAAATAACGGACTTGTTAAAAAAAATCCCTTATGTATTTTGTTTTGCTTTTAACCGATCAGGTGTTGTTATTAGTACTATGAGTAATGGTTACCTAGATACCCGATATATAACACTATTGCAGTATAATACCCCATTAGTTGAAAAATTTGTTTGGAATTTAAATTATTTACAAAATTTAAGATTCTTATTAATTATAAAATAATTTGAGATATTCTAATTGCTTACTTTATGACCTTCTTGTTTATTATGAAACAAACACTAAAGAAATGTGTTTGGACCAAATAAGACGGGGATAATGTAGATAATGAGAATATCTAAAATTATTTTATTATTAACAATAATTTAACCCGCTACCTCGTTACCTTTCTTTCGTGGTCATAATTAAATGCCAAAGTTTATGTTTCTAAGTTTTAAAAAAAATTACCAACGTCTCATTCACTCAGGACCCTGCACCTACAATTTTGTGTTTCTAATATCTATTATAAAAAATTCAAAAGGTATCACTTGTAGAACGAAAAAGTGAAACAAAGACATTTAAATTCCCGCATTTCACCATTTTTTATATTTTTCTCCCCATAGAAATAAAAAAAAAAATTATTATTGTAGTGGAGTCCATAACGTAAATTGCAAGAATGGAGAAAAATGTTTTGTTAAGAAAGTTGGTAAAATAGGTACAATTATCACCCCTTAAATATTTGAATTTCGATAAAGAAACAAATTTGTATTTTTTGGATAAGTTACGAATGTAAAACGTTTTTTATTTCTATATTTATTGGCTTTAAGTGAAAAATTAATGGTTTAATTTTAATTCTTGTTCAGAACAAAATGAACTGCGATGCCACTTTTTTTCTATTTGTACATAAAAGTTGAATTGAGCTGCCACATAATATAGTGCTATAGTGCATTTACACATACATGAAAGCAATTTCTTGCGAGTCGCAATGCACTAAATTTGTTCACTAACACACACACAATCTTCATACTATTAGACAATTTCTTCGATTTTTAGTGGATCGATTTAGCGAGAGACCAGCATCCGGTTCAAATTTTAACCTTATAACTCGCGGCGTTAAGGCTGTGCGAAAATAAATCTGTCAGTCAGTCCGTAACGTTGAAATTTTATATACCTATATAATAGGTTATACATAGATTGTTAAATTTAATATTTTGTTTTGCCTTATAAACACTTTTATTGTTCAATAAGGGGTTTTTATCTTTTATTATTGATGAAATCCCGAATATTCTTTCACCTCCTAAATAAATAAAAACTCCAATTCATGATTCATTTTATTCAACATAAACAAATATAGATTAATAAAATTACATTATTTTTACCGTAATGTATAAAATTTTCCCAAGTCTTAGAATAATTAATGGGTACTCAAATATTACTGCATATTCGTCACTACTTTAGCTTGCAAATTTTGGCTGGCAAAGTGTTCATTTACTTTTTAGTATTTTTGAGAGCAATTTCTTTAAATTCCTACTTACTCTCAATTTGCAAGTTTCTGCTAGTAAAGTAAATGAACACACCTAATGTTAAAATTCTTGTTTGGATTATAATTATTCCTCCTGTTATTGTGATTATTGTTGTTATTTCTATTGTTCACATTCCTCCTGTTTCCATTATTTGAAAAATACAGAATTTTTTCAGTGTTGGAAGTGAAT
The DNA here is from genome assembly GCA_943735925.1 of Pollenia amentaria. Taxonomy (NCBI): domain Eukaryota; kingdom Metazoa; phylum Arthropoda; class Insecta; order Diptera; family Polleniidae; genus Pollenia; species Pollenia amentaria. Next base: position 113,325,419 of record OX031006.1, on the reverse strand, counting down.
TCCGTTTCTAGCTCCAAGCCCAATTGTAATGCCTCATTTAGTTTTTTAGGTCTTGATGCAAATACAGTTGGTTTAAGTTCTCCCTTTAAACCTTTCTTAAATATATCCAATGCATAATCTTCATTTAATTGTTTTATAGTTGAAGCTTGTATGTTGTTGCAGTTCTCTATACCTTTGATTTGCAATTTATTAAGTTCTGTTATCATTTCTAGAAGTTTTTCATGATATGTATTTACATTCATGGCTTTCTGTGGCAAATTATTTAAAGTAGCCTGTAATTGTGAGACGGATTTCTTTGATTTGTACCTATTGGAAGAAGGCTTTTTAAATCCTCTATAGTTACTGGTGCGGATGTACCCAAAGTTCTTACTACGCTAGAAAGTTTTACATTGTAAACAAAAGTGATCAAAATTGGTTTTTGTGCTGTCTCTAGAGAATCATGAATCAAACCTATTATTGTTAGAAATGATTTTAATTCTTTGTAATTCCCTGTGAATAGCTGAATGGTTTTTACCGCGGTTTCTAAATTAAAAGTCGCCATATTTGTTAAATTCTGTTTTTGATTAGTTGAGTTTATTAGCGTTAATGTTTCCTCAAAAAGTGTCTTTGCTCTGGTATGGTTGGTACTTGCCAAATTTTTCTATATCATTTCGTATGACTTCTGTGATTGTTTTGGTGTCTACTAACTCATAAAATTCATTTTTTAATAAGCCTATTTCTTCAACTTTACTTTCCTCCTGATATTTTGAAATTCATTAAAAAATTTTCTAGCTTATTTGTAATTTCCTCTATTAGTATTTTAACTCATTTATTACACAGCCCGACAAAATTAAAAAAGATTTTAGCTTCTTTGAATTTGACCTCCAATTATGACCGTCTGCCCGTCTGTTAGTTTTTTAAAAAAAAAAATTTTCATCAAAATTTCTTATTTTCAGTTATAGTAGTTGCCAAAAAAAACCTTTTTTCCGTAAAAAAAGTAAGTTGACTGGAAGGTAAAATATACTTTTCAAACGAAAAAAATATTTTGTTTAAAAAAAATTTTGGGTACAAAATTTTTTTACGGAAAAAATGTTTTTTTTTTTGGCAACTACCATAACTGTAAATAAGAAATTTTGATGAAAAAAAATGTTTGAAAAAACTAACAGACGGGCAGACGGTCATAATTGGAGGTCATAAGTGGAGGGTATAAAAAAGCTATATCATGAAAACTAGAGCTGAAAGAGAAAACTGATTACAGATTTGAATTCAGCGCACCCAAATTAACTAGAATCAGTTGATAAATTCAAAGAAGAAAATGGAGTGTTGGGCTGTGTTATCATTCATTATTTGACCACGCTCAAATATTTATTAAATTTTATACCTGAACTACTGCCTTTTTTGAACATATTCCTTAAAATACTTGTTTAATTTAAATACAGTAAAGTACGGATAAATGCAAATCGGTTTTCAACCGACTTTTTGTGCACTTATCCATTCTTTGCATTTATGCTAACCTCGGATAAGTGCACAAATATTGCAATTATACAAATATTACATAAGTGCACAAATATTGCAATTATACAATTATTGGGTAAATGCAAATATTTTGCATTTACATATCGTTACAGAGAAAGAAATCAAACTATGTACATATATGCTTAGAGTATATATACATATGAGCATAAGTTCTTAAAAATATAAGATAAAATAGACTGTTGATGAATTTAATAAACAAAGTTTAATTTTATTGGTAATTCATGTATATTTTTGTTTGTCTTATAGAGTTCAACAAAAAAACTTAAAAACCTAAATCATAAAGTTTTAACGTACATACTATACATATGTTTACAAACTTTCATGTATCGTACATTTTATGTATGTAAATAAAATTTTTTTACAAAACTTAAAAAATCAGTTCAGTTTAAAAGTCTTTAAAAAATCACATTTCTGCAAAGTTAATTGGCATTTGTTTTTAATCAACAAAAAAAATAAAAAATTTTTATTATTTACAAGAACAATTATTAAAAAAAAGTTGGTATGGAAGATTATATAGATGACGAGCAAACTGAAGAATCTGAATCAGATTGCCTTGGATCATATGAGGTGAAAAAATCGGAAACCTTTTTTTGGATCAAACTTGTGGTTCCTATCTTAAAAAGCTTTTCTTCTAAATTTTCGAAATCGAAATTTTCGTTTTTGGATTGGAAGTAATTTTTAAGAGAGTGAAAAGCTTTCACAGCCTCTGTGTGGCTAGGTGTCTCCACATTATTATTCTTCATTTTGCTCGACAACAGTTTCCATATTTTGATCTTTAGAATTGTCTCTCCATCCAATTTCTTTAAAAATATCAGTTTCAGTGAGATCACCATAACATTCTATGTTATTATCACATTCTAAAAGCGAATTAAACTCCGCTTCTGGAATCGGTGGTAAATCAATTACTTCTTCTATATCGATAGAATCTTCCAAGCTATTTAAGAAACCAGCCTTTCTAAAGCAATTTTGAATTACTGTAGGTGTTACCAGCCACCATGCTCTTTTTACTATTTTAAGGGCTTCTTCGTGAAATTGTTGAAATATTTACATTATATTTTTCAGTGAGGCTCTTCCGACTACAGCCGGCGTTGAAGGAGTCAATCAATTTCAGCTTTTCTTTAACGCTCAATGTGTGCTTTTTTGAACCCATGGTTATCTGAATGCAAAACATTGCATTTGTTAATTTTAACTCAAAAGTATTTGAAAAATTTATGTATTTTACTTACAAAAAACCAAATTTTCTTCAGCAAACGAGCGATTGACTTAAATTTGTTTTCGTTTCTCTTTTGATCTGTCTTTCTACACATACCAGCGTTGTAATTTTAGGTACCTTTTTACACATACATACCAGCAATGTAATTTTACGTTCCTTTTTTTGTACCTTTTTTTACTTTTTGTAGAAAAAAGTGCTCAGGTGAAAATTAACTATCTTAGTTGTGCATTTATGCATACAAAGCTGTACTAAAAATGTCCCTTGAGGCTTGAAATTATTATGCACTTATTCATCTTTTGCATTAATCCGTGTTGCACTTATCCGTGCATTTTTACATGAAAAAGTATAAAAGAGGCTTATGGCTTCGAAACGCGTTGCACTTAAGCGTTTTTTGCATTTATGCGTGTTGCACTTATCCGGTTTTTACTGTATTAAAAGGATTATTACAATAATACAAAAAATAAAGAAAGCATCTAACTTAATGGTAGTCACGAAGTCCATGTTTTGTTGCTTGTTGTCGTTGTTGTTGATGTTGATGACTTATTCTTGCTCAGATTCTTGGTTTCCCACTTAGTTTTCTTATTTGCATATACAGGTGCCTCTTGTGTTCACCCTTTGTCAATCCTATTAATCGCAACAATTCTTGCCTCTTCTTCTTGATTTGCTGCTTTTTTCCTCCCCTTTTTGTTCTCTTCACGTTGTTTTGTTTGGGAATCTCCTTCTTTTGGTTCTTCTGCATAAACTCTTCAATTGTAATAGGTTTGAGACCACTATTTCTTGGTGAGGGAATGTATTAAGAATAGCCCTCTATACGTTGTCCTTCTGGCACGTACTTTTCACTGTAGTATTTTGTAAATTTAAATTCTATTTCTTCTTTCGAAGGAATATCCTCTAATGGGGATGACATTAAGTACTGTATTGGGTTTACAGTATGTGTAATGAATGAGTAGTAGCAGGATATCTAGGCAGACAACTAAGTTTGAGTTGGCAGTTTTTATTAATCCTCGAGAGGATTCTAGGATTATTATTTCTGTTCAATGATGCTGAAGAAACCACCTTACACGTCTCTCATGGTTTTATTATCCAACATAATTAGGCAAAAAAAAAAAAAAAAGTAAAGTTAGCTCAGTATTTCGTTGGCTGCATCGCCATGTAAAGTATGTTTTATTGTATCAGGTTTGCTAAGAAGTGTTGAATGCTGCACTTAGCTGCAGCACGATTTAATTCGGCTAAGCCACCGGTAAAAGTGCTCAGTTAGAATAGTGAGAAGATTTTTGTTTGTTCGTCAAAAATATTCTGTTCTTAATTTACAATTTACACATCTATTTATACTAATTTCCAATTTCAATTCGTTCAACATGTTCTTTGTTTTATGATCTACATAATAAGTATTCAGTCACTTGCAATTTCCAATATATCATGAGTTAATGTAATTTAATTCCTTCCACACCAAGAGAAAAAATATGTTTAAAAGTGGTCACCTCCAACAAAACTATTTTTAAATAAAATTTTAAACATACTATAGTTATTTTAACCATATTATTTTCATCGACAACCATATTACGGTTAAATAAGTCCTCCATCAAGAAGGCACAACCATATTATGGTTGCCTCCGAACTTGTTTTGGTTAATAATAAATAAAATATGTTTAACACTTATAATAGCATGGTTGATTTTCAACCATAGAATGTTGCTCTTGGAAAAGAGGAAAATACTATTGTTAATTTAAAAACTAATTATTGTCATATTTAACCATAACATGTTTGGAGGCAACCATAATTTGGTTGTGGCTTCTTGATGGAGGAGTAATTTAACAATAATATGGTTATCGGTGACAATAATATGGTAAAATTAAAAATAATATATTTAAAATTTTCTTTAAAAATAGTTTTGTTGGAGGTGACCATATTTAAACATATTTTTTCTCTGCGTGCATACATTTTACGTTACAATATATAGGTTTATTCAAGTTTTTGTTTATATTGTTGGGCAGAATAGCAAATTTTATATTATTGGGTGGTTAATGTGACCAACAGTTGGCTAGTGTGACCAACACACTACAATACTATGCCATTTTTCGTATTTGCAAAAATTGTAAAAAGTTATGTGCCTAATGCACATATCGCACTTAATCAACAAGACGGTGTTTACTTAAATTTTTTTATTTTTTCACTTTTTCAAACGAATCCACACGTAATATTCATATTTAACTCCTGTTAAAATATCGTGCTATTTTGCCTACTTTCTGGTAATGAAACTGTTGGTTTTAAAATTGTTTTTCCCATGTTTTCAATGTTTAATTAAAAATGGGTTTGCTTACCCTCTCGTCGATTAAGTGCGATATGTATACAATTTTCGAAAATATTATGTATTTTTTGAGTTCTAAACACACTATAAAGTTATAGTTTAGTTGTGCTTAATATTGTTAAAAAAGAAACGATACAAAAGTTTTGAACTCTTTTAAGCTTTAATTTTTAATTTTTACATAATTATCTATAGGGAAATCCCCTTCCACGAAATATATCTCAAGGTGTGATCGTAAGCAATCATTCATTGGTATTACAAGGTGTGACAAGATCCACGGCAGGAAATTATTCATGTGTGGGCTATAATGCTGAAGGCGAAGGAAGCAGTTCACCATTTTCTCTAAATATATTATGTAAGTATTGGTGTTTATCAAATCATTGAACTTACGTTTACATATAAATATATACATATTATGCGTTTTAATTTTATAAACTTATGATAACACTTTACATAAGAGGGCACTGAAAATCCAACTTTAAATTTTTGTGAAAGCCCAGGCATATTATTGTACCATGTAGCCTAATAGTGAAAATTTTAGTTAAATCGGGTTTCTCTAGGTTAGGTTAGGTTAGAAAGGCTGGTGTGAAGCAAACTTCACACCCTCACCCAGAGACCATTATGGTCCATTGTGATGCCTTTATTTAGTGAAACAAAGAAAGAAAGAAGAGAAAGATATCTAGTGTGACAGAGTAGGAGAAGTTAATGGTGAAAGCACAGGGAAGGAAGATAGTGGAAGATAAGAAATCGGACAGAACAAGCAAAACACAACCCTACCAAACAGGAAAAACTGCCCTACATGTTTCCCAGCCTCCTGCCGCGCAACCAGGTCATTCCCATTACGAATCCCGTCAGATTCTCGAGCCCGCAGCCCGAGACATCTCCCAATTCGTGCAGGAATCTGCTACCTAGCCACCTCAGCCTTGTAACGAACCTTCTTGGCTGGGGTATAACTCGCCGGTTAACCAAGGTCCAGTCACAATAAATTTCTTATTTGTGACCTCTTAAAGAAACACTCACACGTTTACTTTCAAATAGCGCTTTATTTACAAAATAAAAAGGAAAAAAATATCTACGAATACTTCTACACTTGACACGACCAGCCTGGCTTCACGGACACGGGGTTGGCCCTATGATCGGCACGCTCGCTTTACGAACACGGTGTTGGTCGTACGGTCGGCACGATCGTTTTACGAACACGGAGTTGGCCGTACGATCGGCACGCTCGTCTATTTGGACAGTGGTAGGTAGGTATTGCACGCGCTCAACTAATGCCCAGTAAAGCCCCAAAACGACAGTGAATCTGCGGGATAACCACGGAAACGCTGCGTTGAGTTGCTCGTAGTCGTACACCTGCGGGATAACCACGGGCGAACTACTACGCTCGGCTTTCGGCGCTGACGTAGGGATAGATTGAGAAACCTGCGGGATAACCACGGGAGTTCCAATCCCTTCTACACCAACCCCTAACACGGACGGAGGCACAGTGAAGCCACCAAACGACAGTGAATCTGCGGGATAACCACGGAAACGCTGTGTTAAGTGACTCGTAGTCGTAAACCTGCGGAATAACCACGGGAACACCACTACGCTCGGCCTTTGGCTCTGGGGTAGCACTAGATTGAAAACCTGCGGGATAACCACGGGAAGTTCAATTAGTTCTACCCAAGTACCAACCACAAAAAGAAAACAAAATACACTACCAATGACTTCAGCGGGATAACCACCGTAGTTTCTGACTTACCTACCACTGCGCTCGACACCGACTGCTCTCGATTTCTATTTGTGCTCGCCTTTTATACTTTTCCCGTCGTCGTATGTTTCAGGTGGTTGTATCAATCCAGCTGTTCAATCCAGCTGTTCTATTTAGTTTGCTGCTGCTACTGGCCGCTAGGGGTGCGCACGGTTGCACCTGCTAGTTGCCGGTAGAGGTCGCCCTAAATGGCCGTTAATTCAAACAAATACTAATCATCAAACAGTAATAATAATAATAATATAACACTAATAATACTACTAAAAATTCATAAAAACCAAATACTGCTTCTATGGTGCAGGTGGAAACGAGGGTTACCGACTTCCATCGTCACAGCCTGCTGTTCTGTAGCCTGGGACAGTGGCACAGAAAGTGCTCAACTGTCTCCAGCTCCTCTGGGTCGTCACACAGCCTACATATATCCGATAAGCCAGACCCCATTCTCACCGCCATTCTGCCTATCATACAGTGGCCCGTGATAATACCTATCATGATCCTGACGCAGGCCCTACTCTTACCCAGCAGCGCGTCCGAATTTGACCTACTAAGCATCGGCCACAGCGTGCGCGATACTCGGCAGTCCGTTCGGCCCCGCCAAGCTCGATTAGTCCTGTTCAGAATCCATTCCCGAATTCTCCCAAAATAGAAGCCCATTGGAGGCCTGACCACTTGCAAACTGTCAGGATCTTCCATTTCCGAGCCCAGTCTTGCCAACTCATCAGCTATCTCATTGCCGGTGATGTTGCAGTGACCCGGTACCCAGCAGAGCCTCACAACATAATTCCCTAAGATTACTCCTAGAGCCCTCCTACAATCGTCCACTAGCCTGGAGTTCACATAACAGCCCTTCAAGGCCCTAAGAGCCGCCTGGCTGTCCACATATATAGTGACCTCCGAGCCCTTGGCAATGTTAGCTCCTACCAATTCCACGGCCCTGAGAACCCCCAGAACCTCCGCCTGAAGTACACTGCAGTCGTCGGGAAGTCTATATGACTTTCTGATGTCCAGATCCTCAATGTAGACCCCCGCACCCGTGCCCTGCATCTTCGAGCCATCAGTGAAAATAGCAAATCCCCTATACAATCTGCCCTGCCCTGACCAGCTCTCCCTAGAAGGCAATATCACCTCTGGCAAACGCCCAAAATCGACCCTAGTGACCAAATAATCCGTAGAGCCTGGCGAGCCTAGGTGATAACCACTAGTACTAATTTCACTCAATATCCGCGAGTGACCCTCCGTGAAATTTCCTAACAGTCCTAGCTCCCTCAGCCTAAGAATGCTCCTTGCTGCCATTTCCCTCACATACTGCTCTATAGGCAGAAGATGAAGAATAACATCCAGAGCCGCCTGAGGGGTACTTCTCAAGGCACCTGTCATGCCGATCGAAGCACACCTCTGAGCCTTAGACAGAAGGTCCCTCCGACTAGCTAGTTTCAATGCCTCCCACCAAACACAGCATCCATACGTAAGAATGGGTCTAACCACCGAAGTGTACAGCCATCCCACAACTGACGGCCGGAGTCCCCAACTCCTACCTATCGACGATCTGCAAGCATAGAAAGCATTGAGACCCCTCTTTAGTCTCTCCTGAGTATTCCTCCTCCAGGACAGCTTACTGTCCAGAAAAACTCCTAGATACTTAGCACTATCAGATAGCCTAAGCTCTACTCCCCCTAGTACCGGCAGCCTAAAATTCTCCACCTTGTACCTCCTAGTGAAAAGAACTAATTCTGTCTTCTCCGGATTAACTCCCAAGCCCTTATCAGTCGCCCATGCTGACAGTTCGCCCAGCGCCCCTTGCATGACATCGCTAATTGTCGGCAGACACTTGCCCGATACCAATATAACTACATCATCCGCGTAGGCGACGACCTTCTGACCTATCCTGTCAAAACGTCCAAGAACGACATTGACAACCAAGAGCCACAATAAGGGAGAGAGAACTCCCCCTTGTGGGGTCCCCCTAGTCACTAGTTTCCTTAAGCGCTCGTTTCCCCAGTCCGAGTGAATAACTCTGCTGCTAAGCATCAGAGTTATCCATTCGACCAAGAATAACGAAACCCCTAAATCACTCAGTGCCTGCCTTATGGCCTCTATTTTCACATTATTAAAGGCCCCCTCTATATCCAGGAAAGCCGCCAATGTGTATTCCTTGTCTCGCAATCCCCGTTCTATATAACCCACCACATCATGAAGCGCACTCTCAACAGACCTACCCTTAAGATAGGCATGCTGAGCGCAGCTGATGATGCCGGCGTCAATCTTCGTCCTCAGATGTAGATCAATCAGTCTTTCTAATGTCTTCACAAGAAAAGACGATAGGCTGATAGGTCTAAAATCCTTGGGTTTAGAGTGACCGGTTCTACCTGCCTTAGGTATGAAGATAACCCTGACCTCTCTCCACCCTCTAGGAATGTAGCCATTTAGCAGACATACCCTAAATAGTTCCACCAGCAATAGGAGTGATGATCCCTGGATATTCCATAGCATAGCCGGAAATATACCATCTGGTCCTGCCGATTTGTAAGACCCAAAAGTATTAACCGCCCATGTAACCTTATCCAAGGTGATGATATCCCCCACCGCCTCTCTTATCTCACCCCCCGAGCCTGATCCTGAAAAGGGGTTACCACACCCCACCTGTTCCCCCGTTCCCGGATCCACACAACCCGGGAAGTGAGTCTCCATAAGCAAACAGAGAGAATCGGAGCTAGATTCCGTCCATGAGTCGTCCGGTCTCTGAATAAATCCCGGGACCACAGGGTGCTTGTATAAAATCCTTCTGAACCTGGACATCTCATTTACAGATTCAACTGACTCGCTAAATTTGATCCACGAGTCCCTTTTAGCCCTTCTAATATCTCCCTTGTACCTATTATAACTTATCCTAAAGTTACTCCAGTCCTCATCCCTACGCGTATGCTTCGCTCTATTGAATAACCTTCTGACAGTGGTCCTTTGAGTCCTCAACTCACCTGTCCACCATCTCGGTTGCGAGCCCCTACCCGGAAAATTTAACGGACAAGATCGCTCATAGCTACTGGTTAACACCTCCGTAAAGGTACCCACCAGGTGCTCCACGCCGGCCGAAGTCGACCCCCAATCGTGTGTAACTCTAAGGTTACTATTCACCAATCCCGAGAAGGAATCCCAATTCGTCCTCCTTGGATTCCTATAAGGACGCCCTTTTGACTTTTCGAAGTTTAGATTAAAGGATATACGACCATGGTCAGAGAAGGAAAATTCCAAAGCAACCCTCCAATCATCTACTAAGTCTCTATAGTTCGTCAATGTTGCATCTATTACTGCCTCCCTATCTCTAGTTCTGAATGTTGGCGTATTCCCCCTATTACAGATGTAAAGATTGCTAGCAATAATAAAATCAAACATAGACTCACCCCTTTTGTTGATGTCGGTACTTCCCCATTGGGTATGGTGTGCATTAGCGTCACAACCTAGTACCAGTCTCGAGCCACTTCTGCTCGAGTGCTCCACCAACTCACGTACTTTCACACCAGGTGGATCGGTAGCCTCATATGGTAAGTATACCGATGCCAGTGCTAGGACCGTTTTGTCCATAGCTTCACCTGTAACAACCGTGAGGTCTCCATTGCTGAAAGAATGAGACAACATAAATTTGAGCTCATTTCTTGCCATTATACAAGTCCGAACCTTCTCATCCGTGTGGGGTACGAACAGTGTATATCTTGTGGCCTTTAATCCAACTACCCGGTTGTTGTTGATCCAGGGCTCTTGGATTAAGGCTACGTCCACGTTGTTATCGATGAGGTGAGTTACTAATTCGGTTGAGGCTGCTTCACAGTGATGCAGGTTTATCTGCACCACATTCAGCCTCTTAGGGTCCATCATTTTTGGGAAACCTAGAACTGATAGATCCCAACCCAAATATCGAAACCCCACTCATCGACTTCAACTTCCTGAGAGACTCTAGGTCCACTGTGGGTAATTCGTCCATAGGCCTAGCTCCCTTAACCGTGACCAATCTGTCACCATTAAGAGGGCTGGGTGGTGAACTCTTACCCTCCTTCCTTCTATCTTCCTTGTAAGAGGATACGCCAGCAGAATCTGGTGAGGATCCTATGTCTTTACTGACAACTTTTGATTCCTCAGCAGCCTCTGCTGTATACCCCGCAGGATAGGGAAGCCCTAGGATGACATCGAAAGAACCGTGGATTTTTTCGAATCCAGCAGTGTTCTTCCGGTGCATCCTCAGCAAATGCCTATCCCGCCCATCGTGCAGTGAAGAGTCTTTCTTAGCTATCTTTTCTAGAAAGGCTAAAGAGACTCTCCCACCACTCTTGGCTTTTCCTAGATTCGATCGGCTCTCCGATGTGACCTGTTCTGTCACATCCTGCCGAACAATGGATTTCGATGTACTCGCCAATTTGCTCTCTGTCTCGAATGTGACCACAAAAGTCGATGGTTCAACCCTCTGGTCCTGACCATTAGCCGAAATCATAGCTATTTCGTGCTCATCATCAGAGTCCAAGGTCAAATCACCGAGTCTTTCCGAGGGCCCAGAGCGTGTCAGTGAGTCCATTGTCGAGCCCATCCAGTTGGTCTCTGTCAGTTCTGTCATTAACTGACTTTCTTGCAGCAGAATATCCCTGTGAACACCCAGCAGATCCGAGTCTGAATCTGACAACGGGCCTGTTGAGTTGTCAGTGATACTCCCTGCACCAACTTCTGTCACTATGTCCGTATTTTGTTTTATCTTGAAATCGTCCAGTTTCCAATCCCACGAGTATGCACGTATACAAAGGACCATCTCGCGCAGTGACGGCTTGCACGGACTAGGCTAGAATTACAACTGACCTTGCCATCAGCGTCAGAGGGAAGCTGTTCGCGACTAGTTTCTTTAACCACTAACTAGTCATCCAGGTCCTCGGCACTGCTATCAACCACCTTGACCTTAAAAGTGGGGGGAAGTGGGAATAACAAGGGGGGGGGGGTAATGAATGTAGGTGAAGGGAATAGGATGAGGAATGGATAACCCTTGGTCATGCTGGCCTTAAAGCGTCTGCCTTTAAACTTGTTCCGACTCAACTGTCCGGATTCAAGTTCCAAGACAGACACTACAGCCGACACTTAAGCCACCACATCGCGGCAAGATAGTTATCCCGGTGGTGGTTTGGGCTTCTCTAACTTGTGCCGAATTGGGATCAAAGGTCAAATTTACCGCAACTCAGCAAATTACCAGTAATTGATCGAAGAATTTGTTATAGTTGTTCTGATTTTGATGAAAACAAGCCAAACTATAGTATTAGATAATGTAAACTATATCCTAACATTTTTTTTAGAAAAATTAACACTTTTGTACCATTTAAATCCCATTTTGGTTACAGTTTTGCAAAGTACTTGAAAAAAAACACGGAAAATTATAATTTCTGCAAAAAGAATCAAATTAGTGGAATAATTTATACATATATAATCGCGTTTCTTGAACCCATTTATCGCAATCAAATACATGACTACTGAGAATATTGCTAAGCAAATTTTTCAATTGTACCAACTATGTCATCGTCTACACTTGCAATTTATGTTGCATCAATTTTTAAGCTTATTGGTGATAATATTGGGGAAGAGTACTCGGTTTCATGTACCCTAGAATTCTGTTATGTTCTGTATTTCCCACACTTTTTATACTTAAATAAAACAAGTATTTTTTAAAAAAAGATATCGTGCATTATTTACGAAGCCATTTGCACCAAGTTTGAATACTATTACTGTTACCATTCACCTGTTGCAGATAAATCTATATGGTATTTGAATTGAAAGTGTCCCGCCTATGTCTACAATATGGCTCACTTTTTTTTACAGATATTGTGCATTTATTAAGAAGCTATTTGTAACAATTTTGTTGATTGGTAGGTGTTGCTGTTATTCTAGTTTGCGCCACGATCACTTCTCTAATTCCGCCCATTTTTGACGAATGATGTGAATTGAGAACCATAATATATGTACCAATGGAATTATATTTTGTACCACGCCTACTTTCTAATAACAGCCCCTTTTTGACTGATGCTACGTATTTAATTACCAAGCTATTTGTACCACATTTGGACTTTTGCCGGGATTACACGATTGCGGCAATGCACCAATTGTCACACTTTATAATACCGCAATCGTGTGATTGCCCAATCAAATGGCTCATGTACCAATAGGACAATATTGTGTTTACTTTTACCAATAAAATGCAACGCAGGTGCTGCAACTGTGTGACTAGTTGATATGCAAACGCGTCATTAAAAATAACAAAAATGTACCAATATTTATTGGGTTTTTGTGCGGCAATTAAATAACAAAATACGCGCCAATATCTGCCTTTTTTTAATAAAATTACTTTTGTGTGTTTCTTTTAGTTGGAATAAATATATACATTGTTGATAACCGCACTCAGGATTTGCAGTAAATTTAGTAATCAATTTCCAATTTTATAATTCTTTATTTTGATATCCGTATTTTATGTATTTTTTCTAAAGTTCATACTTGATAATGCAACAATGTAATTTATTAATGTAACGATGGTAACGCTGAAATCTAAGGTACAAGGATAAGGACAGTACTTGAACAGACATAAAAACCAGATACCGTTGTGAAAATAAAGAAAAGTACATGAGAGTCCCACAAATTGCTATGAGAAGGACAGAAGAAAGTAAGTAAGTGCTAGTAAGACAGTGACAATATTGATGCAAAGACTATAGATTTTAAAATAGATTTAAAAAAGAAAAAAATTAATAAATAAATAAACACCAATAAAATTTGAAGAACTTAAAGTAAAACAGTTCAAAAAAGGGTTGAGCAAGTTAGATCTTCCACCTGCAGGAAATAAAGCAGAGCTGCAGAAGAGGTTAATAGATGAATTCGAGCGATGCAATATCGACCTGTTAGCCATGAATTCGAGGATAAAGAAGAAATTGAGGTATGTAGTCGTTCAGTAGCAAGCAACATGGATTTAAACACAATGTTTGCTGCTATGATGGTAAAAATGAAAAAAATGTCGGAAGAAAATTCTAGAAAAATGAACGATAATTCCAGAAGCATGGCGATGATGATTAAAGAAAATTTGAGCGTTTTTCTGGCTGAAACTGCTAAAAAAAAATCGAAAAATGGATGAAACTTCAACGAATGTAGAAAAAAACGGTAAAGGAAAATTCAATTACCATATTGGCTAAAATTCAAGAGAATTCTAGATTAACAAACGAGAAACTTCAGGAGATTTCCAGTTAAAAAAATGAAAGAGTCAATGAAATGGAAAAAGAATTCAACCAGAAGCTATCTGAAGTACAAACACAAGTAACACATATTGATGAAAAGTTCCATCATCTCGAAGCAAAAGTCAATAACATTCAATGCCAGGAGGCAGCAGTACGGGTTATACCGGAAGTCTCGAGTAGAATAAAAGCCCTAAGTTTTGATGGTAGTATTCCATTTGATGTATTCCAGATCCAGATTAAAACAGTAGCCAACGAAACCGCATGGAACAATGAAGAAAATGGAATTGAATTAATTTTGGCCTTAAAAGGAACGGCAGCGGAAGTTCTGCAAAGTGTTCAGATAGCTGTAGCGTAAATATGGAGGCGACCACAAAAAGGAAATCTACAAAATGGAATTACGGGGTAGTATGCAAGACGCTAATGAGACATAACAGGACTTCGCACTGCAGATTAAACGGTTGGTGCAGCTAACTTATCCTGGTGAGAGTCATCCATTCGTAGACCACTTTAAAACAGGCATTTGTAAATGGTAGTCGGAATGCTGATATAAAACTTGCGGCTTGTACATAACAAAAGTAAATTTGCAGATACCGTTTCATATGCCCTAGCCCAGGAAACCGCAAGGTTAATTTCCAAACCACAGACGTACAAGGTAAAAAATTGCCGATATTGTCACTTTTCACAACTTTCTTGTGGCTGGCATTGCAGACGAAGTACTAATTGGCACAGATTTTATGATTCGTCAAAATAAATCTGGACATGAAGAAATTGCATCAGATGGACCACTGATGAAATCGTATTAGTTACAGTGGAAGAGTCTTTGAATGATAAATAATTGTCTATGCCGAACATGGTAGAGCGCAGATGGCAAGGCAGCTAAATGCCTTATGGTTGTGCCGTCTTCTAAAGTATGTGAAGTGGTGCGGAAAACCCATAACGGTACTGGTGGTGATCACCTCAGTACAAAGGAAACCGTAGAAATGTTGAACGAACGCTTCTACTGGGTTGGATGTAAGCAAGCCGGGATGGACTGATTAGGAAATTGCAGAAAGTATTTTGCAGCCAGCGGAAGGACAAATAGAAAATGTGAGCCGCTACAGCGGTGCAACTCTGGTGCAAATATGATTAGGCGGTGAATTATTAAGAATTCAAAAAGGGCCAGTTAGTTAATCTAAGGAATTCACAAAAATAGGAAGGATTGTTTGCTCAACCACATACACATTGGGATGGGGCATATAAGGTGATATCGAAAGTGAATGACGTATTTTTTTTTTTGGTTAGGACCAGCACTCAGAGGATGACCCCTACAAATGCAATGCATTATGCTGTAACTAGGAAAAAAGGTTATGGGAAGGGGGATAGAGGAAGTAGTGTTTGTGAACATTCGACTTGAACTAATTCATGTTGAAAGTGAGAGGGAAGACTTAAGCAGGAAGGTTGTTCCACATACGAACAGTTCGGCCAAAAAATGAATTTTCTCTGTAATGCGTTGTACGATTTACCGGCCAATCGACCACAAAAGGATGGGCTCTTGAGGAAAGACGTGTATTACGAACAAACACACGGATTTCGGGAACCAGATCCCCAATTTCATCAGAACACATCCCATTGTAGTAACGATAAAACAGGCAAATACAACCCACATTGCGACGGTGCTCAAGGCAGTCAATAGAATTGGATACCCTACTGTCACCAATGGGAACCTTCACCTTCTCCCGCACACGGTCGAGAAGCTGCAAAATAGATTCGTTAAAAGAGTAAAGGATAATGCTAGTTCCTCAATACCAACTCTTTTAAAGGATGGCCAAACATTCACGGACCCGGCTGATAAGGCTAATTGTTTTCCGAATTATTTGCTAATAATTCTTATTTACCGGCTAGCAATCAACCACTACCCGAGCTTGAAAAAGTATCGGTTATTATGCCAAAGATATTTTTTCGAGCTCGAGCTGTTAAAAGGGTTCTTTCGGATCTCGACATAAACAAGTCTCCTGGGCCGGATGGAATACCTGCACTGGTCTTGAAGCAGTGCTCTTCGACACTAGCTCGTCCCTTAGCAAATCTTTTCAGCACTTTATGCCGGGGAATTTCCCATCTGCTGGAAAGTTGCTAATGTAACGCCAATTCCTAAAAAAGGAGTGGCTAATAACCCTGAAAATTACCGCCCAATTGTAATTTGTTCGGCACTTTCCAAAGTTATGGAGAGTATGGTAAACCACCATCTTGTCAAATTGTTGGAGTCAAATTACCTACTCCAAGCCGTTTGACAGAGCTTGGCATGGTGCACTCTTGTCAAAACTTGTTGCATTTGGTGTCGGTGATAATTTCTCTCGATTCATATCGAGCTATCTAAAGATCGCACTATACGAGTTGTTATAGATGGGGTTTCGTCAAACGAGTTCAAGCAATCTTTGCCATTCGTATTCATTTGATTATAGACCAAGCGTATCCGATGTTCGTGCTATGAGACAGAACATGAATGATACGCTTGGGCGAGACCTAACTGATTTATACTGGTGATTAGCTCGCTGGTTGTTTCTGGGCGGTGAGGCAGATTTTGAACGTTTTCTCGTTGCTTTGCAGTTACGTTGTAAGTGACCGGTCTTGCCGCTGTTATAGTATTTGACTTTGTTTTTAGATTGCTTCTCACCCAAAGCCTAAAAAAGTGCCTCTTTCATGTCCCTTACTTCCTTTATTAACTTGCTTTCATCTGCGCAAGCCATTTCGAGTTTTCGCACCTTGTACGCCTGTGGTCTTGAAATAATTCTTGCGGTTTCATGGGCTAGAACATATGAAAAAGTCTCTGCAAATGTAGACTTTTATGCATCCCGAATACCGTTTACAAATGACTCAGTTTAGAAGTGATCTAAGAATGCATGACTCTCATCAGGTAAGCTGCACGAACAGCTCAATCTCCAGTGCGAAGTCCTGTAATATCTTAACTAGCCCTTTGTATTCTATACCGTAATTCTATTTTGTAGATTTCCGTTTTCTGTTGACCACTATACTTACGTTGCAGTGCAGCCATTATGTCGTCATAATTATTTCTGCAACTAGTTGGAACGCTTTCTAGAACTTAAGCCGCAGCCCCCTTTAAAGCAAGAATTAGCTCGATGTTTTTTTTCCTCACCGTTTCATGCATTTCTGTTGGCAGCTGTATCAAACTTTAATTTAAAAACATTACATGGAACACTATCATCAAAATAAGGGGCCTTTATTCTACTTAAGACTGCTGGGAAAACTCACACTGCTGTCTCCTGGCATTGAATGTTATTAACTTTTTGTTCCAGATGGTGTAATTTCTCATCAACTTCTATTTATACATCTGACAGCTTTTTGTTAAATTATATTTCCATATCGCCAACTCTTTCACTTATAATAGTTGAAATCTCTTAAAGCATCTTAAGTTTTCGTTATTAGCCTGTAGCTTTTCGTTGGCTATTCTCGAATTCTCTTGAATTTCGGCTAGGGGCTCGTCTTCTCTTTAATTTTTCTTAAAGTTCCATCCATTTTTCTAGAATTTTTGTCAATTTTGAGAAGTTTCATCAAGAATAGCTCTGGAATTATCGTTCATTTTTCTAGAATTTTTTCCAAAATTTTTTTCATTTTTGCCATCATAGCAGCAAACATTGTGTTTTAATTTATTCCTAATACTCGAATTCGTAGCTTAAAATGTCGATATTGCGTCGCTCGAATTCATCTTATTAGCCTGTTCTGCACTTTAGTTTATTGATGTATAATAGCTCAATTTAAATCCAGCCATAGTGTTAATGCATGATGATATTAGCCGTTAGGATAATAAAAGCTAGAAAGGTTCAGACAGTTTGAAAATGTTCCACACATCGAAAACTTCGAATGTCCTAGAGCCATCTAGACGTCAGGGCTCGTGGAGGATGGCATAGTTAGTCAGTATTAGTACAAACGTTTAATTGTGCAGATCACAGAGGTCGCAATAAGTTTGTAAAAGCTATAAAAGCTATAGGCCTCAATACCAATTTAAGGTAATGCCTTTCTGACTGTGCAATGCTGCGCAGAGATAATGACGATTGATGGATAAAGTGGTACCGTCTGAGCTGAAAGATAGGGTTTTCTGGTACCTGGACGAGCTGTTGGTAGTTTCTCCAAATTTTGATGAACACATGGAAATGCTTCGAATCGTAGGTCAGAAGTTGACAGCCGCAGGTCTGACGATCAATATGTCGAAATCCAAATTCTGCTTTAGGGAACTGAAATATTTAGGCTACGTTGTAGGTGGGGGTAAATTCAAGCCTGACGAGGAAAAGTTAAAGGCGATTTTAGAAATCAAACCGCCGAAAAATCAAAACGATGTTAGGAGATTCCTAGGCACCGTAGGGTGGTATCGTCGGTTTATCCATGACTTTTCCACGCTCGCCGCACCTCTGAGAGATTAGTGTATCTAATCCCCTAAGTTTAATTTCACTCCGGAAGCCATAAAATCGTTCGAAGAGCTGAAATGTCGTTTAGTCACCAGTCCTACATTGTCAAGCCCCGACTTTGAAAAGCCTTTCTTTGTCCAATGTGACGCATCAAACGTTGGTTTAGGCGAGGTCTCGTTTAAAAAGGATGATGAAGGGGAAGAACACCCGATCGAGTATTTCTCCAGGAAACTAAGCAGCGCCCAGAAAAATTATTCTACAACAGAGAAAGAGTGTCTGGCGGTGGTACTTGCGATCGAAAGGTTTAGACAATACATAGAACTGATGGACTTTACAGTTATAACGGACCATTCCAGTTTAAAGTGGTTAATGCGGCAGAACGATCTAAACGGTAGACTTGCTCGATGGAGTCTTAAGCTCCAAGGGTTCAAATTCAATATCGATCATAGGAAAGGTAGTAAAAATGTAGTCCCCGATATGATATCGCGTCAGGATATGGAGGAGGTAGTAGCCAACCCTAGCATTGTAATAGACTTTAACTCCGAAGAGTTCAAGAGTAAAGAATATCTTACACTTATAGACACCGTCGAACAAAACGCGAGTCAGCTTCCAGATTTGAAAGTGGAATAAGGTATTCTTTACAAAAGGGTAACATTTAACCGTAATGACATAGAGTGTGAAGACGAATGTTGGCGAATATGGATACCGCCACACCTGACCGATAGCTTAATAAAAAACTCGCATATTAATAATAGCAAAAACATTGTACAACTTAAGGGAGTACTTTTACTGGCCGTCCATGGTGAAGCAGATCAGAGACTTTGTTGGACAATGTGAAACATGTAAAGAAATAAAACACCCTAGAACAATATTGCGTCCACCGATGGAAATGGAAATAATAACTCAAAGGCCTTTTCAAAAGATCTATATTAATTTTTTGGGAACATATACCAGAACGAAATCCGCCAATACTTTTATTTTTATCGTGTTAGACCACAAGACCAAATTTGTATTATTGAAAGCGTTGTCCAAAGCTACTACCAACGCGGTGATTAAATTTTTGAGAGACGAGGTATTTTATAAATTCGGAGCACCGGAATACTACACTCGGACAACGGCAAACAATTTACGTCCGAAGCCTTTAATGAATTCTTAAAAATCTTTGGCATTAGACATATTCGTACCCCTATACTATCACCGCAATCAAACGCGAGCGAAAGGGTTAATCAAACCATACTCAGTTCCATACGAAGTTTCCTCGAACAAGAGCAAACTAAATGGGACGAAAACTTGTCTTAAATAGAATGCTCACTACGGTCTACGGTTCATTCGTCTACGGGTGTTACACCCTATTTTTCAACTGGTTATAATATGGTTACTCATGCGGACGCGTATGAAATTTTGAGAAAACTAAAATCCGCTGAAGAGGGAGAAATGTTAATACTACCGAAATCGTCACAAATGCAACTGATCCACCAGAAAGTTAGCGAAAAGCTACATGAAGCCTATTTGCGGAATGTTAGATCCTACAACCTCAAAAGCAGAGTCATGAAATATATGCCCGGCCAAGAGGTCTACAGAAAAAACTTTATACAAAGTAAGTTTTAAAAAGGGATAAACGCGAAACTTTGCCGACCTTGGCTTAGGTGCCGGATCAGAAGGGCAGTAGGTAACAGCCAATATGAGAATCTCCGAGGAGAATTTATTGGTGTGATACACGCTCAACACTTAAAGCAATAGGTGATGTGAGGCATAGGAGGAAATATTGTTTGGATGGAATGGGAGAAAGGGGGATCTAATTAGCGTGTAGTTTAATTAACTAAAAATTGAGAAGGAACTAGGGCTAGTTTTTCTTTGGAAATTAAAGTAGCGTAATGGCGTATGTTTTTATACACTGTATGACTGAATTCTCACCTAACTTTCATTTGCGACACTTTTCACAATTTATGATTGCATATTATTCGAAAACAATGACCCTAGGTTGGCAACCATTGCTCTTCCCAAGTTACTCGTAACAGTTCAACCGTATTGCACTATCCCTCTGTCACTTTATTCACGGGTATTGCTTATGAGTTATTAAGTCTGAATTTATTCATTTACTTACATTACTTAAGGGTTATTTAATCTACAAACAAACACTTTTTAATTCTATAATTTTTTTTAACGCAAAAACCTATTTCAAATTAAAAATTCCTTTCACGTTTTACGCAATTTTGCGTATACACATAGTATTGTCACACTTTCTACCTAAATTTTGTTTTGTTTAGTAACCTAAGTTTGTTGAAACTGAAGTCTTAATCGTTGGTTAAGGTGGTTGTTTTTAACTCAACCGACAATTAGCTGGCTTCCATTATGTAAATAATTTTCATATGTACATTGTGAAAATGATCCGTAAATATCACGTTATTGGTTGATCGATAATACACAATTCTATTTATTCTTCAATCACTGCTTACCCTGTTTTTACCGTATTGAGTCCTGACCTCATTATGTGGTCGTCCAAATCCAAAAACTTTCAAAAAAATCTAGCAGTTAATTTTTACGTTGTCCTGTGGTCACTTCGGGGTCCTGTGTAACCAGAGGGAGGTTTGGTTAGCCAAAAAATTTTTTGTATGTATTTCTATACCTATTTAAACTAGGGTCATGCGAATATTTACCTGTTTTTTTCAATCAGGTGATCTTCCAAATGGATCATTTTAATTTCGTAGGGGGATTATTTTTATTTATTTAATAGATTCATTTACTAGTACAATAACAAAATTTGTTTAAATTTAAATATTGATCTATAACTGGCATAACATATAGTTGTGAGCCAGATTGGCAAAATTAAAGCTGTTAAAAATAAAAATTCAAAAAGATAAATTTGTAAACATATTTACAGCATAAAATTGTTTAACAAAAGAACTAAATACAAATATTTATATAAATTTTCAAAATATAAAATGTAAAAAAGGAACTAAGCAAATTCATTTAATATCAATTTTCTGTATTTGAGGCAAGATTCCAGGTAATTGACAAGGACACCAAAATTAAAGGCATCCCCATTCAGAATATTTAGAACGTCGAGTAGGTTAAGTTGATGTTTGTTGAAAAATGTACTTCTAAATCCACTATAAATGGGGCATGTACCAATAAAGTGTAGAGTATTTTCCGTTGCGTTTAGATTACAGAGAGTGCAGATTCCGTCTGATGTACTTCTAAAAGATCTAGCATTTATATCCAAAAGTCCTCCTCTTGCTCTTATCAAGATTTCCCAACTCTTTTCACACCACAGGCTATGAGAAAAGAGCTGGCATTCATAAATATTTATAATAATACTGGCATGTGTGTTAAATGAACCAGCTGATATTTACACAAAAAGGCGCAAGTTACAACAATACATATGTATGTACAGACGAATGTATCCAAATCCAATTGAAGGCAAAAAATAAAAACATAAATTATGTTAAATACTGACTGTTGTTACTGCACTCCAACAGGCTGGTAACTGCTGAACTGACCGATGATTAATTTTACACTGTTTTAACAATTTAACTTGAATCTATATATATAAAAATAAGTCCGTATATGTACGTCGCCGAACTTATCATAAACGCGTCGTGCGATTTCAACCAAACTTATACACTACGTAGGCAGTGGCCCATATATGGTTTATATGAAGTTTGGTTGGAATTTTCGGTCTGGGGGCGGAGGGGCGTGGCAAAATCCATAACTTCAGAACGGCTTGACCGATTTGAACGATTTTTTCTTTAAAATGATCGCCATGGTCCAACTTAGGTTTTAACGGAATGAAAATTTTGCCCCGCCCACTTTTTTCGATTTACCTAAAATCAGAAAACGGCTCCATCGAGTTAACTAATTTTTCTTTCAAATGTTCGCATTAATCAACTTTAAGTTTTCATCGAAAGAAAAATTTACCACGCCTACTTTTACGCCCACTTTTTCTATTAAGCGCATAACTGGAGAACGGCATGACCGATTCCAACGATTTACCATTTGAATTCAAGCGGCTCCAATTCCCTTTGCGTCTTGCCTTTGCTATTACCATCAACAAAGCACAAGGCCAATCATTGACTATTGCTGGCTTAAAAGGTCATGAACAATTTGATCGAAGCAACAATTTTAAAGGGGAAGTTTAAAGGTGAAGATGTATTGATTCCACGAATTCCAATGATTCCATCAGATTTACCTTTTGAATTCAAAAGACTACAGTTTCCAATACGTCTTGCATTTGCTATTACAATAAATAAAGCGCAAGGGCAATCGTTGGAATTGTGCGGAATTGATTTAGAATATCCTTGCTTTTCACACGGCCAGTTATATGTTTCGTGCTCACATGTTGGCAAGCCTTCAGTTCTCTTTATCTACACAACAACTCATGGCAAAACCAAAAATGTTGTCTACGAAAGAGCTCTAAGATAGTTTAAGTGATACATAGTCTAAGATTGTAAGAAACTAGAATTAAAAGTTGAATAATAGGGAACAAAACCAACTTTATTAAAAACAAGTGTGTTTCTTTTCTTATTTTGTTTTGCCGTGCGAAGCAGGCAACGGGCCCGCTAGTATTTAATAAATTAACTAAAAAATAAGCAAAATTTTTGCACAGCTAATTTTTTCAACGTTTTGACAGTTTAGAAGTAGGGCTGTCAATCTAAAATTTGCAGTATATTGGATGAAAACATTAAGTGAAGTTTTTATGAAACAAAGCAATCTTAGAATCTATCTGCCCTTTATTACTGTAACGTTGTTTAATTTTGTTTACGGGGATAAAATACCAGCTGGTTGCTGTTTACACAACAACCAGTGAGTGTGGCCAGACTATCGGCGGCGCTGGTATGCTGGCGTATCGCGCGGCTTAAGCTCGCCGGATGGGGTGGTTCTTGCCGACCTGTTGGCCGTAATCCCGGGCACAAAAAAATTATTCATACCAGCTGGAAAAAAGCTAAAAAGGAAAAAAATAATTGGGACCCGAAGCAGGTAAGTTGTCGCGACACTATAGGACACGCACACACACACTTTAAATATAATTAGGCAGGTGGCTGGCCTAATATTGTTTAAAAAAAGTATATACAAAAAGTACCAAAAGTAGGGCTTTTAACCCTGTTTTGTCGCCTTTTCTTTTTTCCTAAAGGGTATAATAAACCACACAAATTGCTTGGCAAACATGCACTTGTTTTTTGCTTCTGTTTGCCAATTAACACCACAATCATATTTCGTACAAACATAAATTTTTCATTTTTTTTTTTTTCTTTCAATGAATGCTGACGACGATTGTGCTGCGGCAATTTTGCTCGCTTCTTGTTCAAAACGCAGAAGAAATATAAAATAAGGAAAAATAATCCAAAGAGAAAAATAATAAAGAGTGCTCTAAACAAAAAGCTGTTTTGGGGCAAACAATGCTGCTAAAAAATTAGAATTTACGGCTGAAATTTATTTTATTGCTTCTTCTTCTACGTCTTTACTCTGCAAAGTTTTCGCTGAAATTATTACTTTTAGCACTAGACACCATAAAAAGTTTGACAAATATCCAACATGTCTGCCAAATATTAAAAAGTTTTAATATTTCTACAAACATTGCTTCAAATGTTTGTCCAAACAGCAAGCACCCCAATTAACAACACAAAATATTTGTACAAACGTAAAATTTTGACATGTTGCCAAGCTATTTGTGTGGTTTATTATGCCCTTAAGCCTTTTCGTAGCAATTACAAACAAACACGAAGAGGGAAGTATCCAATTCAGCCTAGGCGTTTTTAAGCTTTAAGCAGTCAAACAAACAACATAAAAAAGATATAGGAAAATTAAATAAAAAAAATATATTTTTCTTTAAAAAAATAGTTTACAAGAAACTATTTATTTTCAAAATAAAATTGATATAAGCAGATCTTTAATATAACACATATCGCTGTTCAACAATAGTGTATTCATTTGAAATTTCTCTTTAAATTAATTTTTGGTATAGATTTGGTAACGACAAAATTTAATAACTTTTTTTATATATGGAAAAACTTCTGACTCATCGCAACATCTTTCTTTGAATACGCAAAAATTTCCAATATTTTGCTCTTTCCACTAATAATGTTCCTAAGAATTTTAACGTAGTAGGTCGATCCACCCAAGAAATAATTTTAAAATCAAATTCGGTTAAATTTTTCAAAGTATGAGTAAATTGCCAAAAAAAAAAGTGTGAGTGCAACCCTTAACTAAGGTGTGTAGTATAAAATGGGTACACAGAATTAAAGATCGGTCAATAGCAAAAAATCATCAATTAATATTTTCATCTAATATACAGCAAATTAAATTATATCAGCCGTATTCATAAAAAATAAAATAAGTTTGAAAAGTGTTTTAATGCAAAATTTTAATGCACTGTAATTCACTGTAATTTTTTATGAATACGGCAGTATATAATTAAAAACCTTCTATAACTTTAAAAGATCGTAAATAAACCTGCCAAAAAAAAGGGAAAATTTATCACAATGGCAACGCTGGTAAAATGTAACTCTGTGTGATATTTTGTACACTAACACATTAATACCGTGCAACAAGACTACTGTAGCTCGTTTCTGTATTTCTCGCATTGCAAAATTTCTCACATTAAGTGTGAAACAAAAAATTCCATCGTTTCTCGATTTGTGAGAAAAAAGTGTTTCTGTATTTGATTGCGAAAACAGATAACACAGATTCTGTTTTAACTGGAATACTTCCAGTAATTAAGTGTCAAATGCAAGCGAAACGTCAACGAAAGAAATAGATATAATAAAAATAGGGCTGCCAGATTTGTCGATTTATCGTCATTTTGACGATTTTTTGTTCCAAAATTGGCAAAGTGCCGATTTGCTGATTTTTTCTGGTGAAGATATTATTCAGTCTTCGAAATAAAATAATTTTAATTAGTTTAGTATGATTATATATTCTGCACCACAGAAAAACGATATCTTTAAAAAAACATGGCAGCTTAAAAATTTATGGGCAAAATAAAAATTTCGAAGGAAAACTGTTAAATTTTTATTTCCTTAGATTATTTAATACATTTGTTTATGTGATCAATACATTAAACTATTACACCATTTTTAATCAATGCACTATAGGAAATTTTGGCCTTTTTTTTTGGCAAGTTCAATATGATATTTTGTTACGCCTTTAAGCGATATTTTCAGGAAAAAAAACAGTCTGAAATTTTAAATTGCTATCGGATTAAAGAGAAAAATAAAAAAATAATTTTATTTAAATAGACCTCAAGTTTAAGTATGTATGTATATATGTATAAAATATGTATTTTACCCATGAAATTAACCAATTTTTTTGATTATGTTTTAATAAAAATCGAACAAAATTTGTCAAAATTAATTTTTAATTGTCCGATTTTTTTAAACAAATTAGCCGATTTTTTTTTTATTCTTTCTTAGGAAATTAACGATTTTTTCAAAAATTTATCTGGCAGCCCTGCATAAAACGAAAGCAATGAAGGGCTTAAAAAAATTAAAATAACAAAATTTAACAATTGTGTTTTATTTATTTTCATCATTAAAATTCTTTCCCTTCAAATAAAAAAAAAAATAATACACATACTTGCATACATAGATACATAATTTGTGCTCCTTTTTTTAAATTTTATTTTTCTCGCATCAATTTTAAATGTAACTTATTTTGACAGTTCTTGTGAGAAACTTTTAGCAAAATATTAATACAGAAACACTTTTTCTCACATCCTTCCAATAAATGCTGGAAAATTATTTGAATGACAGATAATTCTCCCAAAGTAAATATACAGAAACACTTATGTGAGAAAAACCATTTTTTGTTTAATATTGCACTGTTTTTGTTATAATTCACTTGTTTCATGCGGGAAATTTTACGATGCGAGAAATACAGAAACGGGCTACTGGTCATTTTACTAGCTATATGGCCGATAGTTCTAACCGCTATATTGGTTATAGTTTCTATCAGATTATTAAGAGCCAAATGAAAAGAGTGACCGAAACCTTGTGTACATGTGATTTTGCTTCTCTCCTTGACTTATTATGTCGCTCTCTCTAAAGGCCTAGTGAATACCGGCCTATTTAGTCGCACGATATGTCAAAAAAATCGTGTGTGCACGTAATGTATGATAGTGTGGCTTAAAAATCAATTGAGTGACGGATGTTTTGACAAGTCTGTCCGACTTGCAAATGTTGTAGTCCTGTTTGCTGATAGCTTTGGCTTTTCTAAAATTATTTAGGAGAACGTTTCCTGATGATCTGGCCTAAGCAACCAGTGAAATGCGCATAGGAACAGCTTATCCTCCAACAATAAATTTCAGTATTTTTTATCAATTATTTAAAAACGTAATTAAGCACAACAAAAAAAATCTTTTAATAAATAATAGTATTCCCAAAAACAACTTTGATAATAAAAGTTTATGAACATTTTCATAAAATGATAGATTATATGCGATCAGAGTTGCATTTTCTTGTAAAGTTGATGAGTCATTTGAGTTTGCATCTTTTTTGTGAGATAGTGTGGCATTGACAGCAGATTTTGCAGACATTTTTTTATGTCGGACAGAATTCCGTCAGATTTTTTTGTGAATGAATCCTACGATTATGTAGGATAGTGAATACCGGTCTTAACTCATTAATTCAATGTAAAATTGTTGCAAGTGTGTTAGTAAAAAATGTTTTTCTTTTAACCTTGGTTATTCATTTCTTGTACGGTATGTATTATAATTTTGTCACAAATTTTATTAAATATATTTTAAAAACATTCAAAAGTTATTTTGTAATCTTCTCCATATAGTGAAAAATTGCAGTTAAACTTATTTTATATCTTAAATTTTACGAATTTTATTAAGTTTTATTTTTCCCCTTTAAACAAAAAAAAATCAAGTTTCACATTTTTGTATTGAGCCAACGATATAATTTCTACAATATTGATCTTAGACTCTACAAAGTTCTTATGAGGAGTTAAGTAGATTAAACGATGTTCGTCTTATGAGGAGTTAAGTAGATTTAACGATGTTCGTCTGTCCCTCTGTGGGTTAAAATGGGTTTTCCAAAGTTCCCAGATAAGATGGGGACTAGATTTTTTTAGTCCGTTAAAGGATGCTATTAAAGTTCGGCCAGATCTGTCCAAAAATGAGTGAGATATTAGTAGAAAATCGCGAGTGCCTCTAATGTTGGCCGTAAAATGGCTTGCTGCTGTCATTATTAAAATGGAAAGGGTACATACATATAGGGTTGTCATTCCGTTTGTAATTTCTTCAAAATTGATAGGAGACCCAATAAATTATATTTATTCTGGGTTCTTATTTGAAGCGAAGTTAATTAACCAATGTTCGTCTAAGCGTGCGTATGATGAAATTTAAAAAAATTTGCATAGAAATTATTTTTTATGAATAAGGGGGGGCGAATATAATTAATTTACATAAATTGATGAAAAAGTCACATAGCTGCCTTGGAGCCTCCCGAAATGTATGACCAACCGCCATTAGTTTTTGTCCTTAACATTTTCTCAGAACATACTTGCGCTCAACTGCATCCATTAGGGGGGGCTTCCATACAAATATTTCGATCTTGTGAAATTCTTAAATTTGGACGCTGCAGCGCGTAGGATGATCCTAGACAGGTGAAATGCCTGACCAACCCCAATTGATTTTATATCATCATCATTTGTTGCTAACATGCCTACCCGATAAATCCGTTCCTTAAGGGGGTTCCCATACAAAATTTTCAATACAGACTAGAAATATATTGAAGAAAAAGTCCCATAACTGCCCAGAAATTACCTATAAGGGGATAAAATGTATGGCCGACCTCTATTAGTTTTTTGTCCTCAACATTTTCTTTAAACATACTTGCGCCTTATATCAACCCCTCAAGGAGGCTCTCATACAAATATGGCGGATTAATGAAATTCTTAAATTTGGCTCCTGTAGCGCGTAGGATACTCCTAGACGAATCAAATCTATGACCAACCCCACTTTATTTTTCATCTCCATAATTTTTTTTTACATATTTAACCACTATGTCCATTCCTTATGCCTGACCAACCCCAATTTATTTTATATCATCATCATTTGTTGCTAACATGCCTACCCGATAAATCCGTTCCTTAAGGGGGTTCCCATACAAAATTTTCAATACAGGCAAGAAATATATTAAAGAAAAAGTCCCATAACTGCCCATGAATCGCCCCTAGGGGGACAAATTGTATGACCGACTTCTATTAGTTTTTTTATCCTCAACATTTTCTTTAAACATACTTGCACCTTATCTGCACCCATTAGGAAGGCGCCCATACAAATATGGCGGTTTAATGAGAGTCTTAAATTTGGCCCCTGCAGCGTGTAGGATGCTCCTAGACAGGTCAAATCTATGACCAACCCCACTTAATTTTGTATCCCCACAATATCTTCCTAAGATACCTACCCGCTAGCTTTATTCCTTAAGGGGGCTCCCATACAAAATTATCAATACACACTAGAAATATATTGAAGAAATAGCTGCCCTGGACTCGCCTCCTTGGGTGATAAAATGTATGGGAAACAAACAAACAAACAAACAAACAATTAAACAAACAAACAAACAAACAAACAAACAAACAAACAAACAAACAAACAAACAAACAAACAAACAAACAAACAAACAAACAAACAAACAAACAAACAAACAAACAAACAAACAAACAAACAAACAAACAAACAAACAAACAAACAAACAAACAAACAAACAAACAAACAAACGAACAAACAAACAAACAAGCAAACAAACAAACAAACAAACAAACAAACAAACAAACAAACAAACAAACAAACAAACAAACAAACAAACAAACAAACAAACAAACAAACAAACAAACAAACGAACAAACAAACAAACAAACAAACAAACAAACAAACAAACAAACAAACAAACAAACAAACAAACAAACAAACAAACAAACAAACAAACAAACAAACAAACAAACAAACGAACAAACAAACAAACAAACAAACAAACAAACAAACAAACAAACAAACAAACAATTAAACAAACAAACAAAAAAAAAAACAAACAAAAAAACAAATAAACAAATGAACAAACAAACAAACAAACAAACAAACGAACAAACAAACAAACCAACAAACAAACAAACAAACAAACAAACAAACAAACAAACAAACAAACAAACAAACAAACAAACAAACAAACAAACAAACAAACAAACAAACAAACAAACAAACAAACAAACAAACAAACAAACAAACAAACAAACAAACAAACAAACAAACAAACAAACAAACAAACAAACAAACAAACAAACAAACAAACAAACAAACAAACAAACAAACAAACAAACAAACAAACAAACAAACAAACAAACAAACAAACAAACAAACAAACAAACAAACAAAAAAACAAAAAAACAAATAACCAAACAAATGAACAAACAAACAAACAACCAAACAAACAAACAAACAAACAAACAAACAAACAAACAAACAAACAAACAAACAAACAAACAAACAAACAAACAAACAAACAAACAAACAAACAAACAAACAAACAAACAAACAAACAAACAAACAAACAAACAAACAAACAAACAAACAAACAAACAAACAAACAAACAAACAAACAAACAAACAAACAAACAAACAAACAAACAAACAAACAAACAAACAAACAAACAAACAAACAAACAAACAAACAAACAAACAAACAAACAAACAAACAAACAAACAAACAAACAAACAAACAAACAAACAAACAAACAAACAAACAAACAAACAAACAAACAAACAAACAAACAAACAAACAAACAAACAAACAAACAAACAAACAAACAAACAAACAAACAAACAAACAAACAAACAAACAAACAAACAAACAAACAAACAAACAAACAAACAAACAAACAAACAAACAAACAAACAAACAAACAAACAAACAAACAAACAAACAAACAAACAAACAAACAAACAAACAAACAAACAAACAAACAAACAAACAAACAAACAAACAAACAAACAAACAAACAAACAAACAAACAAACAAACAAACAAACAAACAAACAAACAAACAAACAAACAAACAAACAAACAAACAAACAAACAAACAAACAAACAAACAAACAAACAAACAAACAAACAAACAAACAAACAAACAAACAAACAAACAAACAAACAAACAAACAAACAAACAAACAAACAAACAAACAAACAAACAAACAAACAAACAAACAAACAAACAAACAAACAAACAAACAAACAAACAAACAAACAAACAAACAAACAAACAAACAAACAAACAAACAAACAAACAAACAAACAAACAAACAAACAAACAAACAAACAAACAAACAAACAAACAAACAAACAAACAAACAAACAAACAAACAAACAAACAAACAAACAAACAAACAAACAAACAAACAAACAAACAAACAAACAAACAAACAAACAAACAAACAAACAAACAAACAAACAAACAAACAAACAAACAAACAAACAAACAAACAAACAAACAAACAAACAAACAAACAAACAAACAAACAAACAAACAAACAAACAAACAAACAAACAAACAAACAAACAAACAAACAAACAAACAAACAAACAAACAAACAAACAAACAAACAAACAAACAAACAAACAAACAAACAAACAAACAAACAAACAAACAAACAAACAAACAAACAAACAAACAAACAAACAAACAAACAAACAAACAAACAAACAAACAAACAAACAAACAAACAAACAAACAAACAAACAAACAAACAAACAAACAAACAAACAAACAAACAAACAAACAAACAAACAAACAAACAAACAAACAAACAAACAAACAAACAAACAAACAAACAAACAAACAAACAAACAAACAAACAAACAAACAAACAAACAAACAAACAAACAAACAAACAAACAAACAAACAAACAAACAAACAAACAAACAAACAAACAAACAAACAAACAAACAAACAAACAAACAAACAAACAAACAAACAAACAAACAAACAAACAAACAAA